>OX421868.1:6858166-7469111 GCA_949127965.1 Pandemis corylana
ATTTAAGCATTGCATTTCATCGCGGATGGTTTGAGTACTTTTTTCTTAATGTAATGTAATGCAAACATTGGTCTATTGACCACATTGTCAATATAGAAAACCACGTTATCACTAATTTAACATTTTTTCTCAAACATGCTCGGAAATGTATGCGTTAATGTCCCGATATGAGGACATGAAGTTTCTCGTTTATGGCTCCCTACATTACTTCTTGGCTTAGGCCACAAAAGTTAGTATGAAAATCCATTTTTGGCCGCTGCTCTAATTTTTTAAATTTCTATACTAAAATTAAATTGGCAAAGGAAAAAATTACATACAGCCAACCACCACCACAATATGTACCTAAGCATAATTGCGACATAAAAAAAAATCTATGGTACTATATTTATGTGCGGTTAAACATGGTGCTCAAATAGCTGGATCAAATTAGTACATTTAAAAAATAAAAAAGGTGGCAAATCGAAAATCTTTTTTTCTGCTTATGCGTATTTCGTAGTGATTGTTATTATAATTTAACAGAAATAAAAATGACTTCTAGTGATGAAAGTGACGGGGAACTTATGAACTGTACTCCGCCTCATTTAAAAGAGGAGGCAAATTTAGCTATGCAAAATATGCTACCGGAAAAAAGTAAAGAGATTTTTCCCTATAATAAACTATGATTTACTTGATTGTCTAGTAGTTATTTTAATTTTAATATTTCCTCACATTGTTTGAGAAAAGCACTAGGTATACAAGCTTTGGCCGGAACAGGGATTGCAGGACTCGTTCTATCTGGCCTCGTCTTCGACTCGGCCACCTACCCCAAACTCATCCAGCAATCCCTTACTTCACGGCCTCTGCAGTAATGTACTATTGTTGTATTTTTCTTTAATTTTACTTTGTTTATTATTTTAATTAAATAAATTGTTTTAAAATTACTAGTGATCATTACCCGATACCCAGGTCTATGCATTTTGACACTCCTAAATCTAGACTTAGCTTTTCGAGCATGACGACCTACAGTGTAATTTTTCTATAGCTTGACATCTGAGACGGTAGGCAATAAATAAAGAGCACTGTGTAAGTATGAGCAACATCTAAAAAAGAAGAAGTTATTGATTCGTTTGTTTTAAAAATATTACCTTTTCCAGCTTTCATAAATGGGACACGAAAAGTCCTTAACGTCAGTTAAAAATGTGGCAACGAAATCTTTTCCGTTTTATCTTTTAAAGACTAGCAAGTCAGCCTTATGTCAAGCCTTTGCTATCGCTACGCGAAAATGCTGAAGGAATTTAGAATAAAATCTAGCCGAGGTGAGAACGCAGACTTCCAGACGCCTGATATGATAATCGCCTTTGTGAAATTTACAAGAGCTAGTGCAGATGGTTTTAACAACTTTACAAGGTAATGCCTTGAATATTATGTTAAAATGTTCACGGCATCATTCTGCTAGCAACACTTATACAGGACCTAAGTAGAGCTAAGTAAGAGCTATCAGTTATAAACATTTTTATGGAACAAACTTACCGTTTTCGAGATCTTGTATTGACCTTATACGTAAATGCAAAATCTGTACGTGCACAAAAACATAAGCACCGGTCGTTAAATAACTTTCGTTAAAGTTTGGATTAACTGGTTAACCTAGCACTCTTGTATAGAATTTCCATTATAATTTTGGATTTAAAAGTAAATATTTTAAGGGTTTTTAAATTCTGGTTGACAAAATGTTTCCATACTTTGTCGATGTTCACAGTATATGGCGTCAAAGGGGCGAATTAGTTTTGAATCTAAAATTATAATGATAAATATACACAAGTATTCGGTAAACTAGTTAATCCTATAGGGAAGTTCAGTCAAACTAATTCGACTAGCTCCTGAAGTATTCCGTAATCATTTTAAAACTCCTAGTAAAACGGTAATGAAAGCGATAAAAAATGGATCCACCTTAAAATTCGCCAAATCGCGAATACCTTAAAACATTAAACTGGTAATTATATAAAACCAGTTTGCTTGATAATCTAATCTCTTAACTACGCCATACATTATCCGTGTCACCCTGGTCATGCTGTACCTATACTAAGTGAATTTAACTTTCATGTACCTAACTTAGTAAAGGATTTCTCTTTTGCTTTGTAGTACGTGAAAGTGTTACTAACGATGCTTAGCTAAAATTAAAAACATTAAATGAAGGCTGTTTAGAGATAAATTCTACAAGAGTACAGGGAAGAGACGCGCAAGTGATTTATGAGCAAAAATTGCACACTACAAACAATAATTCTCAGCTAAAACATATTACTTTGCAAATGGAAGATAACGCATGTCAACCCCCAGCAAAAATCATGACAAAGTCAACGCCTCTCCCGGATTTATCATTCTCGCCTTACAAGATTACCTAAAACGACAGTGACAGATTGACTCCTCTACAACTAGCATCCTGTTCTAATACGGGAAAATTTTGTATTGACGTCTCTTTCCGACGTAGTGGTAATTAGGCGGCACCTGCATTCGTTGCCAGAGATAGTGCTTGCGAGACTTTATCTAGACAGGCTGTTAATGCCATTAGATTGATGAATTTTATGGCTAAAAGATCGCTGTATAAAGCGCAAATGGAAAACAAATGCTGCAAGAAAGAACATTTCCTCTATTAGTTTGTTCTCGTTGTATGGAGACGGATGGTTGTTGGATTTGCCTGATTATGTGGAAGATGGATGCGCGTCAGTTCATTGGACTACGATTTACTTAGAGTAATGAATCCATAGTCACCGCTTCATTCAAATGTTACAGGATACTACAAAAACAACTCGTCACAAAAAAGTTGGTGTTGCGTTGATTAAAATGTTTTCGCTAATTCGCAACGGCTTGCTCTTTTCGTTTCAACGTCATAACAATTTTCTTTCAACACTTTGACAAAAAAACATCTTAAAAGTCCTTAAAAGTTTTAAACGAGCCCAATTTATATTCGAATTAATTAGCGAAGTTTCACAAACAACAGTTGACGTACGACTTTCTAAGACCGTCGCTAAAAGTTCCCGGCTTGACCGCGACCCGATATAAGCGTTATTGAGCCGTAGCGTCGCTGCTTGCACTACCGCGTACTACCGCCATAAGAAACAGTACAATTTTAATCATTACACGTCATCATCATCTGCTGATTAATATATCCTACTCATATTATAAATGTGAAAGTTTGTGAGTTTGGATGTTTGTTACTCTTTCACGCCAGAACGGCTGGACAGATCTGGATGAAATTTGGAACATTGATAGATTATAGTCTGGAATAACACATAGGCTACTTTTTATCCCGGAAAAATGAACGGTTCCCGAGGGATGTATGATGATGATGATGGTGATGAATATATTACTACTAAGTGGGTACTATTACTACTATTACGTTGAGATTTGTGATTGCAGGTAAGAAATCAAATTATTAGTAAAATTAGTAAAATTACGCCAGAACGGCCGGACAGATCTGGATGAAATTTGGAACATAGATAGATTATAGTCTGGAATAACACATTGAAAATTGCGTAATTCCTGCGGGATAGCGATAAAGATAAAGCTAGAGAAAGCTATCACCCATTTGTTGTCAATATACCACTGGCACGCACGAGACGGTTTGCTTCATCCTTCCTAATGCGAACTGCAAGGGAATGGAATTCGCTCCCATCGTCTGTATTTCCGGACAGATACAACCTAGGGCTCTTCAAGGCTAGAGTGAATAGGCTATTACTGAACCAGTGAGTTACACCTTTGGCCTCATCTGCACCTTCCACCAAGTGAGATAGAGGTCAATCACTGGTCAGTTCATAATAAAAAAAATAAAAAATAAAAATTTTGGATATATTTTAAGACAGCCCTATAGGTTAGGTTAGGTATGTTTTATAAAAATCCTGCAATATTTAGTTTCAGAAAAATTAAGGCAGCGGGGCAATGCGGGGGGCTTGCTTGCATGTTTGCTTGAGTCCTTGCTTTGCATGCTTGATTGCATACTTGCTTTCATGCATGCTTGCATGCTTGCTTGCATGCATGCTTGCGTGCTTACTTGCATGCTTGCGTGCTTACTTGCATGCATGCATGCTTGCGTGCTTGCTTGCACGCTTGCTTGCATGCTTGCTTGCCTGCTTGCATGCCTGCTTGCATGCTTACATGCTTGCATGCATGCTTGAAAGCTTGCAGGTTTGGTTGCTCGCTTGCTTGATTGCTTCATGTTCAGGTTCATGCATTCTCGCTGAGTGCTTGCTTGCACGCTTGCTTGCATGCTTGCTTGCATGCTTGCTTGCATGCATGCTTGCTTGCCTGCTTTCATGCCTGCTTGCATACTTACATGCGTGCATGCTTGCTTGAAAGCTTGCAGGTTCACTTGCTCGCTTGCATGCCTGTTTGCATGCCTGCTTGCATGCCTGCTTGCATGCCTGCTTGCATGCCTGCTTGCATGCCTGCTTGCATGCCTGCTTGCATGCCTGCTTGCATACTTACATGCTTGCATGCATGCTTGAAAGCTTGCAGGTTTGGTTGCTCGCTTGCTTGATTGCTTCATGTTCAGGTTCATGCATTCTCGCTGAGTGCTTGCTTGCACGCTTGCTTGCATGCTTGCTTGCATGCTTGCTTGCATGCTTGCTTGCCTGCTTTCATGCCTGCTTGCATGCCTGCTTGCATGCCTGCTTGCATACTTACATGCTTGCATGCTTGCTTGAAAGCTTGCAGGTTCGCTTGCTAGCTTGCATGCCTGTTTGCATGCCTGCTTGCATGCCTGCTTGCATACTTACATGCTTGCATGCATGCTTGAAAGCTTGCAGGTTTGGTTGCTCACTTGCTTGATTGCTTCATGTTCAGGTTCATGCATTCTCGCTGAGTGCTTGCTTGCACGCTTGCTTGCATGCTTGCTTGCCTGCTTTCATGCCTGCTTGCATACTTACATGCTTGCATGCTTGCTTGAAAGCTTGCAGGTTCGCTTGCTCGCTTGCATGCCTGCTTGCATGCCTGCTTGCATACTTACATGCTTGCATGCATGCTTGAAAGCTTGCAGGTTTGGTTGCTCGCTTGCTTGATTGCTTCATGTTCAGGTTCATGCATTCTCGCTGAGTGCTTGCTTGCCTGCTTTCATGCCTGCTGCTTGCATACTTACATGCTTGCATGCTTGCTTGAAAGCTTGCAGGTTCGCTTGCTCGCTTGCTTGATTGCTTGCTTCTTTGAAATGCTCATGGTTCACGCGTGCGAAGCCGCGGGCAAAAGCTAGTATTATATAAATCAAACCATAATAGTGACGGTTTCCGAGCCGCATCGCCAATAACATGATTTTTAAGATTTCGGCCTTTACATTTCGGCTTTTACCTACGCTGGTTCATATCTTTTCTTAACTTAAGAAAACTCGTAACCTGTATAACACTGGTATGTTTCTGTTCGAAGTTTCAGAATGTTTTCACCACGAACACGATTAATTTGTAGCGTTGTTATCATAATATAAGTTGTTATAATCTGTCTCGTGTCTGTGATACTGTAAAGTATTCAGCTTTTAGTTACCTATATGCCAAATTAGAGCATTGCAGATTGCAGTTTAAAACGAACTGTATCTGCAATATTTTCATGTTGTGGAAATGGCTAGGGTGTTTACTAACCATTATGGTCTTTTCCTCGTTTTCCAATCAATGTCTTAACAGAGAGGGTTGGAATAGGCCCTCAGTGATAATTTACAATCTAAAATTTCCAACTGTTTAGTTTAAAGGTAGGTACTTACATAAGTAGTAATAGTATGTATTGCACGATATTAGGCATATTCACCCACTTTAGTCAGTTAGAGCCGACAATTTTAACTCTTTTAGGCTCCAAGTGCCTGCCAAGCACTAGCAGATGTTTCTGCGCTCCGACTTCTGGCCGAAAGATATGGTGTTCCGTTGCTTTAGGGACGCAAAACTTTAAAAAACCCTTATAAGTTATAGTGTTTGCTGTTTTATATTTATTTTATTTTCATTATTTTTTTAAAGTATCGAATATGTGAAATTTACAGCGCATTAAACTGTAATCCTGTACAATAAATACTTAAATAAGTAAATAAATAAATATTCGATGGCATAAAGTGCTAACAATCAAATACCTTGTAGTTTAGTTACTGTTTAAAACCTGTGCGCTGTAAGAGACCCGGGCAGGTCGGGGCCGCAAACAAAGACATCTGTGATCGGTAGGGTAAGTCCCAATGTAATCCCTAACCCTGTTCCTGGATACTACAAAATTGCGTTCTACAGTAACATGTTTGCTTTGTTTCGAAAAAGTCATTGCCCAAGACTTGGATGTTACCGATAATTACTGGCTACAACTTTGCCATCTAGCCCAACATTGCCTAAACTATAGGTATAGAGTAAATAATTCGATAACAAGAAATTTCAGAAAAGATTTATATTTAAAGCGGATAATCTGTCTCTAAATCAGTTAAGGCAATGTTGGGGGCAGATGGCAAAGTTGCAGCAGTATGCGTTACATGAACCAGTAATAAAATGTAAAGCGTATCTGCAAAAGGTTATTGTCGCGAAAATCATTGTAATATACATGTACTCGTACATACAGTACTTGCAGCTGTATGTACAGTCAAGTGTAATAATATGTATCTAGTCAAAGTTTCAAAAATAAGTACCATAAGCTCTTACACCGGCGTAATAAGGTCGTGGGACATATTTTTGAGAAGTTCGTATCGATACTTATTTTTGCACTTGACCGTACGAGTAAAACTGTAACTCTTAAGCTTAAACCAGATTTCACAACTAAATCCAGACTATTTTTCCTACAATTCGGCCTGACATACAAACAGTGCAAATTACAGATTATTCATTAGTTAACCTGTTACCGAACTACCTGACCACTCCTGGGCAATAGCTCTTCTCTTGACCCCCACAACTACCGACACCAGTCCAGAGCAATCGTCCCGCCATCTCCTTCTTGGTCGGCCTCGTCGTCGCTAGCCATTGTCTGCCACCCACAAAGTTATTTTCTCAAACATTGTCGTAAATGTCGTCATGAACACGAAGGGCCTTGTTGACGGCCGAATTACATTGGACAATTACATCGGATTGCTGGACTGTTTTTCATTTATTTTAGACTTTAAAAAAAATCAAAGAGACTATGGAATAATGAACAACAATGTCATACAGCCAAGTCGATGGCCGAAGAGTGCGCGTTTTGTTCAAGTCTAACGTTTTTATCAATGTCTCAAATAGCTTACGGTGACAGATGACATAAAGAAAACTTAAGAAAAAAGGCGGAAACTTAAAAAACAACCTAAATTGCGAGGAAGTTTAGTGCAAAACATATTTTTATTTCCTCTCAATGTTTGGAAAAAAACATTATATATCTGCCTCAGTTGGAAGAGCAAATGCTGGATTCGTAAATTTAAAAAACACTCACCTGCGGTTCGTGTTTTTAAACAAGTTACTCATCCAGCAATTGGCTACTTCCTAGGCCTCGGCATTAATCTACTAATAAAAGCTTGTAAATTCATCAGTGAAACGAAGCGATTAAGGCAAAAACAAGCGAACAACGATTATACCTTAATGCATACACCATCCCGGTAAAAAACAATCAATAAAAAAATAAGTGTCTCTGAAACGCGCGGTTGAGTATTGGAGTCACGTAGTCGTGACGCGTCCGCGGCACGGCGTTCACATAAATAACACTAATGACATCCGATTGTGTTCAGTTTGCTGTCTGAAAAAGAAAATAAAGTGTCCACGGTGAAGTTGCGCTATGCTTTTTATTGTCAGTAGCCTTTGGAGCGTAAATGGATGTTCCTGGTATAATATGTGGGGTTAGTAGAGCGGCGGAATGAGTCTTAGCGGGAATTGCACCGAACCAAGTTACTTTAACGATAACTATAACCATAACCAGAGATTCCCCTTTCCACACCTATTCGCCCAAAATCATGCTAAACGAGGCCTTTAGGTCTTGTTACCTTAGACTGTCTACCCCGTAAGGGACAAAGACGTGATTTATGTATTGTATATTGTATGTTTATAACCAGATATTTTGGCATAATATTTACTAGATTTTATTAGATTCTTTGTTCTTTGTTTCTGTATTGTTTTGTACTCATTTGTGGTGTTCAATAAAGAGTTTTTGTATTGTTGTATTGAAGATTCCTTCTTCCTCTCTTTCTATTCTTCTTCTTCTTCTTGGATTCTTTTTTTCTTATTTGGAATCCATTCATGCTGGCCTAAGAGCAAAGAAAAACGTAGAATGTATCAGTTGCTTCTCTTCCCACGCAGATGGTAGAAGCTCCTCGAGGGAATCGGCGCAAATCTTAGGATTCATGTTATAGGCAACCCATCACTATTTTCATACCCCTTTCCACCTATACACCCACAATCGTGGTAAACGTGGCCTTTAGATCTTGTTACCTTATACTCTGTCTACCCCGTAAGGGATGAAGACGTGATTTATGTATGTATGTGTGTACCTCGTTTGAATCACTTCAGAATATTTTCTAAAAAGTCTTGATGAAGTAACAAATTTAAATATGTTAATTAAAAGATTTTGACTTGTTTGATGGCGCAGTCATCAATAATCAGGGCACGTCAGACGGCGCTCGTACAATTACCGCGATTGCTCATAAATCATTGATATTCGTAACCTGTTATCGTGTATGTCATTACGCAGCTAAATTTGGGTCATTTCACGAAATACGATTAAATTATTTTCATGGCAATGATTTCGGGTAGTTACGCGGCGTTATTTTGTGCGAAATTGCTTGATGTTGCTTGAAGTTTTTATTGTGTATTTTTATGCCATGTAAGTTATGTGACGAATATCTCATAACGTAACGTGGGCTACCTGCGTTTTACTTTATTCATGCCTAGTAAATAAGTATTCAAAGTAACGGGACATACTAATTTTAAGCCCGCATTTCATTATCCTTCCATTGAAGCCATATTTTAATTACGGGATACCACTAATGTAGGTACCTAAGCACTTTTCTTTTATACCAACTACCAGACTAAACATGACTGTGTCGAAATAATTAGCCTCAATCACTTACCTTAACTACGCTATTATAAAATACGTTGTGCCGAAAATCAAACTTTCAAAGAGCCTTTTTCGTATTTACAAGTTTAATGCATTTGTGTACCGAAATGAAAAGCCAAAAGTAAATCCGTGTATGCATTGCTACATTGTTTATGCAGATATTATAAATGCTATGTTTGTGCAAGATTAAGGTTTTTATGTAGACTGTTTTAAATGTATCTGCGCTGCCGGAAGGCGTGCAAAAAAAGTTGACACCACCAACGTCGGGGCGGAGTGTTCTTACCACAACTTGCTCATGATTTTAGTCTGAGGTTTATTATTCTCCATGTTGAGGCCATATTTAGTCTTATATTTAAGTACATTTGAAGTGCGTTTACCTTCAGAGTTGATTCCTTATCAAGGTTCTCAATTCTACTGTATTTTTGTGATCCGATTAAGATGACTCTTTTTTTTAAATTTGATAGGGCATGGGTCTTTGGTTCCATAATCACCGCGTCAAGAAATCCAGAGATATCTTCAAATATTATAAGCATAAACAGTTATTTGACCGTTTTCCATGTAAATCAAGAGATATTTTCCGCATTTCTTGGACGATATTACTTTGACATGAGTTTACCAAAACAGTAGCTCAACCAGGGGGGTTGCTATAATCTTTTAAAAAATAATGATGAAGAGGCTAGTAACAAAATATAAAATCTCAATATTTTGATATTTTACATTAATTTTTAGATTTATTACGTATTGGTACAATCTAACATTATAATAACTAAGTAGTCGTGAATTGGAACAAGTTCAAATAAAAAAAAAATAGAAAATTTAATCGCACTAGTGCGCAAAAACGAACTTTTCGCACGCAAAACAGCAAAAAAGGGGCACTTTTTGAGCAACTGTATTGAAAATAACCATGCTACGTTAGAATGTAACTTTTTACACAATTTTTTGCTATTGCCTTCTTAATGATATAGGTATGCAGTTCATGCCTTATAAGAAAATGTTGATGTGAACAGACTTTTCAAAAGGATCTTTTTTCTGAACCAATTAGCACTTTATGCCAATATAAAGTAACTGTAACATATTAAAGGCGCAATAAATTACTCTGCTTGCGTAGTCTTTATCACAAAGCGTGAAGGCCTCCAAAGCGTGCCAGTACGTTGTTAAAATTATATGAGACAGGTTATAAATTTAATATCGATGCTTCTGACGCAATATCGAATAGGCGGAAAACCTCATACATTGGAAATTGAAAATAAATTCCTTTAAGCTTTCAATTACCTCAATCGAGACGATAAATTTTTCAGATATAAAGTAATATTCACATGACGGGGGAAAATCTGTATTTTTTAACCGATGCCTATTAAAATTTTATAGATATTTTTTTATTCAATCGCTTAAAAACACATGGCTTTATGAATTCACAAGGACACAGTCATCTAGTCAGCTACTTAGTTATGTATAGTTATTTTTGTTCTACACATATTTTCGAAAGACTTAGGTTTTGTCAGGAACATTTAACCCCTTTATTCATAAACGCTCTATAGGCTTCTGCTAACTTAGCAATCGTTTGACCTTATCTGTGGAAGGTAAATGTCAAAGTGGCAGATAAGGACAAACGATTGCTAAGTTAGCAGAAGCCTACAGAGCGTTTATGAATAAGGGGGGAAAACTTTAAGATTATCTTGCACATAAATCCTTTTTTATTTGACAAAAAACTGTCAAAATTGTCCCCTGATGGTCAAACCTATTTTTATTTAACTAGATATCTAATTACATTACTAATTCAACAAGTTTAAAACACTACTTTCTGCTTCCCTAATTCCACTGACAAGAGTTGACTCTTAAATGTTGTATTGTTAAACTTTTACGACTTACTCACTAACAGACAACAGTCACTCTGAACTACTTTGGACTAGAATCTAGTAATACGACAGACACCATTCCCATACAGCCAAATTATTAAAATGCTAAAAATATAATAAATATTTCACAAAAGACTCCTTTTCCGTTTGCTTTCTTCGACTACCAGCGCGTCCGAAAATACCATAAGTAGTTGCCAAAAAATAGTGCGTCTAGAAACACCAGTAATTTTTAAAGGGATTTATAGGGTTCCAAGCAATTGTTACTAGTAAAGAAAACAAGTAAGACAGCGAATAACTCGTTATGAGGTCTTGAGTGTCATAGAGGTGCACAATGAAGGGATTCTTCCAAATCCCCACGAGATAGGGAACTAGGTCATTTTTGGTGGGTAATTAAAAAGTTTCAATAATCATTTAGCAATATTGGTTAGAAGGCAACAGCATAAATGATTATAATTAATCACATAGAACTAATAGTGGTCGGCGAAGTTACCTCAGAGTTACCAGCGTTGCCATTCAAAGTTGTCAACTTAAAGGACGGGCGGGGCTTGGAGCCCTATTTGGCAAACTCTTATGTAGGGTCACTAACTAAGGAAACGTCAAAACCACGTATCAATATTAAGCGATTAATTTGGGGCGGGAGGGTGAAGTTTCTTGAGTGTTTGAGGTGTTGGCTAGTTTAGAAATAAAATTGAGTTGACAGAAATTTTAAGTCACGGGCAGACGAGCAGATTATTTTGAATATTTTTTTTAATGTTTAATTGTAAACGACACTGAGCCTTCTTTCATACAGCTTCCTTTTTTTGTTATCAGAAAATGACAAGAAAATATTTTACAAAAAAGCCTCAATCAAGATCTGGTTTGTTAGGAAACGGTCCTGTAGAGAAAAATATGATGAGCTAATTATAAAACATCTGCTCATTAACTGAATAAAATAACAAGATTAAGAAATCTTCAGGTGAAATTATCTCGCTTAGTCTCCGGGTCCTTGCCCAGAATTAGATTTATTATGAAAAAAGTGCCTAGTACCTCATCTAAAAAGAGTATACAAATTATAACTATAAACCTTAATATGTGGATAATATTTAAATAATAATAAAGAATGACACTGCATTAAAAAATATGAAATTGTGGTCTATCAGTCATCGTTTTGTTTATCTCGTCATTTCCAGCCTGTTTAAGTCCCACTGCTTCATTCCAAGCTTCCACTCAGAATAAATCCCACGCGGGTCCAGTGCTGAGTCACAGGTTCAAATTCAAATATATTTCACTCATAATTAAACTAGCGGTTGCCCGCGACTCCGTCTGCGCACAATTCGTTTATCGCTATCCCGCGGGAACTATAAGATTTTCCGGGGCAAAAACTATCCTGTGTCCTTCCCCGAAACTAAAACAACCTCCGTACCAAATTTCATTAAAATCGTTTTTTTAACAGACAGACGGACAGAGTTACTTTCGCATTTATAATTATTTGTAGGGATTCACTGCTTGAGAAGCCTTAGGTCAGACCACCAGGCCAACATGATTTTTTAAATAAAATATGACGTCGTTATCAAAAGCTAATGTTTACGCAATCACAAACATTTCAAACGATCACCAGTCTCATCACCGACAGGTGTTTTATAACACAACTAGCTTCTGCTCGCGACTTCGTCCGCGTAGAATTAGACTTAAGAACTGATGTTGATAGTATATTCAGCAATAATTATTAACGTCGCGACTCTAGGCAGCTACGACCTTTGCAAACTTTCATCACCTATTTTATCCCCTTAGGGATGGAATTTATCGAAATCCGTCCTTAGAGGATGCCTACGTCATAGTAGCTTTATGCATGCAAAGTCTCAGCCCGATCGGTTTAAAATTGACAAAGTTTCATACAAACTTTCATCCCCTATTTTATCCACTTGGGGGTAGAATTGATCAAAATCCTTTCTTACTGGATGCCTACGTCATAACATCTACCTGCATGCCAAATTTCAGCCCGATCCGTCCATTGGGCTGTGCGTTGATAGATCACTATGTCAGTCAGTCACCTTTGAGTTATATTGTTTAGAAGTAAAAATTAGTTTACATAAACATCTAAATAATACACACACGAACACGAACACAAACATTGAAACACAACGAATCATAAATCCCAGTCAGGACCAAGGCTGGCAGCGTCCGCAACGGTGGTACAGTTGTTCCGCGTTGGCACAAGAGTCTTGCTTCCAATTAAAGCGGATCAGCGTTCGAGCGAGATGCAGGAAGTGGCTCCGGCGAATGGGAAATGGCGTAAACAAAGGTATATTATTTGCTGTAAAATAAATGACCATAAAACCACTTTGTCTAAATTTATTACGAGCTTTTGTTTTTTCTATAAAATTATTCACTTGCTATAAAATCAAAACAAACGAAAATTAATTTCAATATTTTTTATAAATAATTCAGTTTCAGTAACATTTATTTGGCACTAGCTGTTACCCGCGGCTTCGCCCCCGTACCAGTGTTATTTTCAAATTGTTACATAAGAACCTTTTCCTGACAATAACAAACAAAACAAAAGTAGGTAATTATCGAAATCGGGTTAGCCGTTCACGCGTGATATATTATATATTTTATATAGATAAAACTAAAACTATTAAACCATTTATTTTTACTGTGGTGTGACAAATTCGTATCGAATATAATAACTTAAATAGGTTAGATTTTTCTAAGATTCCATTAAATCGTTGTTATAGATTGCCCTTTCCATCTGTACCCCTTTAATCATGCTAAACGCGGTCTTAAGGTTTTGTTACCTTAGGCTCTGTCTACCCCGTAAGGGATGCAGATGTGATATATGTATGTATAGTTAGAAAAGCAACTTTTGCATAGGTAGGTACATTTTTATATTTTATACGCAACGATTTCGAAATTTTGATTTTAGAGATTCTGAATTTTGCAGAAATACAATTTTATAGATAATTAATAATAAAATAGCAAGTGATCTTAAGTCAGTTGATTTTTTTTATTTTAGTATTCGATTGTACACTACCGTGCCAAAATAACGTGTCACTTTCCATACAAAGTTGTATGAAAAGCGACCCGTTATCTTTGCACGTGAGTGTATATTATGATGCGTCACTTTTGAGAACGCTGATTTATAGTTGTGCTACAATAAAGAATATACATACAGTGTGTCTCGTTTTTGGTTTCATTCCAACTAGTTTCTTGGAATGATTCGCTAGTTAAGTTTTATGCTTCCATTCGCTCTGACGGGCTAATTACGAACTTTGGCTGTTAACAGTTCTTTTACAACTCTCTTTGTGTTGGTAAGATATCCAGGATTTCTCGTATCCTAAAAATTTTACGGTCGAAAATATGTGTTAATTTTGCGATATGGTTAATGTTCAGCTTTTAAAAACTTTAAATGATTTTTTTTGTTAATTTCAATGGAATTGTCGTCATTTTCAAGTTAATTTTTAATAATGTGTTCATTTAGCCAAACATTATTGTTTTGCTTTTAAAAATAGTTAAAATATACAACTTTTTGTTCTTCTTCATTTATTCCTTTCCTATTTATTCTTTATTTTTCATCTACCTCCATTCTTCCGCCCGTGATTTTATTTAAATTTAAAAGGTTTTTATAATATTATGATTGTATCTTATGTTTTGTAGTGGGTTTTACACACTCAATTCCCTATATATCATCTTAGTACAACTTTTCTGTTGAAATATTTACTGTCTATGTGAAATGGAACGTAAGGTGACGGACGATATACTGTGAGTGAGACGACGAATATTCGATTTGAGGAATGAGGCACGTATGTTAGGATTTAGTTTGAATCAGTCTGCCGTACGATTTCGATTTATAAACATGTAAAGAAATAAATAACTTAACGGTGACTAAATTGGTATTTTTAGTAATTTAGTCACACATCTACATATTAAATAAAAATGAATCAACGAAATGTATGTACCGCATAACTTCCGGACGACTGCACCAAATTTGATAATTCTTTTTTACTGTATTATTTATTTATTATTTATAAGGTTTGTTGTGTATAAAACAAAAATTTAAAGAAGACTATAAAGGGGGCGAAGCCGCGGGCAGCATCTAGTACATTATAAAAATCATCATTGACGTTTATGGACATCATAACCTCAGTAACCTAATCGTGGTCTGTCTTATGTCATTGTGTAAACAATTAACAAAAAGATTACGTTCAACTTATGCAATTGAGATTTTCGGGAATTTATTGGAACTGTATGCTTCCATGTTTGTGACCCCGTCCTGGTGTATAACTAGGACCTAAAAGTGCGCCACTGCTATTAAAACTTGGAGCCAAGCTACGGTCGTTAGAGCACTGTACTTTTACTCCAGGAGCGCCGCGTATACGCACTACCACAAACAACAGTAAACATTACCAATTCAAACTAGGGAAGAAAGTATTTGCTATTGTAATTTTTCAACTAGGTACTGTAAGACTGAGATTTGTAGCCCAGTAGTAAATCTCAAAGCCTTACAGGAAGATTTAACTCGTATTTTATTTCAAACGCTTTAGTTGCATTTACTTTGTATTTTTTTTATAGATCGGCCCTTATACGTAGGACCCATCGCAATATTGTTTTTTGACGTGTTAAAATCGGGCGTTTAAAAACTCGAGTACAATACATTTATCCCCCCCGTTATCTCCAAGAGCGTTTTAAATTCCTGACTTCTCTTCGGTCTGCGCAAAATCTCATTCTTGCTGTTCCTGCTTCGTCCTCTAAGTTCTATCATGACTCCTTTACTATGACCTCTACCCGTCTGTGGAATTCCCTTCCTGTAGACCTACGACGAGCTAAAACTCTACCTATTTTTAAAAACCAACTCAAATCTCACTATTTATCACTAATTTAATCCACTCCTTGTCTTTAGTACCTTATCTTTTCTTTTTGCTTCTGATCAAATCCTTTTCTGTTATATGGCCTTCTTATTTTTCATTGTTACATTCTCACATTTATTTATTATACAGTAATGTTATGTGTGTATGTATGTATTACTTTATTTTATTTTATTTATTTAGCTATGTTTTATATTTATGTTGGTATTGTTGTTTTTATTATCCCTGCGTTTATCCTGTCTATTTGTTTCCGCCACCTACTTAAACTGTCTCCAACTTATTTGGCTTATTTTACTTTTGGTTGTCTGGTAGAGATCGCTATTAAGCTACTAGACCGCCTATTGTCTAATTTGTTCTTTGTTTCTGTATTTTTTTGTACTGATTTGTGGTGTTCAATAAAGAGTATTTGTATTGTATTGTATTTAATTATCACCACCCCGAACAAGGCAATGTGTGACATACTACGCGTTAATAACATAGACTAGGTAACATATTTTTTACTAAGCGGTTAGTGTCACTTTTACTTGCTAACCGGTATTCTGAACGGTGTGTCTCCGGTGTAACGGATGCAGGAACGTCTTTGCCAACAACGACGTGACTTGCTTTGTTTAACAATATTAGGTGTTTCTTTTAAACTGTACTTAACAAAGTCGTAACAAAACTTTGCCCGCTCATAGGATGTCCGAAAGATGCAAAAACTAAAACGTATTTCTAGCAGACCGACAAGTAATTAATAGCTGTGAGAGAACAAGTAAATTTTGACAAGGTTTATTTTTTAGTAAGCTTAACGTTTAAGGAATGAAGATCCGCTTTAAAATACAATTCATTGCATAGGTATTATCGGACAAATTTTTCGTGTCAATTTTCACCCATTCCTGAATAAACTCTGTGACTCAACGTTTTCAAACAAACTTAAACCATAGCAGGCTTTCGGCCTATCATAAAGTAATCACATACCTAACGCTAAAGTCTTTGAACATTTCAGAGAACTATTTGGAAGATTAGTAGTGCACACAAAACAATTCATAATGTGCCCAAATATACTCAAGTAATAACGAATGTTGAAACAGTTTAGTTTGCTATTCCCGCCAGTTCCGTGAAGTTATGCAAAGTGCCAGTAGGGTTACCATGTCAAAATTTTAAGAAAGTCGGACAGTTTTGATAGCAAAATGAAATGTAAACTAAAATATTATTTGAACAAAATCTTACCCGGCAAATCTCGGACAAATCAAAAGCTGTACAAAGTCCGAATATGTCCGTATTCATTCAAAAGTTTGGTAACCCTAATAAGTGCAGAGTTTACTCAAGATTTACTAGCTCATATGAGTCAAACGTGACACGTATTTCATAGTCGCGCTATCTTATGGCTAATGTGAAAATCGGTTGCATGAAAGACATTTTCTGTGTTATGAGTTAGATAATGGGTCTTTATAACAAATTGAAGCTTTAGAACTGAACAAAGTTTATTGCTACACGTGTTTATATGAATTACTGGGACCGAACGGTCGTGCAGTGGAGTGGCGACAGCATTCGATTTCGAATAGATCTGTAACTCTGTGTTGCTTATCTAATTTATTTTTATTAATAAAAAGCCGTGGTAACCTAGAAGTTTGACCTATGGAGTCTTAGCAGCAGAATGTCGTGAGTCGAATCTTGCAAAAGAAATTTGGCCGACTTGTACTTGTCGGATAGACTTTAAATTTTAGTATGGGAAGGTACATAATAAAAAAATGGACATTCAACAAAATTTTCTGTCAGCTAAAGGTAATATTAAGAATGTCATTTATAGAAAACTCTAACTATAATTAATTGACAATGCAGAACAAGAACGTACCTGTTCATTTTGACTCAACTTTTTTGTGAAAAACCCAATGATCCCGAAATATCTTCCTTCATCTCTACGGTTAAATATATTACTCCTATACTATTCACTAAATGCTCTTTTATTTTAAAACTAGCCTTCCGTCCGCAGCTTCGCCCGCGATAAATTAATTTTCCCGTAGGAAGAGGTATTTTATATGTCACTCAGTGATAATGTAGCTTTCTAACGGCAAAAGAATTTTTGAAATCGGTCCAGTAGTTTCGGAGCCTATTCAATGCAAACAAACAAACAATCAAATTTTTCCTCTTTATAATATTAGTATAGACAATCAGTATGCTTAGTCTAGGTTTTCCGTCACGAAATACTTCTCGAACGCATTTGCCAATGTCAAATACTATGAGAACAGTTAGTTGCCGTTTCGATCCGTAAGTGGCGCTGCCAATTATTTCATAGTACTCGTAATTGAGACGTTTACGCGAAAACTTACACTGGGGGCTCTGATGTCTGAAAAAGATGGTTCGTAGAAAACAGACCACGAATCATTTATACACACGTATAGTTTTTACTCGGTATATAAAAAATAAGAAACAAATTCTGTATTCTATTTGACCCGGGATAAAGGTATTAGCGTAAAACCAGATATTCATAAACCCGATATGGAATGGAAAGCTAGTTATGAATAAAATGTATTGGTTTATTATGAAGTTTACACGTTCCGAGCAGGTTTGTGGGTGTTCAGCCTGTTATTTGAATAAAACTAACTGCACACGCTTTTTTGTTTAATTTTATTAAATCAGTTTGTTACTTTGCTGAGGTTCATTTCAATTAACAAAAAATATTTACCTTGCTACTCCGCTACTACTGGAGTAGTTACTAAGTACGGAGTGGAGTAGCAAGGTAAATATTTTTTGTTCATTGCATCATTGCCTTGTTTCTAATTTGTTCATTGCAAATTTTATAACAGAACTGGCCTAAGATTTCAAAGTAATTTAAGTGTGAAGACAATTTTTAACAAATTTTAACTTTTACTTCATAACTAATTTTGTTTTACGTATTTATTATTTGTACCTTAATAACTACTAAAATAATACCTTAGGTACTCGATTTTTACCCACTTTCAATGGCCCTATTAACTTCAAGTTTGTTTCATCTGTGGACCTGATAAAACATAACGAAGCACCTTACCATCAACAAAAATAAATTATGTAGGTACACATACATATGTAAGTCACGTCTTTATCCCTTACGGGGTAGACAGAGCCTAAGGTAACAAGACCTAAAGGCCACGTTTAGCATGATTGTTTGATTCGGTTGCTACAAACTTGCTTACGACTGATTCTTGACCCATTTCCAAAAATCGGATTGATTTGAATTTTTTCTTACGTATGGACATAGGTACCTACACGATAACAATACAATAACCAGGTGATCCGAAAATAAAAAAAAGAATTATATGCCGACGGAAGGAAAAAAAAATCTTTGTCAAAACTTGTTTATTGGTGTCTGGAGTTGGAGGTGAAAATCAATTTTCTTTTAAAATAATAGTAGAAAATAGTAGATTGATTAACAAGCGTTGAAATATACTCAAATCACCTGAGATATATCTCGCGCTCGAACGAAGTGAAAGCGCCAAAAGTTCGAGGGTGAAACGGGTAATTTCACCTAAGTTAAACACTACTTTTCATTTCGAGTATGAGGAAAGTAAAAGAAGGTATTATGACAAATTTCACTAACGTTGCACGGTCGCCCATATTTGTTACGTTTGTTTTTCCTTTCCCGCTCTTTTTTCTATTGCGCGATTTGCGCGCATTGCAAATTTCTTCTGCGCACCAATGGCTGCCGGCTAGATTTTTTTAAACTTGCAGACCGGGGGGTCGCTGTCAATTAATTGTCGACTTATATTTCATGCTAAAAAAAACCAAACGTAATAATTCCTACTTCCCGTTGTGTACGCTTGCGTTAAGCTTATATAACGTGAATATTGTTTTCAAAAAAGATTATTTAGCCTTTTACAATTAAAAAGGAACTATTTGTATAGATGATTATATAAAACATGGCTGTATACGTATTACCAGTGCTGTGTATCTCATTTGGATTAGCTATGAAGGGTTGAGTTTTTTTTTTCAAATTTCTTTCAACGCAAGGGTCACTTTCAACCCGCTATCCAGATTATCAATGATCTACTTTCAGAGTATGAGAAGTGCAAAAAGAATTTTCTAGACTTCTTAATAAATACTTTATTCTTTGATGGTTGGATATTGCACCTACGCATAATTAATATTCTGTTTATTCCGATCCCGTCAATTTATATTTACTTAGGTGATGAGTATAGCAAACATCTAAGATAATAATTATGGAAGTAAATTTAATTAAACCAGGAAATGAAACACGTTTAGCGCTAAAATAATACCGTTTTGGGTACGGATTTTCATTCGAAATTCAGTAAATCTTGTTCAAGAGATTTCGAAGTTATAGAATGGAGTAAAATTAGCGGAATAAGAAGCTGAGATTTTGACGCTTAAAGTGGCTGAGATTTAGATAAATCAATGCACATAAGTTAATAATAGTCAATGGCAGATATAGGTACATAAGTCGTAGATCCAGTTGGTGTTAAAAATAATGTAACCTTTCACGTCTTAATATACGTCCAATAAAGTTGTAACAAAAGTACGTGTTGTAGTTACGAATTTCTGCAACTGTTTAAGCTACTTTTTGGTAATTTCAACTTCAATTTTTTTGGTAGTTTACAAAACGCCATATCTCAAAATCTAAGTAAATTTTAATCGTTATGCTTTGATTTTCAGTTAACTTAGTAAGTAAAATTATCAATTTGAAATACTGTTTTTTTTTAAAGAAGTTACAATATTTAAATGCAGAAAGCAAATTCAAACAAAAACCTCAGTGAGGGATCGTTTGGTGAGCGATAAGGGGTAGAGGGGGGGGGGGGGGGACTAGATTCATGACGTAACGGCAATCTTTATTAAGCTTAAGCTATTTTACTATACTTGTACCATTATTACATACATATACCACCTCTTTATATTACGAGGTACACAGAGCCTAAGGTAACAAAACCTTAAAGCCACGTTTAGCATGATTAAGGGCGTATAGGTGGAAAGGGTCAAAATAGTGAAGGGTTGCTAGCCGCATCGCCTAAAACATGATTCCTAAGACTTTTGCCCATTCCCTCGATGGGCTTTTACCATCTGCGCGGGAAGAGAAGCAACTGGTAAATTCTATGTTTTTTCTTTACTCCCAGACCAGCATGTAAGAACCATTATTACATTAGAATAATATTTGAATGCAATCAAATGTGAATTGAAATTAAAGTAAAACATTGCTAAATATCATCATTAACAAAGAGAAAAACCTTTTTATCTAAACATGGTACAAAACAATGCACTGTAGCAGTTGGTACATACAGTACGCGTCCATAGAGATTACACATCGGTTTTTTCGGGTAGTTTCGGCTTCGTAGAGCGTTGTCTCGTTTTCACTTACGTGACGCCAATTGGCATTGTTCATTTTTTTTAAGCTGTGCTTTTAACACCTTTATTTGATAAAATGGACTATTTCAAGGAACTAATTTGAATATTTTGCTTTTACGTAGCTTTGTTAATTAATAATAAATATTTTTTCGCTGTTTGATAATTCGTGAATTTTGACAGAATCCCAATCGCCTTCGTTCGGGTGGCTATAAAAAAAACGGCTTTGTCTATGGTTTTGTAGATTTGACAGTGACACGTGACAGTTGTCATAGCCAAACTTTTTTTTTCATTTTTGTGGCAAACATTCGATGCTGGATTCTGTCTAAAAACCCGGTCGTTCGGTCAAACCAAGGTTCAAAGTACTTTTACAAAAATATCTGCAATCAGAAAGTATTTTTGAAATCGGACAAGATAAATCGGATAATTGATGGTTTTCCTCGAAATGGTTTTCGAATTGGAGCATACTAAAAAAAATGGACAATGCCAATTGTCTCTTTTTAAAGACTGAAATGCAACCTTTATGGCCGGGTACTATAAGTTATTTCATTTATGAGTGACTGACGTAACAGCCGCAAACAGTCAGCCAAACTGGAACGTCAATTCTCCGAACATCTCTTTCAGAATGTTCACTTATTTTAAGAGAAGGTCAAGAATCTTTCCGGAGATCCAACTTCGGTGGTCCTCTCCCTCGTTAGGGATGCCAGAAGTACGATAATTGTCGGAAAAGTGCGATAATTTCGACTCTGGTATATAATACGAATGTAACGTACGCAAAAATACGATAGTTTCACCTCCGGTATATAATACAAATGTATCGTATGCAAAAGTACGATAATTTGCAGCCCTCCTTATAGAGAAAAAATACTTTGTTTTTTTTTTTTTTTTTTTATGTGAATAAGAAGGCAAACGAGCAAGTGGATCACCTGATGTTAAGTGATCACCACTGCCCATAGACACCCGCAACCCCAGAGGGATTGCAGATGCGTTGCCAACCTAGAGGATTAAGATGAAATGCCTCTTGTGCCCGTAGTTTCCCCGGCTGTCTTACTCTCCGCACCGGAACACAGCAGTGCAAGCACTGCTACTTAGCGGCAGGATTAGCGAGTACGAGGGGTGATCCAAAAGTGATGATAATCAGTATGAAAGATACATAAAATGTTTAATAAAATAATTTATTTTTCTACGTAATCTCCTTCCAAGTCTACACACTTAGACCATCGTTTCTCCAGACCACGAATTCCTTTTAAAAAAAAATCTTTTTCTTGACCCTCCAAAAATGCCTCCACAGCGGCCATTACCTCGCCATTATTCAAAAATTTGTTGCCTCTAAGATCTTCCTTCAGCCGTGGAAAGAGATAAAAGTCGCTGGGGGCTAGGTCTGGCGAATATGGGGGGTGTTCCAGCAATTCGAACCCTGAATCACGAATGGCAGCCATCGCAACGCCGGCCTTGTGGGGCGGTGCGTTGTCCTGGTGAAACAGGATGCCAGCTCGAAGTTTACCCCGCCGCTTCTCTTTGATTGCCTGTCTCAATCTGCGTATTTGGTCAGCGTAGTAGGAGCCCGTAATAGTGGTACCCTTTTCCAGGTATTCAATCATTATGACTCCCTCAGCATCCCAAAACACTGAAGCCATGACCTTACCAGCGGAGCTTGCTACCTTGAATTTCTTCGGTGTAGGGGAAGACGCTCGCTTCCAGGTCATGGATTGCTGTTTGATCTCAGGATCGAAATGGTGGATCCAAGACTCGTCCATGGTTACAAACCGACGCAAAAATGTTTCGGGATCAGTTTGATATTTGTCAAGATTGGACTTCGAAATCTCACATCGTATTTTCTTTTGTTCAGCCGTTAACATTCTAGGCACCCAACGAGCGGAGACTTTTTTCATGTGTAGTTCATCAGTTAAGATTCTTTGAATGCTGCCATACGAGATGCCTGTGAGCTCAACTAGATGCCTGATAGTCATCCTTCTATCTGTTAAAACGAGATCATGAATTTTTTTGACGTTTTCTCCAGTAATGGCGACAGATGGACGGCCTTCGCGATGTTCATCTTGAGTGGATGTCCTTCCCAAGTTAAACTCCTTTGACCACCGTGCCACTGTGGAATACGGCGGAGCGGACTCGCCCAGTGTGCCCACTAATTCAGCGTATATATCTTTAGTACACATTTTTTTCAAACAGAAGTATTTAATAACCGCTCTCACCTCAGTTTTCTCCATTTTTGCGTTATTGTTCCGACTGCTCGTGAAGAAACAACTGCAACTCTCTGACAGATACATATTTTTTAATTTTTATTTTTTTTATATAATAAGGAGTCTTTATGGCCAGTAACTGCATACCTATTTATTTTAATCCGATTCAATAAGTATTCAGTTATCATTACTTTTGGATCACCCCTCGTAAGATGGTGGTAGCGATCCGGACGGACCTTGCACAAGGCTCTACCACCCGCGAAAACTGTTTGCGTTAGTTTTAGCCGTTCGATTTGACACTCTCACATTCAAATGCAAACATAGAATGGCTCGCCACGTCACTTCCCTCGCCTTTTTATGTGTATACGTAGCACAGCTGGGTACAGAAGTTAACAATTCAGCAAAAATAAGTTGACGAAAATCGGGATTGATATTGTTTTTAGGATTAGAAAGGGTAAAAATAAGACTCTATTACTAATTCACTGCCTGTCTGCCTGCTTGTCTGTCTGTCTCTCTATGTTGATGATGTACCTATTTCGGTTGCCGCTATTACAACAAATTCAATTTAACTTTTTTATGTCTGTTTGTCTATGTAAGTAACCAAAAAGAACTGACCTCACACTCCCTACCTAGGGCTCCGCTAACACTGAATTTTATATTTACTTGCCGAATTTGTACAGGCCCCTCGGTGCGCGAGTTCAACTCACACTTGGTCGGTTTTTTAGCCTTACGCCACTCTGGCAATTTTGCAGCTCGTACGATTTGTTACGAATTTGACAGGATAATTCACTCTCACTCGTCTGGCATCCCTGACCCTCGTTGTTAAAGTGTAGCAAGTCTGCCCAAGTACACAAAGGAGCTAATTGTTTGCGCCAGAACAGGCATCAACAAACACGGGCAAAAACACCGTGAAAACACTTTTTTGTTTTTACCGAGTGATGGATGTGGCTCTTCTGACCCTGTTCTAACGTTTCTTGAGCTATGGTAGCTTACAATTTTATTCTTTGACATTAAAAATGGGTCTACATTTTGTCCCACAAAATTGAAGCTCCGAATGATTAAAATTACGTAATTTACGTCATTCATAAAGCATTTTATTTCGGAAACAGTATTTTTTAGAATTGTATTGCCATAGGCTATAGTTAGGTTATTTAATAAAATAACTGAAAAATTCATGAAACAAAAATTTGTCTAATGAATAATTATGAACAATGAAAATTATGGGATACGAAGGGAAACCATTGGTAATCTTTAGTATCCAAACTTGATAGCGTTCTAGTCACTTGGTGAGTTTCAAATGCCCGAATGTCGGATTTGACCGTTGACAGCGAATGCGTAAAAAAATTTACTACTTACGTTGCACCAAATAACTAGAGTTCTTTTTATGCATGGCCTTAATCGTTCATCAGTGATACTGATAACGGTTCTAATTAAAGTTTAATAATGTGCCTACATTTAAATAAAACTCTTACGAGGTACATAGTCTGGAAAACTGCAAACGACGCGCTGGTCCAAATTTCTTACATATCAGCGAATAATGGCTAGTGTTATAGTCGGCTAATGACGGTCGCGACATTCCCTCTTGGAACTTTAAGTGGAGTATTAGACGCTCAACTTACGTAATTGTGATAATATTTACCATACGAATGACCTAAATGTTGGAGATTCGAGGCCATTAGGAATAGCAATCGTGGTTGGAATATGCCACACGCGAAGGCGTCATATCGCTCGTTCAGATGTGCGAATATGAAAAAGTGTTTAGTTACTTTATGGAAACGCACGCATTCATTTTGCTAAGTTTAAGTTTTGTTTTTTTTTTCAAGTTGGGATCATTTTGTGACAGTTTGTCCCTATGCTTAGTAAAATAATAAAGGTGAATATTAGTTAAGGTACGCTAGTGAAAATAATTAAATTGTAAAGTAGCAACAACACTTGGCAAAATGTGGGTATTTTCAGTACAAATGCATCAAGACAATAAAAACTAGATAATTTTTCTAAAATTAATAAAACCAAAGGCAATTATTATTAGTGATAAAAGTCAAGTAGACCATACCATAGAGTGGTAGAACTTTATTTGAAACATTCTAATACGTATTTGTATGTAGCTATCACAACACATTTTTGATCACAACAAAGGCTCTCTTAAAAGTTCGGCATTCAATTATTTCTAAACCTGTTCCTGCAAAAGCTTACAGAAGAGTTCAATCAACAGCATGTAAATCTCACGTTTCCGGCAAGAAAACCGGACACGGCTCCCGGTGCCACCTTAATACCGTAAACCGATTGCACGTAAGACCGCCGTTTGGCCGGTAAGCTGATTCGCTCGCTTTTAACATTCGTTACTTTCAACTTGGTACGGGATTACTGGCAACATTAATTTGATTATCCTGCCAAAATATCGGAGTACGTCATGATGTTGGCTGTAGTTTTTGGGAAATAAAATAAGACTTTAAAACAATCCTGCAATCTGCTCTATTACGGTAAATGTTTGTTTATTATTACAAGAATACGTACACCCATATTAATTACATATTTATCCATTAAGAGGTAGTTAGAGGTAACAAGACCATTAGGCCTTAGGCTTTTAAGCCGCGTTTATCGTAATTAAAAGGAGAATAATAATTATTCGTGATAATTTTTTTTCATTAAAAAAATGACAATTCGTAAGACTAAACTAAATGACAAAGAGCTTTAAATGAACAAAAAATTTACCTTGCTACTCCGCTGCTCAGGTAGTACATGAGTAGCGGAGTAGCAAGGTAAATTTTTTGTTCATTGAAATGGACCTCCGCAAAGTAACGCCTGATTCAATAAAACGTTTAAAAGAGCTTTAATTAAATATTCCAATTATACAAATAAATAAATAAACTAAATAAAATGTAGATAAGAGCTCCCTGCGGCATGGAATCAAAGATGCTGTCCGCATTTCCTAGATGTATGGCGACGCTGTAAGTAGGCATACGTCGTGCGAGGAAGCTGCCAGCTCCTCAGCCCCCAGTGGTGTTTGTATGTTGTTTTATTAACTCGCTCAACAACCTGTGGGTGCAAAGGCCCACGTACTTAGGGTGCCGACACCGAATGCAGAGACCTTTATATTTTTAGCGCATTAGTTTTTCGTAATACCGATGTTAACAATTTGTAATCAATATCAGGGTAATCTAAAATTTTTAGTAACAAATTATTGTGTTGTGTAGTTCATTATAATTCCTTAGAAATCGCGTATTGAGTTAAGGTTCTAATTATGAGTACCTGCCAACGCCAGCGCTGATTAATTTAAAAATAAAAAATGGTCGTAATTTTAAGTTCGCTCCGGGGTTATCCATGATCAATTAATTCATAACGGTGAAGTATAGATTCAAAGTGAACTAAATTATTCACTAAATCAATTGATGCTTCAAGTTTGTTAATTAAAACATCACGAGCACTCGCCTGACTCGTTTGAAATTCATCTCTGGGTTTCAGTTTTGTTGCATATTTAAGTTCAATAAATATTTTTTCTATTTTTGTTTCAAAACTGACGGTTTGGTTCACAACTTGTAAATACTTACGGCAACAGGTGAAATGTTGATGCTTTGCGCTATATCTTGATCAGTTAATGCAATGAGGCAACGTATACTACACAATACAAGAATCACGTCTTTATCTCTTACGGGGTAGACAGAGCCTAAAGTGACAAGACTTTTAGCACGATTGTGGACGTATAGATGGAAAATGTAATCAAAATAGTGATGGGTTGATAGCCGCATCGCTTATAACATGATGCCTATGATTTTCGCCCATTCCCTCGCTGGTCTTTTACCATCTGCGCGGGAAGAGAAGCAACTGGTACATTCTATGTTTTATCTTTGCTCCCAGACCAGCATGGAAGTATACTATACAAATGGGCGAAAATCTTAGGAATCGTTTTACAGGCGGCTAACAACCCATCACTATTTTGATTCCCCTTTCCACCTATAGGCCCACAATCATGGTAAACGTCGCCTTAAGGTCTTTTTACCTTAGGCTGTGTCTACCCCGTAAGGGATTAAGACGTGATTTCATATGAAGATAAACAAAAATTTGGTGAAAAAAATAACTTTTCATTTCAGAGGCAATTCAAAGACGTGGCAATTTCACTCTGCGATGTTTTCATAGTAGGTACTTTTTCTGAAATATATGTAGGTGTACAGTCAAGTGTAATAATATGTATGTAGTCAAAGTTTCATAAATAAGTACCATACGCTCTTACACCGGCGTAATAAGGTCGTGGGACATATCTTTGAGAAGTTCATATCGATACTTATTTTTGCACTTGACCGTACATATTATTTATATTTTTTCTTCTTTAATTTTTATTTCACACATGAATAAAGATGAACCGAGGCTCAAATCCAGTTTTTTTTTTCTATTTAGAGACTTGAGAATTTCATTATTGTGGCTAGATCCCTCGCGTAGAAATTCATTTAAATAAATAAATACATAAATTTCGGTGTCTAACATTAAACAGCAATCTGATCCTCATTATTAATTCCACCAATCACGTATTCACGGCCCGGCCCACCTTAACATTTAAAACCCAATCAAAACCACTAATCCTTTGAAATTGATTTCATAATACGAGGACAAAGTTATAATTAAGTTCTGCAACAGCAAATCAGGTAATCGCGTTCTGATTCAACAGATTTGAACTAAATCACAATTTTCAGGAACATTCGCTTCTATTCGAGTTTAGGGCCAGTAATTACAATAAATTTTCATCACATAATTAGGGTAAAGAAAGACAAATGGCTCTCCCAGTTGGATCCTTGTTTTCTGTCCCACTGTCATCCGTGTTATAGCTATATGCGGGTAGTTTTAAATAGGGGGTTTATTGCTTTTTGTTCGTGAAGCTACTTATGTCTTTAGTTAGTGCTCAAATGATTAATCTAAGTCTTACAACCTTTTATACCGTTGCCTGACTTCCAAGCCGAAGAACTGAGTACCCATATTAACAGAATATTTTCCGAATAATTTGACTGCTCTAAATTTCTAGACTTTGAATAATTAAAAATACATCATGTTCTTTGTTTTATTTATTCCCCTTTCCACCTGTACGCCCACAATCATGCTCAACGTGCTGGCCTTTAGGTCTTGTTACCTTAGGCTCTAGCTACCCCGTAATAATGACGTGATTTATGCATTTGTGTATGTATGTGTGTTCTTAACCGGATTATTATCTTCCTAAAAGTATGTACTAGGTAGGTATTAACTCGAGGGTTTTAGTCGTCAAATAGATTGAAGTAAATTCGAAAATGGTTAGATACCTAGCTTACTATGCCTTTGAAAGTGTACGGATCTGTTTTTCGTCTGTTTTAAACACTTAAATTAACAAATACCTCTTTTAATAGCCGCGTAACTGTCATAAAGTGAAAGCATACATAAAGTATCGGACCCTTTCCTAATTATCCCTTGGCAGATGCCACTGAAGCGTTGTATGACACATAAAACTACAGACAACCTCTGAACTTTTGCCGTTTGGGAAGTAAAATATCATTTCAATTTGAACTCAAACGTGTGAGCCATTAGGGGTTGTTGCGGTTTGAGTGGTTGTAATTTTATGTTGGTTAAGGCATAGTTTTATGGTTGGATGTTTGGAAAGTGCAAGTGTTCAGTGGAAAGAAGGCTGTTTATCGCCTGGCCCGGGAGGGTCCACTC
Source organism: Pandemis corylana (assembly GCA_949127965.1). NCBI lineage: Eukaryota > Metazoa > Arthropoda > Insecta > Lepidoptera > Tortricidae > Pandemis > Pandemis corylana. The sequence continues at coordinate 6,887,033 of OX421868.1, forward strand.
GTTACACGTACCGTTTATGTACCTAATGTACGGATTGTGAAAGCTTCGCGTAGTTTAGGTATCAGATAACTACCGTGGTAACACTGCTCTTGTTTTTTTGTTGGGATCGAGAGACACAGTGTTTCTTGTTTTGCCGTTTGTAATAGGACCATGGTGGCTGCCCGGTTATGTATATTATCACTAGGTACATAGTATAAAACAAAGTCGCTTTCTGCTGTCTGTCCCTATGTATGCTTAGGTCTTTAAAACTACGCAACGGATTTTGATGAGGTTTTTTTAAATAGATAGAGTGATTCAAGAGGAAGGTTTATATGTATAATTCTAAGCAGACGAAGTCGCGGGGAGAAGCTAGTGTGTTATAAGTAAGACTTTTAATTCCGGAAATAGTACAATGGTCAACAATTATTGGCTTGTTTGATCTGAAAGAAGCGATATTACACAATAAATATGGGAATTTTGAGTACTTACATACTGCAAAATAAACTTTATCAGCTTGTAGCATATACAATTAATACAATACAATACCAATAATCTTTATAGAACACCACAGTACATAATACAGAAACAAAGAACAAGGTAGACAACAGGCGGTCTTATCGCTTAATAGCATACATTATATTTTACTTACTAAACTGTATAATAAAAATTAAAAATAATTTTATCATAAATAGCTGCGGTTGTGAGACATAATAAAACGTTGTAAATGGACAAAAGAGATGATTAATAAAATAACTGATCTTAGTTCATTAAATAAAATCATTGCTAACTGACTATTAAATGTTCGACTTACCTACTGCTTAAAAGTGCTTACGTAAATAATTCTTCGTCATTATTTGACAACTTTCATAAGAAAAACCAATAACCTACTTCAGCTTTTTTATGTAAGGAAAACATACAATAACAAGCCGCAGGACAATCGTAGCAAATTGTTTTTCGTTCGTCTCAAATTTCGGCGGAGTGATAAATCGAATTGACAAATTCATCTAAAAACGAAACAGTACCTTCAATTCGAATATTGTTTTTTTTATCTGCAAAAAAAAAAGTATTTATCGGTCCTTATACGTTTGTGTAAAAATAAACGTCTTAACCCAGTAAATCTGGTGTCAAACTGAAAGCTATCGAATCATAATAAAATACCCTCATAATTTTATGACATGACTTTTTTATACAAGTAAATTTTCATTGCCATAACTACGAGTATGTTGTATTATATACTGAATGATTTTGTGTCCTTCATGCGAGCTTTCGTCATTCCATTTTTTCTTATTATTACCTATATTTAGTTTGTTTTTCTAGTATTAGCGGTTAAATAGAATTTATATAATATTATGTATACTGTACTGTATACACTGTATATGTGTACTGTATTGCTGTTGATGCCCCAAATAAAATAAATAAATAAATATAGTATTATGTACAATATAAAAAAAACTGCTACGTTTTTTGCAGCGCATTTGTCTTGCTTGTCAGCTATAGTATTTCCAAAAATGCTGGTAGTATCATAGTATTGATTTTGATTGTGATTTTAAAAGATACTTTTGTATTAAAGTCCGAGATTGTAGCGTAGAGTATCTATGTACATTTATACTAAGCTTATTGGGTTTATTCCTAGCGGTCAATTGTGGCTCCATCTGTGGCGGGACGTGAGAACCTCGTCTTTGTATTCAAGCGCGGCCACGGGTGGGATAAGCCGACCTAAATGGTGGAATCACACAATGGCTTCCGATATATTAGCAGGTACATGTTCGAGAGTGTCGCTTACGTTGATAGCACTGGCGTAAGACCTTTTTAGTGGAAATTATCGTAAATCGCGCGTATTTGGAATTTATAAAACAAAAACACGAATTAGGTCAATTTTCGCTGAATGCTGTCAAGGCCGTGGCATCTTAAGGTACCGAAAATGCACATAATATATCAATCATCAGGGGTTCGGTAATTTATTTGGTAATTAATTTGTTTGATAATCTCCACCCTATAAACAAGTTATTGCGAGTGAGACTGCGTGAGATGGCTAGCTGATGATTGAAATGTAGTTCCCGCTGAACCATTGAACTGCTTCGCAGATGTGTACTGCTTTGCTCATGATGTTTTCCTTTACCGAAATGCTAGTGTATTTCAAATGTAATTTCGCTCAAGATATCGGAGAACGGTGCGCTTTGGGGGTGAAAAAGGTAATCGCAGTCAAAGTCAACGTGGAAATAAACTAATTAAATCCACCGCAAATCATTCAAAACTGTTATTAAATAATCATTGACGATCCTTTTGTGAATTACTTATGTCTGACATTTAATTTGATGAGGTTTTTTTAATAGCTAGAGCATTGTGTAAAATAAACATAATGATAAAAATACCGAAACAAACATATTTACAAGTTAAAAGTTGATAAGAAAAAACCTTAAACTATCTTAATCTAATCCTAAATACCTATATTTACAAATATCGCCCAGATTCGTTGCCATGATCGCTTACATTTAATTGTACTCTTAAAAGGGTAATAAATAAATCGAATCTAATCAGCTTGCATTTTGTTCCTTAAAACTTGTATTTAGTAAAAATGAACAATATTTTATTGCAACAAAGTAAGTCGTGTTACAATATTAAGTCTGCGTACAATGTTGGTTTGCTTTGCATATTGTGATATTTCCTTTTAAGCGCATGAAACTTGGATGTCTTGCGAGTGAATTTAAGACTTGGTTCTCGAGTTTTATTTGTACTTCTCCCAACTGTAAAAGGGGTGGTGTAAGAGTGAACGCTTTCTGTATTCGTTAGAGGCATCGGGTGTAAATCAGTTAAACAGGTTATAAGATTTGTTACGAAAATGTTATATAATCAACCTTTTCCGGCTCATTTAACGGAAGCAAGATTTTAAATGGAATTATGTAGCATACTTGTAAGCAGACGCATTCATCCCTTACCGGCATATAAGCAGTGCTTGTAAGCATACGTAAATTTGCCCGACACGCTTCGTACCAATACGCTTAATGCTGGAATAATTTGCCTCCACCTATTAGAGCTCTTCCGTCGAAATTTTCCTTCAAAAAACGTTTAAAAGCACATTATATTGAGATGCAAAAAAATATGCCGTAGCAAAAATATTGTAGGTATGTTATTTAATTTTATTGTGTGTCTGTGGTGCCGCTGAAATTGGCTATTATTTTGTTTACTTGTAATTTTGTTATATTTTACTGCTGTCTGCTCATTGTGATCCGTCTTTCCTTCCCGTATAGTTGAATGTTATATTAGATTAGATTAATTTTTAGTTTTAGTTTTAGTTTTAGTAGCCCTTAAGGCCAAGGTTCTGGCAGAATATCAGCGTCTCGAAGCAATTCGAGACATAGTGCTGAGCCAGCTTCCCTTTTTGTGTCCATTTTGCTCCATTTAGTAGGTACCGGTGAAGTTTTATACTGTAATAATGTGACCAAATAAATATATTTTCTTTCTTTCTTTCTTTCAATACGGGTTTTGCTGTCAATATGCCTACCTTCCGTCAGGACCCACTGCACGCCCCTGCTTGTAAGGCGTAACTTGCTTCATCGTTCAAGAAAACTAACTAAGTATGACTAAGATCAAGGTTCGATCGTCAGCCCCAGCTTCGTTTTCTGTAGTTTTCTCAGTAGACATTAAAAGGTAGATACAAATTGTCATTATGGTGTTTCTGAAATTCCCGATCAACAATGAGAACGTGTGGGAACTGTAGCCCTAGCCCTCACATTAAGAGAAGAGGTTTGTGCCCAGTAGTGAGACAACTTAGGGATCTTCCTGAAACGAGGTTACTCTTTTTTTAGGAACGTAGTTTATTTTTTATTCAGAAGACTGAGAAGGCTCAACTACCTAACGATTGGCTATGGGCCGATTTTTCAATCGTCAGATAGGACCAATTCAACGAACAACTCTATGGGTATCTGTTAGTTACTCTTGTATTAATTTTAACCAGTTCTTCGGACAACGAAATGATCCTATAAGGGATCCGTTTTTTTTTGAGGTACGGAACCCTAAAAATGAGTGTAAATTAGCTGCGTCACCAGGTCCAACAGATGTATTTAAATCTGAGCCTAAAGCTACACTTTATACAGCTTTCATGCAACAAGTGAACGTTCAATATGTTGACCAAAAATATCGTAACAAAAGACGATTGACGGGTCGCCGGTCAACCGACACGCTTTCGGGAAATTCTGAATAATTTTGCCAATGGCCGCAATAATGGTAACCCTATAGTGTTGTCGTTTCATACTTTGTTAACTTTGCCGACTGCTCTCTCTAACAAGTTTGCCTGCAATTTAAAACAAATTCAAAGTTGGTTTATTAGTAACAGATAGTCTTCGGTATCAATTAAAACTGTAAGAAGTTTGGTACACTTCAAGAATTTCTAAACTCTAAAGTTTGTACCAACCACATTATATTTAAAGTTATTGTTAAAATTAAAATTTCTCCTCCACATGATCCGGGGGCACGGTAGTGCCCCCGCCAAGTCGAGCAAAAAAAGCAGCACGGCCGTACCATCTTTTCTCGATTCACTTTACTTGCATAATGCAATTACTATAGGGGTGCATTTCCATTGACATAATATTCCATTACTTTGACCTATAACCTTTTAGGAATAAGTTCACCTTAGTACATCTGTTTGTTCTATAGCCTGTAAATATCTAGTGTTTTTTGTACAATACAAAATTATACATACGTACCTGCATAAAATTCACGTCACAGCACTCTCCCGTTGTGATATAATTTGACGTGGATTTTAATTAAGGTAGTGGTTGGTCGAGCCTGAACTTAGCGTACCCTAAGACAGGGAAAAAATAGAGTTGGTATCGTTTAAAAAATGCGTCGCACGCCTGTAAAACTAACGCGAAGTAGGACGATATTGCAATAAAAGTACCCACGGCTTCCCGTGGCCAACTATTTCTATGATCATCCACAGTAGTATTGGAAAAGTTTTTCGATCTACTGAATAGTGAGCCGTACGTGGGACATAAACGGTGCAGATGGGCTCGCCGCTATTATTCTACAACACAATGTTGAACGTTTTATACTCTTCTTGTTTTAGGTAAAATGTTAGCGAAGGTTCCGTCTTTTAAACAGCGCATAAAGTCAGTGTTCGCGGGTTACTGTTGATTGGGTACTGTTAGATACAATGTTTGTATTTCCACTGTATTACAGGCCGATATCAGTCTGACTGGGGCGTTTTAACAAAAACTATTTGCATTTGTACTAGCAGGCTTCACAGTTTCTTAGTGGTGTCTATGTTACTTTTTTACATCAGTCTCTTTTATAGATGGCATCTGTTTAAAGGACGTTGCTGTACTACAATGATGCATTAGGGCAGATTAAAACCATATTAACTCTATACTTTAAGAGCGTGAGGCGTTGCCATAGATTTTAAAGACCATGTCTTTTGAAGTACAGGCCCATTATGTACATACATAACTCTTACGCTGAAAGTAGTAAAAAATGCTTTTCAAAGTGTTTGCTACCTCTGACGATTGATTTGAATTTGTTACACAAGTCTAGACTAAATGACAATGTAAGTACAGTTGACATAAGGTACTGCCAGCAAGAAAAGTGTATTAATAATATTACATGTTCATTAACAAACTCTTTTGCATAAGGTACCCAAGTGAAGTGTAGTGTAACTTATTAATTTAATATTGCGGCATCCAATATTGTACGTTAAAATATTTTCATAAGTGTCTAAGATATTGTTTTCTAGTTTGAAGCTCGCTATCAGGTGCTCGGTGGCACGCGGCGGTATGCGCTTCATACGCTGAGGGAGGATATTCTCAGCTAAAAGATATACGTACAAGACGTGATATTAATAAAATTTAAAAGTACATTTTCCAAGCACAAACTCATTATCGCCTGAAAAGAAGAACGTTACTTTCTTTAGTAATTTCCCTTCAACACCATGCTGTTACATGCATACATGCCATAAGTGGTTTTAGTGTTTTAAATTAAGAGTTCAAATAAACGTGGCTTTAAAAACCGACATTTGTTATAAAACGGATGAAAAGGGAAACAAGCACTTTCCCACAAAATGGTTAACATGTTCAAAGCGTTTTTTGCTGTCGGAACATACTTACTTATATCCTGTCATTCTCACTCGTTCAGTATTTATCTGGTTAGACGTACCTAAGCCGATGTGAAAAGTTTACAAAATTTGTTTTGAAATCTGTTAGAACGTTTCGAATTTTGAAACAGATTTTTTTACATACATACACAAATCACATCTTTGCCTCTTACGGGGTAGACAGAGCCTAAGGTAACAGATACCTACAGGCCACATTTAGCAAGATTGTGGGCGTATAAGTGGAAAATGGAATCAAAATAGTGATGGGTTGCTAGCCTCATCGCCTATAAGATGATTCCTTTGACTTTCGCCCATTCCCTTGATGCGCTGCGCTTTTACCATCTGCGCGGGTAGAGAAGCAACTGATGAATTCTATGTTTTTCTTTTGCTCCCAGCCCAGCATGGAAGACTCGATAGAGTAATATTCAAAAGACACAACGTTTTTGTTAAAATAACTAAAATACGTGCCTACACACAAATAATACATAATCGTTATAAAATTAAGTCTTAAACTCACGGCGTCAGTTTGTGATTAAATAAACAATATTAATGCCGAATTGCATTGCCTGTATTGCTGCTAATTTTAATGATATTATGATGTTATTTTTGCTGCAGCCTATGCTTTTACTAACACCGAAATCAGCATCTACTAAATTTGCCGGCGTCCAAAATAGTCGACAAACATGTCTACCGTTGTCAATATCAGCGCCTTCACGGGAATGTCGAACATTGGCGATGCACGCGCCGCAACACAACACGTCTGTAGTTCACTATGTCACTTATGTCAGCCCGCGGCGCTTTGTGATCCCGGTTGTACGGCTAGGGGACAATGTGTGCGACTGTACCGTGCAAGGTTCCCGAGAGATTGTCACCCTTAAGAAATAAATGAAAAATATTTATTTAAATTTTGAACCGGTTAGAATGATTCAGTTCAACTTCAAAGCCATTTTAAGTAAGGATTAACGATGTCAAAATCAAAACAAATAAAATACAAGTCAAAGATATCTAGAAAAATAATATAATTTGTACAGACCTACATTATAATTGTGTAGTGGTCAAATATAAGGTGTAAAAATTAATTTCTACTGAAGAACAAAAGAAAAAATATTAATCTCGAACTTGCAATCGAAATCCACAATCACGAAAAAAATGTTATATCGGCATGCATAACCAGATTTTGAACTAGAAAACCGTAAAAAAAGGTAGGACCTGGATCAAGATTTTTGAAATTACATCGAAACCAATCAAAAATAACATTCGTAACTACGTTACGTTACGTTACTATTTAGTAAAAATCTGTGTCCAATTGCAACAAAATTACAGCTTGAATAAAATTTTCGACTACCTATTGCCCGTTTCTCGAAGCTACAATTTACAATTTCACAAGTCCAAACTAGCTACCAATCAACCAATCAGTCGTTGGGATTTGACGAATGTTGCTTCACAACTTGTAGCTTTCGAAAAATGCGGCACCATTAGTTAGAGCTGTAATTTTTTATACTCCTACTTCAAATCTGACACAATTTTCACCACTATTGAGAGGTAATTTTGAGTACCTAATAATGCATCCAAAAATGTCCCACTCGTTTCCGAGTGACTTTTGGGCAGTGTACAGATAAATAATACGTATTAAGCATAGTTCCCTTTCAACAATTTCACCTTGGTCTAATACTATTCGCATTCACGTTCTATTCAAACCTCTGCAGGCTTTGGCAGCCCTACCGGTGTCTACCGCTTCTGTTCGTCTGCGGCTGATTCATTTACGGAGTAGATGCCGTTGAAATGTTAAACGAACCAATGAAAGCGCATTAGAGCTACCTTGAAACTATAGACGACAATAGCCTTATGGTTAGACCTGACTGCGTAACTTTAGGTCCTGAGTTTAAACCCTGGTTGAGACAGATATTTCTCAGATTATGTTGAGTACAAATGCTAGTTATTGAACCTCGGATATAAGCGAGAAATAATTCTATACTCTAACGATTTTGATGCAATTAGCTGTACAGGGTTTTTGGGGTCTAAAAATCGATTTTAGAGCACGCAGCAAAGCTCGGTTAGCCAGCGCATATATATGTGATGTATGTATGTTTACCCGTTGGCTTATTAAGTATTTGTTATAATCGGTATAACGTAAAAAATAAAATTCGAATAGTCTCTCGTCGTCATTGAAGACGAATTGTGTGTTCAATTAGTATTATAGAAATACTGACTATAATATAATTACAATATCTACCTATTTCACCCTCTTCAGACGCTAGCTTCAAGTTTTGTAATCAGATACTTTAGAATTTACCTGTGTCAAGAGTTAAACAAGAACGGAGTTCTGAGAATGAAAATTTCTGATATGGTATTTTTCTGTGCTTAAAATGCTTTGTTAAAAAATCGTTAAAATCTTTTATGCTTACTGTAGTTCTGCTGATTTTAATTGCATTATCATCCTTCCTACTTACAGCGCTTCTAGTTTCTTAACGTATTTGACAGTTGCCGTATGTTGGGGATGAGAGCGAGTAGTTTGGACAGAGTGATGCTCGATGAAGCTGTTGCACTTGCTCTCGATCCTAACAACTTATTCAACTTTATTCAGAATACGGCAACTGTCAAATACAATAAGAAACTAGAAACACTGTAATGTACCTAATGTGTACAACATTTTAGGTCAATCTGACCACTAGATGTGGGTCAAATTTGATTTACAGTCCGTGACTCCTAGAACGACATTTGGGTTTGTCTTGTTGTCTCACTCACTCTTATGGGTTTGATACTTGAATCGGCCGATGATACCCGAAACCCGAATGTCGTTTTAAGAACTCACAGACGGTACATGATTTTATACAGAAAGCATATATTTTAAGTTAATTAAAAGCCTGTAGTAAATCATTGTCAGCACCAAAAGCCACCTACGTTTAAGACAGCAAAAGTCAAACACATCCGCATAAAGTTATCAAATAAAAATCAGGCAACCGTATTACAAGTAAGACACCGGCGTACCTTTGGGGAGCGCGGCCAGGAGCGCGAGTTAGTGGATGCCGATGTTTTCAAACCCGTCGGCGCAAATAACATTAGCATAGTTATCGAACGCCGGATGAGACCTCTGTAAAGGTCCCGGCGGGACGGGGACGGCTCTTAAACCCGCTTTTCCGATAATGACTATCGATGATTCCGCCCCAAAGAGGCCCGCGCACAATATTATTACGTAGTTTCCCCGTTGTGGGAAATTGCGAAATAAAACATGGCCCCAGCATTCAGTTTGGAGGAATTTCGAGCGAATCTATGCGAGCCTTTTGTTGGTCAATTATTTCGAACGTGTTTTGATGGTCAATTGTTTTAAAGCTTCTAGTGAGTTGAGCTTGCTAGAGTTTATCACGGTTATAAAACATACTCGGTCTGTTACACTAGAGAGTACTCTATGTCACCAATAGGTCAGAATGAGATACCTAAACCCTACGTAGCACATACTCGTATGTTCTGTGCTTTATGTTTTCCTTAAATAAATTGGTTGAAAACGAAAATGTTAAATAATTTATTTTAGAATCAAGTCCATAGGTAGGTACGTAATAAATAATTAGTTTCAAATGAATTATGATAATATTCGAAAAACTCCGACGAGTGAGCCCGGGTATGAACCTACACTATCCCAGCTTGAGAGCAGATGAAAGCTCAAGCCACTGTACAACCACTACCTACCTTTCTTGTCTGTTTTTGTGGCAGTTTTTCTTTGTTACAAATCTTAGTCGCTGATTTGATCGCTATTTTATAAAATCTTTTCTCCGGACTTGTTATTTAGAAAGCTTAAAGTTGGACTGAAGGTTGTAGCGCCAATGTGAACTAAAAAATGGACTTTGGGAATATAAAAAATTACTATACACTTACCTTACCATTTTTTTTTTTTGGTTAACTTTACTGAATTGGCAACTTCCGCCTGGCCCTGCATGGAAATTATAGCTCAAGCCCTCTTATTCTGAGAGAAGGAATGTTAAATCAGCAGAAACTTAACAAGTACGTAAGTCTGAATATGGAAGTTAATTGATATTATGTGCTTGGAAACACTTCAAAACGTTATTTCATAAAGCCTTGACTTATAATTTTCCTGCTTAAAGATCTTAAAGCAAAAAATAAAAGCGTGCCAAGCTAATTCTAAGAATCAAAATTACTTTTTTTCTTACGATAAGGGCTCAGAGTAAATTGTAACGGCAGTCCCTGACGTGATGGGCGCGCCAAATTCTAAAATTACCCAAAGCCCCGAATATTAATAATAAATATGAAATAATAACATCAATTCAGCTCTGTACAAATCAGAACAGATGTTTGTTAAACGGGGAAATTTTCGATTAATAATCTTTTCGTCGCATTAAAGCAGACGGTGGAATAAAGGATTGAGAGCGTGAGATCCAATTTGTTACAATCTTGGAGGAAACGTTTTCAAATGAAACATTTTGTGTTCCCCGTGGAAGTTAAATTGTATTTCTTACAAGAACCTCGTTGGTTGGGCTTGTTCGCGTTGCGGATGAAACTTAACTTAAGCCCTTCCGATACCTAGCTAACGGATCAATGTTTTTGAAATTTTTAACAGCATCCCGCTACGGGATAATTAATAATCAGAAAAAATGTATTGCTCCTTTATGCAATCAATTAGTTTAGTTTAGTTTATTTGTCCATTCAATATAAAACTACATGATAATTACACCTTAATATTAAATATCAAAGAATTTTATATTGAAATCGTCAGTGTAAAATACAAATGTCAACAATTAAAAACTTTAATTAGTAACCATTAAGTACTCGCAAGTAAACTAAAATAATAATATTATTGCAATTAAATAAGGGTCGTCATAAATGAAATACAATTTAAATATAATTTAAATACACATGACAATTGCAGTTCCTTTATATCTTTGCGATGTTTTACAAACCTATATTCCATGGAAGGCGGGACCTTGCGTAAGGTAAGCCTGGATTGCAACTACCGTCTTACCGGCTAATCCTCCCGATTAGTATCATTGCTTGCTTCGCTGTGGTCTGAGATGACGAATTTGAAAGCTAGTGATTTTGCTGGCACATGAGGATGCCGTCTAGGCTAACAACATAATATCTGCAACCAAACAACATGTTGTTAAAAGATGATGATGCTCACTTATCATTTACGTGACCATACAAGCTCGTTCAAAAAACAACGAAAAGAACCAAAATTCACGTGTTTTTATTAACTAGATTACCAACTTGAAGCTTTTATAGGTAATCGATTAAGACAAGATTACTATAAGCAAAAAAATACTAGCTGCTTAGTTTTTTTCTAAGAGAAGTCTTCAATGTTCCAACCAAGTTATGTGTAGACTTGTATATAATACTTGACGACTATATTTATGAAAGCTTTCTTTTCATTTATTTTTGTCTACATAATATTCTAGCTCTTTGATGATAATAATATTATTCTGTCTTTGTCTTAGCTTTGTAAACGAACTTAAATTTTAAACGTGGACACAAAATATTAGACCTATCAAAAAGGAAGCCGGAAATTAGTTTATTTTTATAAAATTTAGGCGTCTTTGCTTTTGATCATAATAATAACATCTTAAATTGACCGCAAACGAAGTAATATTTTTCAGAAAAAAAATAGCCACGGAAACTTATTACTGTGTGGAATAAACTCTAAGAAGACTTCTTATTTACAAAGTTTAGTTCAATTTAACCGAATTTAAAAAAGATGGTCTATTCGACTGAATGATTTTTTTCTACTATTCTTTTGGCGTTAATAAACCGAGTTTGTTTTTTTTTTTTCGATGTACAAAATATCTCAAATTTGGTTGAATAGTCACCAAGTCGGGATCTGATGTTGGGATTTTAGGGAAATCGAGGAATATTTTCCGAATGACGGTCCTGGCTAGACCACCAGAATTCTACTACCAGATAATTATATTGTGATCTACCTTACGCAAGTATGCAAAATTTTAGCTCAGTCGGATGAAGATATCTGTTCCAAAATTGAGTCGATTCCACCCGGACAAACATAACATACGTTGCAAGTTTATTTTAACTAGTAAAAAATAAACGCCGCCCGCTGTCTTCAACTGACAATTGTGCGTAAAATACAAAATAATTCCCCGCGAAACCAAGCATCTGCGCTCGTTTGATTAAAATGCGAACACATTTGCGATTCAAATCTTTTTTTTTTACTTATCATAAAGTATTCAAATGCTCAAGTTAATATTTCCGACACGTTTGCGGGGAGGTAACTTCGCCACCCCCACCCCGCGGTGGTGCAATGGTTCATTGTTGAACGTATGTGGTCAGTAGGTATTTATAGTAATGAGATCTAGGATTAGTGATAGAAATGAATTTACACTTTAAAAGGTAGGAAATGAAAATAAATTATTTTTCATTATTCTTTTTTTTAAACTCGCAGTAAGATTAAAACAACTTTTATCGTTTTCAACATGAAACTACCGTGAGACTCAATCATAATTACACATAAACGGATAACTCACGTATAAAAAGTCGAGTCATGCTCGACATGTTTTTCGTAGTCCTTCTTCCTGGAGCGCTCGCCCCGGCGGCAGCGAAACGAACACGAGCATGATTATAGAGCATAAATAGTCCGAAACATGTCGAGCATCACTCAACTTTTTATACGTGAGTTATCCGTTTATGTGTAATTATAAATTTTATCGTGTATATAAAGCTCACATTTATCCCCTTCTGATTAATAGCTGCGTGTGAATCATGGATACTTTAAGTTAACTATCTAAAACATGTTTATCTGACAACGTATCCAATGTTACGGTTTTATGTCTTGTAGAGTTACAAACACATTCAAAAACACTAGAAAGGCTATTCTCATGGCGACTAACAACAGCGCATATACGTGAATAAAGTAAGCGAAGAATAACGTATTTTACCGCATATAAATAATCAATCTTATAACAGCATCGGGGCCTCTATTATCCATGTCCCCAATACGTTACGGTCATTTGCCACCCCGGCGATCCCTAACAACGCCGATCAGTCATCCGAGGGAATTATTTCCCGTACCTTATATCATCAAATGCTCTCACAGTCCACACTTTAAGGCTCTATAAGGCTGTATAAAGCTGTATAACGCTGTATAAGGCTGTACTACTTTCCGTTGGTGCGATATCCCCTATTCGATGGGATGAATGAGGCCCGAAGGAAATGATGAGAGTGGCGGTCGACCATCAACGTAATGTCGCTGCGACACCGAAGAGCATTGAGCGTTCTGATACATTCATGTATTATTTTATTGAAATTACATGCTGTAAAAGGTTATGAAGATATACGTCAATCTGCGGGCCGATGCGGAATTGTTTTATTCGTTCCGGGAGGTCGCGTTTTTTAATAAAATGAGAATGTTATGCTAAATTTCACTACCGTACTTCGCGGCACCGTCTGTCCTTCCATCCGCAACATCTTGATGGTTGGCAGTCAAGCACCGTGCGTTTTAAACGCAATTTCTTTCCTCGCACGGTAAAGATCTGGAACCAACTTCCTGCTGCAGCATTCCCTGAGCGGTACAATTTAGGGATCTTTAAAAAGCGAGCCTTCCTGTTCCTCAAAGGGCTGGCAACGCACTTGTGATCCCCCGGGTCTTGCAGGTGTCCCTGGGCGACGGTGATTGCTTTCCATCAGGTGACCCGTCTGCTCGTTTGCCCCCTCTTTTATAAAAAAAAAAAAAAAAAAAAAAAAAAAAATGTGATATTTAGCAGTTTAGGTTAGGTGTGAATATAGGCTTCCAAATATTTGAACTATTTGAGAAAGATGTGTATACCCTCTAATAAAAATAAAATGGTGGTTGTGGAGTTGATTGTACATTTGTTTATCCAATGTAGAGATATAAGTTCAGAAATCGCGTCAAAGTTGCTTGACTTGATTACTCCTTTGTCCGTCTGTCTGTCTAGACCTTTTTCCTTAGGAAAACGTGGGAGTATAAAGAAAAATAAAAATAGTTAATGTCGCTTTAGTACCTATACATTTTTCCACATAAAAAAATAACATTGTTTTCCAGAGAAAATTTACGTATGATTTCCATGACAAACAAAGTTATTGTTGCTTGTGTTGCGAACGACGCACTCTCACTCAGCCGATTTTTTTTGTGTAAAGTTAGTTTATTGAATCAGGCGTTGCTTTGCGGAGGTCCTTTGCACGTGTGGTAGAGCAGCAGCAAGGTAACTGTTTTTTGTTCATTGTAAAGTTAAGCTAAATACCTTGTAGGTACTCGACGGTAAACCGCCAGCGTTAACTAACTCCGCACCTGATCACAGCCCGTTCCGCAGATATTAAAGGCAGTCGAGTTCAAATTCGTTCAGTTCGCCGAACAATGTGGATGCCACGTAGCATCAAATTAGCGAAGTCTTGCTGTAATAATTAAACGCGAGGAGTGAGGAAGCTGCGTTTGACTGCTTCAAATTATACCAAGTTATAGGGCACGAATAAAGTTGTATAAACTAGCGTACCTTTGTCAAGTTGCTTATTACTGCCGTCGTTTCTGAACGATAACTTGTGGAAGACATTGTGTGGTAACTATATATCAAAGCGGTTGGACTTGATTAGGATATAATGAGATTCGTCTAAAAACATAACTATTTTATATTAACTATCAAATGCATCAAGAATTTTTACTTCTTGATTTTTTATGTTCACTTTTACGGTTTTACCGTTAGAAATTAAATTTCTAAACCACACTGAAAATTAGAGCACATAGAAAAATCCGAAAAGTGAATCTATGGCCGGGAATCGAATCCGGATCCTCATCATTCCGTGACGCGTGCTATACCCCTACACCACCCATAGCAGGTGAGCCTTCGAATCTTTCTATCTGTTACTAGCTGTCACGTGACCTTGTTACTATGCGAATTTAGTTCCCACGCGGGCCCGGTGCGGATTGGGAACTTCACACACACCATTGAATTGCTTCGTGCTTGTGTGCAGGTTTTCTCACAATGTTTTCCTTCACCGCACATAAATTCCGAAAAACTCAGAGGTGCTATTGCGGGATTTGAACCTACGACGTTCTTGAGAGACCATGTGTGAAACGGCTTCCACGGCTTTTAAGATCTACCTTAATGTTTGCTGTTGATGTTTTAGGAATATGCACGAAAAATAAATATTACATTTCTTAATAAAATATGAAATTATCGTAAAAAGACTTCAAAAAGTGAAATTAAAAGTAATAGCGGTCAAGAAATACGGAAAATATAAGGATTTTAAACTACTAATAAGTCAGCGATTAGAAAGAGAGATCCGATATGACATGTGCCGATATGTCACAACGTCCATAATAAAATTCCGTTTTTCAAAAAGTGATAGAGACAAATCTTTGATAGTTTATATCTTGGTTATTTTTAGTTGTTTGAAAAAAAAATTGTATTGTTTATTACATAAATGAGATTTTTATGAATGCCATGAAAATAGATTAGATTAGATTATTTATTCATTCAATAAAAAATACATCATAAATTGTACATTGTCAAGTTAGGAGAATTTAGATTGAAATCGTCAAGAGTAAATTAAATTAAATTAAATAATACAAATCAATTGAATATTACAAAAATGACAAAATCAAAAACAATAATAATAATACAATTAGGAACAATTAAAATAATTCTCCGCTAGGGATCGTCGCTGTTCATAGGTAAATAATGAAATATAATAAATGGTTCAATAAACATAATGTCAAAATTAATGGAATAAACAATGCAATTAAATAAATAAATCGAAATGTCATATCCAGAAACTCGTTCACAGAATAAAATGTATTTTTTAACAAAAGGACTTTCATAATCCCTGTTTGTGTTAATCCCTGTTGTGTAAATAAATAAATCGAAATGTCATATCCAGAAACTCGTTCACAGAATAAAATGAATTTTTTAACAAAAGGACTTTCATAATCCCTGTTTGTGTTAATCCCTGTTGTGTAAATAAATAAATCGAAATGTCATATCCAGAAACTCGTTCACATGATAAAATGAATTTTTTAACAAAAGGACTTTCATAATCCCTGTTTGTGTTAATCCCTGTTGTGTAAATAAATAAATCGAAATGTCATATCCAGAAACTCGTTCACAGAATAAAATGATTTTTTTAACAAAAGGACTTTCATAATCCCTGTTTGTGTTAATCCCTGTTGTGTAAATAAATAAATCGAAATGTCATATCCAGAAACTCGTTCACAGAATAAAATGAATTTTTTAACAAAAGGACTTTCATAATCCCTGTTTGTGTTAATCCCTGTTGTGTAAATAAATAAATCGAAATGTCATATCCAGAAACTCGTTCACAGAATAAAATGAATTTTTTAACAAAAGGACTTTCATAATCCCTGTTTGTGTTAATCCCTGTTGTGTAAATAAATAAATCGAAATGTCATATCCAGAAACTCGTTCACAGAATAAAATGAATTTTTTAACAAAAGGACTTTCATAATCCCTGTTTGTGTTAATCCCTGTTGTGTAAATAAATAAATCGAAATGTCATATCCAGAAACTCGTTCACAGAATAAAATGAATTTTTTAACAAAAGGACTTTCATAATCCCTGTTGTGTTCGTTTCTTTATTTTTATACAAAAGTATTTACGTACATACTGGTAGGTAAGTCCATACAAACTCAACAAATGGCAATCAAAGATTGTCAATTAGACAAATCGGCATGTCGAAGTCGTCCGAGTCTCCTTTTGTAAATACTCTACCCTTATAATTAAATTCGTAAGTTTCACCGATCTGATTTGATACTGGCCTCTACTAAGGAGCATTAAGTGGACAAGAGACGATGGTCTAGACTTGCGAGTCACGCGGCCTAATAGCGCTAAGTGTTTTAGGGTTCAATGCCTTGAAATAATACAATATTTCTGAAGTTTTTCTTAATGTAACTGACGAGCATGTATGAAGACTTGTTGCTCGCGGCTCCATCTGCGATGAATTCGCTATCCCGCGGGAACTATGCGCCATACCGGGATAAAAACTATACATTCATACATATATCACGTCTTTATCCCTTACGGAGTAGACAATAACAAAACCTTAAGGCCACGTTTAGCCTGAATAAGGACGTAGGTATAGGTGGAAAGGGAAATAAAAAAAGTGATTGGTTGCTAGCCGCATCGCCTATAACATGATTCTTAAGACTTTCGCCCATTCCCTCGATGGGCTTTTACCATCTTTTACCATCTGCGCGGGAAGAGACGCAACTGGTAAATTCTATGTTTTTTCTTTACCTACTTCCAGACCACCATGGAAGAATGCTATATATGTCTTTTCCCGGGACTGTAACTATCACTATAGCAAATTTCAATAAAATCGGTTTAACTGTTTTGCCATGAAAGACCAACAAACATCCAAACATCCAAACTTACAAACTTTCGTCTTTATAATATTACTAGTTAGATTAGATTGATGAATGTGGATGAAGGTATGTCAGGACTGTAGCAAGTGGAACAAAGCAGTCTCTGTCTACCCATACGGGAATGAGGCGTAATAGTATGTGTGTAATTTTTAAATTTCAGTAGGCTTGTTTGATTGAATACTCCTGTTTCGGTTTTCATTTTGATTTTCGACCCAAAATTAATGGGGGCACCCATACCAAATTCCAACTGAATCTGTTTAGTGGTTTAAGTGTGAAAGCGTAACAGACAGACAAAGTTACTTCCACATTTATAGTAAAGTAGCTTTTGCCTGCGACTTCGTCCGTGTAGAATAGATTTAAAAACTGATGTTGATAGTTATATTCTGCATCTCATTATTTATGTTGCGAATCTAGTCACCTTTGACATGTTTATCACTATCCCACGGGATCTATGCAATTTACCGGGATAAAAAGTAGCTTATGTGTTAATCTAGGATAGCAGCTATCTCCATTCCAAATTTTTTCCAAATCCGTCCAGTAGTTTGCGCGTGAAGAAGTAACAAACATACACACACACAAGTCACAAACTTTCCCGTTTATAATATTATTAGTGTCATGTGATGTGATAATAGATAAGTAGGGAAGTAGTAGTAAGGTTGAATTTTATCATCTAAAACAGATGTCACACGGTAAGGGCCAGCTCATCGAAGCCTGCGATGTACAAATAACAAGATCATAAAGTCGACGGAGCGGAACAGTTTAGCAAGTCCGCATCAAATCCCCAGTCCAAGTCAAAGAGTCACTTTGATAACATTCCCGACCCGCAAGCTTAATTTGTATAAATCAAATTTGGTACCGTTTAACATAGGCTCATTTCGTTATGGGAGGTTACGGATTTAATTTCAGTTATTAAGTTGGGACGGTTCAGCTGTAAACATTATTTTAGACCGATTTTGGAAGTGGCTGTATAATTTACAGATTGTTTAAAAATAGTTCTGCCGCTCATCGGGAGATGGCGCTGAAATTCCATTAAAGATCTCTCGTCTAGTCGCACCTGACTGACACTTCGCGGCCTATTAAAGGAACACAACATAAATATATCATTGCGTGTAACATACTTACCTACATACATGCATAAATCACGTCCTTATCCCTCACGGGGTAGACAGAACCTAAGGTAACAAGACCTAAAGGCCATATTTAGCATGATTGTGAGCGTATAGGTGGAAAGGGAAATCAAAATAGTGATAGGTTGCTAACTGCATCGCCTATAACATGATTTCTAAGATTGCATGTTTGAGAATTCTTCTAAGCTGGTTTGGAAGTAAAGAAAAAACATAGAATGAACCAAATGATAAAAGCCCGTCGAGGGAATGGGCGAAAATCTTAGGAAACGTGTTATAGGCGATGCGGCTAGCAACCCATCACTATTTTGATTCTCCTTTCCACCTATACGCCCACAATTATACTAAACGTGGCCTTTAGGTCTTGTTACCTTAGGTTCTGTCTAACACGTAAGAAAGTTTGAGAAAAATTATATTACTCTGCGTGATCAAGTTCTAGGAGTTGTCTTAATAGTGAGTAAAGCTAATACATATTTTTGTATAAATTAGATTCGACCATCACAGCTTAACTTAGCTTATTAGCTTCATTGTTCATTTGCCTCATACAGGCACCGTTCACTCAACAAATTCATATTATGTACAATATGGGTTGATGGGTTTGAATATACAGGACAGTTTTTATTATAAAAAGGCACAAACGCACTGAATAATGCAACTCAGTGTTAATTAAAACCGTACCGTAGAGTTTGCGTACAAGCTTTTCAGACAAATTCTGAAAGTTTTCAACATAATTATTTACATATCCTGAAATCATTTTTTACCAATTCCCTACTGCAAGCCAAATTTCAAATTCAATAAATAATTCACAACATTTCAATTTTAAATAATTACTAAAGTACCGACCACCATTTCGAGCTTTGTGTTTAAGTATTCCATTCCATATTTTTTTGATTTTTTTTATTACTTATTTAACGTAATATTCACAAAAATCTTCAAAAAATCCGAAGTAAGGCATCGTCGTAATATACCTTTGCCTTCCTAATTCTTTATGAATAAAAATGTCAATGTCAAAAAGGTGTCAATGTCAAATATCAGTGTTGTTTGCCGATCGATGTTTTGTTCGTTTTGTTTTGAAAAAGCATTGTTATATTTATTAAATTGATTTGATGAAAGTTTCGGACGGTTATGCCATGGCAGACAGCCGAAACCTTCCCAAGGTGGATTATAATGATGTTGTTGCAATACATGCGTGAAAACGACTCGTTTAACGTTGCCGAAATCCGGGGAGCTAAGGTTTTGTTGTCATCAGGGGATGCTTACGTTGAAACTTCTGTAGGCTATGTGGAAGTAAACGAGAGAATGCTGTGTGTTTTATCAAGGGCAGAGTAACTCCTGAGCACCGAGTTCGTACTAAAATTTACTCTGTTGTCGCAAGCATTAACGAGGCAGAAGAAACTATATTGGATGTGAAATGTGAAGACTGTGCTGCATGTCAGGGTGGATGCAAACATTCAATTTGTTTTATTATCTGGCTTATTTTGTTGTCAATTATTTCCAATTCAGTCCAGAAAATGCGAATAATTAAAATCCAATAAAAACCAATATCAAATCACCAAACGTCAATCAAAAATTCAAAATGACAACCCGTTGTGACAACCAGTAGACAATGTAGACATCAATCTTATATTATTTTTTTATGACCCAGGCAAAGGTAATGTGTAGATTCAACCTTACAAGCGTTTTTGAAATTTTCGAGATTTCAATATTTTTTTTGGCTAACTTAGAATACAAATTTCGCGAAAAGAAAAAATATGGGTCTCCTAGTTTTCAAAGTACTATTTATTGAGCATAAGAAAACACAAGGTAAAAAAATTGAAATGTTGTGAATTACGGAGATAGGCCACCTTACCCGCGAAAATAATCATAATTGATTCCATTTATTTAATTTAAGTATCTTTCTTAGTTACACATAAGTCGGTTTCTATCTATTTATTGCTTTAATTACGTAAAAGTTTATGGATTATGCAGTATATTTTATCTGTGTATCGTTTCGTGAGTCATAGACGGTTCTGGCTGAAAATCAGTGCTGCAAGTGTCTTCCTCAGCGTAAGGCTGAGTCAGCGACCGTTTCACTTTTGCGAAGACACACACAGCGATCATGCATGATCTATTTTTCATGTCTTGATTATTTTCTATAAAATTGTGTATATTCTCTTATAATTGTGTGTCTTGCAAAAAGGAACAAATATGGTCTTTCTTTCTTTCATTTTCGTGGGAGTTTCGAAATATCCCTTCTTGGTGCCCGTTTGTGATACCCAAGGAATATGTTTGTCAAATTTTAAGACTGTAGCGTTAGTGTTGTCAGTCAGTCACATTACTCTTTTATAGGCATAGATAGGTAGTTAAAGAAGATATTCAGTATAGGCAGTCTGTGATATAGTAAGTAGTAACAAATTCTAAATGATATAAATCTACTATTGCACTCAACTCCTCGGATTCTAAACCAAAAGAAAATACAGCTTACGTTATAGATGTGCTCGTTACCCACATCCTTGTGTTACTGCGGAATGGAATCACGTAAAATATGATTTTGTCGAACGTGAAACGGAACGTTGCAAAATACACTACAACGTGTAACGGTACACCTGCAAGTGAAATGCGTTTTACCACAGTCACGTTTGTACAGCCAATTGAAATCGCGATAACGATCGAGGATGAAAAGGAAAATGTCCTAAATCTTCGGGAGTAGGTCAAATTAACATGAGGTTTTTGCTGTTATTATTTGAATGAATCATCGGTTATGGCCAATTCAAAATTTGACGAACGAACTTGACAGCTTCACGTGTTTCAGAAAAAACAATCTTGACACACGGAGAGAAGGACAATGAACTTATTTTATATTTTGAGATACGGAACCCTTACGAAACAAGTTTTAATATGACTTTATTTTAAAAATACATATAATCCACCACTGAAATGTGCGACTGTATAATTTTCCGAACGACTGCAAATTGTGCAAAAAGTTGGAACACAACATTTTGTAAAAAGAAAAAAACTGAATCTGAGGCAAGGTCGCAGGCAACACTAGTTTTTCACAAAAATAAATACACGTCAAAATATAGTCTATTAGCTTCTGCCCGCGACTTCGTCTGCGTAGAATTATACATAAAAACCTTCCTCTTGAATCACTCTATCTATTAAAAAAACCACATCAAAATCCGTTGTGTAGTTTTGAAGATATAAGCATACATAGGGACATAGGGACATGGGGACAGACAAAGCGACTTTGTTTTATACTATGTAGTGACGATGAAGTAAAATCATGGACTATCGACGATTTGTGTATTTATGTATGTATGTATACGTAATCGTCGGTATCCCTTACGAAGTAGACAGAGCCTAAGGTAACAAGACTTAAATGCGACGTTTAGCATGATTGTGGGCGTATAGGTGTTACTAATGCTTACGTGGTTAACAATGCTAACAATAAGACATTACACTTTATTGAATCAGGCGTTACTTTGCCGAGGTCCATTTCAATGAACACACAAATATATTACATGTTTTTTTTGCATGAAAAACATATATATTTCACACAGGCTTCGTTATCTTGCACGTGAGTAGCGGAGTAACAAGGTAAAAAGTGTTCATAAGACATTATCTCCAATTTATTTCCAAATTTTTGACGCAAGCTGAATGAATCTTAAAGAAACGTTCATAAAATCAATTATGAAATTAGTGGCAGGTAGCCCTGGCGTGATTGTTGCTAGATATTAATTACTTGGGAGCAAGCTTTTAGTAGAAAACCGACTTTGAATGGAAACCACTCAACCGCTGTCTTGCTAGGTGCCTACGTTTCTGAAGTAAACCGAGACGGCTGAGCATAACCAATTAACTATTCAATAACGGGTTTTTAATCATTTCAGGGTTCGCTTCGGAAAAGAAAAGATAATTTTACAACTGTTTTATTTTCTTGTATGTACTTATGTATCTTTTATGTCTGTTCGTGTCCAACTTTTGTCATCGATCTCAGCTTTATATGAACCATTTTTTTTTCAAATTTCGTATAAACGCGACTGCTGGAAGTGGGTACAATTTAATTCAGAAGTTTTGACTTAAATCTACAAACACACAAACAAGCTTATAGTGCAAGTTAATAAAGTTATTGTTAAAATAATACTCACGAGCTTTCTTTACTGACTGTACTAGCATCGTCTTCCATCCTACATTATGACATAAATACCAAATTTCAAAAATTTCAATAATAATCCAACCACTAGAAGTAGGTAAGTCAATCCACCCGTCGTAAGCGCTCATTCCATCGACATCATGTTGATGAATGGCAGTCTTCGACGGTGCGATTTAATCGGTCTTTTTTGCCACGAACTTGCAAAATCTGGAACGAGCTTCCCGCTGAGGTCTTCCCATCGAGTTACGACCTGGGTGCCTTTAAGAGGCGAGTGTACAATTTTCTGCAGGGCCGACAACGCACTGGCATCGCGTAAAGCGCTGCGGGTGTCTATGGACAGTGGTGATCATTTACCATCAAGGTGACCCACTAGTTCGTTTGTCTGGCCTCTCTAACATTAAAAAAAAACAAAAAAAATGACTTTCAATGTTTGACTTGAACAAAACAATAAACAACAAACAAAAGCTTATAAAAAAAGTTCCTGTGCTGCGATATCGTGCTTTTTAAGTAAAATCTTAATCAATTAGGTATAGCTTACACCTGTTATTCTTAACCTTTTTCAGTCACGGACTCCAAGGGAATCAAGCGCAACTTCCATGGACCCCCTAATAAAAAATAAATCGAAGAGTAGCGATTACAACACTTTTGGTGGCATTCATTTATATTTTCAAATGATCCACAGCTGAGACTGAGGACCCTCATACGTAGGTACACTCACGGACCCCCAGGAGCCCGCGGACCACAGGGGGGTGATTTTTGAACGCACATGTGTGAAAATACCACTCGAAAGTGGTAAAAAATTGAGCTGAATTTGAAAAACAAGTAGCTTAGAAGATACTTACGGCTCTTATTAATCTTGTGAACTAGCCAAAGTTTTGATTAGAGCTGTAGTTTTGAAGATATAAACAGATTCATACCACTTTCGAGTGGTATTTTCACACATGTGCTCTCAAAAATCGCGCCCCAGGTTAAGAAACACTGGCCTTCACAATTCTTTACAAGGCCTGACATTCTACTACAAAACTTCATTATGTAAGTGACACTTACACTTACTTCCATTTTGACAGGTTCAAGTCCCTTGGCGCCCCCACGTGTTGCGATCGTAGAACCGGTGTTTTCATTTTCTGCTAACTTATCGACGGCGAACTTTGTAACGCGTCCGACAGCTGTTAAAGTATTGACCACATTAGCCAAAGAATAGATAGTCTAGAAGGGTCATCAATAAAAACATTGACCTTCCTACTCCGATGCCATGTGGTAGTGTGCCGTAGCGTTTGGTAGCGAAGTAGCAAGGTAAATGTTTTTGTGTATTGATGTACCTCCGCAAAGTAACTCTTGATTCAATAAATTGGACAGGTTATAGAAAATCATTTTTTTTCTGATTAAAATTAACTGCCTTAAATTATCTATTGAAACCAGTCTGAACACTGAATACTGGTTTCAAATACTTTTTTTTAACTTTGCTAGCTTTATTCAGCACTCTCAAAAATATCTAAAGATATTTTTTTTGATAATTTAACTACAATGATTTGAAGTTACAACTAAATTGACATGTTCAGTACACATAATACTTATATTTAACTTCAATTCCTGGAACAACTTACAGCAACAACATACTCGTAAGCAATCAAATTTAAATTTTAAGCGCAGTGGTGTACTTTACGTTGTGTCTAAATTTACGAAATGATAAAACGAGCACACAAATAAATAAATTATAAAACAGAATTCTGATTATCTAATCTGATAATTATGATAGTCTGCGAACTATTACAAACTAAAACATATTCTATTGTTGGCGGAATAAGACCATTGATAATGAGAAAGTCAATTGGTCGGTTACAGAGGTTTAATGAATAAAAAGGGACTGATTTACATGAAATGTTGCGTGAAATAAAAATTGAATAGCGAGGTGACGTGCGCGCGCGCCGAGGGATTCTTGAGACTGACGTCACGGATGGAGCGGAGCGGGCCGGCATCGAAACGCGGTGGAACCTGCATGCTAGCGGCGTGTAGGTAGGCGTTAACAGGTTGCCCCCCTTGGAATATCCTGTTCCAACATTGGTAGTGGGCAAATGCGGTTGTATGCTCTTCTTAGTGTACCAGTGGATGTTCGGACATCTGCTACTCTTGAAACATCGTCGTGCTTGCCTCTGTAGATGTGAGTGATTCTGCCAATCAACCATCTGTTCGGTGGCAGCCGGTCGTCTTTGATAAGAACCATCGCGCCTTCATGAAGTTCTGCATTGCTCCTGTGCCATTTTGTGCGTTTTTGTAGCTCTGAAACATACTCCTTGTAGTAACGGTTCCAAAAATGAGCCTTCAATTGCTGAACTCTCTGGTATCGTGGCATAAATTGAAGTGAGTGATCTTGTACCTGAGGAGAGGGAAGCAGAGTCAACGTTCGTCCAATTAGAAAATGAGAAGGAGTAAGTGGTACTAAATCGGATGGATCAGTGGATAGGGGAGTCAGCGGCCTAGAATTAAGAATTGCCTCTATTTGCACTAACAATGTGTTCATTTCCTCGTAGGTTAGAAATGCCATAGAAGGAACTCTTTTTAAATGATGTTTAATTGATTTTACAGCACTTTCTGCCATTGAATTAAAATGTGGGCTATAAGCTGGGGAAAATTTGAAAATAATAGAATGTTGAGCAGCGTACGAACTGACATCTTCATTACATTGTTTTAAGAATTTTGCTAAGTCATTACACGCGCCTACAAAATTTGTACCATTGTCCGAGAACAAGTATACAGGGCGACCTCTGCGTGCAATGAAACGGTCGAGTGCTGCTAAAAAACACTCTTTAGTCAACTCGGTGACTAATTCAATGTGTACAGCCCTTACAGTTAGACACACAAATACACAAATGTAGGCTTTCATATGCCTACACCCTCTGCCTTTTCTGTTCGCTATCAATAATGGGCCGGCATAATCAACTGCTGTGTTCACGAATGGAAACTCGCCCTGAGTGCGTTCCTTGGGCAGATCCGACATGATAGGCTGAATTGTTTTGCCTGAAAAACGTAAACACACGAGACAGTTATGAACCGTTTTCCTCGCAAGATTGCGTCCGCCTATGGCCCAATACTTATGACGCATAGATGCTAACAAAAGTTGTGGTCCAGCATGCATAAGGTTAATATGATATTGTTTAAATATAAGTTGTGTCACGTGATGTGAGGCATGGAGCAATATGGGATACTTTGTATCGTAATCATAATTGGAATTCGATAACCGACCACCCACGCGGATCAGTCTATTATCTTCTTGAAAGAATGGATTGAATTTTATAAGTTGATTTTTAATTTTTAATTGTTTTTTGGAAGATAAAAATGTATACTCTTCGGGAAAGGATTCCATCTGTGACAATTTGCATAGCAGGTACATTGATGAATTTAATTCCATAAGTTTTAAATGGTTCGTATGTTTTGAACGTGGATTACGACAGTTATGAATGAATCGTAATATGTACGCTGTAATTCGCTGTAATTTATTGATATTTGAATATTTGTGTATAAATGAGTGCAGATCATTGGTTAAACTTTGTGTTTGTGAATTAGTGTGACATTGTATTTTAAATTCAGGTAAGTCACTTTCCTTAATTTGTGTTGGATGTGTTGGCCAACGACACTCGGTTTCTAACAAGAATGATGGACCGTGCCACCATAGTGCGCAACCCTGTAGCCTTGCAGCATCAAGCCCTCTAGAACCAATATCAGCTGGATTCATGCTGGTAGGTACATATCGCCATGAATTGGGTTCAGTGAATTCTACTATTTCGTTGATTCGGTTGAAAACGAACATCTTTAATAAATGAGTGTTGGAGCCTTTTATCCAACCGAGAACTATAGTAGAATCACACCAGTATGTAGTAGAGTCTATAGGAAGCCTAAATGATTGTGTAACCTTGCTTACAAGCCGAGCAGCTAGCAGTGCACCGCACAGCTCAAGGCGTGGCATTGTTAGTGACTTTAAGGGAGCTACTCTGCTTTTCGCCATCACTAGGTTGACTGTAATAATATTATTAGATTCTAATGATCGTAAATAGACACAAGCACTATAGGCACTGTTTGACGCATCTGAGAAAGCATGAATTTCAATTCTAATAGGATGGTCACAAACAACATATCGAGGTATTTTAAAGTAGTTTAAAATTGGAAGTGTTTGAATAAATGTATACCACAAATTAGCCAAATCAGTAGGAATTGTTTCATCCCACGATAATTTTGAAGACCACAATTTCTGAAGTATGATTTTTGCTATTAAAATAGCTGGATTAATTAGACCTAAAGGGTCAAAAATTTGCGAAATTACTGACAATAATGTTCTTTTATTGATAACTTCAGGAATTATAATATCCTTAACTGAATATGTGAAACAATCTTCCTTACATGCCCATATTAGGCCGAGTGTTTTACATTGCTCGTCTTTGCTAAGACTGAGCAGTGAGTCTGTATGGGTGACGCCATGTAACTGTTCAAGGATTTGTGGATTATTAGAATGCCACTTACGGAGGTGAAACTGCGCACTTGATAATTTATCTATGACACCCTTACATATTCTTATTAATTCTGTTTCACTATTGTGGCCAGTAATCAGATCGTCCACATATAGGTCATTAATGAGGACCTCCTTAATGGAATTATCATCACTTAGATGGCCTAGCTCAACAATACATCGTGTCGTAATCCAAGGTGCTGATGACGTTCCGTATGTGGCAGTCAACAAAGAGTATGATTTTAACTGCTGTGTGGGTTCGAATCTCCAAAGTATTTGCTGCAAATTGTGTTGTGTTTCATTAACTAATACCTGTCTGAACATTTTTTCAATGTCAGAGGTCACTACATGTTTGTGTTGACGAAACCTTATCAAAATATTAATTAGATCATTCTGTACTATCGGACCTGTCATCTGAATATCATTAAATGACAAACCTGACGATGTAACAGCTGATGCATCAAAAACCACACGTAATTTCGTGGTTAGACTTGACTCACGTAAGACTCCATGATGTGGTAAGTAGTTGTTTATCGAATATTGATTATTGGTGGATGTATTTTCAGACATGTGTCCGAGATCAATGTATTCCTGAATAAATTGACTGTATGCTTGTTTAAATAATGGTTCTCTTTTGAATCTGCGTTCAAGTGACAAGAACCTGGATGAAGCTTGAGTGTATGAATCGCCTAGTTTATCAAGAGATTGTTTGAGTGGAATGGTATCCACAAAGCGACCGTCTGATTGACGAGTCGTGTTTTGAATAAATGATTGTTCGCATGCGTAGTGTTCTTTAGACCAGTTGTTACCCCCCATGCAAGTTGGCGTAACCGATTCCAGCTCAAAGAACCTACTGAGTTTATTATCAAGCTCTGTGTCTTGAATGTGGTGGCAGTGGACTGTAGTATTGCGATTTGTTTGTTGTGAATGAATGACACCAGACACTAACCAACCTAATCGTGTTTCACTAAGTGTTGGTTTTGCCTTGCCAAGTGAAATGCGTTTGCTGCCTAAAATATCCCAAAAGATGTCTGCTCCTAATAACATGTCAACCTGCGAAGGTGTGTTAAATGTAGGATCAGCCAACTCAATGTGGTTAGGTATATTTAATGATATGTATTCTATCTGTGAACTAGGCAATGATTGCGTTATATGTGGAACAATGAAGCAGCTGACTTCTGTTGTGTATGTTTGATCATAACACGATAAAATCGAGACATTACAACGTTTTGTGATTTGTGATGTCTGATGATTTAAGCCTTCAACTGACGTGCGTGTTGAAAACGTTTTTAAATTAAGTCTTTTGGATAATGTTTCTGTTATGAAACTGGATGTGCTACCATTATCAAGTAAAACCCGAACCTTTTGAGAGTTATTGTATTCACAGTTTGAAACATTAATGATAGCTGTGGATAATAACACTAAATTAGTGTTTATGGATGAAAGTGAAACGTTTTGTTCAACTATATCTGAATGATTGGATTGATTATTTTCTAAGTGGGTAGTTGACAAAACTACACTGCTAGTGCCTGGAATAGCAACTTTCGTATCTGTGTGTGATTGTAAGTGTAGTAATGAATTATGATTACCGGAACAAATGGTACACGAGCCCAAACGACAATCCTTGCCGTTATGATTACGTAAGCAATTTAAACAAAGATTTAGTGATTTAATTTTTTCTATTCTGGTTTCAATGGGCATCGATTTGAACCTATAACATCTGAATATGGCGTGATTATGTTTGCAAATAGGACATGTTATGGGCTTGTGTCCCTGATTTGTACCTTTACTTGGTGAATTTACAATAAATGATTTGCTACGAATGACTGAACTGTCACTGTGTCTGCGTTTAATGTGCGATGTCTCCTCTACTGTCTCCAACAAATCAGCACGGCCTTTCAGAAAGTTGTTAAACTCTAGTAATGTGGGTATTTTTTCATCACTGTTATTTCGTTTGACCTCCCATTCGCGACAAGTTACATGGTCTAATTTGTTGGATACAATATGAATTATAAGTACGTCCCAGTATTCTGTAGGTAACTTTAGTGTTTTTAATGCTCTTAAATTTCTGTTTACTGTATCTATGACGTTACGCAATGCTTTAGCAGATTCCTTACTAATCGGTTCTATGTTGAAAATTGATTGAATATGATTATTTATTAACAGTCTACTGTTATCAAAACGTTCACAAAGAAGTTGCCAAGCTATTATATAATTATCAGCCGAAAAATCTAAAGATTGAATCATACAGGCTGCATTGTCTCTTAAGGCTGCGCGCAAATAATGAAACTTGTTTATATTAGGTATCGAATCGTTATCGTGTATTAACGATGTATAAGTATCACGAAACTCTAACCATTCTTGATAGCGACCAGAAAAGTTCGGCAAGTGTATGACTGGTAACCTAAAAGTGGGCCCACCTGCAACGGCAGTACTTGAACCTGTCACCGAGGAGTTGTCAGCAGCCGTCCCTGCGACCGTCTTGCACGCAGCGGCGGCGTGCTTGTCCAGCGCGTCGCGGGCAGTGCCGATCATGCTGTAATACTGGACCTCGAAGGTTTCCCGCTCCTTGTACTGGTCATCTGGAGTTTCACAACAATTTTCTATGTCAGTTTGCACGTTATCATATTCTGAATAGAGATCTTCAAGTTTGGATAAACGAACATTTAATTCGTTAATTTGAATACCACTAAGCGAAGTGCAACAACTCAGTAATGCATCTAAGTATGTTTTAAATTGGGTAAGCTTTGTTTTATGGCTAGCTCGGCGTCTGATTAATGATTTTAAATCCATTTTTATGGAAATAAACCAATGGATGAAAAATATGAATTTGAATGAATGAATTAATAAGCCGAGAAGAATGTAAAGTAAGCTGAAATGAAACGGCAAAGGTTAAAATTGTAAAAGGTTTGAAGATTGAAAAAGAAGAACGATACTTAAATAAGCAGTGAATAGCAGATCTGGTGCAAAAGCCAATTTCCACGGCCACGCCACGCACGCAAAGTCACAGGGCGCGTGCGCCGCTCGCCCGACACAAAGAAGCTGGAATGTGCAGAAAAAAATACACCGATTATAATGCACAAGCAATATATGTACCTAATAGCGGCTCGAACCTAACGGGATAATTAAACACTAAAGCAGTGCAAACAGTGCAATTTTAACTTTGAAATTGGGACAGATTGGATTTATGGATAGGTATTTTAAACAAAGATATTTTACAAATATAATGAAGAAGGAATGTTTAGTAGTACAGGGATAATTGGAACGAACTCACGACTTGCGTTACCCTTCCTTGGTTATCACTTCTCTTGTTGTTGTTCTCGAATGCTCGATGTCGCGCGCGTTGAATATTACACCGCCGTCGTAAATGAATATCTACCGCCGTTGTTGACAGTTATTCAACCTTCTCGATGTATGATTTCAATGCTCTGAATCCGTTGAATCCGTCTCGAATGGACCAAATGATAATGAGAAAGTCAATTGGTCGGTTACAGAGGTTTAATGAATAAAAAGGGACTGATTTACATGAAATGTTGCGTGAAATAAAAATTGAATAGCGAGGTGACGTGCGCGCGCGCCGAGGGATTCTTGAGACTGACGTCACGGATGGAGCGGAGCGGGCCGGCATCGAAACGCGGTGGAACCTGCATGCTAGCGGCGTGTAGGTAGGCGTTAACAACCATAGTGTTCAAGGTATGTGTATTTTTCTTCAAAAGGCAAACTTTGCTGAACATGCGAATGAATGGACCTATAATATTCAAGTAAACCGTTCCATCCTACTATAACCACAGAAAAGAAAAGGGCCACTCTGCTGAACGCGTCATTTGTTACTCTTATGACATTACCTAACTTTTATGACAAAAATACTAGGAGGGAAAGAAAAAACAGAAGTCTCCACCCTGATTGAATTGTACAGCGGTTGGGAGTCCTTGACGAAATTATTTCTATTGGAACATTTTGTTCGGCGACAAAGTTAAATTGGATTTCTTATGGCGGAAGTGTCTTGTGAAAGTGGCGACGGAGGCGGTGGTTGCCTTTATTCAGCCGGAGGTGTTTTATATGACAGCGAGCACTTTTTTACATCTTGGACGGATCGTGATTGCGGAAACTTTAAAATGAAACCACGTGAAAGCCCCAAGGTTCATGAGTTAATGAAGTGCGATTATAAGACACAAGAGTTCTGTATTTGTGACTTGACACGTGCCAAGTTACGGCGGAGAAACATCTGGAAATAGCGTATACATACGGAATTATATATAAAGAGAATTCGACGAATAATGAAACAATAGCTTTAAAAATTACAAAATGCAAAATCTTTTTCTAAAATTAACATCAGATAGGTAAGTACATTTGGTAGTGGTTTTGTATTTAGTGTATTAAGAGCAAAAGATTAATTTTATTTTATGATTAATATTCGCATCTTATGTAGGTACGTCTGTATTTAAAAAAATATGTCTCTTATCAAGGATTTCGAATATATCTGGTAATTTTCCAGATTTGGTGCATGTCTAATAACGCGTCGTTTTTTTTCCACTTCTGCAACGCGTTAATAAAACGAAATAAACTTTAGATTTCTAACTCCAAATAAACCGCAAGGTGGCCTCCATTCTCCAAACAAACAACAGAAGGTCTCGAGCGTATTTCTTGGCTCATTTCAAATATATCTCCGCTCCAAAATGTTCTGTAGTCGAATTTTCTTCTGCATAAGCCAAATATACGATTTGTATTCTATTTTGTACTTATGATGCGGTCGTTAAAGATAATTTGTTTGCTAAAAGAACATCATTAAACACTTTAAATACCGATAACGACAAGCATTTTACTTCGCTTCTTATTACTAATGGCCAATTAAAATATGTTTAATACCCCCTCGAAGCGCCTAAATCTTAGCTTTAAATTTCACGTAGAAATGTGTTTATAAGATAATTTGAAACTACGCGCAGTACGTAGTACATTGAATTCAGTTATAAATTAACTATATTTTAATTTAACTTTAGTATTAAATTCGAATCTGTGCTTAATTTTGGGACCATTATTATGTACAGTATACCTACATACATACATACATAAATCACGTCTTTCTCCCTTACGGGGTAGACAGAGCCTAAAGGAACAAGACCTAAATCCCACGTTTAGCATGATTGTGGGCGTATAGGTGGAAAGGAGAATCAAAATAGTGATGGGTTACTAGCAACATCGCCTATACAATGATTCCTAAGATTTTCGCCCATTCTCTCATTATTATGTATGACCAAGTAAGTAAATATACGTATTATTTATCATTATTTCTGAGCCAATAACCTCATATTTTTTTATACGACAAGGAAGACAAATCAGCAAGTGAGTCACCTTGGTAAGTGAGCACTACCATCCATGGACATACGCAACACTAGATGATTGCACATGCATTGCAGCCTAAAGGGTTAAGATAGAATATCTCCTGTGCCGGTAATTTCAGCGGCTGTACTCGCAATGCCAGAACACAGCATCTCAAACACTGCTGCTTTGTGGCAGAAAAAATGAATACGACGGCGGTACCAAACCGGACGGAACTTGCACGAGATTCTACCGCCAGCAAAATAAACAAAAGCAAACAAAGTAAACAACCTTCTCCTTATTAAAGGTAGGTAACTGATATAATAATATTTGGTTGTATAGATAGCATTGTGCCACGTACAGAACCGAACGTGAACAATGGAACGCGTAGTGTTCGATCCGCCACGTTAAAGCAAAATTTAAGTCTGGAATCACGTAAAGTATGATTCCGCAAGACGCCGGGACTCCCCGGTGCTCACTACGTTTTTACGAGTTCTATCCGCTAGGTACCTATTTACAATCAACGCTATTTTATTTCACCTGTTGTAGATTAGGATGAAGATCTGAGTTTGTCTAAAATGTCTAATGTTAATACTTTACTGCGCTGTGAACATATTTTGCAGTGTAACAATCAATAACCAAAAGAATTTATTACGAGCCCCAATGCGTAACAGTTCGTCTAGTCGTACTTCAGAACACGATATTTATTTCAAAGACCGATAATTAAACCCGGATTGACTTTGATGATAAATAGAATACGCTAGACGAGAGGTCATTAAAACTAGTTTAGTCTTGCATTTTACAAAGTGTAATAATGTTATTTAATTTCGTACAAGACATAAGGCATTTTTATCTAATTTCTCTTAACTTCACAATATGCAATTTATGATGTAATTTTAATTGAATGAATAAATAATCTAAATCTTAATCAAACATCTAAGATCTAAGTTAACCGTGGTGATTGAAACAAACAACAAAAATAAGTTTTTTTAGTCTCTAGTTATTCCTGAAAAGCAGTGTGTCTCTGAGCCTCGGGGTCTCGTTATTATGTGTTATGATTTTATTATTGCTATAATCATTTATATAGAACTATGAAACAATATTAACACAATAACATTATAGTAACCTAACCTGCCACTGTCGCAGAGTGAGGAGCTTCCTGACGATACGTGTCGTGTCAAGGTTCACTACTATTACCCTCTGCATTTAACCCACAATCCAATCTTTCAGCGAGAGTCTCTTAAGATGTTAATCGAAAGTTATTATTGTTATTCTAGGTTACATTAAATCTCATCACTAGTTACTGACATGAACCAATGCAAAACAAGGCGCAAGATTTCAGGCAAATAATGCAACTGTCGCATTGCTCCTCCGGTACGCATTTTGATTTCATTATTTATTACTATTTTTCTCGTTTCAATAACATCTAAAAATGTTGGGCCAAGTGCTCCCTCCATATCCTCCATTTTTCCCGGTTTTGAGCAATTTCCGACCAGTCTTTAAAAAACACCTATAAGTTATCCCGTCATCCTCGCCTGCAACTACCACGTAGCCACCATTTATCTTGTATACTGTTACGTAGAAATTTTTGCCAACCTGTTTGAATGAACTCTGTCTATCCGCTTATCAATGAGAGGAAATACTAACTGTGTGGGTATAGTATATAAACACACGTAATGGCGATTATTATTCGCCAAGTATTCGTACAATTTCATGTGTAGACCAGAGGACAGCCCATTCAATAAGTCCAACTTGTCTAAGTTCAGCATAGCGACTCAATTTACTGACACTCGTTGTTTGCTTTATCACAGTAAACATTAGTAACAAAAGTCATTCGCGCATTCCTTTTGTGGAATTCTAATTGAATTACGAGCCGGGGCCCTTGCGGAGCTAATACAGCCCTTTATCTAAACTTGTAGAATTATTTGGACAAATCTCAAATATTTGTCGCTCCAACCATATTGCAATCCCAAACATGCGTCGGATAAGCAAGCAATCCCGAGTTTATTTGAAAATGTTTGGGATGAATTAACATTACGGCAGCGAGCTGGATTATGATGGGTTCCGTTTTGAAGGTTTTACCGGCTGCGGTGCCGCATCGACCGCGGCCATGTTTAACCTAAATGTTTAAACAAAAACACTCTGCTGGATCACGGGTATTATCAAAGCTAATTGAAAAACCTTGTGGCTTAGCCTCGTTAAGCTTAGTGGTGTGAACATTTCAAAGTGTACATCGTTATTTATTTTAACTTTCATGCGAACTTTGTGAGTTCCGAAAGTCGTTGCTACCACCGATCTTGTCACTGATTTGAACAAAAATACCACCATAACCTAACGTTATTTTCTCACAGAATATAAACCGGTGCGCACCGGTGATATCATGTTTGGCATGCAATCATAACTTGACCTGTGCTCTGATTGGTATTATAGGAGTTACCTAGTCAACTGGTTAACGCACGACCAAAAACATAAGACTTCCGACTGCGTTTAATTCCTGCCAGAGAATGGGTCAAGTTATTTATGATTGCATACCATGCACAGCGTTAACTTCGCAGGCGAGATTCTTCAAGAGAATCGCTCCCCAGCGCATCTGTCATCCTTAACGTGTAACAGCGCGTGCCGTATCTCAGCCCCATCTGGCCGCGAGCACTCTAGCCTACAAAGGGCGCTTCGATTGTGCCACATCGACGTGTCGTCATTGTTATATCGTTTACAAGATGTCTCGAAACGAGTTTGAGTGCTATCTCTGTTAATGATCTGTTGGAACATATGCACTATTCGCGGAAGAAAAATGGAAATAGTAACTACGACTTACGTCTTTCTTCCTTGGATGGAGCGATGTGATGAGGTAAAGATTGTTGTTTTAAGGCGTTATCAGTAAATTGAACTCAAGGCTTAAGACCTCATTAAGCGTTTAAGCTATTCTTTTTAAAAGGCGGCAGCAAAAAAGCAAGTTTGTCACCTCAGTCATGGAAACCAGTACCAGATTGTAAAGAAAATGCGTGGCCTTCCTAGACCAATTTCTCTGGCTGTCTTACTCTCGATGCTGGAACACAGTAGCGCGAGCACTGTGTCTTGGCGACAGAAATAGTGATGAAGATAGCCGTCTGGATGGACCTTATACAAGGTCTTACTACCCGTTAAAATCATTTTTGAAAAAAAAAGTAGCACTTGAAACTAAACAATCTACACTGTTAACGAACGAAACCCTAGACCAGTGATTTTTAAAGAGGGGGGGGCGCCAGCCAAATGGGGCGCAGAGACCTGCAGAGGGGGGCTACGATCTAGGGCTTTATAGGACCTTATTAACAATTTACCTGTTTCCACCCCACGGCCTACAAGCTGGGCTAAGGGGCGCGTTAGATTTTTTCTCTTTGGAAATAAGTTTGGAAACCCCTGGCTGAGCGTTCGACGTAACAGGCCTCTATTTCACCAATTCGACAATTGTTGGTGACAAGTGATAATTCGAATTATAATGCGTGGTCAATAAGAAGCCAACCGGCGTAGATTCTCGTCGAGTTTGTAATGTAAACAGAATTGTCACTTCTCACCGACAATTGTTGAATTGGTGAAATAGGCGCCAGAATAAACTCGACAATAAACTTTAGTTATTAATATACTCAACTATAAAAAACTGGTCAAGTATGAGTTGGATTCGCAGTTAAGTATCAAGAATTGTGTGAACAAACAGCTATCGTGAACAGATAGACAATAATTCTATGAATCATTATTTACTTCAGCGTTTCTATTCCTTTCAAGTTTTCTCACATAATGTTACTGTACAGATTTTTCTCTATCATGTTTTATTAATGCACTATTATTATATTCGGAACAATAAAGAATAAAATGTACAATATTATTTTGGATTGAGTATAGAGGGTTAGTGCAGAGATAACAGGCAGCGAACTGGAAAAATAGAATGGAATCCACGGAAGAGTGAACAATTTCTATTCAAGAATTGCAGTGCAATACAAATAAAATTATATGCAAGTTTCACTGCTAGGAGTATACCTAGACATAAAGCTTTTTGTTTATACGTCTGCACGCTTCGCATTCTAAGAGTGATTCTACGGTATATATTTTTAAAGAACAAAATAATTTTATGGGATGTCCCTAGAGAGAGAAATGGAAATGAACACGGCTTGATTTTGTAGTGATGTCCAATGGCTCGTATTGGGACCGTGCGCGACGACAGCGCCACGTGACAGGCGGCCATTATGGACAATATTGCCACCGCTGTCAAACAAGAAATAAGTAAATATTGTGAAAAATATTAATGAAACATTGTGTTATTTTACTATATTACACAATTTTGGACAATGGTAGTCAGTAACATTATTGCCAATAACATTAAAATTGTTGTTTTCAGTGAAAATTTTAGAGGTTAGGTAACTTATTTTTTTTTTCTTACGGCAAATATCCACTTATTTCTTTGGTCTCGTTTCCACCATGGTCTTTGGAAATTGGTAAAATTTACAGTCGCTATTCTTCTTGGTGTTATTACAATTCACAACAACACATCTTACCAGGACCATATTTTTGTCTCAAAAACGATTAGAAAATGTTTACTGCAATATGGATTTGACAGCTCAAGTCAGCGACAAAAATGACAATTTTAGCCATAGCGAGCGCTGTGATCGTTTAGGCTACCCCCTCCACCCGCTTTGCACTCTGCCAATAATAGTGTTTACTCTCCGTTTTCATTGGACTGGCTGGGATTCGGTATAAAGTAACGAAATGGTTTTTATGGATGGTCAATTAAGAAACAGTTAAAATATACCAATTACCGAAGCATTGCGTGCAACGAGGCATAAGTTTTTATTTTGCAAAAGAGTACGGTAGAATAATGTAAAAAAGAATTGATATTGAATTGATTAACCCCTGACGTAAAAAGAGGGGTGATATAAGTTTTAACGTTGCTGCTTCTCTCTCTCTCTCTCTCTCTCTCTCTGTGTGTGTGTGTGTGTGTGTGTGTGTGTTGTGTGATTGCATATTTTTGTAAAATTACTTTTGACCTTTGTTTGACCTAACGACCCGGTTTTTTGAGAAATGATTGCCACAAAAATGAAAAAAAAGCAAATTCAAAGCATAAAACTGTAACACACAATGGACATTTATAAAAAATGTTTTGTGCCGGTATGCAACAATGACTCCAACAACTGCCCCCACAAAATCATTGTGAAAATCAAAGAAGATTTGCGGAAGGAATAGTGTACGCAAGCTAATGTGGAATATTTCAAAGTTTACATGATGTATTGTTGCGAAGACCACGTTAGTGTAAGTAGGAGTCAGGAAAGATGTGCAGGGATCTAACAAAAAAAAGCAAACACGGCACGGAAAACAATAACAACACCAACGAACGGAAAGAATTCGAACACGCGAACGTTGTTGTAGAATTTGACGTTGACTTCACTCACACATTCACAGGTCTATGACGTTGACGTATAGCCAAACCGTTTTTTTTATTGCTGAACGAAGGCGATTGGGATCGTGCCAAAATTTAACAAATTATTAAACTGCGATAGAATATTTATTATTAATAAAAAAAAGCTGCGTAAAAGCATAATATTCAAATTAGTTCCTTGAAATAATCCATTTTATCAAATAAAGGTGTTAAAAGCACAGCTTAAAAAATGAACAACACCATTGTTGCTGTTTATGCACTACAAACAAAATATACCATATTTTTTTAATAATGCAAAAAGCCTCATGTTTGGGCCATCAAATATGTTAGTACTTCAGTAGCTGCATATCGTAACTAAAGCTCCTTTTTAATCTCTAGGGATTAAAGCTTTTTTTTTATTTACTTTGGAAACTCCTAAACAGCCAGCCACGATGTTTGTGATTGTGTTAGTATAGACAAATTTTAGGGCGTGGAAATAACCTCAATGAACTGTGCTTTAATATTTTGTTAATTTTTTTATATTAAAAAAAATACGATTTATTTTCATAAAACACGATTCATGATTACATGCATATTTAAGGATGAATTCATTTTGTTATGCATGGTCCAATTAGTTTTAAAATAGTTTTCAAGTTTGAATCTGTTGGCTAAATATGCAAGAATTCAAAGCAAAGCTCTACTTTACAAAAAGAAATCTGCGGATCAATTTTTTTGCCATTTGAATATTGTGCAAGTATTTTGGATAGTAATATTTTTTTATGGTTTCAATCTTTTTGGGTGTTGGTGGCTGACTGGCGCTAATCCATTGCCGCGCGCCGCGACGGCGAATAAAAATAAAGGGCTGTCAGTTGTTCTTCAAAATTGGTGGTGCACGGCTATTTAGGTTTTTTATTCGGAACTTATTTATGTATTCTGAAATGAATTGATGTACCTATATGTATAGTGTTTGGTTTAAATTATCCTCAAGGTTTGTGGTTCTAGAATTGATTGCAGACTACTCGTCCATCGAAGGTTTTATCGTACAAATATTTTGTCCATTACTCGTATTGAGCGTACATCGTAAAAAAAAGTAATATTTCACCAAATAATTGTGCAACTTTGTAAATTAGCGACCAAAAATGTCACCATCATCATACAGCGAAGAAGAATTAACGAATTATTCACATATTGTACGAACGATTCTAATTACGTAATTGTAATTTTGTATAGAACGTCGTTTTTTTCCTCGCGTTCAAAGTGAAAAGCAGAGTGTTTAACGCGAGACTAAACAACCATAATGACACTCTAAACATCTCGTGTCATTATGGGTCGTTTTAGTCCCTTGTTGAACAATCTCTATTAGATGTTCCACGGGAGTTTGTAATTGTGTCGTACAGACCCATCATTCAAACAGATGACGCTTAGCAACAAAAATTCGCATATTAACAAGGCCACGTTACAGCTAATAACAGGTAGAAAAATTGGAAGATTACCTGCTATGGGTGGTGTAGGGGTATATAGCACGCGTCACGGAATGACGAGCATCCGGGTTCGATTCCCGGCCATAGCTTTACTTTTTCGGATTTTTCTGTATTCTAATTTTCAGTGACATTTAGAAATTTAATCTACTCTTATTATTTTTATTAAACGTGATTGCGTAACATGACTTTGCTCTGTTATGTAACTTTAAATCACGTTATCGGTTAAAAAACTGACGCAGCGACCTGCGACGTTATCGGGAAGTACCTCAGGAGACATCCACGCGCATAGATTAGATAGATGCAGATGTTCACAAAACTCTAGTTATAGTCTAAAAATATTGTATAGTAAATATACTATACTACTATACGAAGTTATACATGCCCTCGGTAGCGCTCTGCTTTCAGAGCATGACATAAGTGCGTAAGAGCCAACATTGGGGGCGGCAGACGTAAGCTTGCCTTCGGAATCCAAAAGCTTATCGGTTACTTACTTGACATGAAATGCATATTTCATAGTTTTTTTTTCTCTTCGACATTTGAGATATCTCCAATTAATTTATTTGACGGTCCACTGAACTTAAATTTTTTTTTTTGACGACCGGATAGCCTAGTGGTTAGTGACCCTGACTATGAAGCTAGAGGTCCCGGGTTCGAATCCCGGTAGGGGCAGACAGTTGTATGATGAATAAGAATGTTTGTGCCCGAGTCATGGATGTTATATGTATTTAATTATGTATTTATCTACATTAGATAAGTATATTTATTTATTTATTTATTTATTTAATTATATATTTATTTATTTATTTATCCGTTGCCTGGTACCCATAGTACAAGCTTTGCTTAGTTTGGGGCTGGGTCAATTGGTGTAATTTGTTCCAAGATATTTATATGTTATTTATTTATTTTATTAGTCTTTTTTAACTAGAATTTAAGTATTGTTATAAATTTATTATATAATTTATGATTTGTAACGTCTGGTACTAAACTAGTCTGTAGCGCCGCAGTCTCTAGAGAAAAATTGTAGGACCCGGCGCAGACGCGGCGGGAAGCATTACTCACCGCGACTTTGCAACACCGCCATGAGGGCCATATTAGGGTACCGAGTACAGTCAGCATGAGAAAAAGCTAAAAACTTGCATAATTATGTCACTTTACAGCCATGTACGTAACGCTTATAGAGGAAGTAAAAGAGTGAAAATTAAAATAAAATAAAAATAAATGTGACGGACCGCTGCGGTGATTGATGTACCTTGATGTTAGGCCTCAGTCAGGAAACCAGATTTGCCCAATTACAAGTTTAGAGTTGTCCAGAAATTATAGAATTAATAGAAGTAATTGTCATTGCGTAAACAAAACTCGCTTCTTGTCTTGTTTTTGTAAAGGTAAAGAAAAATCAGTAAGTACAGCTGATAAATTACTGATTTATTGCAGAATTTAAGAGTTTTCTTTTTTTTTTAATAGGCTGTTATAGTGTCTCACTGCTAGGCAAAGGCCTCCCCTTCTTTCTGCCAATTTAAAAGAAACATGTTGTTTTATAGTGAAAGTGACTGACCTAGTCTTTAAAAAAACATAGTTGCTGTTGCCCAGGTTGCACCGGCACAAACGCTTCTCTTTCATCCCATAAGGCCCACTACCAGAGGGAAACGCAAACTAGAGCGTTATCTATCCGGTACTGTAATGGTTAATTCCTTTAGCAGCATCTTATAAGTGTCAAATGTCAGATGCGATAGAATAAAAACGTGATCCGCTTTCGACGCTGACTGTACCCCGCTAAATCATAGCCTCGTTGATTGCTGATTATGTCAACCTCGAAAATCGGATACTTAGTAAACATCTCCGCGTCATCTTCTTAGTATCCTGTGGATTGAGATGCTGGGGGCTGATTCTTGAAGTCACACACACCCGTTATACCATTCGTGAAAGGCCATATCGCATCGATGAAGATGATTGATGAATACATACATACATACATCAGTCTATTCTATATTACTTACTAGCTCCTGCCTGCGACTTCGTCTGCGTAGAATTATACATATAAAACTTCCTCTTGAATCACTCTATCTATTAAAAAAACACGTCAAAATCCGTTGCGTACTTTAAAAGGTTTAAGCATGCATAGGGACAGACAGACAGACAGCGGAAAGCGACTTTATTTTATACTATGTAGTGATCATGTTCTTCCTATATCGCTATTAAAAATTTTCAATAATTTTAACTAATGTAATGAAGCGGAAAGTATTAACTTAATGCAATTTGTACAAAGCTATTGCAATCATTCATTCAAACGAAATTGATTTAGGTTGTCAAAATTACATTTCAATTGAAAATTTACTAACTATTGGGCAGTAATCTTTTTACTCGAACGCGGACTAAAACAGCATTTCATGTTAAAATTATAAATTGATAACCGGCCGCTATTAATTTGTTTCAATTAACTTCACCGATAATTGGAAACATTTCGATAAAATCATTATAACCTCAACAAACCACTTATACAATTTTATAAATATTTACAATTTATCCCTTACGGGGCAGACTTATAAACTTTTCATT
Source organism: Pandemis corylana (assembly GCA_949127965.1). NCBI lineage: Eukaryota > Metazoa > Arthropoda > Insecta > Lepidoptera > Tortricidae > Pandemis > Pandemis corylana. The sequence goes on from OX421868.1 coordinate 6,928,931, forward strand.
TTGAAAGCGTTGAAAGCGAATACAGAATTACTGTATGATTTGTGGGGGTGCTAACCCAAACGGAGCAACGGGTTTTTACTAAGTCCCCGCTATCCGCCCGTCTGTCCGTCCGTGACAGAGCTAGATCTTTTTGAACCATATTAGAATGTAATTATAATAAAAAGGAGCATGTTTCTGTTCCGTAGCACGGATTCTCACTCGCTTATGCGAAAATATACTTACCTTATTCGGGAACTAACTATACTTATTTATGGCTTCCACTATATGGATATTTTAAACTCACTTTTTGTCTCTCGCTTAATGCTCCTCTCATTTAGGTACTCAAAAGGTTGGTAGAGATCCCTTATAAGGATAAGTTCGCCTTTGTGCATATATTTAAGGTCTTTTTTTGTGATTTGTCTCTGTTTCTTTATATTTGTACAATAAAGCATTTACTTACTTACTATACTTTAACATATTTACCTTATTCAGGAAGTAACTTTTATTCAGGAACCTTAATGTCTCGCCCAAATGGCATAGATTAGACGGTCAATATTATCGTGATACTGGCATGCCATATAGAATCGTGGATATCAAAACAACCGGATTCGCTGCGATACGCGTCAATATTTCGTGATCATATGGATCGCAATGTGCGCAATAATAATAATGACCGTCTTCAAGGGCCAGATACAGAAGGCGGTACTCCTGGACACGGCTCGGATAGTCAGGAGGTTCCTCTCTGTTGCCCTGACCACCGGTAGCTTAGGCCTTTCCTCGCTGCCGGTGGCACCCTAGGTTAGGTTTTTATAATGTTTTTATATTTTGTATTATTATTGTTTTCATCATTACACATAAACGGATAACTCACGTATAAGAAGTCGAGTGATGCTCGACATGTTTCGGACTATTTCGTAGTCCTTTTTCCAAGAGCGCTCGCCCCGGCGGCAGCGACACGAACACTGCGCGTCAGCGCTCTGCTCGCGCGGCTGTTCGACGCAACTGACAGCGGCGCACAACTACCCTCGTTTTCATCGCCATTTTTATTATTGTCAAATGTCGGGCAGCACACAGTCAGTTGCGTCGAACAGCCGCGCGAGCAGAGCGCTGGCGCGCAGTGTTCGTGTCGCTGCCACCGGGGCGAGCGCTCTTGGAAAAAGGACTACGAAATAGTCCGAAACATGTCGAGCATCACTCGACTTTTTATACGTGAGTTATCCGTTTATGTGTAATGATGATTAAGTCTCACGGTAGTTTCATGTTGAAAGTATTATTGTTTTATTACTTTTTCTATGAATATTGTAAAAACCTAACTAGAGATAAAAATAAATATACAGATTAATGACCGTCTAAACTATGCCAATTAAAATCTACTATCACATTCTTAGCGCCACAAAGCTTCATTTCGATATAATTATCCCACTTTCATTGCGCCTCACAAAGCCGAGATCAAGCAGAAACCCTGAAGTACGTAACTTGAGAATTTCGCATGATGGATGACGACACAAACTATTATTCGAGGAGATTTATTTATGGTCACAGGCTCTTGGCTAAAGGTCGAGATACCAGAGCGGGACGTGCCTTATCTCTGAAACTAACCAACAAGCCACCGCCAAACTGAAATTCGCCTTATATCTTTTATAATTTACCGCTGTTGGCTTTCCTAAATAACTTTGGCTGGTTAATTGATCGAGAATTTAAACTTGCGATTAATAAAGGTTTGAAGTTTTAGGGTACGTGCCGTGGTAATTATTGGAAAAAGTATTTCAGTTTCTAAAATTATTGTTAGGTACTGATATACACACGCATATAGAGCAAACAACACGATAGAGGGGAAATGATAATTAATTCCAATGAAATAAAATTACTCCAAACCGAAACTGGTGATTACTGCATTCTGATTGGCCAGCCGAGGGTCAAGCAGCTCACTAGAGTTGACCAAGCACCTATTATGATCGAAACGGATAGTTAATGTTAATCGTTGTGTGGCATAGTGAGTGAAACTCTATTATTTGTAAAGAAACTAAAAAGTAATATATAGTCAAAATTCTAGTTAATTAAATGGCTTTGTTTGATATTATAAGACATAAACAGAACATTTTTACTCAAACCGCAGCCAAAGTGATAAAAAAAATAGCACTGTCCTCATATTGGTACCATTGCCTGACTGTCCATCTCTATCACAGCCCTAAGCCTAAATTAGTTCGAGGAAACTTAGTAGTTTCAGTCCATCGTCAACACTATAACAATCAGAACCAACGTTGCTTTCAAATGTTCAAAGAATTTCAGGAATTGTCATCATCATCATCATCATCATCTCCAGCCTATATTCGTCCCACTACTGGTCACAGGCCTTCTTTCAGAATTGTCATGAACATTAAAAAAATATAACGCAAACCAATTATTTATTTCAGTTAATAAAGATTAACTGACATAAAATTCTGAAAAACATTATTTACTTTAGGCCTGTAACTATTTTAAATCACTTTTTATAGTACACATTCACTACCGGGATTATTCGATAATATTGATTTTTAAACATTTTTCTGGAAGTATAACCTTAAAAATTGAATGAATGGCTGTATGCAAATGAAAACAGACTTCTTTTATGAAATCTAAACAACTTGGCATTTTAATTTTGGAAGTAACATGAGTGTCTATCTGATCAAATTATTTCATAACTCCTACACGCACGAGTCAATAGCAAAATCATCCACAAAAATAAACACAACCATTTCATTCTTAGAGAGAATCTTCTGAGGGTCCACAAAAAGGTCAAGGGACGGTTATTGCGTATTGTTTGAAGTCTATTAATATTTATTGACTACATTTCCCCGGTTATTTATTTAGCGGAATCAAAGCCAATATAAACAATGTTTAGTTGTTTATTTGCTTAGTGTACGAGCGATGGGGTGATCGGAATTTCGTCCGGTAATACTAACCGTTTGGTTCGAATGTTGTGAGCCGAAATTCTCTTTGTGGTGGCGACCTCTCGCGTGATTTGGCTGAATACTTGGGATATTCCACGTACACACGTGTATTAGAAAAGTTGTGAAGGTACAATAGAATGGTATTGCTCTTTTTGGGAAAGGTTTAATTACAATGTAACTTTAAAGTCTCCCCGCAAAGCGTATTCAATAAACGAAAAAATTTACACCAATTGACTTAGTCCAAAACTAAGAAAAGACTAGTAGTAAGATTAGTATATTACACATACAAGGCTCGTGAACAATCATAGTTTCATACATCATGCATTGACCAGGGATCAAACCAGGGACCTACATTTTCGTAGCTAGGTTACCTGACCATTGGACTATCCGGTCGTCAATATTAATGTCACATTTTCAAATTTCAATTTTCCATTCGACTATTTCTGTTTTACTTAATAATAATCCACCTGCTCAGATCTGTTCTGTTCTCCAGTCCATTATGGTTGCCTGGTAGAGATCGCTCTGTAGCGATAAGGCCGCCTATTGTTACCTTGTAATATTCTGTATACCTTTTTTCTGATTTGGTTGTTATAATTATGTGGTGTTCAATAAAGAGTTATTGTATTGTATTGTAAAATAAGGGACGATCAAGAGTATATATCTAGTATACGTACTCTTCATAAATCCCTATTAGCACGCCCATGACGACCACCACAGCTCCTCAATCCCCACTTATCCTGTTGCATCTCGCTCCAACTAGGCAATTTAGAAAGGAACACATTAATCGCCAAAGCTTGCAACAACTAGCTGTATAAAACCACAAGGCGCCGCTTGCCCCGACCCGGACGTTATGCCGGGTACACCTCAAGTTATTAATACCACCCTCGAGTACACGCTCAAGCTCAAACACGCGTTCCAAGTCAAACAGGACCCAATATTGCTAACCAGGATTTAACACTTTTTGATTAAAATACGTCATCCTGTTATGTTTTATGTAAACAGGAGCAAATTCAGTAGCCCGCAGTAAGCCGGGACCGGCGCCCTGCCACCATGTTTAGCAAACAAACAAATTTAATTACTCAGGTAACTCCCTTGCGTTGAAAATGTTGGGAACCAAATCAAATAACCCTTAAAACATGTTTTTTTTTCATTGGCTAACGAGGTTAAGATGATTATAGCTATACAAAGGCGGAAGGAAATAACATGTACTTGTAATTTCTAACTGAATTATTAAAGGTCTATTGTTAATACAATCCATTTGTAAATTAGACAAAAAACACCTTAAAATAGTGTCACAGTTTAGCAAGTCTCAAAAAAAAACTAACGCGTCTGCAACCGTGTAACTTTTAAATGCCTTTTACGCTCTTCCGTTATCCATTTGTTACGGGTGTCCATGGATGGTGAAACTCACTTATCATTAGATAACCCACTCTCTTTCTTCTATTAACTCCAATGCAATTCCGGTTGAGTTATTCTAACAGCGCAAGCAGTGCAAATGCATTCATTCGTCCGTACGGTTGCATCAAAACGATGCCTGAAAAAAGGGTCCGTTGCAACTGGAAAACGCTGTTCTGTTCTTGAAATATGAAATTCTTCTCAATCGAATCGGGATGAGGTGGCCGAGAGGTCCCGAAGGCGACCGAGGACGCACGAAATCCTCACCTTTGGATAACATCGGCCAATGCCGAATCAGTGCCTGCTCGCCGATCGCCGGGGACGGTCGCGACGCGGCGTGCGAGCGAGACGGAACCACCTGCTCGCGGCCCCACTAAATTAATGAACATAAATGAAAATTTGTGCCCTGTGAAATAATTACTCACACTGATTGTGCTATCAAATTTAATTTGGTAAATATACGACTAACATGCGGAGCTGGTAATTAAATTTCGTAGGCAGTTTTATAAAGGAAGTTAATTTTTAAACGGTTTATTTATTTTGAAGAAGTTTAAATTCATTTTCTTCTGGTAAAGAATTATTATATTATCTTTACTTTCATCTGTTTGTTTCTACCCACTTGGATTATCTGCGGTACAATGTAAGTTTTAAGTAATTTCCTCTCAAAATGCTACTTACATTCACTCATTTTTGGCGGAGGGCCAAGTTTAAGCTTGCTTTCTAATTACCTTCTCAGATACTATTTGTTAGATACAGAGCCATACATTTACCATTTCATTTTGTCCTTACTGTCATTACCCACAACGATTCATATTGTATCTCTGCGAACCGCTGCCTAACTAAACTAAATGGCTTTTACATAGTCGCTTGTTTAACGCGTAATAATTGCATCGATAATTGCTTAAATCACCCCTTCTTGTATTTCATTAAAAAAAAAACTTCACCCTCACCGGTCTTAGGACAATGTACGACTTAGTAAGTCATTTACTATGTACCAAGACTATCCCAGCTGTTGCTAGCATCAATACTTCGAAGAGATTAATAGGGTAAAGTTGGGCCAGGCTAATGGTACAGCCGATGCAAATCCAATACAGGCTAATTAGTGTGAAATATTTCACGCTCGTAATTACTGAATATGTTCAGTGATATTTACGATCGCCAAACAAACCAGAATAAACCACTACGTCAGTTCACCGACTATTTGACCAACCAGTATGATATTCGGGTCCTAGTTTCTGCTGTCTATCTTATCTATATGACATCAGTACCTTATTCGGTTGTTTACAGCCAGAATTATTTTACTTTTTCTTAAGAGTAGTCGCTCTGTAAGGCATCTCTTACTAACATAAAGCAGAATAGTAATTAACGGTCTTATGTTTTAGTTAAGATAATTCATATTACAATCGTGGGACTAATGAGCATTTATCCTAATTGTAAATCCAATGTGACACAAGGATAAGGTTCAGAATAACTTTGAATAAAAAACTGTTATAATTTTAGTTCATTCGCAATTTTAAGTCCTCGCATTGTTTACAAATATATACTTAGATAATAACATAGTTACACAGTATGTTGTAGTTTATCAACAGCTCAGTTTTAAAAATCATGACTACTCGTAAACCTACTTAGGCTTGAAGACTAAACAAATAAACGAAAACAAACACGTTGATGAGAGTGAAAAATAAATCTAGCGGCATTACGTATTAGGATCACGTAATTGTAGCTATTTATACGCTTGTTAAGCGTCTGATAATTTAACATTCATTTGTCTTTATTGGCATTTATACAGACAAATAATAATAGTTAAGAAAGGCGTTTGTTTCTTGACTTTCCTAAAAAAAAATACTGCTGGTCACGTCTTTGACTCAGTGTAAGAAAGGAGTGAAGCGACGCGAAACACTTTTTTTTCTCCTCTTCTAATCCCGTTATTCTGGGTCGGGTTCATTTTTCTGCGCCAAGTGAGTTGATGACGCGCTTTTCTATATTTTTTCACTTGTGATAAAGCGAAAAAGAAGATAATGCGCTTAACTAGCAAAGTTTGTACGAGGAGTTGTAAAATTAATCCAAGACATAACATGTCAGCGTGGTTGATTAAGTTCTAATAAAGATTTTTCATTTGTCATTTTCTTCTAAATGACGTCACGTTTTTGAACATCGAACAAATGTACTAAAACTTATTTGACGACCCTAATTAAAAGTTCCTAAGAAACTTTCACTTGAATGTTCAACTTACCTAAGAATTGGCTCAAATATCCCGATTCAATTTTAATTTATTTAACACAGTAAATTTTACTAAGTCTAGAGCCTGTGTCACAGATCTCTATGAAGACGTCTTTGTTTATATTGTAAGAATAAGCAGTACCATAAAAAGTTTACATTAGATAATAATATCAAGAATTTTACAGAGAATGGAAAACATAATAATGTAAATAAATAGTAGTTTAAACAATTGTAATATACGATCGATGGTGAGAAGTTAAAGGAATAATTCACAAAGTAGGTGAAGGTAGAAAACAGAAACAGAATTATGTATACAGCTAGATTTATTTAAAGTTCTATTAATTCCTACAATAGAGTTAAAAGGTTCAGTGGGCAAATTGAGGAAACAGAATCGCTTTTAACATTTTTTTTTTCCAAGAAAACCTTAAGGAAGTTAGAATAAGGTTTGTGTAAACAACATTTTTCCCTTAATTTTTTATTTCCTTTTCGAATGGTGGGTAGCTGAATTTAAAATAATTATTTCCAAAATAATTATTTTCTGAGGAATGAAATTAGTGAAAACACCCATTTGGACTTTATAATAAGATTTACTTTAATATTTTATGTGCAAATATCGAAAAAGGCCTGATTTTTTTAGTTTTACAAGCCATCGTATACCAAAGACAGAATCCCAGTAGCAATCAAATATTAACAGCGCAGTCTTTCTTTTGTTTAAATCAACTCATACTTGGCAACGGACACATACCTAAATCACGTCTTTATCCCTTACGGGGTAGACAGACCCTAAGGTAACAAGACCTAAAGACCACGTTTAGCATTCCTAAGATATTCGCCCATTCCTTCGATGGGCTTTTACCATCTGCGCGGGAAGACAAGCAACTGGTACATTCTATGTTTTTCTTTACTCCCAAACCAGCTTGGAAGAATTCTCATCGTCAAACAATTATTGTTTTAATATGAAGCTTTATTAGTGAACGTCAACTTTTGAAGTGACGATAACACACACACACACACACACACACACACAAATCACGTCTTTATCCCTTACGAGGTAGACAGAGCCTAAGGTAACAGGTACCTACAGGCCACATTTAGCAAGATTGTGGGCGTATAGATAAAGCTTCATATAAATGGACATAATCACTTCAGTCATTCAATACGAAAATTGATTGACATTTCGTGCGTATTCGGATTTACCCGATGGCGAAATATTATTCACTACATTTGTACCGGTATTCTAGTCAGCACCTTACCTTAGTTATGCGGCAGTTAGCGATTTGGTTGCTAACTATTGTGACAAAGTTGTACAATTTGTACGTCTGACAGTGTGCATGGTTACGAACTTGGCGTCATGCCTGCCGTACAGATGTATGGGTAAGTTTCCTTTGCATAATCTATACATATAAAATTCAAAGTCCTGACTGACTGACTGACTGACTGACTGACTGACTTAACTATATATCAACGCACAGCCCAAACCACTGGACTTAGAGACTTGAAATTTTGCACATAAATACCTTATACAATGTAGGCATCCACTAAGGAAGGATTTTCGGAAATTCCCACGGGATAAGGAAAAAACGGGAGTTATATATTCGACTCCGAGTGGCGCTATCTCAGTAACTATAATAACTAGACTCTTCAAATTTGATGCAAAAGTAGGTGATTACAAGACGAAGAAACTAATTTCAGGATTTTTGGAAATTCCTACGGGATAAGGAAAAAAACGGGATTTATATATTCAGTTTAACGAAATCCTATGAACTATAATTACTAGACTCTTCAAATTTAGCATAGAAGTAGGTGATTATAATAGTAAAATAATGTTTTAATGATTTTTAAAAATTCCCACGGAATAAGGAAAAAAAACGGGATTTATATATTCAGTTTAACGAAATCCTATGAACTATAATTACTAGACTCTTCAAATTTTGCATAGAAGTAGGTGATTATAATAGTAAAATAATGTTTTAATAATTTTTGGTAATTCCCACGGGATAAAGAAAAAAACGAGATTTATATATTCAGTTCTACGGGATAGATTTTTCGTTCTACTGGTCGTATAAAACTGAAATTTGGCCTTCAAGTTCCCTTGGGGAGTGTAGGGGAGCACTAAAAAAAGGATTTCCCGAAATTCCCACGGGAACGGGAAAAACGGGACTTTTCGTTTTACTGGTTGCAGAAAGCTGAAATTCGGCATGTAGGTTGCTTCGGGAGTGCAAAGGAGCATTAAGAGAGTACTTTCCGAAATTCCCATGGGAACGGGAAAAATATTTGTTTTTACAAAGAAATGTTGCGGTAGGCATAATATGGCTAGAAACTTGAAATTTGGCACACATATACCTTGAGTATCCTAGAGGTGCACTAAGAAGGTATTTTACGAAATTCCCACGGGATTTTTCGTTTTACTGGTCGTAGAAAGATGAAATTTAGCATTTAGCTTCCTTAGGGAGTGTAAGGGAGCATTAACAAAGGATTTCCTAACATTTGTAAGGGAACGGGAAAAACCGGGATTTTACGTTTTACCTACTAGACATAAAAAGTTGAAATTTGTCACGTAGGTTTATTCGGAAGTGTAGGGGAACACTAAAACGGGAAAAAACGGGATTTTACGTTTCCAGGCAAAACAGCGGAAGAAAGAGACTTAACATTTATAACGTGTGTTTCTTTAAAGGCTTAAGTGTACTCCGAAAGCACTCCCCAATATTTTCACGGGAACGGGAAAAAACTTATTTTTTCGTTTTACATCTTAGCGCGTACGAAGTCGCGGGCAAAAGCTATTTGGGGTAGGTATATTTTAGGACAGCCCTATAGGTTAGGTTAGGTTTGTTTTATAAAAATCCTGCAATATTTACAGTTTCAGAAAAATTAAGGCAGCGGGGCAATGCGGGGGCTTGCTTGCATGCTTGCTTGAGTCCTTGCTTTGCATGCTTGATGGCATACTTGCTTTCATGCATGCTTGCATGCTTGCTTGCATGCATGAATGCTTGCGTGCTTACTTGCATGCATGCTTGCTGCTTGCTTGCATGCATGCTTGCTTGCACGCTTGCTTGCATGCTTGCTTGCCTGCTTGCATGCCTGCTTGCATGCCTGCTTGCATTCCTGCTTGCATGCCTGCTTGCATGCCTGCTTGCATGCCTGCTTGCATGCCTACTTGCATGCCTGCTTGCATGCCTGCTTGCATACTTACATGCTTGCAGGTTTGGGTGCTCGCTTGCTTGATTGCTAGCTTCTTTGAAATGCTCATGGTTCACGCGTGCGAAGCCGCGGGTAAAAGCTATTTGGGGTAGGTATATTTTAGGACAGACCTTTAGGTTAGGTTAGGTTTGTTTTATAAAAATCCTGCAATATTTACAGTTTCAGAAAAATTAAGGCAGCGGGGCAATGCGGGGGCTTGCTTGCATGCTTGCTTGAGTCCTTGCTTTGCATGCTTGATTGCATACTTGCTTTCAAGCATGCTTGCATGCTTGCATGCTTGCGTGCTTACTTGCATGCATGCTTGCTTGCCTGCTTGCATGCCTGCTTGCATGCCTGCTTGCATGCCTGCTTGCATACTTACATGATTGCAGTTTTGGGTGCTCGCTTACTTGATTGCTAGCTTCTTTGAAATGCTCATGGTTCACGCGTGCGAAGCCGCGGGCAAAAGCTAGTGCGATAGAAAACGTGAATTAGAACCACGTGCATAGTTAAGTTCATAGATACAATACATGTTTATTAACACGACCAGATAGCCAAGTGGTTAGAAAACCTGACTGCGAAGCTTGAGACCCGAGTTCGATTCCAGGAGGATCGATTTAAGTTGGAAATAATAATTTTATTATAAAATTTCTTTTTGCTGACGGTATATCATGAAAAGTATAAATCATAAGTTAATTTTGTTTTTCTTTAAAAAATTCTATAACATTATGCTCTTTACTCGATTAATAGTTCCATCGTTCAATAAAAACGAAAATCATAGGAATCATTCAATTCATTTTTGAGTTAGATGATGCGTCTAGCAACCCATCACTATTTTGATTCCACTTTCCACCTATACGCCCTCAGTGTCTTGCTAAACGTGGCCTGTAGGTCTTGTTACCTTAGGCTCTGTTTACCCTGTGAGGGATAAAGACGTGACTTGTGTATGTGTATGTATCTTTCAATAATCTATATATTATTAATTTAAAGGCCTAATTATTTTTTTACGTTTTAAACTTAAAATCCTCGTTCAATAAATAAACCAAGTTGCGTATCAAACATAATATGTTCATTTATCAAGTATTGCTTTTTTCGTAAAAAAAAATACTGTTTAACTAGCCAACGGAGTAAACCACGTTTATCTGCCTACCTGTCAGTCACATGTTTAGTTGATAGGCAACAAAGAGTGTTGTTACGGCAAACACTGTTTACGGATGAATAAATAAAAAGGGTTTCCACCACCGTGACTTTACTCAAACAGAGCACGAAAAAATAATCTAGCACGGAATGATACTCAGTTTTCTTCCAATTATAAAACAATACAAACTTAAAATATACAAGGAATATATAATTCTAAATGCGCTCATTAAAAATTATACACAAATGGTCAAAATAAAGAATTAAAATGAGAGCAAAGTTGAAAAATTACAATATTGTAACGATGACCTTTGCTACGCCAGTACTACGTGCTACGACAGCACTACAATGTTAATAGCTACGCTACTAGCTTCGTAGCAGAGAGGTACGCGTCAAGAGCTACGCCGTAGCGGCGTAGGCGCAACAAGTCGAGATGCCAAGCCTATCGCTATTGCTACTGCGATTTTGTTTTATTATTTCTTTTACAGACGTTCTAAGGACAAAAACTTGTTTATATTTGTTCTTTTGAGTTTAGAATGGACGAAAAAAACCTTTTTTTGTCGACTGTATTTGCTTCATTATCTTATCTACTCTTAACACAGATTTTAAATTTCAAGACAAATCGACAACTGGTCGTAAATGAAATCCAAATTGCAAGATTTGACTGGTAAAAATCAGGTATATAAATCTAAGCGAATCTCATACTTACAGCATGCATACTCCATTTTTAACAGCACTTACCAATCATACATCTATATAAAAGATAAAACAGTACTTTTTAAAATTTACAATAATGCTCTATTTATTAACAAGAGCAACTAGTACTGGTCGCCAAGACAATTCGCAGCAGTGGCTGTTTGCTGCGCGTCCCGCACAGAGAATACTTTCAATCCCGACTTGGCGATACGGGCTTCGTGACTCTGTGTTGACTTGGCAGTCTTGTACTGGTAAATACGTGAAGGCTTAAAACTTGGCGAGGTTAATTAATTGTTGCTTTTAAGGGTGTCGGACCTCAAAAGGAAAAACGGAACAACAGGGGTCCACGTTACTTTGTAAAATTAATAAAAGTTTTACTTAATTATTTATTTTTAATATTTTTGAGTCATTTTTTTAGCTGACACAAGGATTTATCGGTTATCGTTTGGGAATCGGGTATCGTTGTTGATATTTTAACATTTAACTCAAAATTAAATTCAATACTTCAAGCACCACATTTACGTACAAGGTACATTGTCTTTCACCGCTAAGTCGTTTTTAGAACTAAACAAACACTTTTAAGCTAAGAACCGGTAGACAATTACGCCACTGCTTGCTACAGAGAATTTCTTTCAATCCGTATTTTCCGATACAGGCTTCGTGACTCGTCGTGTTGACTTATGTCGTGTGCGCTCCGCGTCGACAATCGGAGGGACATTGTACGTTTTCGTTTTGTTCGTTTATTTACGAATTGAAATACAACTATGCTGAATGAGCTTCGTTTACAATTTGTGGAATGAATATTGTTTAATGATTGTAAGGTTGATTGAACCACGTAAGCTCTAAGAAGAGACGTGCACCAAAAAAAAACCATTGCTCATGAAATTTTTTGCAGTCCTTGATTATCTAAACGGTTTTGTATAGTATAATTATGATAAGTGTCACAATTTGTGAGTGACCAGTGTTATTACTCTGTTTATATTTCAAAAATAATCGTAATAAAAATGTCATAAACAATCGTGGAAAATCGTATATTACCCAAAAAGTATCATTTTAATCGGTAAAGCTTACGTTTCAAAGCTAAAGCATTACGTTGAAATAATAACTGCGGTAATATGACGCCGTTTATTAAAAACCAGCCGCAATAAATTGTATTTTTCAATCAAACTGTCAGTCACCATTCTCATAATTACTTAAACCGTAATCCCATTAGCATAATAAAACTATAAACAGAGTTCAATCCGAAAACACGATAATTCTTTGAAGCAAAATCGTTATCAAAGGCATCTTAATAAGCCGAGCTTAGGAATAAATCCTTGGAGTTTTTTGAAAATGAAATTAGCCGAAAAAGACTCAGCCATTAAAATTACATTAGCATAAATAAGAGGAATGCTAATCTAAGGAAAATAAATCTCGGCAGAGAAATAAAAATAATCCCGTGGCCGTTCAATGACACCGTGACGGATTTACTTTATGGCCTATTCCTTGTACCACTTACAAACAACCTACCTAATTAATTTGTATGGCTCGAGTATGCGGCGGGCCTTTCAGAACGTCTCGCCGTTGAAAATTTCACGGAAGAGTTTCATACGGCACTCCTTTTGCGTTTGTATTCTAGGGAAATTTATTTTAAGATCACGTAGAGGAAATAACTAATAGAGTTTAAATGTCATACAATTTATATTAAAAAAATCGTCAGTCAGATCACTAGAGTTGGGTACGCAACAATCATGATCGATATCAATAGTTTATAGTTAGTCGTTGCGTGGCGTAAATGGAAGTTACTTAATTTTTTTTAACATTTTTTTTAATTTATAATAAATATTTTAATAGCTTAAAAAGGTTTCCTTCGTACAGGAGATAAAGGGAAAATAATTGCGAAAAACCTGTATTAATGTGGTGTAAGAGATAGAGCACCATTGCTTGTGTATTGTAGAATATACAGAGATATAAGTATATAATATATGGATAGCAAGATAAACGTCGGTTCTAGGGTCGCTAGAGTCCAGTACTACTTAAAGGTGGGATAAATCATTATTATATTTTATAAACTCTTCCATAAATTCATACTAACAACGGAACAAGTAGGAATCTCATTTAATCTAGTTTAAAGGTAACAAGAGTAAAAGCTTATTATAAGAAGATTTGAATTCATTTTCCATTATTATTAACTCAGCGACATCGCAACACCATCTGAAACGGACCCATTCAAAAGCATGTTGCGAATGAATTAATAATTGGATTTCCACTTAATTACATCAGGTACCCTTTGAATAAATACGAAACATAAATACTTTCACCAAAAAGTTTTTATCCGCGGACCCGTGGTTAAGCAGTATTACGAGTAAATTCATACTTAAACCTCTGTACCAGTCCGTTACGCCCATGCAAATAAAATTGACATTTAGAATATATAAACGTCCCCGCAACAGTTTCGGAAAGGTATTCCCTGTAGGTCGGGATATTGCAAAAGCTTTGCCCAAATGCGTCCATCAGTTAAGACGAAGTTTAACACTCTTTTATTCTAATTAGCCTTTGGGGGAAAAACTCTGAGGGTTTCTGGGAAAAGGATAGGAAATGTTGCCTTCGCGGCCCGGGGGACACTTGTTTAATTCTAAGGGTCGTCTAGACCGGAAATTCGCCAACTTTTGCGCTGGGTTTATGCATAGATATCCAGTTCGCTTGGTAACCGATTGAATGGAAAATTTATGTTCAGTTGGTGTTCGGACTTTGGATAGTCTGACTAGAATTAATTATTAATTATGAAACTTGTTACCTAGCCATTAGATAGTAATCAATCGGTGTTAAGTTAGTTCCGTAAAGAGTTTGTGTTTCTAAACACAAACTGTAAAGGTAGGTAGTAAGAAGAAACTAAATTTGATTGACTTAGATTGTTCAACTTTTTTTACTATTTTAATAAATGTAAATATCTTGGAATAAAAACACACTTGTTTTTTATCTGACTAACAACAAACACTACTCTCGCGCTCACGGAAAGCAACACACATTTAAGATCAACGCCGCGACAATAATAAGAAATATAATAAAGCCCGACCTTGCCGGGACACGGACCAAGACATAAAAGGTGAGTTGCTCTAGTCTTACTAGAAATTTACGAGCGGTATTTATTCTTCTTGGCTTTCTTATAGCCGCAATAGAATACAATTTCACGCAATAAACGGATACAAAGAGAACATGCTAAAAAACGGTCTTGTTTAAGCTCAGACCGCATCAAAACAAAAGCTTCCTAGTTCAAAAAGAAGTGTCTCTATCGCTGTATGACATCAGCATGCACGTTCCAAAACCATACCCTGCGATAATGACGGGCGAAGGTCCGGCATGACCTCAAAACCTAACGTACACCGCCAAAAACGGGCGCCAATGCTTTGGAAGAACCCTCTTTCGGCAAACGACAATGCTGAATCTTTTATTAGTTTCGTGAATGGACGCCCAGTTGACATAACCGTCGTCGACATCTGTTGTGATATTACGCCATCCTTTCCAGGGCGTAGTTTCATCGATCCGGCTCGAGCGGGGTCCACTATTTTTGGCCACGTGGAATATCTGAGGGGCAAAAATTGAATTCCACCGAATACGTGTGCAGAAGGTTCCGGGAGAATTCGGCGAATCGGCAAACGCTTAATCAGCAAGCTCTGGCCTCTGTTTTGTTAATATTAATATGGATTTTTTCCTATGGTCCGCACAAAAAGTACTGCTTGTATTTCAAGTTGTACAGAACGTGTTTTTTTATTTCAACAAATTTCTAAACCGTGAACTATTTTGACAATGACGCAAAAATATTATCCTAAAATATTACCTCATTCAAACCCTTCGGAACAAATGTAATGGCACCAGAATAAAAGAAATATGTATGGGATCGCAAAGTTACAAAATAAAGTATACATCAAATAGCAATTGCCAATTCGGAATAGGAAAGGTTCGCCCTATAAAGTACGTGAGGCGGTCAAAAACAAACTTGTGCAATAAATAACCCGATCGGATAAGAGAAAGGCTATTTTATTTTCAATAAAAAATAAGGTACCTACATAAAGCTCAATTGACATACAAACGCAGAGCATTCGGGAAGTTTGCGCAGTAGCCAAGAAAATGGGTTTTCTTTAAAAGAAAGATCACAAATTGTAGAGCGCTCGGTAATTTGTTACCGTTAATGCAAAGTTCTAGGAACCGAGTTGTATTTGAAAATACGTGGGCATGCATTGTTTATCGTTCTCAACATAAATTATTCTCAATACTTACACGATTATTTATGTGTTGTCACATCACTTAACTAAAGAACTCGCGGTCGCGTGTTCGATTGTACTGAATTAAACGTTTGTTTTTGTCTCAATATTAATATGAAAATTTGTTGACAATGTCTATGAATTATGTTAAAGCTTATAGGGATAAAAAATGGGCTTATAATCTTTTGAAAATTACGTTTGATTATTATTATATTATTGGGTTTTTTGTAATGGAACTTGTCATGTAGCTAAACGAAAATGCAGAAAAACGGAGTAGCAATTAGGTACCGTATTGAAATTGACCAAATAACAATTACCTACGAAAAGATTCTAAGTTAGTAACTAATTAAAATAATCTTTTCTGCTATAGTAAAAAGGAACTTACACGATTCAATGTATAGTGGTCTAAAAAACTATTTACATTTTAATAACTTCGTTAAGTGGCCATGCGTCACTTAAATGATTGAAATAGCCCAACATGACTTACATTCCTACCACAAATCTGAAAATACACGTTACCTACCCAGCGACAGAATGAATTATGAAGTAACGATCAATATGGCTTTCCGACATAAAAAGTGACGTAAAACTTTTGGTTTTCCTTTCATTCGACCGAACATTGTACGACATGATCGAAGAATAATTTTTTTGTTACTGTTGGTAACCTTTCTCGAAACTTTTATTCCCTGGTACAAGGACAAGGGTCAGACGGTCCAGGAGAGATTAAAAAACATTATTTACCCGAGTGTACGCGAGCAGGCGTCAAAGTTTTATACATATTTCTGACAGGGGACTGAAAGGCCGTTTACACATGTTCACTGACGCACGGGGCGATTAAATTAAAACTTTCCCGTAATTTAATATACGCCTAATTACTACAAATTAGAGTTTTATAGGGTGCAATGATTTTCGTAACTCTGGTATTTGGACATATGGGTTGGTTCCTGGTTTCGTAAAAGTTATAAATACATGTGTTCTATTAAAGAATGTTTCTGGTGACCGATTGGTTAGTGGGGGGCGTACATTGCATAGTGAAGTGCTATATTTTGGATAGAATATTGAAGGCCGTTGAGCGTGATGTTTTTTTGTTTCATACATCATAATCACAAACCGAAGCCATGATGACAACGCAAACAATCTTGCTAATCGTGGCCTAAGTCTTGCTACCTTAGGCTTTGTCCACCCCGTAAGGGATAAAGACGTGATTTGTGTGTGTGTGTGTGTGTGTGTGTGGGCTTCACGCCATGATTTACTATCTAACGCACTCGGAATCGCATCTCATTCGTCTTTTCTCTCGGTTTAACGATTTTGGGAAAGGGTAGAAAGAGATGGAAAACTAACGTTCGCCATACCTTGCAAGCGCCCGCGCGTTATTTTAGGCATCTGGTACTGATTGATTATTATTATTGGTTTAAAAAAGCCGTGGTAGTCTAAAAGGTTTGACCAACGTCTACTCAAGCAGAGAGTCGTGGATTCGAACCAGGGCTCGCACTTCTAAGTTTTTAGGAATTTGTTACATGTATGTTATGTATGTTTATGAGGGTAGATATATTTAAACTAGTGAATTTCCGCAAAATTGTTCCCTCTTATGTTATTCAATAAATTCAACTTCAGATCAACTGAATATAAATAAAATAACTTTCGCAGCCTGAGCCCGACATGTCGACAATTAACCATTCAAGAACGTGACAAATGCCGTGTACACAATGTTATGTGAGGAATCTTTAGAGGCCAATGAAAGTCAATTTCCTGCAGGAAATGACGTCCGACGTCTCGTTCCGTGCGGTATTAGGGAATGACAGTTGAAACGGTCAGACCCTGCCCCTCTGCACTTGATTTGATTGCTTGTGGGCAAGCTGAATAAGCATGACTTATACTCTTAAAAGTGGTTGTACGAAAATGTACCTGAAGTCGTGTAAGAGCATTGAGATTTCTAGAACGGCGTCCGGGAAGTTGCTTTCAACCATCGTCGTTTACTCGTGAATCTGTGTTTTCCACAGATAATCAGATATACTTAAATTTAAAAAAAAAACTTTTATTTCAGTAACTTAAGTTGTTAAGTTTAACAGTTGTTTGGTGCCACTTTTTAAGACACCGCTTCCTTAGATGGTATCTGCAGTACAAAGTAGGACTACTATGTACTGTTAAAAGATTTGGTTAAACTTAAAGTAAACGCTTGGTCGGGGTTTGGACACGCGAAGTAGATGCATTTGGGTAATCTATGGTATATCTGATACTAGCCTTCCGTCCGCAGCTTCGCCCGCGATAAATTAATTTTCCCGCGATAAAAAGTAGCCTATGTCACTCAGTGATAATGTAGCTTTCTAACGGCAAAAGAATTTTTGAAATCGGTCCAGTAGTTTCGGAGCCTATTCAATTCAAACAAACAATCATATCTTTCCTCTTTATAATATTAGTATAGATATGTGGTGCTTCCTTTAAGTTTTATTTTGTGTGTATCATCTGGTCATCGTACATGTAATATAATAATATATTGTTTGGTATGTTGCAACACTTTTTATCTAGCTCGTAGTTCGCGTAGTACAAATTATATTTTTTTCGAATACGTGTAACAAAAGCAGGTTTCAGGAAAATGACGTTATAAACAAACAGTGCTACTTAACGTGAAAATAAACAGTGGTAGCATTTACTACAGGATTTGCAAATAAAATGGAACGGTGGTTCAGAATGGCAAATGGCCGACTTTAAAATATATGAGTTCTGGGTTGCGTAATGTCGCCGCTGCTCGGGGAGCCAGTGTGGTGTGAAGTGATTGTTATTCAAGACATAATGTAAGAATATATTAGTTTACAATGTGCTCGGTAAAGTGGCTGCGGCTAGTGGTGATGTTGGCAGCGTGCTGGGCCCAAGAGGGCGAGTGGAGCGAGGACGCCGAAGATTTGGGTGAGTTCCACAAATCAAATTTCGGTTTACACAGAGGAGCAAAAATAACAGTCAATAACTCGCTCGAAGTTGCATGAAAAGTGACCAGTTATTTTTGCTAGTCAGTATATAATTTTCTAGAACTTTTGCGACTTTCAATTTTATTAACCCCTGATGTAACTCTTAAACGGGCGAACCGATTTAGATGCAGTTTTATTTTTATTTGGAAGCAGGGTTGGGGTGCAAGTCGGGTTTCCTCCGCGTGTGGTCAAGAGCTGCGATTCGTTTTTGGATCCGTCCGAGGGGAAGAGCAGTGCTTGGTCCGGTGCACCCTGGGCATCGGTTAATGATTTCCTGGCAGATTCTTAGGGATATCATTATCCATTGGGTAAGGGCCCGACAGGGAGAGAGGGGTCTTTTGACCGTGTTCCATACAACGTTGCTGTCATTTTTGTCACAAGATTTTTGAATACTATATTTATTACTTTGACATTGGCGAAATCATCGCATCAATCGATGGGGCCATATTAAAAATAGAAGAAAAAAATAATAACACAGATTATGGACAAACAAAATGGTTATCTAGTTATTATTAGAATAAAATGGAAGCAGAGTTTCTAGCGATAGTCTTAAGTAAATAAGGTTACGGCTGTTCATTCATGATGAAGTGATAGATATAAAAAGATTAATGTTTTTTTGGATGGCGTAGTTTTAATGATACAGGGGCAAGTTTTAAAAAGGTGTTTAGATGCGCTGAGATTTGCTTTAGAACACACACTGCCACAATTAAACAAATTCTATTACTTTTGAACAAAAAAGAGTCTTGAGAATATAAATAATGGGTAAAATTATTTATCTACCTGAATCCCTGTAGAGTCTAAAAGTATATTATTGCTATGTAATTATGTACTTATTTACTATTTATTTACAACTATTTTTAGATGTGTCGACACAATCGGTAATCTGGTTTTGTCAAAATACGTTGCCGCATGAATCGAATTAAATCTCCATTTACCCACAATCAATATTCACATATTATGCAAATCACAAATTATCCATACGTTACGGCACGAGAAAATATTAATAGTCAAAAATAACCAAAACCATTGATTATATTACATTATCGTTCGATAGCACACCTCGCAATGAATCGCTGAAGCGATCAAATGAAACAAAATGGAACAAACTCAAGTGGGAATCGCGCTCAACCCATTAAACGCGATTGCTTGTCGAAAATGAAAATGGGGAAATATATTTTCGTTTGTTCGGCGGCTCGTTATTCCATGTTTTTTTACTCTGATTTTTATGCAATCCATCGGGAGCCACGCTTACACGCACCAAATTGCTCAGTTTTGATTGGGAGCAACGAATATTAAAATCGCGGCCGATTGTGACAGAACGTAAATTAACCGAAATATTAAACATTCTTTACGAACACATCTTCTTACTAAGAAACTCGAAAGTTCTGGCAATTTATATTGGTCCAGTTAACCAGTTTTGTAGAAATGTTGTTATGTGATTTTTTTTTAATGATAAGACGGAAACTAAAAATTATTATTCGTTGATGTAGACAATAGATCAATTATCTGTAATAAAAGATAAAATATATTGTAGGTGCAAACGAAGAACTTGCTCAAGTTCGATTTCTCGTTTGGATGGCTGCGAAAGGAGCAAAAAAGCGGCCCAATTAAAAAGTGTTCATGCATGGGCGGCTCTATTCGGCTCCAATTTTATTGGAACGATTAATTTTATTGCAAAAATTTCTGGACAGCGGAACGAATGGGAAACGGGAGTCCGACGTGGCTTCGCCGACCTTTTGTGGTTCCGCGATGGATGGGTTTGTTCAGTACAGAATCTAATCAAAGAGCAGAGAGCCGAAAAACCCTCGCCACCCAGTTATTGCGAACGTGATGAATGAATTTTAAATGTAATTTGAAACCGTTGATGATCGAGCGAATGTCAATACTTATGCCTCAAACACAAACGACGCGCCATCGCGCTAATACCACCTGTCAGAATGAGATAAAGTAAGTATATTCGGTTACCCATTACGTCTGTTACCTTTAAGTACGTATTCGTATGTTTCATTTTGTCACAATTTACCAATTTTATTAAATTGCGAAAACGCAGCAATTTGATTTTGTGAATCGTTACTTGTAGCAGATTTCATGGATCTTTTGAAGTGTTTTCCAAATTAAAATCCGATGGAGCGTTGTAGACAGAATTATTGGTGAAATTGTGTTCTTATTTTTTGATTCTGAAAAAATACAGCTCTTTAGTCTTCTGTCATCGCCGGCCCCGGAGAACAAAATGATAACCGCCATTATCTTAGTTTTATTTTTATATCATATTTGGAATCCGTAGGTGCCAATGCACCAGCTCAATTTTTTTCGCATTTTTTGTACGGTAAATGACAAAATTAAAAAATAATACAATAGTTTTCAATGTTTTTATTTATAGCTCATCGCATGACAAACATCCATATTATTATGTTCTCATCAAAATTAGATCGCTAAGTAATGATATGCGCAGTTATCTTTGTATTCTCGTCGCAAGCCGCTAGATACTGTTCGTGCAATGGCGCTCACCAAAACTACACATTTGAAAAGGAACTATAAAAAGTATTGCCATATCCTTTTGTCACATGCACGGGTCGAATGTAAATTACAGTGGCTTAAATATCGACATGTCATATGTTTTAGTGTTCGATTTCGATTGATTAATTCAAAAATTATATAATTATTGCTGTGATTGGAGTATAAGTGAAGTGCAATATCATTTTATTCCCGTAATTATTAGATAAGATTATTTTTTTTACTAAGGGTTTTTATGAGACTTTTATAATTAAACAATAATATATGATATTCAACATTGCAATTATATTACGAACGATTCACAGTCATAATAAAAACAGTCATTAATTGCTTAAAATCAAAGTTTTCCATTATAAAACGTGCAACAATACCACTAAAATTTAAGTACCTATGTCTTAATCATTATAGCTTAATCAAAAATCAAAATAGCAATACATGCCAGTTTCATAAAGTAACTAAAAACAAAAGATTTATTTTCAAGTTTGAAACATAAAATCAAACCAAATAATCTACGCATTTGGTATTATTTTTCATCAGTCTAATATAATAATAATTATATTATAATTAGTTCTTTCATTGAGCACTAACCTGGGGGACTATTAAACATGAAATCAGGTAAATCAATTGTCATCATCTTCCTCTTGGTTTTCATTAATTGCAAAACTAGTATTAACGCCCAGGGAGTCATAAAAGCCATGGCAATGGGCTGGGATATCTCCTGACTTGCAAAGACTGATAAGGTCGTTATGTAAAGGCTTACTTATAGGCAAGGGCTCTGTACATAGCACTTGCAGTTCAAAATCGTAGGCAGGATTTGAGTTGACTAAAGGAGCTGCGGTTTGTCTTGTTCCCCGCTTGCTTCATGTTTTTGGACAGATTCTATGTTCATTTAAGAATATCCAGAATCCAGACTCAAAATCATATTTATACTGTAAAATTGAGGGCTGTGAGCAAGCGACTCTCACTTCCATTATCTGTGTCCATAATACTTTTTGCCCTACCTCATATTGGACCCAATTCTTATTATTTATTAGTGCTTTTATGTTATAAAACTCCTTTTGTTTTGAAGCATTTCTTTAACGTTGTAACTATGAATCGGTTTTTATTTTGGCCACAGCAACCGTCGAAGTAAAATGATACATTTTTGATACCTCTTTGTTTTTCATTAAGTAGGAATTGCCATATACAGCTACCGATTTCATTAGCTCCTCGTTTTGCAACCTGAGTATCTGCCGATTTCTTGTCCTCTTTTTTAATTTGGCGTACACCTTCCTTATTTCTCTGATGCTTGTCGTATTTTTCTTTCAGTGTCTTTTGAGTTCCGGGGTCTGCCTACGCTAACATTTATCGGCAATCCTTTATTCCGGCATTATGATTCCATTCGAAGTAAAGGCTATTGCTATGTATGGCATGCTCAGGTTGCAAAACGAGGAGCTAATGAAATCGGTAGCAGTATATGGCAATTCCTACTTAATGAAAAACAAAGAGGTATCAAAAATGCATCATTTTACTTCGAGGGTTGCTGTGGCCAAAATAAAAACCGAACCGAACCTGTCCAAAAACATGAAGCAAGCGGGGAACAAGATAAACCGCAGCTCCTTTAGTCAACTCAAATCCTGCCTACGATTTTGAACTGCAAGTGCTATGTACAGAGCCCTTGCCTATAAGTAAGCCTTTACATGATGACCTTATCAGTCTTTGCAAGTCAGGAGACATCCCAGCCCATTGCCATGGCTTTTATGACTCCCTGGGCGTTAATACTAGTTCTGCAATTAATGAAAACCAAGACAAAGATGATGGCAATTGATTTACCTGATTTCATGTTTAATAGTCCCCCGGGTTAGTGCTCAATGAAAGAACTAATTATAATATAATTATTATTATATTGGACTGATGAAAAATAATACCAAATGCGTAGATTATTTGGTTTGATTTTATGCTTCAAACTTAAAGTTATTAGTCTGAAAAAAAACTTTTGATTTTAGTTACTTTATGAAACTGGCATTTATTGCTATTTGATTGAGACATACTTAAATTTTAGTGGTATTGTTGCACGTTTTATAATGGAAAACTTTGATTTTAAGAAATTAATGACTGTTTTTGCTATGTGAATCGTTCGTAATATAATTGCAATGTTGAATATCATATTATTGTTTAGTTATAAAAGTCTCCTAAAAACCCTTAGTAAAAAAAATAATCTTAATAATTACGGGAATAAAATGATATTGCACTATTATCTTGCACGGCAATCACATTAAAAAGTAGTCGAATAAAATGGTACACCAATGGTACAATATTAGCGTTTGACCCCGATAAACACCGAATAAAATGATATACGTCTTAACGCGTAATAGTGAATGATCTATTTTGACTAAGTTACTATTTCTTAAATATCTTTCTTTTGAGACATTTCTCGTGTGCCACAGTAACATAATGAAACGTAATGAAAAATTAACTTTGCATAAAGCTAACTACCGACCGTTTACGTTCAATATACAAGTCACAATTGAGCGAAACATCTATTTTATTTTTCCTGAAAAATTTGGTTTTTGCAGTTATCTTTTTGTTCCCCGGGACCGGCGATATTCTCACAGAGATTTTTCTTGAAATATAACATCGTATTACCACTTATGTACTGGTAAAAACTATTTTTACAAAAGGGCGGCCGAACTTATAGTACTTTTTGGCATTTCTACCATCAGCGACTGTGAGTAATGTCAACAAATGGGAAACGCACACAAAAAAAACTTAAAATAAAGGCGCGTTTAATCGGGAAAGCAACAATACGATCATTTAGTGTGATAGCTTTGCCTGATCGACGGATAAACCAATCGATCGACGTTATTCGATACCATCGATCGACATAAATCATAAACTGCAAAAACTAAATACGTAAACGTGGCAAGTTGAAACATGTAAAATTATTAGTTGTTGCTTGCGACTTCTGCGATGTCATGTGTCTTGTCAACAACGCTATATATCGTATCCAAATCTATCTTAAAGCTGAAATCAGTCATTCACATTCACAACGTTCAATTTAAATTGGTTGACCGGTTTTGGAGATTATTGTCTGCAGCGTAACTCGTGATTTTAAAACTAATAAAATGTTATTCCAGACTTGTAAAGTTCGATGTTTTAACCGAACCATTATCTATTAAATTGCACACGTTGTTTGAATAAATAACGAATTACCAGTTACCTTCTGTTTCTTCCTGTACATAAACGCTTTGATGTTAACAAAAGAAAGCATACAAAACAAGTGCCTCGAGTGGTTTCGTTTATTTTGAATTTAAGCTACGTAGGTTTCGAGGAGCAAGGAATTATTGTTATTAATTTGTTGATGTTGCTCGACAGAAAGTGTGTATTTAGCAGATCATTTTCTGATGAAAAACATGAATAACATTCAATACAGAAGGTAAATTAGCACAACAAACACAATCTTTTTCGTTTATTTTGAGAAATGTATGCGACTTTAATGCATTTTTTTTTCTTTTAACCACAACGTAATTCTAAAAAACATTTACAATAGTTTTCATTTTTTGAATAAACCCTCCTACTCCCAATTGTAAAACACGAGAATTTCGTTATATAAATAAAATTTCCGGGAAAATAAAAAAATAATATATTTTTACATTGGCTTTGTTTTTTTTAAAGTAAACAGTAACGAACTACTCTCAGCAACTTTGAGTCAATTCACAACTTCTGTGCTGGCTACAAGTTGTTCTCCGGTAATGACCGCAGCTGTCCCCCTCGCTTGCTAACTGCGGGTATCTACACTAGCTTGCTACGAGTAAATTCGTTCCGTTGCTGTTTCATCCCAATAACAACAGATGCCCGTTTTCAATTAGAAGTAGATAAAAAATCCGAGTTCGAGCTGTGTCGTACTGCGGGTTATGCGACGATTAAAGATTATAACAATAAAATACTTTTGATTTTTTGTTCACAGACAGACAAAAGTAGAACAAAGTGATTCTGAGCCTCTAGTGTAAGTTTTCGCGTATAAAAACGTCTTGAACGCGTCCACGTAAACGTCTCAATTACTATGGAAAAATTGGGATCGAAACGGCGACAAACTGTTCTCAAAGTATTTGACATTTGAACGCGAACGCGTTCGAGACGTATTTTGTGACCAAAAATTTACTCTAAGCACACTGTAAGCGTCCAAGCAAATCGTTTTAGTTATGTTCATATACATATATAGTTATGTACTTGCATACACATATTTGTATGCATATCTCATCTATATCCCTTCCGGGATAAATAGAAACTAAGGTAGCAAGACCTAAAGGCCACGTTTAACGTGATTAGTAAAATAGCGTGAAAAGTGAATCAAAATAGTGATGGATTGCTATAGCAAAGGCTCTAGCCGCATCGCCTATAACAAGATTACTAAGAGTTTGTCCATTTTCCTTCGATGGGCTTTTACCATCTACACGGGCAGAGAAGCAAATGGTATATTCTATGTTTTTCTTTGTTTCCAGACCAGCATGAAAGATAATAGCTATGTAATTATGTTGTTGATAGTTAAGTAATTTTCTAAAAAATCATGGTTAATTTGTGCGCAATATTGAACCTCAGTACAAAAATCAGTAACTGTCATAGTATCTTCATAACATTAAAATGTACAAAAACGTGATGTTTTAAAAAAAACTTACCTAAAAATTTTGTCAATGTAGCTCCAATGTAGTAATAACATGCATCATTACAAATGATCGATGATTACAAATCGCAGTCCTCGCGAGAGGTACGGGGCTGTTTGGCGATGAATTTGAACGCTTGGATAGCGGTTTTTTTTTAACAAAAACTGCACAACATTGCGGCATAGTTACTCGATATGATGATAGTTATTCAAAATTTTGCTTTGGTTCCCCTATCCATGTATACGCCCACAATCATACTAAGCGTGGTCTTTAGGTCTTGAAACCTTAGGTTCTGCCTACCCCGTAAGGGATAAAGACGTGATTTATTTATGTGTATACGTATGTATTGTTAGAAAAATATCTACAACTACGTTTTCAAAGATTTTCTTTGATGACGGCTAAAATATAAGAATTTACAACATCACTACAATTGAGTAAACGATCTCAAATAATGATGTACGCAGCTGTTTCCCTACTCACTAACTGCGGGTAGTGGGAGCTTGAATCGGTAACAGTAATACTTGGAACAGTAGCTCAATCACTTACGTAACAATGTTACATCACGTCACATTGAATCGATACGTCAAAGTGTAGCATTTGATACCGTACTGTCTCTAAAAACTAGTGGGAAAAAATGAAGAATACTTTTTAGGGTTCCGGACCTTAACATAAAATGGAGCTCTTTATCGCTCGTGTTTTGTTTGCCTGTCTGTCAGTCACAGCCAATGCTGTCCAAATTTATTGAACCGGTTAAGTTGTAATTTGGTACACGCAATGCATTCATTCCTACGACCCAAACACGAATGTAAAACATAAATTAATAGATTCTGAATAAATGGGCCGTTTTAAAAGGGGAATCAAATACTTTTAGTGGAGCTAAATAGAACTTTAACAAAATACTTTGCGAAGTACCTATGTGTCATAACAGAAATCTAGTTACAGGACTTTTGTGAGGGTCTCAAATATGTATTTTATACTTTGAAATCAAGGTTTATACATACATACAAATAACGTCTTTATCCCTTACGGGGTAGACAGAGCCTAAGGTAACAAGAAAGGTTTATAAAGTTAAGAAAATTCATGTAAATGCACCTACCATCAAATTTCTCTAAGGAAGCATAAGGACCTTTACGTAATACTCAGACGAGACAAAAAAAAGACATAACCTTTGTTAGCTCCTATCCGTCTTGCGTACGAGGATGACAGTTTCCACTCCAAATAAATAAAACCGTATTATAATAGTTCCAGTGCACCAAGAGCAGATACAATTAAATTTTTGCCGCCTTTACTACGAAAACCAGTTTTAACATAAAATCAGGTTCTACTGCGTCCGTGTGTAATGCGGACTAGGTCAGGCCCGACGTGTCTCCACAATAATTTTATTAATATTACCCCCGGAAGCCTGTCACGCGCGAAACCACCGCTCGTATATCTTGGAACCGGGAAAAAATATGATATATTGAGAGGACGAGAGACATAAGAGCTTTCCTTAGCTCCTCTTGACGGGGCTTAGCGTCTTTTAGTGTTCTTAAAACCTTGTAAGTTACTTTAGTAAGTGAAAATGGTAGTTCTCGGGGAAATTGCCTAGTAAATGCTGCGTGACGGGCTTTGGAAGAGTATCCTGCGATTAAGGTGTACAGATACTCTATTTTACAAATAGAATACCCTCTCATATATCTTGAAGTACAAAGCGTATCTTCGACTAAAAGAAGTAATCAGTTAGGTACTAAAAAATATTAACAAAGTTCTAGGTTTTTATTGAGTTTTTAGACGCTGAGAAAATCTGGTAATGTTATAACGGGCTATTCACCGTATCTTGATTTCATACTGCACCTTTTTTAACTTCTAACCCAATTAGAGGGGTGTCATAAGTTTGACGCATAATGCATGAATGTGTGTGTATGTGTGTGTGTGTGTGTGTGTGTGTGTGTGTGTGTGTGTGTGTGTGTGTGTGTGTGTGTGTGTGTGTGTGTGTGTGTGTGTGTGTGTGTGTGTGTGTGTGTGTGGCATCGTAGCTCTCAAGCGAAGGGACCGATTCCGATGCGGTTTTTTTCATTTGAAAGCCAGTTTCCTTGTGGTGGTTCTTAGCTTTGTTTGGTGAAAATCGGGCGAGTAGTGTGAACAGTATCAGCTCTTTTCCAAAACGATGTGAGGCATTATTGGAATAAAGCCGAATTAGGTTTCTATTTACGTATGATTTATTACTCAGTTAATGCGTATAGGGTTTCTAAAATTTTTAATTCAATGTTATAGCGCGAATACAGGCTTTTGTGCTAGCTTAGTTCCGGGAGGAAGCCTAGCAGACTACTGACGTTGCCTAGACTTTCTAGAGCAATCCTGGTGACCTAGTGCCCAGTAATTCGTCACGCCTGAACACTCCAGCAGAAAGTGGGTGGCCGTTTCTTCTGCTTCCATTTATATTTTCCATAGAGAGCTGGTAATGTAGCACCTAAATCCTGCGTTTGTTGAGCAGAGCACTCGTCAAAACTCCGACAAGCAGTCGAAGCTGGGAAAGCAAAACACGTATAAATGCTAAAAAAATCCACAGATCAAAGTATTCCTAAACATTTACAACTTAAATACGAATATCGCTTCAGTTTATGTATCTTTAACCAAATAAAGTTAATATCCTAAAAGGAAATTCCATTTAATATAGGTAGCGCGATCATCGTTATGACTATCAAATATGTAGAGTAGAAAAATTTGGCTGCGGAAGGTATGCTATCACCAACGTTCGCGGAAACTGTCGGCTATATTATGAAGCTGATATTTTTTATTAGGTATTCTCACAAAAGGGAGGTCTCGAGGATTTCCGACGCATACGGCCGGAATTTCTCATGATTCGGCTTGTGTATTAACATCAAGGACAACCTTAGCTTTTCGCTGAGTATTATGTTCGCAAATAATGGTTTAATTGAACTATTATTCTCATAAAACTCAAGTGTTTCGACTATCTTCTTCTGTAATACGTGAAATGTTTTATAGTTACAACTTGAAGCTACGATTTGAGACTAAAACTTCAAACTAACTCCGCAATTAGTCTAACTAGCAGGTATGATATCTTTACACGAAATGCGCGAAAGCCGTTTTAAGTGAAAGCATTTGAACTGCAACTTTTGTTAATTATGAAGTTTACGTCGCGCTGCTCTCTCCGGGACATTGCATGTCGGGAATGGAGCAATAAGTATAAATTTTAATGGCAAGCCTGACAGTATGCAAATAATCAACTGTAATTTACTCAAAATTGAACTCTTACGAGTACCTTGCTGTTAAAGAATGTGCTGGTCAGGGGAAACTAGCAAATAACGTTGTTCACATGATTTACTGCTACGGGCTATTAAATAAGCCGTAACCACGGGTCGTGTATAGAGGTTTATTTACTTATAACCCTTGGGTTATTTTTACTTTCGTTTAAAACATTACGAAAAGTCTTTAGACTCCGTTTTTAATCCAGACTTACCTACCTTTTATTTAAAAACTAGCTCCTGCCCGCAACTTCGTCTGCGTAGAATTAGACATAAAAACCTTTCTCTCACTCTATCTATTAAAAAACTGCATCAAAATCCGTTGTGTAGTTTTGAAGATATAAGCATACATAGGGACATAGGGACAGAAAAGGCGACTTTGTTTTATACTATGTAGTGATGATGAATCGAACAACAAAGAAAAAAGTTATAACTGGAAATCTGAAATGAAAGGCGACCCTGACGTCGCTACCTTATTGTTTTTTGTATACTAATATTACAAAATTTTATTTCACTACAAAAATCAAACAAACTCCTTCAACTATATTACATGGAAACATAAACAAAAGATGGTGAAACATTGATAACGTTGACAAAATACATCGAAGGTTTGAAATTTGTGAGGTAAAATGTGAATTTGTTCATAGTGCGTCTGGAATCCGAAAACATCAAAGGGGCAGAATGTAGTGAGATGAACGTGAGGTAGTGTAGGGGTCGAGTCGTCATTAGGCGGGTCACACACGCGCGGGGCACAGGGCACACATGTCGCGTGTCGTGTCAGGCCGCCACCACTCACAAGCCACGTTCGACACCATGGCAATGAGTGGCGCAATTCTTTACTGCCTCCCGACACGACACAGCCTTCGCGGCCACACCACTATTACACGAGCCAACCCCCAATCTAATATAATTTATATTTCCGATACATTATGCGTGACGTTCACCGTCGAAACTCGAGGCTTTGTCAGAACAGCTTTATTGTGAAATTATTCTAAGTCAAACGCGGCGGTGACATCGAAATAAAGGGGCGGGGACTGATTTGGAATTTCATTTCTTCGCTCTTATCTTAATGCGAGTCGGCGTTGTGTCGCGTTTGGTGGGATTTCTCTTTCCCTTTTATTTTTATTGAAGCTTTACGTTGAGCATTGTGTTAGTATGTATCTAAGTTCACATTATCCTGAATGCATCTACTATTTGAATACATTTGAATGACATTTTACCGTCACACCCATAGATTTAGTCATAAATCAACGCAAACATTGACGATCTGAGAGAAACAGCTGTATAATGCACGTTAGCTCGGAATATAATAGACAAGACATTTTTTTTCACGTTATGAACCTGTATGAAACATTGGTTTAACGAAAGGAATACAATTTATTTTTCTAAGACACGTTAACGGCTGTTTTTTTTTTAGTCTCGTGTCATCTTATCTAACGATAGCATTTTACGTGTATACTTACCCCCTTATTCATAAATGCTCTGTAGGCTTCTGCTAACTTAGCAATCGTTTGTCCTTAACTGTGAAAGGTATATGTCAAAGTGACAGATAAGGACAAACGATTGCTAAGTTAACAGAAGCCTACAGAGCGTTTATGAATAAGGGGGTAAATCACACCACCATTGAAGTAGTACGAGTATGTATCCGACAATTTTAAAAAGTTAGTTGAAGAAGTACCCAGTGAAATCTCATCTTTTCCTTATTTTTCTAGTCTGAATAATAAAGGTGAGGCTAAAACAAAGAAGGCGTTCTAAAGCAACGGTAATTAAAACTATTTCTCGGAACTAATTATGCCCGCTATGTTGTGTTATAATTTAATAGGCAATTATAAAGGTTTTATAAACATACTCCGAAATTACAAAACATTTAGTTAAATTAGTTTGATTTACATAAAAAAAAATCACTAAACTTTCTATATTTCATTGCCCAACTAGCTGGCAACAGAATTCTACGTCCCTTGGGAATTTAGCGTTTTACTTTACAAAATTAACTCGCCGTCTTAATTTTAGAATTCTTCGCTTCGTATTTTTCTGTAAAAAACACAATCAGAAAAAAAACCTACTTATAATGACGGGCAACAATAACGGGTCACTTTTGTGTGGCCTTTGTATGGGAAGTGACACGTTGCTTTTGCTCGTCAGTTTATTTTTCAATATTTGATTTAGCTTGGTATGACACGACCCACTTCTAGTTAGTGGGCGGATTGATTAGAAATTCAGTATAAGAACATAATATTATCATATATGCAGGATGGATGAACGCAAATTTAGTCAGCATAAAAACTAGTATTTTTTTATAAAAACATGTTAGTCACAATCAGACATTTATGTCACACGTTGTGCACAGTTATATTTTCTTTATCGAGAGCTAAATAGGGTATGTGCAAAACCAAATTAAGTTTTTTATTCACTTTAGACAGTGAAGGCGGCAAGTTGTCACGTGCGCAAGGTTACCGCGAGACCAAGTAATCCATCTTTATTAGGTTAGTCTTCACGGAGTAAATTGAAAATTCCTCCTAAGTATGACTGATGGTGCATATTACTTGCCCCCAACACGACGACACCGAAGAAAAAGGGATTATTTCGCACGGTGTAGGAAACGGAGCGTTTTAATATTACGTTTATTTATATTCATGTCCCTTTATTGTGGAGGGAGAGGAATCTGAAAACCATAGCGGTGTAAATATAGAGGGAACATAGATATTCACTTAGACGTTCTTTGTGTTAAGACGCGATTTGGCGACTGGTTAAGTCCTGGGATGGGAACCGGGTAATATTTTATGCATACGGTTTGAAGCACGCATATTGAATTAAAAAAATATATCTTGGGACAATTTTACACCAACTGACTTACTCATAAACTATGTATAGCTAGGGGTAGGCACTAGGCAACGGATGAACATACTTATATAGATAAATACATACTTAAGTACGTGATTGTTTGACCATGCAAACATTCGTTTTTTTTTCATCAAATCTTGCTCGTTTGCTTTCGTTGTCGTATAAAAAAAATTGCCCCAACCGGGAATGGAACCCGAGCCCTCGGGCTTAATAGTCCGCGGCTCTAGCTACTAGGTTATCCGGTCGTCTAAATTAGGCAAAAAAGTTTTTTATTTTGCGCTGCCGGCGTGAGTGGCCCTTTTAAGATGTGGTAAAGTAGTTGCACTCAGTCAATTTTATTCTTGTTGCGGGCGGAGGCATGCATTTCAAGTAAAGAAGCTTTTTATGTTCCAAATGAAAGGATTCGTTGCGAGTATATTCCCTGAAGTAGTTGGTGTTTTTTTTTTACATAATACAACTGTTTATTTGCTTCGTAGTCTGTGAAAATTGACGGATAACAATTTAATGTACTAACCTAATTGTAGATATTTTTTAAATATAAATACGTTTTGTTATACTACCTAGTTCTTCCATGCTGGTCTGGGAGTAAAGAAAAAACATAGAATTTACCAGTTGCTTCTCTTCCCGCGCAGATGGTAAAAGCCCGTCGAGGGTATGGGCGAAAGTCTTAGGAATCATGTTGTAGGCGTGGCGGCTTAGGTTCTGTCTACCCCGTAAGGGATAAAGACGGGATATCTGTATGTATGTATGTTATAGTAATTTAAATAGGGAAAACGGCTGTTTGAGAAAAGTTATCTGATCTGAATTAGACCGACCAAATCTGAGACGGACTTGCACACCAAAGATTCCGTACCTAAAAATGCAATATGCAAATGCAATAGTTTAAACTATGAAATTAAATATTGCTGTAGCAAAAACCACATCTCAATGTGATTTGTGTATGTATGTTACATTGTTGACGGTGTATTGTTGTTGTTGTTAACCAATGTTATTGTTGTTGCAGTGTCGACGGTGGACGTAGACGCGGTGCTGGGGCGCACGGCGTCGCTGCCGTGCGACGTGGCGCCCGACGCTGCCGAAGACCGCGTCTACATGGTGCTCTGGTTCCGCGCTGGAAAGGCCACCGGTGGGAAACCTATATACAGGTTAGCTTATTTACACTAAACTATGTGTAGTAATAATAAGTCTTCTTTATTATGTATTTAATCTCTCAGTACACCCTTCAATCAGCGCTATTAAGCTCAAGTGCCGTCGCATCAAGTCTCTCTGTCTCAGTGACAGCTGCTATTCGTTCATCAACCTCATTCTCACAACACTGTTTTATCGTTCTATGTAGATTCTGGTGGTATTCTGTAGAGATCCATGTTAAACTAAACTATTCTGTGGATGATCTTACTTAGCTGTTCCGCATAAAACTTAGGTCAAGTTATGAATTCGTCATGACAGTCTTCGTAGGAAAGTCGCGTTTACGTAGAATGCTTTAAACGAGCAATTCTTGCATATAATGTGTGCAAGTACTTGCTTGACCGAAGGATTATCAAGTAAGAAGGTGGTAGCGATCCGGACCTTTTTCGTCTTATAAATATTGACTTACGCACGAGTACACAGCAGTTTCGAGATCACACAGAATTTTCATTGTCGTTTATTTCAAACGCTCGCAGCGCATGCTCTACTAAATTTGTTGAACGCCTGTCGCATATCTCATTAGAGCTTAGATATAGTATGTCATCTTAGTTCGAGCAAGTAACGCAGTTAATCTCGCAAGGGACGTGCCTGCACTGGACACACTTTATAGACATTTAACAGGTTTAATAACTATATACTTACGTAAATAATTGTACATTAGAAAATGTAGTTGATTTCTGTAAATAATTTCGATACACGAGTATAATACCAAAGATCTAGCACAACTTCTGCTGTAAATAACAAAGAATCGTTTAAAAGTTTATTTTCCATGGAATCGATTCCTTATCACATTATTAACAAATAAACATATCTTAGAATTATCAACTTAAATCGCCATCTTGACATAACAGTCTTTGCTTTAACAACATGATACCTGTCATACGTAACGCCGTCTTTAGTGAAAATTTTAATAAACAAAACCCACTTTATCAATGAGCCTAACATATAACTTATAGGTAAAGAAAACTATTTCTGTACAAGTATATGAAACTTGTTCAGGCGTTACTTTGTAGAAGTCTAAATATAATACGCGAACTGGAAGGAACTCACTGTAGTAGTAGGGGTTCAATGATTTATTCGTTAGACAGCCACCTAACGTCCGTCTACATAATTGACCGCACACCACCTGTGCACATGAATCTCCTAACACGAAGAAAATACCAATGATATTCGCACTAATGCCAAGATAAATATGAAATATGAGAGAGTATTCGTAGATAAAAATGGCGGATTGATTTACTGTGGCCCAACCGGAGATCCGAGATCCGGTCCGCTGCGAACCTGACGGGAAACAATCCGGTTAATACATACATATTTTATTTTGAGGCTAAGTTTTGAAGCGTAACTGGCCGAAATACGATGAGTGACCAACTTGTGAGTTGAAAAAAAAAGAAAAAGGAATTTCTGCAATGAAACTAAAAAACGAACAGTATATTATTATAGTTTACGACCTTTGTGCTGGATGTTAGAAGAGTACTTACTGGCTGCTAATAAAAAAGTATGTTAAAAATTCGACGATTCGCTTTTGTTTTAATGTATTCAGTCTTAAATCAAGTTTGACGATACAATACCGCTCAAGTTTTTATATAAGTAACTATTGAGCTCAAAGTTGAATAGTTATTGCTAATATAATACTAGCAGTTAGAAGGTTTTTCAACTAAAAATAACCGTACAAATGAAAAGGACTACCGCTTACACAGGTATTATAACGCATTTATTTTAATGAACGCTCACTTAAACGAGATTAAGAATTAAGGGTTTTGCTGTAAATTCAAGGTTGACACTCTTATTTTAATTTGATAAAATAACTGTTGATTGAATTCACTGACCCTGAATAAGTAAAGGTAACAATTATTTACAAAATGCCCTTGTGATATTCAATTTTAAGAATTACGGTTTTAAAATTAAACGTCGATTCATTTTAATTCGTGATCCTCTTCAAATATGTTACACAATTATTTTGAATTGTGTTGTATCATGCACTGTTAACAGCATAATTAATTTTAATACCCAATTAAAAACAACCAAACAACAATGTAATTAATCCCGTCCAATAAAATAACATTGGACAGTTTCGTTTGATTGTACTGCAACGAGAAATATGATATTAATGAGGTTTTACTTTAATTGGCTATGGCTACGCTAATTCGTGCAACACGGTGCTTGTAGCTGCTAACGAGTAAATACCGACGTTCTATTGGCTTCCGTATCACGCACGTTGTAAACCATTTTAGTGCTTGTATCGAATATGGAACTATGGAGGTATTACGTAGTAGGTACTGCATACGTGCCAAGGCAAGGATGAAGAAGTAAACTGTAGATTATTTTTATGCCGTCATATTTTAACACACGCTCAATTATTGACATATTTTAACTAATTTCCAAAGAAAACTTGTCAAATCATAATATGCTGAACCTTCCTCATTAGTTACTTTATCTATTGGTGAAAATCACATGAAAATACGTTCAGTACTATTAGAGTTTATCGTGACTAACGGACTTAAAGATGTAATTATTGGACATTAGGTTTGGATTAACTATATAAACAATTTTTACAGTAACATGGAACTGATTTTTTTTTATTGTGACTCTGAACTTCCTACGGCTTAGAGCAAGTATAGCTCATGGTCATTGCTACCCATGTTCTTACCAGTAGTACTAATCTTATACTATCACATCCATACTCAATTACAAGTAAAATTACGAAGTTAATTTGGTACTATAGTTCCTCAGACCTGTTTAGGGCAAGATATAGGTCTGTAACATTAACCAAAAAATCCTGGTGTGGACGTGGCGTTCCGTTGGCGTCAGGCTCGCGAGCCGAGTCCACACTAGTGTTTTTGGTTACTATAACGAGCAGCAGTTACGGTTACAGCTCGTAGATAGCCGGCTAGAAAACGGGATTTGCTGCCAACGTGACTTGTCTCTTGGAATGACATTACATTATTATGTAATCGTTTTAACTGAACCTAATTGGGATATGTGTGGGAATGACAACGTTTCTAACAAACACTGTGTGACGTTACGCGCGGTCGTAGATACGTTTTGTGGACTCCAAATGTAATTTTTTATTGTGGCTATGTAGAACCGCCGGGAATAGACAATTTGTCTGAACCTGTGGAATGCCTTCGCCGTATTGTTACGTCATAATCATCATCTCCAGCCTATATAGGTACAGCCTATATACGTACAAATGGTGCGCCACAAAGTCGGTAATTTTTTTTTTCTGACCATTTCCAGGGTAAATTTGGTCATTTCATTCTGTATGGCATCAGTTTCATACTGTTTCAATACAGCTTCTAATCCATTATTCCGCAACGCCGTACAAAAATCATGCGACAAGGGGAAAAAATCGAGGGTTGCACTTTTGAATTCTCACCAGCACTCAGTTGGACAGCTTACAAGTGACGGCATAGTGCTGAATCTTATTATTTTATGCTCTTATATCGTCCTACATACGTCACCTGGTGGTTCATATGACCCACATTTTTTGGACATGGGCCTGTAGTCTAAGACTCTCGTTTAGAAAGAATGAAAGAGGAACTAAACAAATAGGTATTTCCAAACAAAATTGTTCCCATGCTGAACGACTTTACGTCAAAAATGTGGCAGTTGCATAGAAAGTAGCGCCCTCATTTTATTGTCTCTCGTTACCTACTGCGGGAATTCTGCCATACAGACAAAGTTGCAGGCAGGAATAGTTAAGTTATAAATTTATATTTGACGGAAACGAAATCCACCTACAGCTACCTACGTTTCTTTAAAAAAATTAAAAAGAGGTATATCTATTATTGAAGATATGGTAATTATCCACCTTTTATCAACTTATTCATTTCTTAATGCTAAATCTATTACTACCAAGTATATTATAAGCAAGTTATGGTTGTTCCTTTAATACAGATATTTTAGAATTTTATTCCTGAAACTAGCTTCTGCCCGCGACTTCGTCCGCGTAGAATTAGACGTAATATGTATTATACATGTAAACCTTCCTCGTGAATCAGCCTAAGCATACACAGGGGCAGACAGACAGCGCAAAGCGATCTTGTTTTATACATGTAGTTATTAATCTGAAATTGGATTAGCACATATTTGGCCTGGAAGTAATGCTGTCTTTTTTGCTTTGACTAATTTTGAGTTGAAATAAGTACGTCGCCTTTAATTATACGATCTATTCACATTACTATTAGGTAGAATAAATGTTTAGAAGGCATTACGCCAAACCTTAAACTTCAATAAGAGTCTTTGTGATTTAAATCACAGTCTGACATCTGTCAAAAACAACTCTTCCTCTGCTGAGAATAACTACCGCAAACTAGAGATGCTTTGATTAGTTTCAAAATTCAAAACGTACATAAAAGTAATTAAGCTACTGCCATAGTCAGTTTTAATGTTCAATCGAAATGCGGAACTGAAAAATAATAATTTTTAGAGCCAACACATCGTTTTAAACTTAAGACAAAATTCAAACTTTTGTTACTGACACAAGTAATCTAATCTCTCTCTCTCTCTTATGAATAGGTATAATAAGTATCCAGCTTTAGCCCATCTTCTTTCAAACAAAGTTCTGACGCTAATAAAACCACAGCGTTTCTTTTGTTACATGGCCATTTATTCTGTCTTAGGTTAGACAAAGCAGTTGCGCAACACCTGTAGATTGTTCGCAGGAGTTCCAAGACATTACGCCACTGTGAAAAATAAAAATTAAATTTACTGGTCGTTATTATTAAACTACTGATACTTTCGAGAACAAACCCGCACACAAAACCGTTACGGAGAACTGAATTCAATTTTCGTTAACCTTTAACGTAAAAGCGTAGGTACTAATAAAAGTGACTTCTAACTTTTCAAATAAATTACAGCCCACCTAGTAATAACTTTAGTTGTATGTGTTTAATCAACAAATACAGCAGGAAGAACCATAAACGCTTATCTTTTGCGTCGGTAAATAATGTTTGATATGTAGCACGGCTACATACTAACGCGGCAAGTTTTACGGGTACACCGGTCATTAATCACCCCGAGTCGTTCGGCTATTATTAGGGCAACTGCCGGCGGCTTTAAATATCTACACCCTCTATAAAAGCCAGTTATTGGCGTCATGTCGGTAACTACGAGTATGCCCGCTGCTGATTGAACCGTACAGCATTCACAACGCACCCGATATTTTTACAAATGTTCATCCAATAAAAATACGAGTACGACATTGGAAAACGAGATTTTTAACTGTTTTGTATTAAATTTCATAGTTGCGTGATGTGTTTATATTTTTTTGTGAAATTAATGTTTTGATTTCGGCGTAAATATATTTTAGAATTACATAATCAACAAGGAAAATTATTGGTAAATCTATCTGACATTAAACAATAAAGATCCCGCCATTTATGAATACATAATATACATTCATTTCATTATCTCTTGCCTTTGCACATCCCATTATTAGGCACAGATTCGGCCATAGTTCCCACGCGGGTCTAGTACATATTGGGAACTTCACACACACCATTCGATTGCTTTGCCGGTGTATCAGGTGTTCATTCATAGTCGTTGAAAACAGTCACGTTTTAGAATGTTTAAATACCTATTTAGATTGTTTTTTCGAGCGAGACGAGTCATCGAAGTGCCCTGGAGCGCGATAGTAATATGAGAATACCAAACTACGCGGTTTTCAACCTCAGAGCTCATAGCGCGACGAATTCAATTATACTTCAACGACTTTAATGAGAACTTGGCGTGAACAAAACAAGCTCACTCAACGCCATTTAAAAGTCAATATTAATAGATTAAGATTTTAATTACCATTTGCGGCAAGGAAAAGTTGATTACTGACGGTTAAAATTAATATGCAGTGATTACGGTGCTTAAAATATAATTAAGTGGACTAAGGCTTCGGCCGTCTGGGCAGCCGGCGACCGGGTTGACCCGTACCTGCCGGCTAGAATGTTGTGTTTACGAATTCACGGAGCACTGCGCGTTATCGAATCTATTCCGAATATGCAAATGTTACCAAACAAAGGGTAAACGGTTTTACTCATGCTATTCATCTAAAGTTTCTATGCAAAAGGGCTGGTCTAGTAGCAAGCTACTAGTTTTATAAATGCCAAAGGTGGAAGGGGTGTTAAACTTAGTATGCACTGTACTGTAGTGTGAGCACAAGAGATTTAGAAACGCGCGTCGATAAGTCAATATTATAGAAATTGAAGCAGGGCGGCGAGCCAGTGAGTGGGGCTACTCCGAATTTCGAAATTCGAAGTTTGTTCTAATAATTTCAGAGTACAGGGCATCAATGGGTCACCGATGCTTAGTTAGTGCCATCATCTATGGACACGTAACCTCGGAGTAAAATGGAGGTAGCGATTTGAATGAACTTTGCACAAGATTCTATGAACCGGGATAGAATGTACCACTAACTTAGTTCAATTTCATCCCTTTATTCTGTATGTCACTTGACACATAGAGTAGTGAC
Source organism: Pandemis corylana (assembly GCA_949127965.1). NCBI lineage: Eukaryota > Metazoa > Arthropoda > Insecta > Lepidoptera > Tortricidae > Pandemis > Pandemis corylana. The sequence goes on from OX421868.1 coordinate 6,968,560, forward strand.
TAGACATGTTCTTTTCTGTAACAATTACTGTCCAACGGGCTCAGAAACACCACAATATTCACCATTACACGTAGAACAGGGGTAGAAAGAGGCGGTGAATTCGTTTACGAACGCCCATTTATATTAGACAAACGGCCTCTTGTTTGTAAATAAAAAGTTACAAACATATAAATAAGGGCCGATTTTTCCATCCTCAGATAAGCATTTAACTGACAGATACCCATAGTTATTCGTAGAATAGGGCTTATCTGACGATTGAAAAATCGGCCCTTAAGGTGTTAATTTGTGACCCACGTAAACTATGATTTCATATGTAACTATCTATTAGTGTTCAAACCAATCAATGAAACAGATAGACTAACCTAAATTTATTGATTCAGGTGTTGTTTTGCGGAGGGCATTATAAATAACGGACAAAAAATTTGCTACTCCGTTACCATACTGGAGTGCCCTGCGAGAGCGAGCTTAATTATTTTGTTCAATATACTACTGGATACAATATAAATGGATACTTACATAGATAGATAGATAGACATAAAATATTCTGTTTTTAGTATTTGTTGAAAGAAATCATCTATCAAGGTTCATGAGATACTGCCTGGTGACAAACAGACAGATGGATAGTGATGAGCCCTAAAAATACATACATATATCACGTCTTTATCCCTTACGGGGTAGACAGAGCCTAAGGCAACAAAACCTCAAGGCCACGTTTAGCATGGTTAAGAGCGTATAGCTGGAAAGGGAAATCAAAACAGTGATGGGTTGCTAGCCGCGTCGCCTATTACATGATTCCTAAGACTTTCGCCCATTCCCTCGATGGGCCTTTACCATTTGCGCGGGAAGAGAAGCAACTGGTAAATTCTATGTTTTTTCTTCACTCCCAGACCAGCATGGAAGAAAGCCCTAAAAAGGTCTAATCAAAGTTTATTCTTTCAGTTTCGACGTCCGCGGCCGCTCGTTCAACAAGGCGCTGCAGTGGTCTGACCCGAATGCTTTCGGCCCCCGCGCCTACTTCGCCACCGTCGCTCGCCCAGCCGCGCTGACCCTCGACACAGTACAGCTAGATGACGAAGGCATCTACAGATGTCGAGTGGATTTCAAGAACTCACCGACGCGCAATTTCCAGATACGACTGTCTGTAATCGGTGAGTGTTGCGACTATAAAAAACCATACTAATACGGTGAGTAGGAGGTATACTCTAAAGATGATGATGATCATCTCTAGAATATACCTCCCACTGCTTGGCGAAATTAACTCTAACTCTTTGTCGGTCTGTATCTTCGCTACTTCTTTACGACGCAATCGCTGTAGCCACCTTGAAAAGATTAAAAGATACCTAGTAGAAATATTGAGAGATAAAATACTTGAGATTGAGAGATAATCACATAAAATTGCATGACGGACCAATTCGCGGGCTAAATAAATAAATATTGTTCTACTCCCAAATAAAGCAAAACTTGTACTATGGATACTAAGCAACAAAGAGGATACATCACATATTATACTATAGGTAACCTCTAACTAAATACACATGTAACACATGGTCATGTAATCGTAGTTGTTTACATAAATTGTCAAAGGAATGCGTACTGTTGCTGCAATCATCTATCATTTATTTTGATCATTCAAACAACGGTCCATTAATGGTCAATAATTAAAAACCACTAGAAGTTACTCTTTCAGAAGCTACCTAATAAGCACCAGTATAAACGTCCATAAAAACCTAAGATTTTAATAATTACGTCCTAATAAACATTTATTACTTAATTCATTGATATTGCGTCTCTTTTTGCTGGCAACGGCAACAAAAAAAAGCAAGGACACAACCGCTATTAGCATTCAGCACCACTCGCCGTTATATTGTGAAAATTCCAATCCTGCCAGTATTTCATATAGCTTTAATAGAGGAAAGTCGTCATATTTTTTGCTGCCTACAATTCGAACGTGCGGAATTTTAAATAACTGTTAGAATATTTTAAATCTATTATGTGAGGGTTGAGTTTGCAATAATTATTGAAATTGGTGAAAACAATTATGATTCGTATAAATATTGCATTTTGATGATATTATTATGATATTCCTTATAACGCAGGTATAAACTAGTCTATAGCATTATAAACACAAGTACCTATGTAACTTTTTCGTTAAACAATAGTTTCTACGTGAAAAAACAGAACTTTTATTAAAACGCTGCAGCAGCAACAAGGTTCACTTAACGAGTTGAATCGTTTCACAGATAACTTCCCGCGAAGCCCGAACCTCCAAATACTAGAATGGGAAACGCACCAGCTGCTCGCATTCCCACACAGAAAAACTTTAGCGTAGAATGTCTGCCCTATGCTGAAAATTTATAAGAGAACCTTATCTAAAAAGCCAGCCTTTCAACGGCTTTCGCCGAGCGAGCGATGCAAAACAAAGCTTTGTTAGAGCTCCTTTGAATTTCGGTAAGGAAAATGAGAGGTTACACACGACCGTGGTCCCCATCAAAGAAGCCTCAGAGTGGTGTTATTACAATAATGTACTGCGATACCACGTTTGGAGTGGCGAGGCTTTTAGTGCGCGCCGGATGCGAGAACCGAACCCGACGGGCCCTAAACGCGTTAACTTGCAAACAAAAACATGTTTTTCTAGCCACTAATTTAATGATCTTAGCACATGGTTACGTTCTCGCTCATACAAAAGATGCAAGCGCGCTTTGCCTGCCTTAGGCCTTTCTAACTTGCGCAATTTTACAAGAAGCAACGTCTACGACATGCTTTACATACACAATCTTCTTGTATCCTAAAATATCTTTTTGATTGGGACAAACACTTCACAGTGAGGATATGTTATTGAGCCTCTCAAGACGAATCTCGTTTTTGATGTTTATTTAGAATCACCCGGCTGCGTACACAAACACCTTATCGACTGTAGCTGCCTTCGATGGGTGTTCTCAACTAACAAAGTGTTTTATTAACTTCATGGCCATAGCAAAGCCGTACATACCACAAGTCGTTGGTGCAAGATAAAAGCGTATACTCGTACCCGCGTAAATTATTTAAGTCATATCCGATTTATAATTGGTTTCGATAGAGAGAGAGAGAGAGAGAAAGAAACATTTATTTACACACATTCGATACACGTAGATATACATATAATAGGAAGAAATACAATATCCTTAGGAATAGTACCGATATGGTGTAAAATGGGCCCCACTCAGCACAATGTTGCGGCAAGCCGCAACGCTGTTTTTCAGTAGGACCCAGATAAAATTAAAAAACTAAACATATAAAATACACATACACTGTGGCGACACGAACTTGCAATATTGTTGTATCGTAAAAGCCCGATCTCTACGTTTGGTTTTGCTGTTGTTATTGTTGCTAAATTCAAAGAATATGAACACCCAAAGCTTATTTTTACAGTTCAGTGCCTAGTCTATTTTCTAGAATTCAATTTAGCAATTATCAGTTTGCCTTAGTCAGTGGCCACAGAAAGTTTCTTTGAGCTGAATATATTTGAATAAAGTTTCCTGCACACGTAAGTATTTCATTCCGTATGAATACGTCATTCCTATGGAAAGTTCTAGGAAACAGAAGAAATGGCAAAGTTTTAACCTTGACCGAAATAGCAAGGAATCAACGTCAAAGGTGGTAGATATTTCGTAGAAATAGGTAATCTATTTCAGCACAGAAACAAAACTGTACTATAGTTTATTCACTCTTAATGTTCAAACAGCGTATAAAGAATCGACTCGATACAATAAAGTGTTTAAAATATCTACACTGTCAAGTCAATCAATCAATTTTAAATTATAATATTATTAATGTAGTTTATAAATGTTTTTAACTAACAAACTATTATAGATCTGGCGAATTTGAAGTAAATTATTCTTATTCTTATTCTTCTTAATCCTAATTCACCCGTTTCCGAGCCTAGGGATCTAAAGTGTCATCGGCTGGTAGGTTCATTATAACTACCTATTTATTATTTATTTATTTATTAGCATCAAATTAAAAAAATACAATTTTACCCATAACCTATTTAAGTACAACATTTTGATTACTGACCTTCAAAATACACATTTTGATATTTGTCGCAATAACCGTCATATCTCTTATTTATATCTGACATTAAACTCCGACAACAAAATTTTGAAATTATATGATAGTGTCACATTAATCTTAAGTCACATTTTTTTTGTAGAATGCTAGAATATTGTAAAAGAGAAGTCACGTGTACCTACTGATTTTTACAGCACATTACTCGAAAATGATAAAAAATTGTGCTGAATTTGAAATACAAGTGCTGTAGAGGAAAATTACCGCTCCTATTATTAATCTTGTCAAGTAGTCGATAACTTTATTTGAGTTGTAGAGTTGCAGAATCTTTTTAGAACGGTTTTTTGAGTGATGTGCTTTAAAAAATGTGTGAAGTGAAATCTTAAGTTCTGTCGTGTACAATAATTAATGCTGAAAGGTTTTTTAAAGAAATAACACCTGATTTATTTGTACCGGCACTTGATAATTGATAACCTCTCGCTGCCTGTAACTCGAATGAGCGCGATACCTCGGCGGCGGCGCTGCCTGGCCCAAGAATTTATTATACCTTCGCTATCTACATATGTTTATCACGGAATTTTAAATTGTAAACGAGCTCACATAGTGAAGGTACTTAAGAATTCCGTATAACCGTTTAAGTTGAGAAAGTTTTAGCATGTAATTGTAACATGATATTGACAAATCTTAAAGCCGCAATGTTCTGCCGTGAACGATAGCACCGTCAAAATTGGATCGGCTTATTTGGCCCGAAATTTGAAGTGCAGGTAGTAAGTTACTAATTGGTATATCATTTAGATAAGTAAATACTTAAATACGTTACTTACCTGCGTTGATCATAACATATTTTTATGAAACAATCGATGATAATATATATAGCAGTTACATAGGTTTACAGGTAGCAATACAAATAAAGTTACTCGCAAACGCAATTAATAGTCAGCTGGTTAACATAGTTTAAATGCCTCATGCCAATTAGCAGCGTTAATCCGGGCAGCAACACCGCAATCGTTTTTCCCCTTCACGATTCGGCAGAAAACCTATTTGTTTTTATGCAAGTTCACTTTATTATTTGCCGTTTAGCAAGCGTTGCAATTTATATGGCTCGGCGTGTAATGTATCTGTGTAGCCGTACGAACATCCGCGGCATGCAGTGTACTTCCGTACGTAATTCTTTCTGGGCCGGGTTTTGAGTTAAGCGAAGCAATATGTAACAGTTAAGTGGGGGTTGCAGCGCGGGCGTGATCGTAAGTCATGGCGTCGACGCGCCGCGCCGCGCCAAGGAATCCTACAACAAACCTATACATCATACTGTTTAAACAAGCCAACCTCTTTATGAGTCAGCTACTTGGGCCCTGCGTAGCTCACTTGAACAAGTCTGCTTCGTTTGATCAATGCTCGTATGAAATCAATATTGTTTTTTGCGGCAACACGGCGATTCTTCATTAAATTATTTTAATTAAGTTCCGTGATGAATAATAAACTTCGTTTAAACATGCTTCCCGGTCCCGGAAGTAAAACGGTTTGAAATGTTTGTGTGTGTCAGCCTCTGGGAGTAAAGAATAATTCTTCGGGCATACTTCGGATACTCGAAGGGAAATGTGCGGAACGCTTGAGCTTTGGTACGCAAAATGGGCCATTGTGCATGCATGCCACCTACTTTCAGCGGCGCTTGACGGTTATCTCGATCGCGGCTCGCAACGAATGAGTGATGAACGCTGCGTTCCAGCCGGGGTTGGCGTATATTTATTTTCGTGTTTTGATCGCAATAACTTCGAGTTCTGATCGTATGTAAGTATGTAAACAGTATGTAATTTAATTTTACTTAATGTCAATTTTACACGATCATCCCATTTGAACCCATTTATTGGTAGTTATACATATTATGTCTATTCACGTGTTAATTGAAAAGGTAAGTTAAGGCTTCTAATACACGTTGGATCGGAACAAAAAGTATTCCAATTCGTAATGAGATCTATCTTGTAGCATTTGGTTATTACTTTGCAATTTCGTCGGAAATTCGAATTTCTGAGGACAAATTATATCCTAAATTAATGAGTACTCATCTGAAGCGTAGATAGCAGAAGTAAAGTATCTGTTTCCTTCATTATGTGAGTTTGAGAGCGTCCCATACAGCCGGCCCAAGTTTGAGCTTCCAGAAATGTGATTATTTAGGGAACTTTAGGTGAACGTCTAAACATGAACTTGCGAAACTTAATTGTTGTAATATAATCGGTTTAGTACTCAAATTTGCTTTTATGTTAAGATACGACTATGTGGTACACACTCTGGATCACACTGGTACATCTATGCTCGTACATTAACTTTCGTGTACCTCGTTATAACATTACGCTTATGAATACAAAATTTTTGATGCTTTAAACTCTTACGCTGTAGCACTGAAATTGTAATACATTTCCCTAGCTTTACCTGGTCTCTGTTTAAGCATGTCTGATTCACGATTATTCTCTTTGATGTCAAAGAAACATTATGTTTTATCAGACCAGCAGGTCAACGTAATAACGACGAAATAACCGTACCATAATTTATAAAACACGCAACAAATACTGTCGTAACACAATACAACTTGTCAATTATCACAATCTCATATCGCGAAACCCTTTCCGACAGCTTCGGAATTCTCTAAAACTTCCGTCCGCTGTCGTGGATACGACAAGAATATAAAAACCAGCTGCCGAGTCTCGACGTGCGCGGAAAACGCTCGCCTGAATTAATAAGTACAACACGAAATTTGAATTTAATGAAACAAGTTGGCGGCAAGCAGCTGAGCGAGTATCGATTTTGCTTATAAGAAATGAACTGTTCGATATACTCGTAAAACGTTCGTATATACTCGATTCTGAATTTAAAGCGCGCCGCTTTTGGATTACAATGGCATTGTATGAGTTTATTTGTGACGTGCTCTTAGCTGTAACTTCGTAAGTCTGCCAGGCAATGTACGTAAAAACGTAAATTGTTGAATGAATTAATGAATACTAACGTAGCGCAATAAGGTAACGAATATATATATAGGGTTTCTTCTGGGCAACCGTGTTTTGCCCCCTATTTACTTCGTTGTCATGTTTCATTCGAATAAGACTTATAGAAACGCTTAAGAAGGTAATACGCGTAATATTAATTAATTAATTATTAATTATAATATCTTTAAATTTTGTGTCAAAAATAGTTATTGTAGTAAAGATATATTACGCCAAAAGTCGCCGAAACCGAAACTGAAAGTTTGGTCCGACGCTATAAAAATATCCGTATTCTTTCTGATCCTATTTCATAATTGAAAACTGAATCAGTGAGCCTCGCTATCTGGCAAGACTATAAGGAAAGGCACATAAATATTTGCTGCATATTTTATCATAACCACAGCCTTACCTTATTGAAGCGTTTTTCTTTTCTTTATGAATTAGGTTGTAATTAAACTGCCAGTATCTTTCTGAAGTGAACGCTAGCCATATAAGAAACTGGTCTTAAAGCCGTAGAAGATCGTGCATAAACGCGATCGCACAATATACTGAAGCGAATTGTGTACAAATTGTGGGACTAGTCGCCCAACTGAGTCCGCTCCATCAAGTATTTTACAACCTCTACCGTGTTACAGTTAATGCATAATTCAGGAGGCATAATTTTAACTGTAGTCTGAGCTATGCGATTTATAGACACATCAAACGAGTAAGTGTGCGATAGAGAACGATTGAGCGTTACGTTTTAGTGTGTAACGTATCACCTATGTATCACAGTTTTATGTGTTGCGTGCGTTCTGTTTGGGAGACAAATCTGTTCAGGGGCGTCGTAAAACAGCTGATTTGATTTAGAAGCTGGAGTAAAATGGGAAAAATAGCGTCCCGTTAGCTCGGCAACTCTTCCTAGAGCATATTTTTGCTATCGAATTATATCCACGCCAGTATATTGAATCCTCTTTTTCAGGAGGCTATTTTTCTGTAAAATTATGTACCTACTCGTAATTTTATCAATATGTTTCCATACCTGCATGTAGGAAGTTTCAACTTCCTACTTTATTCGGGTGACTGAACAGGAGTCCTGGGAATTCTAGTCGGAGTTCACAACAAAGTTCACAATGTTTAAATTTATTACCCACATATATTTTGCAAACTCTTAGTTTCGAATGCACTATGCATCCATTTAAAGCACAACAACGCAGAAAACATGGTTTTGTTATCATATTTCAAAGTATTTTGAAATTCATCTGACTAGCAATTCAATCAACTAATTTTCGATTACTAATTCCATTCGTTGATTTTCCAATTAGTTTATTTTTTTAATCATTTCAAAAACCCGTTTTTAAATCATACCGATAAGTAGTCTTTTTGTACAACTTTTAACGATTAGTCAAGTTGTTGCGATTGTTCTGATTTGGGTTTAAGCACTGAAACGAGGCTTATCGAGCAAATAGCAAAACCATAAAAAGCTGATGCAAAAAATTGGATGCCTCTTTAATTGGCTAAAGCAAAATTCGGTCAGTTGAAAGGACCACGCAAACATCGTGATGGTAGATGTCTAATTTACGCTGTCAACTATGAAATTCCCTTTAAATTGGACGCTATTCCAGCCTTTGATTCGTTCATGGGCGAAGTTGGCGAATGTAATGACTACTAACTAGCCAGCGCGGTCGAACCGGGCCATTTCAGGCTATCAGGGTACTCTGCTACAGATATTCGAAAGGGCTAAAACTCGCAATTCGGTTTTGTGGTTAAACCAAGAGTTTTGTTTGTATTTATTACAGCATACGTTTTATTAAGAAAAAAATCTTACGTTTATGGTGAAATTTACAGATGTAAATATCAAATTAACTAAAGATTAGTAAGTAGTGAGACAGAAGAGATTGTTTATCAAACTATCTTATTATTTTTGTTACTTTACAAAATCTTCACTTGTTTACGCGCTGTTATCCAAGAGCCGTGTTATTTCGCAATCAAGCGCGCAGCGGACGGTCACTAAAACTAACGGTGCCATACATTACAAAAGGACACAATGCTCATTATGCAAACGTTAATAGAACATTGTCATTGAATAAACAGGGAGAGCACGAGAGTGGCGACGGAAGCCCCTCCCGCCCCCACTTTGCGGGACAAGTGGCATTTACAGCGGGTCTCCTATCACTTGTGAACACTTTGTACTACACATTCACATACCACGAGATCCCCCCACAATATAACTAACGCGTAGTCCTACAGGCAATTGAATAATGCAACTCACGGGTAACACAATAGGCGACCGTAACGTCATCCCTTTGAGCAGGGTTCTTAGCTTTGTTACAAAAAAACAGAGGGACCGCTATCTGGATAAAAGTTCTCGGCCCAATTGTTATTGGTAAAGCCACAAATATTAGAGTGTTTGGATCCTTTCTATCTCCCGGAAGAAATTAAATAGTTTCGCAGCCGTTTGTCCCCTGGAGGCTCTTTCTGAATCCCGGGACAGGCCGACATAGGTGGAGTTTCTTATAAACAGCTGGTGATCTGTGTGAGTGAAAGATATTGCTAACCAGTCAAAAAATAAAGTTAGCCTATGTATTGAGATAATCAACAGAGAAATCAACAGTGTTGTTTTAATAAATAGATCGTTTTTAAAACAGATAAGAAAAAGAAAAGCTTCGAAAGTTGTAAAAACCACCAAAAACCATTAAACATTTTGACCGATTGAAACAATGAATTAGTTAATACTCTGCTCGTATTTAAAAATCCAAAAAAGTGTTTACCGCTTACCAGTGGTATTTTCACAGATGTGGTTTCAAAATCGGCCCACTTGATCACATAAATACCATAAATTTTATAAATTTATGAACTATCTATTGTCTCGCTCTGACTCCATGAAGCACTGCAATAATTATTTGCTATCTTATAGTTAATACCACGGTGCAATGAATATATAATAAATTAATTCCTAAAATCGCACATAAAATGACTTGAATATTGTTCCTTTTAAAACGACACGTATCCCATTTTCGAAAACCAATCCTTTCTAAATGTACGCTGTATCTAAATGAAAACATCGCGTTCCGAAATAGAAGCTGACTCATTATTTATTTACAGTGCCGCCTCACCAGCTGATACTGTACGACAAATCAGGACGCGACGTGTCGGGCGTCGTCGGGCCTTTGGAAGAGGGCAACGAGCTCGTCTTGGTCTGCGAAGTGCGAGGAGGTAAGATAAATACCTCGACTTATAATACACACACTAATACAAACTATTATTCTACAGATTAATAAGCAAAAATACTTACCTTACTATCTACATCATAACCACACATGCAAGCCAGTTACAGTTATCTATGTTATGTGGTGCATAATACATAATACGCCGTCATGAAATAACCCTAGGTATATATTGCCAAAACATTAAGTGTATGGCGTGGCATCTGCTATTTTGTTGTTTATTGTATAAATTAGAGCTAATAGGTCCACTCTGAACATATAAACCTACATGTACCTATTTATTGTGATGCGATTACTACTACTACAACTACTACTACTGCTACTACTAATACATCATGGTCATTGCATTACGGCGGCTCTTGATTAAGTTCGCGGTAATTGACACTTTATTTTTAGAACTCGTATTAGACGTGACCGTGTTTTCACAACAATTTACTATTATTTAACATATTAATCTTCAAAATCCACTTAACTAGTGACCCTATTGAGATGAACGACATGAGAAAATACCCAATGGTTTTATTTTATACCGCTATCTAAAGTTTATAAGATTTTTATCTGGTTTAAAATTTATTTTTTAAGCTTTGACAAAGAAAAACTATCAACCTATTTGAAACTAGTGTAGCGCTCTGACCTTCAGTCAGCATTTATTTTATTTCCATTTCAAAACTAATGATTCGAGCCGTAGAATTAACTCCCCACTATGAACAATAACTTTGCCATAATGTTTCCGTTTTCTACAATTTCGTGGCACATTATTGTAAAAATAGTAACTGTGATACTCAAACCGTCAAAATTCGATCAAGTCACCTTTATTCGCGTGATGTTAAGGGTTATTCTTGGTCGATTATTGGCGTCAACTTGTACACCATACAAGGTTTAATCTAAGTTAATCTTAGTAAGCCATCATTTGTACTATTGCCAGTATAAGTAATAATCATCGAATAAGTACATACCTTTGATTGTAATGTGGCAATAACTTTTAAACATGTGTTAGTTTGTGGGCTTAGCTTCGCATGTGATTTGTACTTTTGTAAAGAATTATAATGTGAAAATATTTCCTCAGAATATTCAAAAAAAAACCTTCAAATTGTGTGTTTTTTCTTTTCAAAAATCATTTACAATATTTCAAAGATTTGTCAAGTTATTCGATCTGAATATCCCTGCAGTGTTCTGCAAAGTTTTATAATGTATACTCTAATCACATCTTTAAATAAATACCAATGTAGCAAATACAAAAATAAGAACGTAGTACTAAAAAGCATGTAAATATTAGATAGAAAGTAAATAATCCAACCTACAGGCTACGAAGTTTTACAGAGTATTTATACCGAATATCTTGAAGTGTGTGAAATTGAAAGTTAATGTTTATTGTGACAACTAGTCTATTTATTTTATATCAAAAGTGACACACAGGAAAGATAATAATTAGATATGACTAGCAATCCCTTTGTAGCTATTCCAGACACCTGTGTTTTATTACTATAGTCACCTTTCTCTTGTTTCCCCAAAACTAGCCTAGAAATAACTTACCTACGATACAAAATGTTACTCATCCTCGTATACAATACAAATAATTATGCGTTATTTATTATAAAACTAGCTGTTGCCCGCAACTTCGTCTGCATAGAATTCGTTTATCGCTATCCCGCAGGAATTACGCAATTTTCCGGGATAAAAAGTAGCCTATGTGTTATTCCAGACGATAATCTATGTATGTTCCAAATTTCATCCAGATCTGTCCAGCCGTTCTGGCGTGAAAGAGTAACAAACATCCAAACATACAAACTTTCACATTTATAATATTAGTAGGATTACTTTGATACAAGATTTAGATAGGTGATAAAACGTTTACCCTCTGATAGCATCAAACGGTTTTGAGCTGTCAAAATAAAAACAAGCGTCTTAATAAACAGTCAAAGATAACCGTAGAGTAAAGATAAATGGCTAAATTTCAACTTGAAAAGATAACTTAAAGCTGAAAAAACGGCCAAGTGTGAACCCAGCCCTCGCAATAAGGATTCCGTTCGGACGGACCATGCGCAAGGTCCCACCACTCGCCAAACTGCTGTGCTCCGTCAAATTGGAAAGCCGATGAAATCCAGGCACTTGAGGTATGCTGTCTTAGCCCTTTGGTTGGTAACTAACCACTAGGTAGAAAGTATTTATTAATATATAAACCATTAAAAACTAAATAATAATAAGGATCACTAAAACTACGAAAGTTGATTCAAAGTAAATTATGTTAAAAATGATTAAAAATTAACCTAAAAAATGTCCCCCTGTTTCGTGCCTGGTTCAAAGGTTCCCATTACGCTGGCCGCGTTGCCTCTTTGTACTGCAATGGCAACCCTTTGAACCAGCCACGAACCAGAGCGGGGATCGCAGCCCCTGTCTCTTAGTTATCACTAGGTTATCTACTTAAATGTGTATCAATTTACTTCATAAAGAAAAAACATTTTAAACCATAATACAAAATAAGTAACAGCAAGTAACAATGAAACGACACGGATTCAGTTATTTTAATTTTTGTATTTATAAGTAGTTTTATAACAGTTCTTCCATGCTGGTCTGGGAGTAAAGAAAAAACATAGAATTTACCAGTTGCTTCTCTTCCCGCGCAGATGGTAAACGCCCATCGAGAGAATGGGCGAAAGTCTAAGGAATCATGTTATGGGCGATGCGGCTAGCAACCCATCACTATTTTGATTTCCCTTTCCACCTATACGCCCTTAATCATGCTAAACGTGGCCTTAAGCTTTTGTTACCTTGGGCTCTGTCTACCCCGTAAGTGATAAAGACGTGATATATGTATGTGTATGTATGTAGTTTTATAAGTAAAGTAATTTTAGAAGAAGCGTTTTTCTAACGTAGAAACAAAATGGTGAGCTTACAGAGTTCTGTTTATTTATTTAAGGTGCGGAACCCTAAAACAGCCGAGTAAAAGCTAGGGCGGAGCTTTCCCTGGCCGACCTCGATTTGCCCGATAAAAATGATCTACCGAATCCCGGCTATAATTTTTATGTAAACGTAGAACCGAATCATTTACATAGACATTAATATTGAGCAATATAAATTAGGGGTACACGTTATTTATTAAAACGTCACATTTCATTGTTGGGTCTGCGGTTATGTTATGTTTATAGATAGCCGTTGGGAATGAAGAACGTGACTGTACGATAATGTCTGAGAATTTCAATGTCTAACATCAAAATATCTAGCTAAAGTTTTATATTTGTGAAATAAAATAGTGCGATCGATTTGGTAGTAGGTAATATAAATAGAACATTGCCGGTCCCTGAAATATTTTTTGACAAAGTATGCCCTTGTTTATTGTGTTTTAATTATGCGTAAGTCTCGAGGTCTTAGAAGTAATTATTGTTTCACAGACATTTCAATTTACTAACTTGCCGTATCAGTTTATTTAAGTTAAGTCTGGAAACTTGAAATGTGGACTAATTGAATTTAGTGTACCACTTTCAGTGGGAGCTGATCCAATCAGTAATTATTCAGTAAAGTAATAACTTTACTTGTATGTACTCCAAAGACACCGTATCTATTCGTGTAGGTAAAATATTTGCATCTGGTTAAATTTCGCTGTATGCTCGTAGACGTGCTACGAAACATGCAATGGAGCGTGCTACGTGAGTGTAGCGCTGGTTCGCGGAGACTGCTACGCCATAGCTTTAATTCATTAAATTTTTATTGTTTATAAATATTGTGCCCTTTGCAACGTTTTGGTTTCGTCCTAGATTAAAAAAAATATAACCAATCACGCAATTTTGTTTTTTATTTTTAATTGAATTATAATATCTATTAAAATGTCTAATTAGTGACGCTGTCCGCAGAAATTGGCAATGTCAATCTTATTATGGTTTGTTTTGTTTCGCTAGTTCGTGGTGAAAAGGCCTTAATTTAAATCGCTTGCAAATACAATAAATGGGTACATACACTAATTACATACAAACACTAATTTTGTAGTATTAATTGTGAAGAAAACTAGGGTAGATCGACGCTGCTGGCGCTCGCGCCGATTAGCGAACTGCAAGAGCCCTGGTGTACAACTCTCATTTGGCTATTTAATCGAATGCGCCTTGACAAAGTAACACAAAATGATTCGAAACATGTCGGGCATATCATTCTATGTCACACGTTTATTTTTATTTCAATATTTGTTAGTCTCGTGGTAATTTCATATTTTGTATATTTTGCGTACCTACTAAATTTACTTGTAGTAATGTTCTGAAGACTCATTATAAATATGACTCAGATTAATCTTAGCTCGTCGCCATTTACAAATCCTCTGGGCCTAGTATCGCGAACTTCACAGATGTTCTTTCACAGATGATTTATTATGAGAAACTTTCTTTAGCACTTCTTTTAAAAAATAAGACGACGGATATTCTGTTAAGTACTAGAGCGATGAGTTACGGATCATCCACTTTTGTTAGGTTTGCAGTGATATTTTAAAATTATAACTTAACCTAGTGTCAAAAACGTTTTACTAAATTACTGTCATGTTGCGGTGCGCCATTTGCACCATATTGTGGTAAAAATATTATGGCTCTGATGTTATGTAATCGCAATTACTGGTCTTCTCATGAAAACATTCGAAGCGTCGAGATTTGTTCAATTATTACTATAAATTGCGTTACTAGTTCAGAGTAATGTTGCTTATGGTGGTTAAAAACCTTCTCCGAATTTCACGGTACAAATTCGGGCACGACTAACCTGTATATCATCGCGAATCACGACAGTATCAGTCAAGGAATAAGCATAAGTTTTCTCCCAAGTGAGAGATGAGAAATTAAAGCGATTACTTTGATATATCGCCCTTAAAGTTACCGATAAGTCACGCTGTGAGAGATCGGCTCCAAATGGCACCCGGTGTAAAGTTATCCATTGCCTCGAGCCAGATACGAGGGTGGGAGGAGGGGGGCTAACGCAAAATTAGACGTTCCACTAGGCGCCGCGGCCAACGTTTAGCAGATTACCTCACCCAGTATTAGCATCGGCGAAACTAAAACATGTCCGCCCCGCACGGAATCCCCTTTTCAATCCCAATTTCCAAACGACACAAATTGAAAATTTCGTCAATCGAAATATCACATTATATCCTTGACTGGCTTCGCCTTTTTCGATTTCATTCGCCGAATTATTACGTAGCCTCAGAAATTATACAAAATCGTTTCCGTCGTGGCGTCGTTAAAATAAAACTGGAGCCTGTAACCACGTACAGAGGGATGGTGGGACGCTCAGGAAGTAATTTTCAAGTTGTATGAGTAGCAAGAATTTTCGCCAAGTTTACGTATAACATGACACGAAGTCGAGAAAATCTTCATGTATAAACAGCTGTTAATCCCCGAAGCGCTTAATGTTTCGGGCTGGAATTATGCATAGCCTTAGGGATTAGTGGGTTGTCATCCCGCGTCGCTTCGTGGTCGACTTTGCTAAATAATTTTAGGTCGGTCGTTCCTCCAAGTGTTCTTACAAATCACGGATGCGGTTAGAAGCTTTAACATCCGTCAATACAGTTAGCCTCGAAAGTATTCTACACATTTTTATGCTGTATTTTTTTAACTATTTGCGAATTCTCTGTCGAATGTAGGGACATTCGGCACCTGCAGGGGGTGAGCAGTAGATGTTCCACTGGATTTTGGAATTGTGACGTACAGACACGTCATTCAAACAGATGACGCTTGGCGACAAATAAATCGCACAGTAACAAGGTCACGTGACATTTGTTACAGATAGAAAGGTTCGAAGGCTTACTCACCTGCTATGGGTATAGCACGCATCACGGAATGATGAGAATCAGAGTTCGATTCTCGACTATAGCTTTACTTTTCAGATTTTTCTGTGTTTTAAAATTTTAGTGTCGTTTAGATACGTTATTTGCTATTTTTTTGTGCTAGTTGATTGTTATTCGGTCCGTTAATTACACCAACAATGTCTAAAAAACACGGCAAAATAAAAACAAAACACCATACGACTGAAGTGCATCCAAGTAGCAATATTTATCCAAATTGGGACTTGGGAACAGCGCGATGTTTTAATTGTCATCATAATTTGTATAACAGGGAGCAGCCGGTACATAAATAAGTAGAATAAACTCCTTACCTTAATATAGGTACCTAGCAAGCGAAAGGTAAAAGTTCAACTTGAAACTTGGGCAGACCCGGCCCAGAAGTGTTAGGAACTTATTAGGAAAGTTAATCGATAAACTTTTAGGTTTTGTTTACATAACATTTACTCGTTTCAAAGTCAAGCGTCTAGCCAGATCCGCATAGAACGAGGCGCCTCGCTATGCAAACATTATTGGTTCCATTTTGGACCATGTGCCTATAACACGAGCCTACCTCATGCAACTGCCTCAGCGAGGCTGCTAGCCCGGCGCTCAGTGTGGATTATTCAATAAACAGATATTCCTAATAACTTTTAAATAATGTGAACATAATATATGATTACAATATTAGTCACGAATTTGAAGTATTTATAGAAGTGATACTCGTAGTTACTCATAAATAAAGACATCTACCCAACCTAACCTAAGTTATGTACTCGTAAGCTCTTCTTCCGTTTGAGCGTCCACTTGACAGTAAAGTAATGACTAATTAAGTGATAATTATTAACGTATTCAATAACCGCTGAATGAACTCAAATACAGACATAAAAATCAAGTGCTCATACGTGGGCTTTTACGTCACTTTAAAGTATTTTGACAGTGAATATTATTATACGTTATACAACCGCAGTTTGGAAGCAGTGTCCAGAGTGTGTTTTATGGTTACAAAATTTAGACCGCTTTCCGGACTCTCTCTTTTAAATGGTCCATAAAATTATATTGCCCTACGTCGGCAGAATTCTTTAAGACAAATTGCTACAAATTTCATTGACGCGATATCAAGTTCTTGGCAAGATTATTAAATTTCTCGGTTACGGTTTTACTGTATCCGTTAAATATTTATTACTGCCCCCCTTTCAAGTCTTAGTATCAAGTCACAACAACCGCTATATAGAAAAAGATTACCTTTTCTATGCTTAAAAAATGTTTTATCGTCACCACGGCCCTGTACTAAAGTGGGCTTATCTTGCGAGTAAACACAACCTAACAATTTTTTTTTGTTTAAGTTGAGTTTAGTCAATCTAGCATGTTGCCATGCGGCGGTTACGTTTAACGGTGACAAAAAAGACATATTGTGCGATATCCGATTAATTCAAATACAGGCGACCGACAGAATAGATATTATCCAACTCAAATGTGCCGACGACGTATTCAAAAATTGACTATTCAATAGTTGGTTCTCGTACATTTCACTAATATTTGTGCCACCTGTTTCAATAACGGTCTGTTCGTCCAGGGCTGTTTTAGAAACATAACAAAACAATTTTGGTTTTCCAAATAAGCAGCAACGTCAAAAGGCGTTTAACGAAAGCGCAAAGCCAAAGTTATTGTGTGAACAGCGCCTTAAGTAAACAACCTACGAAAATAGTATACAAAAGTTTGAAAGAACAAGAAACTTAGTTGTAATAAGTGACGTCGAATGATCAATATAGCCAGGGGCGAAGTCGACCACGACTTAAGTGTATCGTGCGACACGTTTCTGTGGCGTTCCCATCAATCAATTTAGGACTGTATTGCTCTTGCAAAGAGTTCAAGTGAAGTGCAATGAAGGGCTGTCGATGCTGGTATGAAACCACGATAACGTAATTATGGCACAAGCCGCGCCCAGGCCGCGGCGGACCAAACTTGTTCGTGCTGTGTTTACACGATTTGACTTAGCTCTAGTATTACCCAGCTAACCCAGCTATTATGCTGATTCAGCTAGATTTAACGACAAGCTGGATAGCTGAGGGACTAATTTAGATGTTTAACTACTTTCAATAAGTGGGGTAGGTATGTTTGAAAGCTGATTTTTGCACAATAAATCCAGTTTTCATTATTATTGATGGTATTTTCTTTGAGGGCGTTTATAAAGTTTAGCATACATTAGACCACGACGTGGTTGGCTTAGTTGGTAGTGACTCTGCCTGCAAAGCAAGCGTCCCGGGTTCGAATCCTGGTATTTGGGTATTTGTGAGATGAGCACGAATATTTTTTCCTGAGTCATGGATGTTTCTATCCATTTAAGTACCTATGTATTTCTCTACATAAATTATGTATATTGTTTTTTAGTACCCATAACACAAGCCTTACTAGCGCTTACTTTGGGACTAGGTCAATTTGTGTGAATTATTCCCTAAATTATATTTATATTTCCTCACGACGAATACATAGTAAGGTACAAGTGGATAATAATTATATTACATGTTGCTCAAAAAATGATTATGCTTACTTTTACTAAATGTACTATACTGACTTTACTAAATCTACTAATGTATGTTACTAATGTACTAACGCGGCTAAGGTATATGTGAATACACTTTCATATTGTATGTGTAGGAAAAGTCTTGTCCACAAAAAATAGGCGGGCTACGACTATGCGCACGGCAGCACGGGGAGCTAATTTTCCATTCATTGCGTTGTCGAGACGCTCACCGCGTAACTATTAATAGCAACACACGCAATGTATAACAAAAACATTCGACCACTGCCTGTCGCGTATAAAGTCGTGCCTGACTTAGAAAATAGCTTATAAAAAAACTGTTAAAAAGTTAGTAACACTTACGCAATTTGCGACCTATCTTTTCAACAGAATTTAGCTTTATCCAAACTTAATTTTATTGGAAATATTTAAAATGCCGTCTTTTGTATGGCTTTTAACGCTCGTTTCCAAAAAACAAACGGAATCTGTAAGTGTGAACAATTCAAAGACTCCCCTCAACGCTCACGATCATAATCCCTGGTGACATGGCTAGAGGCATTAGGTACGTTGACTCGCGTTCAGAAGGCGGGGTGCATTGGGTTTCATAACAGTTGCTTTTAATGAAGCGGATATTGTTTACGCGCCACTATTATTACAACCGTTTTGTACTATTACGAGTTCGTACACTCTTGATTTGTACACTAACGGGCAAGAATAACGTTTCACTTCCTATACAAAGATGTTTGAAAAGGGACCCGTTATTTTTGCTTGTGTAGATCGAAATTTCTGTACCTACCTGATTTATTTATTGTAACACTACGCCTACATCTCTGTTGTAGGCGATACTAATTGAAACATTCTTAAGAGTTTAAGAAAAATACAGTCATACTTCGTGTTATTTTTAAAACAATCTTATTTCAAGTTGTTAATTAGTTGTTCGTTCCCATTTTTTTCTAGAATTTATTTAGGTTATAATAGTTATGTATACGTTATTGTTTTAATTTAGTAGTTTAGCCATTTCAGTAAGATGTAGTTTATATCGCAGTTGAACTTCTCAAATAATAAATTGTACATGCGCATTATAAACGCTGTAAATACCCATATTTTTTAATCAAATAAACTACTTTCTTATAATCCTAAAGTCCCATTTGATTGGTACTGTCAAATGAATCAAAACTTTTACTTCTTGATTATTTATGTATAGGTACCTTTACGGTTTTACTGTTAGAAATTAAATTTCTAAACGCCCCTGAAAATTAGAACACAGAAAATCCGAAAAGTATAGCCATCCCCATAGCCATAGCTTTACTTTCCGGATTTTTTTATGTGTTCTAATCTTGTGTCGTTTAGAAATTCCCATTTCATTGTTAACTTGGTAAAAAAGGCATTGTGGAACATTCAAAGCTATCTAACTGACGATTACTGAATCCGTATTGTCTAATGCACTCGTAAAACCAATCGCATTCGCCATTCCTACATGACAAACGGAATGGACGGTGATTATAAAATATGGCCTCTGTACCACAAATCCCCTGCATCAAGCCCACTGGATAAAATAACCCATAATTATTGCTTTATAACAAACATAAAATTGAGTGGATAAAGTGTTGGTAGTGTAAGCGTGTCTGTTGGAGCAGAAGGATAGGCTTTCAAATAAAAAGCAGCGCTGAAGAAGCGCAGCGCAGTCTCATAAACCAGTATCGGCATTTGCTGACGAGAAACCATTTGCCGATAAAATAAAAACATATTTCTTCAGTTTAAACTATAGTTTTCAGTTCAAATGTTTTGTGTCTTTATTCGTATCTTTCTTATTTCTAAGACTAAGAATCTAAATTATATTTTATTCCTCCTAGGTCGCCCAGCCCCAACGGTCCTATGGCTCATCGAAGGGACGCCAGCGCCGCAGTACATCGGCGAGAAGACTGACACTCACGTCGTGGTGAACCGGCTAGAGCTGCCTCATATCAAGAGGAACCATCTCAACACCACCTTCAAATGTCGGGCGTCAAATACCAACCTTGTCAGCCCACAGGAAAAGACTGTGCGACTTGAGATGAATTGTAAGCAGGGGATTGTAATACTAATATTTTTAGGTATCGATATTTGGATAGTGATATGTAGCTAGCGATTTATCGGTGGTATCAATGAAATAAATCAATACATGTCATTAGTAAGTATATCGATGCTTTTAAGTGATTTATTAACAAAATATTGATATATTTGTAACTGTTTGACGATTTCCATTTTTTATGTGGAATGTTTCCTTGCACTAGAAAAAAAATCGGGACAGAAAAACACAATACTGGAGCATAAGTATAATAGAATCTATTTTGTGCTTGGCACGAGGTGCGGCGCTGCCGTTCCGTGCCGTGCGATTATGGTAGGTAGGGACCTTTATCAATATTTCTAAAAAATAGGCTGTGATGAGGTTTCTCTTTGAAGAAGAAGAAGCATGTGGCCAGTAAGCTAGCAAGGTAGTCGATCTCGACCGTGGTCAATACTCTGCAAAAGCTATCAAAAGAGTGATTTTATTTTTTAATCTATCCGTTCTCTGTCAGATAAAAAAGCGAACAGTCGGTGGGCTATGGGATTTTTTTAAATTTGATTTATTCTGCTTTTCAAATAAAGCGACACACTATTATTAAAACGGAACGTACGGACAGCTCAAACGAATTCGTTTAAGTTAACAGTTTTTTCATCGAAGTCAGTGATATAGTAAAATGGAATATGCAACTGTTGCACAAATAGACAATTCAGATGACTGAGCACTCTCGATTCGAGTTTCATTTATTGACTAGCAATCGTGATGCTGGCCTGGAGCTAGACTTTTTATTATGCTTTCAGATCAACGTTATCAATCCTTTAAATGGAAGTATTTTGCCAGTCAATCTCTGAAATAAACGGCTTTCAATCTTCAAAGACCCTTTAATATAAAATCTACTTTCGTTCTTCAATATAAATTAGTACATTTATGTAAACAAGTAGCCGTTGATAAAATGTACACGAGCCACGTAATTGCTAGTTTGGTCGAATCTAATTAAAATCGCCAGAATAGTTGAACACAGAATATAATTATGTTTAAACTGCATAATATTTCACAGATAAATTATTGCAACATGTTACGTTAGCTTTCCATTTAAATAAAGCTGTATAAAACTTTTATTGTTACTCTAATGTGCCGTAACAAGTGAGCTATTCGTATAACCTGTGATTCTTCTGAAATATTTTTACATGCAGACAAATTTTGCTTTAAATCTTATAATTCGGTATAATAAATACAATGCAAGTGCAGTCAACACAAAGTCATCATCATCCTCATATCAACCAGGAAGTCCACTGTTGGATATAGGCCTCCCCCATAGACCTCCAGTTGTCTCGGTTTTGTTTAATGTTTCACAGCTGTGTTAATTAGTCAATTACATTAGAAATAGTTTCTAAGGGATGTAGACCGCCATTACAAGTACCTTTAACGACCACATCGATACGACACGAACGACATATCGGCATAGTTGTAGTCTTTATGATCACGGGTAGAATCTAATACAAATATCAGGAGCTCGTTAAAGGTTACTATAATCCAACCAAGTCCTGTAGAAAATATGTCTAATCCCACTTATTTGATTTCCCGAATTCCAAATGTTTTCAAAGTAACACTAATGAGCAATTACGAGTAGGTACTCTGCCACCATTAACCAACTCATTTCTATCTTTGTTATTGACTTGTTCCCAATTTTGAAGACTATCAGTATTAATAACAGTTACTTGAGTTTTGCTTCGTTTGGGGCTTGGTCAATTGGTGTAAGTTGTCCCAAGATATTTATTTATTTACTTGCCCGCAGTGAAGCCAACCCTCGTGGAGATCCAAAACAAGCAAGCGACGCTGTCATCGGAGAGATATGTCAATCTGAAATGTGTGTCGGAAGGCAGCCGACCCGCAGCTCAACTAACTTGGTTTAAGGATAATAGGAAATTTAAAAGAGGCAAGGTAAGAACAGAAGATTTCCTAATAATAAAGCTGAGTTTAGTTGGTACAGTCACGGCAGCAAAGACTTTTTTTACTCTTTGTTAATTAACATCTGAAAGTTATTACGGTTTAAGGACATTTTTTAAATAAATAAGGGGCCATTTTACTGTAAAAAACTAGATATCGAAATATGACGAACGCAAGGATTTTTGCTTAGGTAGGTACATTGAAGCCATATGATTTCGCCTACTAAGCTCTGCGTTGTTCTACGCGCTTCATATTTCAGCAGTAATAAATCGCTGCTGAAAAGTATGCCACTACCTTTTCTACAAAAAATACTGACAAAAGCAAAGAAGAGGCACTCTTTTACACCAAGTCAGGTCAAATATTTTACATAAACTACCGCAAATATTATAGAATATAGATAGCATTATTGTCTTAAGTAGCAAAAAAAGTACAGTTCGGGAGCTCTTAGAACCAAATTCGGGTTTGTCTTGCCGTTTGATACTTGAATCAGCCGTTGGTAGCCTGTACATACATACACATTCATTTACACAAATCACGTTTATATTCCTTACGCCGTAAGTACGAGGTAGACAGCTTCAAATCATAAAGGATCAAATTATAGGCGATGCGACTAGCAACCCATCACTATTATGATTCCCCTTTCCGCCTATAGAAATCGATATTAAGCGATAAGACCGCCTATTGTCTACTTTGTTCTTTGTTTCTGTATTGTTTTGTACTGATTCGTAGTGTTCAATAAAGAGTATTTGTATTGTATTGTATACGCCCACAATCATGTCAAATGTGGCATTTAGTTCTTGTTATCTTAGGCACGGGACTGTAGTGTTACTTATTTGCTTAGACTACAGAAGCAATGAACGAAACCTGGGTGAGCAGCCTCTTGGAATTTATGCCTCTGCCGGAAGACGATGGCTCGCTGCTGAAGTGCCAGGCGGACAACAGCGCGTTGCCTGGCCAGAGCATCGAAGACTCATACAAGCTGGACGTTGTATGTGAGTATAATACATTAATGAGCGTCCATCATGGAATCTACTCCCAAATGCGAGATTAACCCTCTCACTCCTATCAAACACAATAAGGCTGAGCGGGATAACATGATACGAAATTCTAATCTCTAATATCGTAGTTGTTTTCTCAATATTTCTTCATTTAATTACGTGCTTTTAGCGTACCAGTTGTTTGCTTTTTGAATACCTAATGCCAAATGTTTGGTGAAGAGTTAAAAGGCAGATGAGTTTTAAATTTAGTCATACTGAAATGTAAAATTCCACCGATTTAAAAACAAAAACGAGATAAAACGCTGCCACAAGCAACCGACCGCAAGAAAATTGAATTCGAGACAGGAGAATGATAAGATTTCTGACGTTGTATTTTCAAAGTGAATCATTTTTATCCTTAGTTGTTGCGTTTATTTGCGCACAACGCTAAAATAATTCAAGTCTTAGTACCCACTAATTGAGTTATCAACCCGCCAGTTTTGAATAAACAACAACGAATTTTTGTTCCCAAGTATTAATAATACAATTTGCCCTACAGCCGAAAGCAAATTGGCCGCTGATTGCTTTATAATTTTGACAATCAACTGCCTAACTCGGTGAGTGTAACGGAATTAACGTTACTTCTTAATTTCGGAAGCATCATTCTCGAAACGAATATTGCTGCGGAGTAAGCAATAAAGGAGTTCGGGCTTAACCAGTTAGCACATCTGTAAGATCGTTAAGCTTAATTATCATTGCTACTTAGCACTCGCTCAGGGCCGTCTCCCGCCATGCACGACACTGCCGCGGCGCTAAAATTAGTTATATCACAGGGTACGTATCCAAGCGAGATAAAGCGTGCACGGGTTATTTTGATATGAGGCGCCGGAACTCCCGACTAAACAGAGTTTGCGGTGAGTTAATATCTACGGAGGCTATAATATTGCATTTACTGAGAGTTCCACTCAAACTTAGAAGCAGGAGATACTTTACTTGCAAAAACTACTAAATTCTACGGTAAATCTTAATTTAGGATATTAATTAACTACCTACCTATTTAAAAATGCCAAATTCGCTTGAATTAAACTTAAAGCATTCAAAGTTTGTATTACACTTAAGAAACACCACGTAATTCACACTAGATCACTCAAGTACTAAGTGTCAGACACATAGCTCGTATATTCCACAAAACGCCAGTCATATAAATAGAGCCGGAACGGAACTGTGTCACGTCCTGCCGTTGCATATCAACAAGAAACCAAAAAATGCCGAGCAATGCGAAAAGACAGACAAAAGGGTGCCAATGTACCACGCGTTTTGAAAGGGTGGTCGGAAGTAGACACGGACAAGAAAAAAGGGAATCCTTTGTCCGAGGAACACAAAAGGCTGAGAAATATATCTATCCCCACCTAACGTTTAATATCGTTACCTATCCCTTCTTGTCTTTTAGATGATGCCGTACAGAAATATCTATTTATATGTGTTTTGTAGTTAGAAAGCTGTGATAACCTGGTTACTTGCAATTAAGGCTCTCGAGTAGAGGGTTGTGGGTTCGGACCCAGATGAAGACCAGTAGGTACCTAACTTGATTTCTGAATCTGATTCTCTGATTTTTTTAAATCAGTGATCTGAAATTTAGCATGTGCTTTTGGGTGAAGGCAAACAGCGAGGAAACCTTGCGAAGTAATTCAATGGTGTGCGTGTGAAGTTCACGATTCGGACTGGGACCGCGTGGAAACTATAGCCCAAGCCCTCTGATTCTGTGAGGAAGCCAGTGCCCAGCAGTGGGAAATATTTAAGCCAACGATGCGTATGTTATTAGGTAAAACAAACTACGTTCAGTAATTTGAATGCATGCAGAGATAATCTTATGACTGTACATACAAAATGTTAAGATGATGAGTTGCTAACGTGTTACAGCTTACTTTATTACGGCACGTACGAGGGTGTTTGCTCCAACGGTTCTTACCGCCTCTGAAGGAAATTAATCTAAGTTAACTAATGCTGAAGTCAGTAAAAAATATTGATAACTAGCCGTTACCTTTGACTCCTTCTGCGTAGAATTCGTTTGTCGATATCCCGCGGGAACTATAATATTTTGCGGGACTAAAACTATCTCAATACCAAATTCTAAGTAAATCAGTTCAACGGCTAAAGCGTGAAGAAGTAACAGACAGACTGACACATTTTCGAATTTATAATATTGGTATGGATTGTAGCATAGCCAATTCAATACGAGTCAGTGGTTTTTTTAATGACCATAGAGAACCTAATAGTCATTATTTGTCTTATATTTTTACATACATAAAGCACGTCTTCACCCCTTACGAGGTAAACAGAGCCTAAGGTAACAGATCTAAAGGCCACGTTTAGTATGATTGTGGGCGTATATGTGGAAAGGGGAATCAAAATAGTGATGGGTTGCTAGCCGCATCGCCTAGAACATGATTCCTAAGATTTACGCATTTACCATCTGCACGGGAAGAGAAGCAACTGGTACATTCTATGTTTTTTCTTTACTCCCAGACCAGCGTGGAAGGAATTTACTATAACTTTATTTTTAAATTACTCTTAAAACTTAGAATCTAGTTTAATCATAATCAAATTAAACGTATAAGGCCATTGCTAGGTTACATTAATATCAGCGCGTTCTAAAGCAGCCCTAAAATGTGGGTTACTTGTGTTAGGCGATATCCGCACAAAAGGTTGTAAAACGGGCCACGTGAACAAACTACCAACGAAATTAGCATTAAACATGGAAACGTCACGTAATATTTAATTAAATCCGAGTTTATTCCGGGCAACATTAAAAATGAATAATATAATAATGTTGACACAAAAGTTCTTGTCGTAACTTGTAATCAGATTGATCACTATTGACATCATTATAATATAATATACATATTT
This sequence comes from Pandemis corylana, assembly GCA_949127965.1. NCBI lineage: Eukaryota > Metazoa > Arthropoda > Insecta > Lepidoptera > Tortricidae > Pandemis > Pandemis corylana. Next base: position 6,994,966 of record OX421868.1, read on the forward strand.
TGTATACTAAAGAAATAAATAAAAACACTGAAAAAAAAACATTTTCGAGAATAAACAGAGACACCAAAGATTAACTTACCCCTTCATTCATTAAAAATACAAAACCTATTACAAAAGCAAATTTCAAAGTGACAGATATAAACAATGAATGGTAAATTAAGAGAAGCCTCACAATCGTTTATAAATAAAGGAGTTATAGTAAACGTGCTATTATCACTAACCTAAACACGTCACACCATCTGTATACGTACTATGAAGCGATCATTTTGAACGATAGCACAAAGTTATAAAACAAGTATTAAACGAGCATGTCGCCACGGCCCAACAAAAGGCTATAGATGCAAATACACGTAATGTTACGTATAATTTATCGCGGCAAGATTAGTCCCGCGAGGCCTAACCGGAATACATCATTTTCGCCGGCAGGGAGCAAGAACACGCGTCACCTACCAGATTCTAATTAAAATTTATTTTGTACGTCTGAATGTTTGTTTTATTTCGACCGGGTTGTTTATTTTGAAAGAGGCCCCGCGGGCTCATAAAACCAAAACCTCGAATCGCAAGATAGGTATATGTTAACGAGCACATGTTTATTTAAAGTTTGAACATCCACTACCGGCCGGTAAGCGGTACTACGTTATGTCATTATTTAATAACAATAACCGTGCTGTGCTATTTGTGATAATATTGTGTGATATTGTTACGTGAAATAATTTCATTTGGGATTAATAATAGGGATACAAAGTAAAAACAATGTTATGATTTACCTAATGCCAGTCAATAATTAAAAAATAGACACTGTCAATAACAGTACTAACAGTAACCTATAATTTAGATTCTTTTGGCAGACAGAATTTAATCTCGTTAATAAATGTTTAATAATATTTCCACGTTAATACTCTTACAATACCAATACCAATACGCAATACATAGTAATGTCCTACGTATTTGTTTTCTGTCACATTAGCGCGAGTACAAATACCATCGCCCACTGGAATGTGTCGCGGTGTTCTGGCCAAAAAATAAACGTTGCCCTCTCTTGTTTATCCTTTATTTCAGTTGCCAAATATTTCCACGTTGATTATCCCGGCCGTAATGTATCAACGAGGCCCGTTGTAGGCGTACCGTATACGTACCAAAGCGGAACTTTCCGCGGCGTCAGACCAGCATCCCACGCCGGACTTGTTGGAAACTAATTCGGTCTAATTTAGTCTGCGGCGTCGTGTCTCGCAGTCCCGTAGACTAACGGACACTCGCAGACACTCACAGACACTCGCAGACACGTAGAGTCGCAGACCTCCGCAGCCCGCAAACGCATGGCTTACGCCAGCTCACGGTGTCACTCGGTCTGAAGGATTAATTTGGCTTTGTCCGTCTTAGTTCTACCGTTGTTGTTTGTTCGATTCACTGGAAAACAATGTTATAGGATAGCGTTATTAGCGTTCCTTGTGTACGTCTTATTTCTCTGTTTCAGCTTCTTTTCTGACGATGGTTTTTATTGCTTTTATAATGGGTCTTAATAATTGCTCTACCAAAGTAACTAAAAGTAGTCACATCGTTAATAATAATAGTGTCAAAATTTAACCAATGTGGAATTTATATATTTTTTCACATACAAACATAAACCAAATTTTGCATATCTTTTCTTATTGTAATCGTTGATAATACTAATGTCTTCTCGATCATACCTACTATATTATCTAACAACTTGATTGTCACTCTCAAAAACTTAAATTGAATCCAAGAAACATTCAACCCGGCCTTCAAAGTTCTCAAACAAAATTATTAAAAAATTATTAAACAACACCACGGACATAAACGAATTGGTTTCATTTTAATAAACTATTACTGGAGCGGCACAGCATGAGCAGGGTCCGAATGACACTGGAAATACGTAATTTACAAACATTTGTAAGCAGACAACCTCCAACTTGTATTTAAAGCTGGTACGCTAACAACAAGAGATGCCCTCTACGTAATTAAAAGCCGGTTTAGAGTTGGTGAGCCGACACAACATCAACAGTTAACATCCACCGAGGACAACCCAAAAACTAATTTTGACTGGACGAACCGACGCACAATATAAATAACGCCGCAGTAAGGTGCTACTAACAAAAGGGTGTTGTGGAAAAACCTCCATACTAGACTATTTTTCGTGTTTCGCCGTTACGCGTCGCACTGTATTAGAGCAGATTGGGGAAAAATATTCGTATTGAAAGCAATTTAGTGATTGAAAGCACAAACTATATAGAACCCAAACAAAAGTGCTATTTAAGTAACTTTGTATGTAAGTAAGTAAATGCTTTATTGTGCAAATATAAAGAAACAGATACAATTTGGTTGTTGATTTGTTTCGGTATAAATAAATTCTGTCTGACTTCTAAAGACGGAAGATTAAGATTATTCTTAGTACATATTCAATTGAATGATTAACAATTATACCAGACGGTTAGCAACTGCTTCTATTCCAATTCTTTAATTTTACTTAGGAAATTGAATACCTTAAAAATACAACGTTGGGTTTTCTGTGGGATGTCCGTCGCATAGTAACGTTCTATTGTACAAACGGCTTATCTTTATTTAACATTAGTCTGCTTACAGCCTTGATAAGCCAGCCACGATGTTTTGTGGTGACTAATAAACGGGAATTGATTAAGGCGTCATTAATTAACATTATGTCATCTCTGTCGAAATTTGTCTCGCGTTTCACGATTTAACAAATTATATACAGTTTAACAAATGATAAAATCTTTCGTTCCGTTATCAAATAAAGTTTGATAAATTATTAAAAATATAATGTGGGTAAATGAGGCTAATATTTATTTAATTTGAGAGTTTTACGCATTATGTTCCTGGTATCTTAAATGTCAGATATCTATGAAACCGTCTCTTTTTGTTTTGAAGAAATAAACAGAAAACGCATCACAGATATTTGACACCGAGGTATCAGAAACTTAGCAGAGAGTGGGAAAACATGCCCTAAGTGTCCATAAATTAACTGATAGTAAAAGTGTTGAGAAATTTCCTTTCATGCTTATTAAGTTTATTTATCTTGATTCTATTTTTTCATTACCTATCACAAGCCGTCCCGGTCCATTTACAAATATGATTAAGCTAAGATTTATTCCATCTGCCGCCTTTTCCCTTACATCTGTTTTATCTCATTAGTAACTTGACGGAAAAATTCCCTAACGGGACGGTCACTGGAAGAACAGCGAAGAAACACGCTGACTATTACGACAGAGGAAATTAATTTCCAAATATAAATAAATTCCATTTGCTTCTGCTCGGCGAACCGTAACACATTTAGAGCGGGGGGGAATTTCTCCCGGCGTGAATCGTTTTGGCAACAATTTAAGCAGGAATCGCAAATGTTTATTTGCTGGCGCGTTCGCGGCGGCCGCGGGGCGGCGTCGTTATAGGTCTTTAATGGCCAATAAAATGTCACCGCCCGCGCCCGCAGATAAGTGTGCACCTGAAGCGCCCGCGCCTCGCCTTTGCACCCACATGGGCGCTTCCAACGCCTCCGTTTGCCGCTCAACGCTGTAACTATATTAAATCACAAAATATTGCAGGTACTTACAGTCGAAAAAATTGAATCACATACACAATAATATCTTTGCCAGGTGTATGGTACAGGTGTAGTGAACAAAGTTTTCTCGTGACATTTCGTTGAATCCCATGCGGTTTTCAACTTTAACGTCATTTGAATAAGTTTCTTATTTATAAAACAGTTTAATCTGACAACCGCATTGTATACACGACTTTATAACAGTTGTTAAAGTTGAAAACCGGATAGAATTCAACGAAATGTCATGAGAAAACTTTATTCACTACACCTGTAAGCCATTATGATTATGACATTTACAGTGAAAAGGTTCCACAGCGGCGCGCGATTCAGTATCGTTCACTAGGGGGCTAGCACAATCGCTTACTACGTGACAAGTTCTATTCAGCGTAAGGGTCACAGTTATTCATCATATAGCATCATATAGCTCTGTGTCCCTTATATACACTGAATAAACTTTGCATGCATTAAGCGATTGTGGTGACCCCCTGTACATTATTTCTCACTTTTGCAATTCAAGTTTTGCAAGCTAGTGCGAATAAAAAATAAAAAGGTGTCGTCGATATACGAGTATAATTATGTGGTTTATGTAAACTGAAATAAGGATTTTTTTCTATCGCGACATGTTTTAATATTGAAAATGTATAAAAAAAACCGTAGTAGCCTAGTGGTTTGAGATTTGGGTTCTCAAGGAAAGGGTTCGAATAACGGGCTCACCTCTGAGTTTTTCGACGTTCCAGTATACAAAAATAAGTACCTAAAACAATGAAAGCTGTAAAATTTTATACCAAGTTAGTTTTCGATTAACGTATAACGATTTATTGTGTTTTTTGGAGCAGTACCTAGTAAGTATGTTAGGAATCCCAAATCCTAAACAAACATCAGGTTTAGTGTCAATACTTTTAACAATCACTTTCTTTTCTAATTTTATTTAGCAATATTTACCGAGCTCAAACCACACTTTTTGATACCGGTCGACGCAAGTAAAAAGAACCGCGGGGGGCTGATGGTAGGGATACGTCTTCCTGTACAAGTAGTATATATTATGCGAAAATGTTTCCCTACCACCAGCCCCCCCCCGCGGATCTTTTTACTTGCGTCAACCTGTATTTCAATACTTCAAATACTCCGAGAAGTCTCTTCTCGGAACTTTCCTCCAGCTCTATGAACATACCTAGGTTATTACTATTATAATCCCAGTTATCATGCCAACAAATAGGATATTTATTTATATACAATTCAGGTTATTTTCTTCCCAAGAGATATGGCATCGCCATGTAGGTTTTATCCCCTAGGCCCATTGCTCTTAGAGATCCGTAACAAAAGGATTTAGTAACCATTCTCAGCTATTTGTGAGTGAGTTTCAGAATTTGCGCTCATAACGCTGGGATAACACCGCGCCGCTCCAACGGACGCCGTAACGCTAAAAATACAGTTTTCCCAGATTCGGCAGATATGTACAGCACATAATGTACATATGTATATACATAGGTCCGACGGCTTTTTAGGACGATGATAAAGTTGATCACAATGATAAAGTTAAAGTTGGTCTCCATTAGTCGTTTCGTTAACGATAGGCTAATTGAATTACTTTCTGGTTGCGTTTAAAAATGACAGCTTAAAAAATTCGAAAACTGGGTACATTGCATTTGGTTGTCAATCACTAGCTAACTTAATATCTTTTTTTAAGTAGTTTTAAACTCTAATGATATGTCAATACAGTACAATGCACTAACTAAAAGTACAATCAAATTATGTTAGTCAAAAATGTCCTTCTCTTTCTTCGTCTTGTCGCTCTAACTATTAACATTATGTTCTTTCTTTATCTTTTACTTAGATCCTCCTGTGGTCTCGCTGTCTCTGGGCAGCACGCTCAATCCCCACGACATTAAGGAGGGAGACGACGTCTACTTCGAGTGCTCTGTTCGTGCCAATCCAAGGGAACATCGAATATCATGGTACCACAATGTAAGTGTACATCGCTATGGTTATTTAGACATTGGATTGGTTTTGCACCGTCGCCATTAAACGAAGCGAATGTCGTGCGAATTCTGAGAGCTTAGTGTAAGTTTTTCGTTGCAAAAAAACGTCTTGAACACGTTCGCGTTGAAATTTCAAATACTATGAGCGTTTGTTGCCGTTATTGCTGCTAGTGGCGATGATTTTGTTTTAAAAACGAACGCTAGAGGCTTTGATATCTGTACGTGCCTAGACAGCTCCGATACCTGTCTGAAGTTGATTATTGGTGGTTGCAAAATTATGAACTTAGTATTTTAATAGAAAATTACCTCTAGGATAAGCCGGTGGTCCACAACTTGACGTCTGGTGTGATTGTAAGCACCAAGTCGCTGGTTTTGCAAAAGGTGACGCGCGACCACGGCGGCGACTACGCCTGCCGCGCCGCCAACTCGCTCGGAGAAACCCCCAGCCAACCCACGCAGCTCAGCATACAGTGTAAGCTATTCATAAGCAAACCGCCGTCATCTCAACCCCCAGTACAACCTTGTCTTAGTTAGCCATCATTGTACTCATAAAGGAAGTCACTCAGGGATTTATTGTGATAAGGTCGCATTCCGGTCGAGCATACGTCGGTTTACTATCACTATGACCTAAGTATCCTATTGTCTACTTTGTTCTTTGTTTCTGTATTGTTTTGTACTGATTTGTGGTGTTCAATATAGAGTATTTGTATTGTATTGTATTGTATCCACCTATACGCCCACAATCTTGCTAAATGTGGCCTGCAGGTACCTGTTACCTTAGGCTCTGTCTACCCCGTAAGGGATAAAGACGTGATTTGTGTGTATGTATGTGTATGTGTATTGTATTGTATCCAATGAATGTAACGGGGTTTAAGCCTCTGCTAACACTGTCCGTCTACAACCGTTACAAGGCTGATATTTTGAAACGTGATATATAGATTTTTTAAAGGGTCAAAATGAGAAATAAAACTCTTATAGGATGTTAACAGTATTCACAGTCAGTTACCTAATTTCTTTTTTTTTTATGTTAGAGAGGCCAGACAAACGAACTAGTGGGTCACCTGATGTTAAATGATCACCACTGTCTATAGACAACTAAAACTGCTTTAAAACTTTAGGGATAGTATTTTTTATATAGGTACTATTTGTTGTTGTTTAACTTTTAATTTTTTGTTTGTTTATAATGTTATCCCCTAAAATATGTACAGTATTAGCACCTTAATGGATTAAGTTCCACCACAACACCAACCAAGACATTGACCGATAATGCACCATTTCGCACATATAGATTATAACAATCAGCTAAATCTATGTTGTAGCCGCAGCGAATGGTATCCCTTAGACAAAATCTAACATCACTTCGCTAAATAAAAACAAAACACGTGTTATAAATGTGACGTTCAATATCTCATTTCCTTAAAGGATTCTCTTTTTTCAATACACGATAATCTTTGAGCTTAAAATAAACTTTAAAGATTGAAATAACAAACTTTGGAAAACTCGTTGGAGATGGCGGCGGCTCTCTTAACTTTAAAATGTCTTTGTAATCAGTAGACTAATTAAAAAAACATTCTGTTGAATTCTAGAGCAGTTTCACGAACATTGTATCTAATTAAGCTTTAATTGTAGGCATAATACTTTAAAGGAAACTTTCCCTTGAAATCATAAAATGTGTATTTAGGGAACTACAATATTAGCATTTATTAACTATGGATAAAACCTACTGGGCATTATCAGTCGAGTATTATAAGTATCCGTTAAAGTTTACATTAGCTTAAATATTTATTTTTCAATTTTGAACATAATATTTTTGTGATACGTAAATTTAAGTTACATCAAGCGAATTATTGCAACCATTCAATTTATTCACCCTCTAATGTTTTCATTTGAGAACTTGAGCTTCTGGCAGACTGACAGACAACGTAGCGACGACAATAGGGATTTATTTCGCAAACTTCGGGCTTGAAACTCTAAAAATTAAGTCTCCGATAAGTAAATTGAGACAAAGATTACTTTTCCGATCAAAATTGGAGAGTCTTTTGTCCCCCTATTGTCAACAGAGTGCTAATAAATTTCGTTCCATCTCGAGAGGGGTCTTAAAGCTTTTGCTGACTGCAGTATCAATCATTCTCGAAGAGATCCAAACAAAGATTAGTTACAGTCAACGGGTTGAAAGGAGAGGAATGTATTGAGATACGAATAATTCGCTTTTCGGTAAACAGAAGTAATTGATTCTCTCCCACCGTGACGGCCCCTGCTGCTAAACCGACCGATACCTTTTGGTAAAAGGACATCAAATCTCCCAATCAATTTGTGTTCGAAGCGACACAAATGAGGGTCATTTTACTAACCTATTTAGGTACCTACTTCATGTTCTTATTTACAATACGTTTCGAAGATTAGGTACCTCGGCAGCTTAGCTTCACTTCATTATTCGTTCTAAGATTACGGAACTACCTTCTAAGAATCCATCAATCAATATCTAATAGAAACTTATATCCTTAGGTATTAATTTACTGGCAGTTGTGATCAATGTGGTAACAAACAGGGCAAGTTCTATTAGGGAGTAGCGAGTGAGGGTGTCGAGCGTGCGCGGCGCGGGCATCAATCATTGGCGCAGGAGCCGCGAAGATTTACGCCGTCAACGTCACCGCGTACGACCATCTGAACGACGACAAATGTGCGCTTTGTTCCATTCCTATTTGTTACCTCACCTCGTTTGTTCCAGTTCCGCACTTTGTACCGTTAGCGGAACCTTTGTTTGTATTGCCAGTTACAAATCTGAACCGCGAAGAAGTAGAAATTTACTCGCAGCCGGCGCGTGATCGCAAAACAAAGCCGGTGTTACCTTAATCACATACATATTTTCATATTCCCGTCCCGTTATAGTAATCCTTCGTCGGAAGGGTTGCTTAACGCGAGCAAATATTTGAGAGTTTAATGAAAATCTAAGGCAGCCGAGAGCGCAGTTTTGCAAGTGTATAAATGAATCACGACACCGACTGCGCCGGCTCCGGGGGGGAACAGTTGGACGATAAAATTTATAATATCGTCTAACTTCTGTTATGATTTAACGAACTGAATTCGGGCTCTCTTTGTCTTTGTGTTAATTATTACATTCCTTATTGTAATTGAAACACGACGCTTTGGTAAAGCCGAGCCATACATCTACTCGACGTCGTAATTTACCTTTTACGAAACTCCAGTCAAAGCGGGAATGCTTTTATCGTTGTTTTGTAAATGCCGAGGGATAATTATAGAATATTATATTATTAAGTAAACATGTCCTTATTGTGGCACAAATAAATAATTAGGTGCCTTCCAAAACAAATGCTGATTATACCCGAACTGATTGATATCATGATATTCTACGAGCATAGCTAGCAATAACGAAAATATTCATTCCAATTTTATTTTCGTTACTTATTAAAAACTGTACCACGTTCACATGAAATTTGGCCCTTCGGCTTTAGATCCGCTGCTTGCCTTTTTTACTTCATTTGAATTTACGCACGTCACCAACAGAATTCATAATAGTGTTAACACCTAACAAAGTTAATTAAATTGGTCACCACCAACTATTAATATTATTATGATTACAGTACTTACACATTTTGTGTTATTATTAAAGCCCATTGTGGTAATGTTATGGTTTGTAAGCGGTTGAATATTGAAATAGGTACCCGCTGCAGCGTTGGCATGTGGTCAACCTTTTATGTTGTCCTTGTCAACTTGCCAATGATTAGATCTTTAAACCGTTCATGGACAGACCAAGTATTTCCCTTCCTAACTCGAATTTACCGCTTTCGCTGCCGGCTGAGATGCTGGAAACTTTCCTAAGGAAGTACCAAATTTAAACGCACATTATCGTTCAAACGCCAGTAGCATTGTGCCGTACTCGTACAATTGGGGTGTGAACATCACAAGCCAACCGGCACAAGAAACAAATGGTAGTGAATTTTTAAAGGTACGAAAATAAGGAAACAAGAAAAACTATTTTGATTCATAAAAAAAAGCGACGAGGGTTAATCTAAATCAGTTAAGTGCTGACAGTATTAAAATGAACTTTATCAAAGAAAAAACTATTAACTGTAGCAAGCGATGATTTTGTATGGACCGTAGTTATTTCTACTCGCGATATATCAAGAATAACTGACCGTAGAAAAAACTAGAAGCACAGATTATCTTCTTTCAAAAAGTTCTCAAAGAAAAAATACGCACTGCTTATTCACGAACAGGCGTTAATAGGGAATATTCTTGTTTTTTATTGCTTTTATAAAAGCTCATTTATGTAACAAACAATATTAAAAAATGTTTTTTAAAATAACTCAAAAAATAACCGAGATATACGCTATCAAAGATTTGTCTCTATCTCTTACTAGAAAAACAGAACTTTAAAATGTATGGAGTTTATATGGGCGTATACACGGAGGAGGCCTATGCCATGAGGCACGCCGAATTACGCGACAATTTAATAATAAAACAACAACAACAACAACAAAAAATGAAATTGTAGCGAATTCGGAATAAAAAGGCTATAATCATAAATCATCATGGGCGTAGTGTTTTATGACGTCACATGAAATTAAATTAAATTATGATATATCGGATTTCTCTTTGTAATCGCTGTCTAAGTAGTTTAAAATCCTTATATTTCCGGTATTTCTTGACTGATATTACTTTTAATTTCACTTTTGGTCATCTCTTTTACGCTATTTTATATTTTTTTAAGAGATGTTATATTTGTTATGCATTTTCCTTGTTGGTTCTTAATAAACCCACATTGTTTTCCCTCTTTCAATGTCCGCCTTCCCTCAGACGCGCCAGTGTGCGCGCACGCCTCCCCGCAAGTGCTGGGCGCACAGATGGACGAAGCCCTGCGCGTGCGCTGCTCCGTCACCGCCAACCCGCCCGACGTCACCTTCTTCTGGCAGTTCAACAACAGCGGCGAAAGCCTCGATGTTTCGCCCACCAAATTTGGTAAGAAAATTAATATTTTAACCGCATGCCAGATAAGATTAGAACAGTTTGACACAAGCAATCTAGTATTGACGGTATCGAATTGGAATCTTCTCGTTGAATTACGAAGTTACGAAATAAAGTATGGACATAGGGCGCATGAAAGTACCTATTACAAAAGCGCAATGAGAATAGAATTGAAAGTTCTGCCATTTTTTCAAACACAATTTGACCTAAGAAAATGAAATAAATGTCAGCTCCAATCCTATTCTAATTACGGTTTAGTAATATGCTTTTGGAGGTTGATACGTATATTTATTCTGCCGGAGATGTTTATAATGTATTATTGAAGTCTAGGCACTTTATTCTCCACTCTCTATAACGATAATAATATGGTGAAGTATTACTTATCTACGATACCGTTAATGTTATTTTTTTAACCAGTAACTTATTAGACTGTAGTAAAAGGAACACAGCAGCATAAAATCATGCTCGTGTCAAATTGTTCGTCTATTGCTATGTGGAATGAAGTATATTAGAATTAAATTTTTATTATAACAAAGTATACGCCGACTAAAGTTAACTAAATGCAAATAAACATGACATAAAAAATACGTTATAATTTATTTTTCTAATGCATAGGTAGCTTATTTTTTAGTACACTGCGCTTCAATCTTTACGTAGCGTGTTGGTACGTAACTCGGAGTTGTATATAAATACCTCTCCACCGTGTATTGCACTGCGCGTCATCTTTCATTGTGAGCACACAGAAGGTGGGAAATTTCTTACAGACGCTGTCTGTGCACTATGCATGTAGGAGAATATAATATAAATATTGTTGAATAGATCTTTGGTATCACGGTTCTCTATTGTGTTATAAAAAAATAAAGTTTTGTTACTGTTACTGTCATTGTCTTCTATCAAGCGAGCTAGCGATGGACTCTGAAGCATTTCAATAAAAACACGTTATCTTAAAAACAGTGTATTATTTATACTTTAAAAAATATACTAGCAAAAATATATCGAAGCTCTTTTTAAAATTTTCTTTATCTATAAATAAACAAAAACGGGAAAGACTAACACACACAATACGCGCAATCTTAACTATTGAAGCTGGTAATTGCCAGACCTGGGACCTTACCATGACGTCTCAATGCGATTCAAATCCGACTCAGTTCAGGTTTTAGCTGTTATTTATAGTATGGATCTGACAGCGAGTGAACCTAAAGTGAATCGGAATTGCATCGCATTAAGACGTCATGGTAACCCCCCTGTACCTTGAGTAAAGTTTTGAATTTAATGTCAGTTTGGGATGCGGTGAATTGGTAATATTTTTTTACATTAATGTGTAATCATTTCCTTGTTTAGGTACCGCGAATGGTAGTACTAGCGAGCTAAGCTACAAGCCGCAGAGCGAGCGCGACTACGGCACGCTGAGCTGCCGAGGCACCAACGGCGTCGGCAAGCAAACACATCCATGTGTCTTCCAAATAGTACCCGCTGGTTAGTACACACAAATCACGTTTTTATCCCTTACGGGGTAGACAGAGCCTCAGGTAACAAGACCTAAAAGGTCACATTTAGCATAATTGTGGGCGTATAAAAGGGAATCAAAACAGTAACGGGTTGCTAGCCCCATCACCTATTATAACATGATTTCTAACATTTTCGCCTCTTCCCGCGATGGTCTTCTACCAACTGCGTGGAAAAAGAAGCAACTGGTACGTTCTGTGTTTATTTTTCGCTCCCAGACCATAAATAAAACAAAACAGGAAGAAAAACTGCACATGAATGAGCCCCCTTTTTTACATTCCAAAATAATATATGAAAAAAATACCTGCACCAAGATTTTATTAGGCAACCCAGGTATAACTCTGTGGGTCAACTTTTATTTACGTCACATTTCAATCAAATAACATAATATTATTATATTAACTATACAAGCAGGTGCCAAATGTCACGTTGAGATCTCAAGCTAGTAGCATGATATCATTTATGAGATTTAAGCAGTGAAACACTCCATTTGAAATCGTCAAAAGCGGCACCAAATAACGGTCACAGTCTCATTTGAATCAACAACGCAAGAGCCGAATTGGCTGCACGTTTTCTAATTTCAGCTTGCGGCTTTTAGTCGCGTACGCCAAATCTCATAACTCAACGCTGCAGAACTGCCGCTGTGGCAACTGGAAGTGACAAACAGTTTATTATAACGCAAGAAAATAACGCGCCAAAATGTACATTCGTATCTTTAGACCACAAAAAAAATTATGACCTTTGAAATAAATGTAAGAAAATAATCGTAATTTCCTGTACCTTCAAGTGTTTAAAAAATCACGATGACCACTTCAAAAACATGTGCTTCAGGTACAAAGTTGTGGAAAGTGGAAAGTTACCCTAATTTTCGTACTGAGGCAGAATGCCAAAAAACAAAAAGGCCATTTTGGTAGAACATTCAGATGTTGGTGCCAATCCTGTGCGGGTTACGTGGAGCCAAACTTTCGGGACATAATCTGTCTGTATGTAGTTAACGTCTATTGTTCCACCAGATTTTTTAAAACTTTAACAAAAAGGTCTTGCATCTTAAGGTCTTGACTTAAATTAATAAATAAAAGCACACTAAGAGCTATCAAGTACTGCAATTTAATAGTTTAATTTCCCTTCTGGCCTCCGGAGAGTCTCATTGCGGTGCTAAATTTCAACATTTGCTCTCGGATTTGTCCAAAAAAAGGACTGTAATTCTCTTTAGCTCTGCGTTGCAGCTGCAAGTGGAAATATGAGTTGGCTATAGCGAGGTGCAACGAAATACGTCGCTACCCGCAGAGCGTTTAATATCCGCGCAGTTTGTTATATAGAACGTTAAATTGTCACCCTGTACTTTCACGGCCGCAATCCAACTACGTAAGGGTGATGGGTACTTCATTATCTACGCATAGGAGTAGTGCTCTAGTTTCACTCTAGTCTGAGAGAGCTTCTATTACAATTTTATTGTTAAAATGTAAATTAATTTTGAGATCATTTTCTACTACTGTCTATTTTGTTGGTATTTGCAAGCATCAGGCGACCCGCTTGCTCAATTTACCCTCGTTTGTTTCTTCCAAAAACTTTCTTTTTAAATTTGGTCACGCTTTATTGTATCTTCAGCGCGTCCTAGCGCACCGCGCAACTGCTCGCTGCAGACGGGCAATAACAGCGCTGAGGGAGGCGGCTGGCTGCGCGTGCGATGCGTCGCCGGCTACGATGGCGGGCTGCCGCAGTCGTTCCTTCTGGAAGCGCTGGACCCGATCACCGGCCGTGCGCGGTTCAACGGCAGCGTCACCGACACCGGTGAGTGTTGTAGCAGACCCGGCGAGAGCACCAGCTTGACGGGTTGTTGAAGGTGCTGGATCGGCTCAGCATCCGCATGCACTCGTACTATACTCGTCGTCATAATTAAATTGCAAAAAAGTTATCAAAGATGGCCGAATGTCATGTCATACTCACAAATAATGTCACTGTAATTGTCACATTCCAGATGTAACAAATTTACCTATTAACCAGACACAATGCCATTATAATATGAAGTTTTCTGTTATAAAAGTGTTTCAATAAATATCTATCGGTGCAACTACTATTTTAATTAGGTAGATTGTTTTCTCAGGCAGTTGAATTTAATTATATCTTTACAATAAAAAAATCATAAAAATATACGTGCATTTATAAAAATTTAAATTTACTGGTGTAGAACTATTTCATTTTAATGGAAACGCATTGGTGGTTTTTTGGAACTTAACCTGGAATTCAAATTGCTTAAGAATTTCAAAATTGCAACAACGTCTCCCAGATCTTGTACGTGTAAATGTTTAGTGATGCATTACTTTTGTCAGCAGATGGCCTGGTGACGTTCAAGCTGGACCTGTCACAGCTGTCATCCGCGGGTGAGATGGAAAGCGCGACTTTCAACCTGCTCATCTACGCCAGGAACCTCAAGGGCGAGTCTGAGAAGACCCTGCTCGAGAACATCGCGTTTAATGACGCGGCCAGGAGGACTGGTGAGGAACTGACTAAATATTTTTTATCTCATTCCTATTGAATTACTCATGCTATATAATACTTGTACTCATATCTTACACAAATCCGAGAATGTCATCCACATTTATAGCGTACAAGGTTGGCTTTTCGTCCTTATCGCCTTATAAAAAGAGACAGCAAAAATAATGAATGGAGAGACAACAATGACATTATGTACACTACTGGCAGGACTTTTAATAAATGAAGGACATTTAATTCCCAGCGTAAACAAACAAAAACCACTTGTTAGATTTTAAGCGGTGGAGATATCGTTGTTTTCCACGAGTAGGCACGTTACATCACGCAACATACAAACTAAGAGACTCCGCTAATACCAGCTAGCTTTCCGCGTAGATTATGTTTGCGAAACGCTAAAACCCTTCATACGTAATAGGAAACACACATCAGAGCGATTAATACAGACGCCAACTTCTCTCTCCAAATCTCCAGTTAGTACCGGCATAAATTAAAGAATAATTACCACGCAAGTTCCGGTTTCCTGCCTTTGAATATTTAATACGAACGTTTATTAAGGTAGAGCCATGAACGTGTACGGAACAACGCCGTTATCATTATGTTTAGCCATAAACGTTTAACAGACGGCCGTTGACGTATTTCTTTGAAGTGGACAGTCGCTTTTGTAATTAAATGTCAAGTAAAGATGGATGAGGAAACGTTTTGGAACGTTTGGAAAAATAAATATGAACCTTGCGATGGCTCTGTGACAAAATACAGCATTTTTATTTATTTCCAGATCCATTTTTGTCTGATAATCATGTTCTCGATAAAACTATAATCATTAGTAATGTGTACCTATTACCACAAGCTGTTAGTTAATTGTCCATGATCGAACTGTACGGATCATAAAGCAATAATTCTTCTTTGAACAAGGGATTGTTTAAAATAATTGAACAAAATAAGCATGACGGACGTGACCTCGAACATATAAGCCCTTAGAAATAATTGAGTTCAGGCTGCCCTTAAAAGCAAAGTTTTGAAACAGCTAATGGTCAGGACTTAATCGAAAGTAATCGGAAGGGCTTGAGTAATTAACTGCGCCTTTTGAAATGTTTATTAATAAATTTGAATGTATTTTGGTATTGGAATTCACAGTTATTAGTTTTTTGGCGGTTAATGGTTATCCTGGCTGGACAAGGAAAGTACCTACACATATCGACACACATATTGGACGACATACGTTGCATCCCAAATCTAGTCTCGATCCGAACCAAATGTAATGATGTGATTAACTGATTCTGTTTTGACGTAAACGACACAAGATATTATTTATTTGATAATTTTGTTACAATAATAACAAGCTACACAAGTGTAATACTACAAATTACCAAAATAGTAGACGACTCGGCTTATGCCAGCACCTTGTAGATCAAAAGGTCTCACGGCAAACAGACGTTGCAGACCTAAAAAACATTTATAAATTGGGTGCCATTTAGCACTATTATAAAATTGTGACCAATATCTAAAAACAAAAACGTTCAAATAAAATTTAAATTACTTGTGTCAAAGATTATTAGATTATGACGTAGATGTGTTAGAACCGGCATAGTGAATATATTATTATTTTAATAAAAACACTACAATAAAAACTAAATAGGTGTGTACTTTTTGTGAATAATAAGAATAAGAGCCTACGTGCTGTATTTTTCAAACCACCGAGACTAACTAGAAGCCTACATACCATACTAAAGGGAGAAATATTAGATATATGTCTGTTCGTTACCGTTCCAGTTTCTTGGTGGTATTTTATTAATTGATACTGAAACACAATCGCACATCGTTTTGCTTTTTTGTCTGTTTTATTCTGTAGGGCAGAAAGAAATAGTTAATAAGCCTAATAGTTATTAAGCATAATATAACTGGTTTACTTTTATGTTAATTTAATTATTTACCTACCTACCAAATTTATTACAACCAAAATGACGTTAGAAATTTACTATAAGCTTTTCGGTGAAGGAAAACATCGTGACGAAACTTACAGACAATTGTGAAGCAATTCAATCGTGTATGTAAAGTTCTCAATCAGCACACGGCCTGCGTGTGTACCATAGCCTAAGCCGTCTCATTTTTAGAGGAGGCTAGTGGCATGTACCTATGTAGATAGACTGGAGATGATGATGAAGTACGTGGACTTAAGAGCAAGAGATCCAATAATAAACTTCTTTTAATATCCTAGATGGCAAAAGCGCAATGGGCGGCGTCACACTAGGCGTACTCGTTGCCGCGGCGCTAGGCGCTGCGTTGGCCATCGGCGGCATAGCGTTCGCGGCGCTCTGCGCGCGGCGGCGGCGCGCTCGGCCCCCGCACAAGCACCCGCCAGGGGACATGCTGGAGCTGAGCGACGGCGGACGACGATACGTGGTGGCTTACACCATCAAGCCCTCGCCGGAGCTGAAGACGCCGGAGCCGCAGCCGGATATATTGAACGCGCCAGGTATACTCGGACTTGTTTGATTCATTGTACGTTGAAATAAATGTAAAAAAAATAAGTCTAGATCGTTTTTGCCAATTCTTATTTTTGTTGCCTGTACTTGCGTTGTTATTGTTATCCATTCACGATTATGTTTGCCAAATATAAAGTTTATCCGACCAAGAGAATTGCCTTGTCACGAGAATTTTGATTTAGGTAAATAAAGAAACGTGACTGAAAGCAAAAATAACGGGTCACTTTATTATTTATAGTCCATTCCAATCCATTTTAATGCTTTTATAAACAAACTTGTCCCAAAAAGTAAATATAAAATTTAAATATAATCATCATAGTATCATTTTATAAGATGTCAAGAATGATCCATCAACATTGCTTAGATACCTTATAGAACTCTTGTTCCAGATCGGTCTCCCATTACTTTTATTAAAATTGGTTTGGCAGTTAAAACCACATGCACATTAAATATCGGTTAATGTTTAGGTTTCAGTTACAATATTTATGTTATAAAATGGTTATGTTGCTGATCAGTGTGGCCTTGGCGACATTGTTCGCTTGTTGTGCTTGGTAACATAAAGTGATAGAATTTCGCTCACAAAGTTTAGTACTAAAGCTTACCGTGCTTAGTATAAGTAATGCCACAGCTTTGTTCTCGCTTACAGTTGAGTGTTGAGTTATGCCGACTCTTGTTTACAACTTATCACGTTTAATTAATTAATTATATACATGGAATAAACGATTTAGAAAAACATTGTACTTGATATTTCAGATGAGATCTTTTTTTTAGATTGTGAAAATCAAAATCCACCTCCGAATGCGGTGGAAGCAGACGAGTGGCCTAGCATAAAAGAAGTCCGAGGTAAATTACTATAATAAGTATATTGGCAAAATATATAGGTATTCATCTACAATAAATGTCATCGGGCAGATTTCTTAAAATATTTTATTTTGGTAACAGGTGAGTGGACCAAGGCTGGAGCAGTATTTTCAGCAGAAGACTTAGCTCTACTGGACAGTGCTGGTCAACCGCAACAGGTAAATATAGGTCCCACGTTTGAACTTCATTTCTTACCTCTCACTCGAACAGGTAATTGCGAGTGTAGGGCTTGACACGAGACCACGCTTATCAGTCTTGATATTTTTCAATCATTTCACTGAGCAATACTCACTGTTAATTTGGTACTTAAGTTTCCTTTACAACAACTTAAAAAGAAGAATATTTTTACTGTAAGAACTTGTTTATTTGTTACCAGCTTACACCAGGCAGTGACTTGGCACCGAGCAGTAGGCAAGAAGACGTTCTCAATCAGAACTTAGCTCAGACATCGTTAGCAAATAATTTTAGATCTAATTACGTAGTTACTAACAGTCCAACTCTTGGGAGTCCTAACTTTGTGTGCCCCAACGGCAACATTGGTTCACCGTTCGGGAGCCAAACCCTGACTCTCAGTGGGCCTACCCTCAGTTCTGGAAGTCTGGCAACGTCGACGTTACATAGAAATAAGGGCAAAGGGAATGCGCGGAGAAGAGAACATGTCTTAGCAGAAAATCTACCAGGGCCGGAAAGCTGCGTGTAAATATACTATTAGGGTTATATGTGAGGAACTGTTTGTACTCGGTGAAGCTTAGATAACATTTCTGGCGTGCTCGCAATGTTTCAAACGGAGTGCTGCTCTTCTTTGATCATGAAACAATTTGAATAATATTCAATAAACTGCTGCTTGTTAATTTTTTTTGTGAATTTTGTCAGTCACGTATAGGTACAGTCGAGGGCATAAATAGGTACTTATCCATTATGTTAAATATATGTATCACCGACCTTATTGTTTGTGGCATAAATGTGTTTATATGTACGTTTTTGACGTCTAGGTAACGTACAATACAGAAACAAAGAACAAGGTAGGCAATAGGCGGTCAATGGGTGGTACATATATTTATGCCCTTGGTTGTAGGTACTTATTTATAAACATGTTCTTCCGATTATTTGATTTGAATATAAACTTTTAGTATAGAGTAATCTGCAACATGTTATTTGGACTATTTTTTACTTTCTGATCTGAGTAATAAATGGAACGGCCTACGCCTTAGGTATTCCAATTTCAGAATTTTCTGGTGTTCAAGATATATTTTTCTAAGAATCATTATTTCTATAGATAGATATATTATGTGTTTTTTTACTCGTATTTATAAGTTGTCGGTATTCAGAATCGTGTTTTCGGAAAAGTACTCTCGTTTACTGTAGTTGACTGGATATTCCATCTTCGACGAATTGATATTTTGTATTCAATACTTTAGATGCGGCCTATCAATTTGTGAGCCAAAGTAGAAAATATACAATAAACTGTCTTTGAAAAACTTAATAAACATGTAAATATTATACTGATGCTTGTAGAACATACTATTTATTTTAATAAACTTGGTTGTGTGAATGTAAATAACTAATAGATGAATATTAATGTACCTAACCTAAAGTTTAAAATAAGATCAAGCTATTGCTGTCAATTTATTTACAATCTGCATAAAAATGTAAATGACCGCTGCTGTGTTGGATTACACTAACATTTTTAAGTATAATATTTGTAAACGTTTCCATTTTGTGTTGATTCTATATAGAGTTTAACATTGAAACTGACTTTATATGGGTATGTTGTAGTTGTCGAATACGATGATGTGGTCCTAATAATACGTTCTGGAAATTTTGTATAAATAAATAACAATTTATAAGACACATTGTTTTTATTTTTCTGTTTTCATAGAGCTAAAAAATGCTATGAAACAACCTTTCATCCTAAACGCATATACCTTCTCCGTTCCATCGTGGGTAAAAATCATAAAAGAAATAAATAATTAAAGTAATAATAAGTCATATCCAATTAATATATGTATTTACTTTTTAGTGTTTATTAAAATTAATAGTTTCATTCACTATGCCGCTAAAAGACGCCGCAATTATCCTATATCGGTATATTTCATAACTATCAGTAACAACCACACTTATAGATCTACTCTAATATAATGATGAGGTAAAATTTGTTCTTGTCTATGTTTGCCTGTAGGTATTTAGCGACATATTTCATAGGTTTAAATTTCGTTCAATACACGTAATGTCAACTACACAAGCCCGATCCTGTTCACTCATAAACGTTGGAACAACGTACGAATGCGCCATAAAAATTCTTTTCAAACGTGTAAACACTCCGGCAGAGGTTATTTTCTCGGTGTAGAATGGTGACATTATAGACAATAGCGACAATTTTGTAGCACACCTCGCGCTGCCCGTTCAATCTAATAAAACCTCTTATACCCCCCCCTTCCCCCTCTTAACCTAACCCACCCTCCCGCACCTATCTTATGATTACTGCATGGATAAGTATTTTAGTTTCGCCTCGAAATTTCATTTTACTTTGTAAAGTGTTATATGTAACCTAACATACCTACCCAGGGCCTTCACCGCTGGCCTTCGCACAAATTTCTACATAGTATAAAACAAAGTCACTTCGTCTGTATGTGTGCATACATGTACGCTTAGATTTTTTTCAACTAAACTGGATTTATGAAGCGGTTCTCATGAGTAGAACCATGACAATATGAAGGTTTATCCGTTTAGTTTAATAACCTATAAGAAACTGCGGTTTAAGAAATTCAGAAGACAAGCGAATTCGACCTATACAAAAAAGCTAAATATTATTTAAAAAAGTTATTTTACAAACAAGTACAACAATTTTCACTGAAAGAAATTATTTTCCGGAAAATCGGATTGCCTTCCACGCTAAGTCTGAAGTGTTTACATAAAATGCCTTACAATTGCAAAGGAAATTATGTAGGAAAACGACGTTTACGGCAGTCGAGTGGCCGCGAGCTTTTCAAATATTGACGCGAGACTAACAAATCGGCTGTCGAACCCTAGCTGTTTGGCCTAAACAACAGCTAATTACTGAATGCTGAAATATTCAACGAATACTTTAATCACTTAAGGCTTTTCATTAAGCAGCCAACAGCCAACTAGCTACAACATTAGACATAGTTTTTACAGGATGTAGACCGCCATTACCTTAAACGAGCTCTCGATATTTCAGCGTGGTAATATGCATCGTGCTCACGGGTAGCCTCGTATAAAGCTATCGTGGACTATATCCCGTAGAAAATATGTCTAATATAAGTAATTATTAGCTGCAATATATTGGGTTCAAGACAAGAATAGGACGCCTTGCACTAAAACAGATTCCTTAGCATTATAATTATTTGCATTATACGACGTCTTCTCTTAAGTTTAAATGAAAAGCTTACACGTGCATAGGTATAGGGTGAGAACGATGTACAAAGGGTTTATTACTTGCTGCGGCTTTTACGGAAGTCAGAAAATGGAAATTCATATTACAGTAGGTATAGGTATAGGTACTGTTCTATCCTTGGCCTGATTACTCCTTAGTAACCTTTCCTGTAATAAGTAGGTTTAAAACCAACCGCTTTCACAGTACGGCCGCTGGGGACGCTCGTGTAATAACATTATTTTAGTAAAGGTAGGAAAGATAAAACTTATCATTAAGCAAACGTAGGACCGCTAAAACAACAAAATAGTTTGTATTAAACGAATTAAATGATATTAAAGTAAATGTTTGAATTAACGTTTTTACAAGGTCAGAGTGATACTTGTTACTATGCTGCTATAACGGTTTTAGATATATACTTGCTGACGCTCACGGCTTTGCACACCACACCACTGAGAATTCTCCATCCCAAGGGAATTTCAAATATCCGTCCCTATTACCTGTTGAAATTATAAAGGGTTCAAATCCGGGCTCACACCGTTTAGTTTTTCAGAATTCATCTGTAAAATTACACTTTAAATTTACCATAGGCCTATTGGTGTAGGGAAAACAGGGTATTGGAAGTCGTCCACACCTGCGAAGCAGAAGTATGTATGAAGTTCTCAATCTTGACCCGCGAGGGAGCTGTAGCTCAAACGGTCACATTTTGAGAGGAGGCCTATGCCCAAGTGTAGGACGCCGTCTACTATAGTTAAAGGTGATGCTGATAATCAGCGCCGGCTCCAGTCTTTGATCAAAGTAGAGCGAGTTGGTTGAGTTGTCGAAGTCGTGATGAGGAAAATAGTAGTGACCGATTTGTTCACATCGCTGAAACAAATGCGATCATTACAAACATTAAGAGACGAGTACATGTAACAAAACAAAGCAGACAATCAGGTTCATGATGGAAATTAAACGTCCAAATAAAACACGTTGGATGCATTACGCTTGATAAATACGAGTAATTGTCCCGTAATCCCGTATCGCCCTAAACGGAATAAGGTTCATGTGTGGAGGGAGCGTGAACGACAAATTCCTTAATACAATGATGGTGCTCCAGTTTATCGAGGCGGGAGTTAAAATGCGCGCCTACATAGACGTGTAAACTCGCGGACGAGTCTTAAATGAAATTAGAGTGTGTCAGAAATAGGCTTATTTAAGGCTTACTCTTCGTGATTACGCCTCTGTCTGCTGTTAACGACTAAGAACGCGGCGCTTTATTTGATCAGCACCGTTGAAAAAACTTCAAATGAATTAAAATATCTGAGTCCGTTCCGACAGAGAATGTTAAGTGGGTTCCTTCTCTATTAAGCTGAAACGGTAGCTACGACCCGGTTTCGAATCTGTTGATTTATGTGCGCCTCGAGTAAGATTTTTACTTGTAATATAGATAATTTAAAACCCTTTATACCTACAGAAAGCCTTTTATCTGAGCCAGCGATGTACCTACACCACGAATAGACCAATCGCTCACTTTGTCATTTGCAATTTTGTTTAATAAGGTAATGTATTACTAGTGTATACTATTGTTTATGTTCATTTTTATTCATGTTTTTCTTTCTTAACACATATTTTGTTTCGCTTTGACCGGTAGACACTTTACATCTCTACTATAGACTAATATAATTTAAGGTACCTACTTAACTTGGGGACCTCTTGCATCCCTTTTATAAATGCATTATAAGTTAAGCAGAATTTAAGTACTGTTGTAAATTTATTTTATTCTGAAAAAAATACTTTCTGCCAAGTTCCTTGCGGATCTTTTTGACAATGATGGTATTTCCGAGTGAGCTGGTAGCCCTTGGCGGCCTGTTTGCAAAATAAACTTTAGAATTTTAGAATTTTGTGAAATATGATTATAATACCGACTAGTTTCGGTCTTCGTTGAAAGAATTTCCATAGTTAGGTACGTGAGTAAACGAAAAAGCGAAATTACACTTCTCTTTAACAAGTAACACAAACACTAGCCTGCTTTAAACGGTAATCATGATATAATGCGGGTTATCCCTGAGCAATGTAACGTCCTTTGATTAATTACGCTTCAATTAACATCACAGTAGACACTTACACATGTATATAGACTATGTTATTCATGACCTAGAGTTTATAGAATTCGAGTACTAGTTTAACCTTTGTGGGAAAACAATGACAATTATTGTGTAGTCTAGTCGTATGGCATCATCAAAGGCATTATTACAGATTGGAAGACGTTGTTTGGTGGTACTTAATTAAGTGCAATTGGATTGATGAAACAACTGCCTACCAGTATGTTTACAGAACCCGACGTTCTGAGCCTGTTTCAGGCTTATTGGTCTCAGACAATGCAACGACTGTGCAAGCCAATACAATATTACCATTTGCCATTGTCCATTTCAATAAACTTTAAAATAGCAGTTTTCCTAACATAATTTAAATACCTCTTTTATTATTACAAAGCAAAGCAAGTTACATGCGTGTTATAAATGAAAATGTTAAGTGATGGGAAAAATCTTAGGAATTATTTGTTATAGGGCGATGCGGCTAGCAACCCATCACTATTTTCATTCCCTTTTCCACCTATACGCCCACAATCATGCTAAAACGTGGCCTTTAGGTCTTGTTACCTCAGGCTCTGTCTACCCCGTAAGGGATGGAGACGTGATTTACGTATATTATGTACGTAGGGGTAGAAACTAAGTGTGAGTTGTTATTTTAACCTTTTCGACGCCAACAACACGTATATAAGCACCGCAGGTTCAACGCCAATGACCTACATAAACGTGCAGTACTTCAATACAAAAGCAACTTTCGTTCAATTGAGTTTAGGTTCAACTTAAGGCATCGCAACAAAGAAGTCTGGTATATGGGGGACGTATCTTGTAATTACACATAAACGGATAACTCACGTATAAAAAGTCGAGTGATGCTCGACATGTTTCGGACTATTTCGTAGTCCTTCTTCTTGGCGCTCGCTACGGCGGCAGCGAAACGAACACTGCGCGCCAGCGCTCTGTTCGCGCGGCTGCTCGACGCAACTGACAGCGGCGCACAACTACCCTCGTTTCATCGTCATTTTTATTATCCGTTTATGTGTAATTATGATTGGGTCTCACGGTAGTTTCATGTTGAAAGACATCTCTTGTATTTGACGTGGCGGCGAAAAGGTTAAAAATTAATTAGTGGTACAAAAGTTGTTAGTGTTATCGTTAAAGTAACTTTGATGCAACTCACACTAACGAATTCTAGATGTAGATGTTAATGCTGCCGTTATTTGAGTCCAGGGCTGGTAACCTAACATAAGGCAGAGAATACTTTTACTACAGCCTACAGTACCCATCCATATTCTTCTTATAGAAGTAACTGGGTAGGTGAACACGTTTAACCTGAATAAGAATTTACCTAAGTAACTTCACATTACCTACAGACTACTGTGAAACTTGAACCTAGAGGTGTCCTCGTGAGGTAAGCCGCTTAGGTGTTATTGGAGAGCAGACAGTGACGGGACAGGTCAAGCGAATGGCATCTCCAACTAAACAATTGTTTGTTTTCGCTCTTTTTTTCATCTGGTACCATTGACAATAATAATAGGAGCTGCTTCTGTATCATTCGAAAATTCCTTAGCATTGTAAAATTTTAAGATCTTCCCGTACCTCAAAAAAATCGAACCCTTAAAGGATCACTTTGGTGTTCGTCCGTCTGTGCGTCTGTCAAGAATCTTTTCTTGAGGAATGCTTTAAAGTAGAAAGTTGAAATTAATACCAAATATTTAAGCCTGCAGCTGTGAAAAAAAGCAACCTATTAGCAAATATTAACTCTAACAAAAGATACAGTCATTTGAAAAGGTGTTATCATACAATTCCCGTGCACCAAAAAAATTAAAGGTACTTCCAGTACTTCCAGTTGTCCTAGAAATTTGATGTGAAGGTCTTATAAAGGAGGCTAAAAAAATCTGTTTTTTTACAATTTGTCTGTCTACATAAGTAACAATATAAAATGACTTTACACCGCCTACATTTTTCTTAGGAGCAGAGCTTAGCTAACACTGGATTTTAAAACCACTTACCGAATGTGGAAGGAACCCTCGGGGTGCGGGTCTGATTCGCACTGAGCCGGTTTTTTCGGACTGAATTTCGATTCAGTCCGTGAGCTCCTAGAACTATCTTCGGATTTCGGCTACGATCGGTTGATTCAAGTGTCAAATCCATTCCCAAACCTGCATTGCACAGGTGCCGCGAAGAGGGAACTCCATCCCGGGCTGGTCGTAGGGCGTCGCGGTGACACCGAGTGCACCCGTAACGCCTCACATACGACTGAATAGGGAATCCGTGTGGTTTTTAGTGGGTATGCCTGCCGTCGCGGGAGAGCCCCACATACCCCCGGTAAACCCGTACCGGGCGGATGCATAAGGCGCATTTTCCACACCATAAAAAAAAAGTTTCAAATTCATAAGTGAGCGAGACAACAAAACAGACCCGAAGGTCTTTTTAGATAATATCGCACTGTAAGTTTACTTTTTAAGCCCACAAACTTAGTTTTTCCTCATGAAACTGCCCTGTATAAATTTCCATCTTCATACCGCCTGCATTCTACTTTGATGACATGATGCACATAATCTTAAAGGACAAAGGGACTTAGTTCGAGCACAAAGTCAACTGAAACTGTTTGTTTTTTTACCGCCACTTTCATGTTTACTAACAAGGCAACCGAAACTAAAACTAGCCAACTCCATGGATTACATGAGAAATAAGTTGACTTCACCAGACTAATGAAAATATGTAAATGTCACCATCTGTTTGACTAAGAGCTGAATAACAAGTTCTTTGCTCCCGTGCATTCTACTGAGAACTTTTTCGTCCTGCTCGTAGCAAATTACTTTCGAAGTTGCCCTTTAATTTACACTTCAATGAAGCAACACTAAACTTTGAATACAAATTTCATTTAAAACCGACCCAATCAAAACTTGGGATACCATGTGATCAAAGAAGCCACGTGTTGGGCACGGAGTTGCAAACTAACACAATGCGGGTTCGCCCGGGCTGCCTGGGAACATTCCCTATGAATAAGATCAAAACTTTGTTCTATGGTAAGTTAAGTAGCTCTGTTATTCTTCTTCATAATAGGATTAAATTTTTAAACATGCGTCATCATCTATTGAAATAAATGCCATCATATTTTACTCGGCCTCCTTCTTCATTAATTATTACACTAAACGACGTATAAAATTTGTTTTTAGACCTAACTAAGACTTTTACAAGCCGGATATTTTATGTAGTTACAGTTAGCATTAAATATATCCTCTAACTTTGATCGCTACGTTATATTTGACGCTAACTACACTTACTAAACAACTTCTGTAAAACTTAATAAAATCGAGAAAAGAGACCAATCTTCAAATTTTGAAGTGGTTTCACAGAACGGGTAATATTAAACTATATTGCTTATTTCCTGAGTCCGATTTCCATTCTAAGGCACGAACGAAAATTGAAACTCCGTATAAGTTTAGTCTATGCGCAAATTGGACGTCGTCAAATAATCTAAAACTAAAAAAATGATTACTAAGCCATGCATCTTAATTTAGAAAACAATGGGGGACATTTTATGTAATAAGAAAATTTACAGTAGGATTTGATATAACGTAATCTTTAAACACTTTATAGTATTACACAACCGTAACTTCGCATGTAGGCTAACAATAAAACAATATAAACACGCAGACAACATTTACTGTAAGTTATACAGGCAAAATTAAAATAATTCCAAGTGACTCGCTTGATACTCGACATTGAGCACGCACATAACTTTAACAAACGTTTTTGTCTGCCGTTTTACATTTAACTTCTCTTCATTCACGCCACTAATAAAACCATAAAATGTTTGACAATGTGTACCAATCTATCTGTATAAATAAAAATGAACCGTCGAAATGTATAGGTTTGCGCATAAATAACTTGCGAACGCCTGCACCAAAATTGGATAATTATTTTTAATTGTCTTTGTAACTGTCTCGACAAGGTTTATTTAAAATAACATTTTGAAAAAGTACTGGAACGGGGGCGAAGCGAACAACAGCTAGTACCTAATATTATAAGTAACCATAGATTACAGTATACATATTATACAAACTAACGAGTTGTTAACTCCTTTCAATTAAGATTTTATTAGGGATCCCTTAGGCTCACAACGTGTAAGAAAAATAATCTCGTCTATCCAACTCGCACAGACACACGCGTATTATATCGCTCTTTCTCTTATGTTGCTATTCTATTACTGTGATCTAAATCTGTTTTAACGGATGTGGTTCTCACATAATGTTAGATTAGACCGAATAAAACTAAAAAGAGCCTTGTGTGAGTTAATTTACTAAAAACAATCTCAAACCATAAAAAAAGCAAAGAACATATCCGATGGCCAAAGTGATAGATACACGTATAAATGCACGTTAACAAGTGCAAATAAACTTGGTCAAGGAAATTAGTTGAGCTACGCACACGATCACGAGACGAGGCGTAGCTTTCTCCGGTCTCACTTGGTGTTCATAGAATTCTGAGCTTACTTTTATTATAATCTGAATATAGATATACCTACCAAGGTTGTTAAGCGCGTTGCAAACTTTATCCAATTTTACGTACAGGTGTTATAGGTACGAGTACGCGTTTGCTTGCGCAAAACTTCGTGAACAACTTCACGGAAATCAGTATGAGAGACATAACTATAGGACTTCACCAGTGTTGCTTGTGGAGTTCCCGACCGCCTCTATAGACATAATAATGAGCCGTTTAACGTTGTTTCATTATCTTGTCACTGAAGAATTATAATAGAATAGAATAGAATAGAATAGAATATAATTTTATTACCACAAATAGAGTACACATACATTTATATAGAGTAAATCAAACTTAAAACTAAGTGTGGCAATTGGATTGGGCTCAGCGTGTGCTGCGGGTGCGCACCGCGGGAGCGCGCACACACACAGCGCTGATTTTCAGCCCAACCCTATTTATTCCTTTATAAATCTTATTTAATTACGCGGGTAAGTTTGAACGACAAAAAAGAAGAAGAAAGAGAAAAATTTAAGTAAAACAATTTGGATGAATTTACACAAAACCACAAAATGCATTAGATTAAAGCCAGAGAGCAGTCCAAAGTAATAAGTAATTAAACAACTAAAACAATCCATCCTACAATTAAATAAATAAGCGTGCATGGCCCGACCTTGAGCCCTATACCCTACCAGAGCAAGTGATTTTAATAAGTACTTACTTGTTTGTTTAAAAATAACGTACTCAATTTGCGTTTCAAGGATGAATTGATTTCTATCAATTTAATTTTATTGTTCAGGCGTTAGTTTGCGGAATCGATACTATTACTATGTTACTATGTGCTCTTAGAATGTCATTTGGCTTTATGTTGCTCTCTCACTCACCCTTATGGGTTTGATACTTGAATCGGCCGAGTGACGGAGACAACACAACAAACCCGAATGAATGGCGATTTAAGAGCTCACTGCACGGACGGTATATCGATGTTGTATGTTGAATTATTGTGCTTGCGGTAGACGATGTCCTCATAGCTTTGAGGATGGACTAGTACCTATAGGGTATGTATGTAAACTCTTTAATATAAGTTAGTAAGTAAATGCTTTATTGTACAAATATAAAGAAACAGACACAAATCACATAAAAAAAATATGCACAAAGATGAACTTAGCCTTATCCCTAGATCTCTACCGGTTAACCTTTGAGTAGATGAGATGAGAGGAAGACTAAACGAGCGAGTCTACACAAAATTAAAAATAATACTATAAAAGACAGAAAACTAACAGACTAACCGAATTGTAGAAGGACAACTTACAAAAATGGGCAAGCCGTCGAAATAGGTCCACTATTAATTAAAATTAACAACAAATAGGGTTTGAAACGTGTCGCGATTTTGCGTGAGTGAGTTTATGTGACGCATGTTATGGTTGAAGAAACTGCATCGTGCACCGCTGAGGAACCTTTTCATAGACAATATCACAATAATATATTTGGCATAATTATGTGAGGGCTATGTATGATATGTCAATATGACGCTTGCTATGACAAGGTTCTATAGTGGTAGACAATTCAGTTTCTTTGACTGTATGTTTGAATGCCTCGTGGCACGTGTGGTAACGAAGTAGCAAGGAAAATGTTTTTGTTCACTTCATAATTAATCTTCATCTAATATGTAGACTAGCGAAGTAAGTAGCCGGGTCTTGTTAGGGTTTCACGTGCTCTCGTAGGTCAAGATTGTTTTCAGACTCGACGCTGGGGGCTTAAGTTTAGACTTTAGTAAACCGCTCGGCGGGAGTTTGGCTCAGACAAAGGCCCCGCCAGCGGCCCTATTGTCACACACTCGAGGATAAAGCCCGGGTCCAGGTAAGCTATGACTATCTCTAGCGTGAGAAGGCAGAGAGTACACAACACCCACGCCATGACGGCAAACATCACATACAAGCAAATTATGGCGGTGTGTTTACAGCTTCAAAGCTATTTCCAACTGACTTCAAAAGGTAACAGTGTTCCTTTTTCATCATGTTAACCAATCATTTCACCAACTGTCCCACCCGATATTTCCCTTCTCCTTCATGAAAAGCTCACAGTAAATTTAAACGCAATTTTGCTTATAAAATTTAGAGGTGTAAACCCGGGTTCCGACGTAATGATCCACTCTTTGAGAGCCCCGGTCAAACACAATCATCCACATAACAAGGTATCGTTTTAAGAAGAATAGCAGAAGTAGTAATTGTAGTAGTATTCAGTGTCTGAAGTTCCCAATCCGGACCGGACCCGTTTGGGATCTATAGCCCAAACCCTCTCATTATGAGAAGAGGCCCGGCAACGGGAGGCCGAAGACAATGAGTTTATTAGTTATTCTCCAGATTCATCAGCACCTTCTAATTAGCGCGTTACTTTTTTCAATTACGTGACGAATTAATCCGAAGAATTACTGAAACCAAGATTGGGCATCCATGAACGTAGGTACCTACATAGCACGTCCACCTTTAGTACAAAATATGTTCGCCGACTCCGCGTCACAGCCATTCAACCGAATCCTCGCCGATTGATCTGTTTATCACAAACCGTTTCGAATCACGTCACATCAATAAAAGATTCGGGGACCAAAATGGCGGCGAAGCTGTACCTGTTTGTTTCATATTCATCGGAGCCGATCCGGAATTACATACCCGGTGACCATGCTAATGTCGCACCCAGCGCCACCTCGCGTGAATATTTCACGAGTATTTCAAGGGTCATTTAATACGCTACGTTCGAAGCATGAATATAGCTTTTAAGTATACCTTTTCATACTAATATGTTAACTGGTTCGGGGCTTAGGATAAAGTGTGTGCGAATAGGCTCGAGGTGAATGTCGGCGGTATTTCATAGGTTATCTATTGGCCTTGCGTAGGAGTAATTCAAATCAATATTTCAGTATTTTTATACTTTGTTAAACATACGTAGTATTTCACAGTTCTGTATTCACTATCAGGTAAATCCGAGCTTTCTACCTAGTATCTGAACACGCTTTTTGGCGATTTACAATATGATCGTCTGTTTTACGGAATGGATTTTGATGAATTTGGTACACAGACAGTTTAGGATACTTTTTGTGCCGTAAAACTACTAGTTCCCGAGGAATAGTGATAAACCAGTTCTTCTTATAAGTCAACAGCTCGTCGATTTATAAATGATGGAGTTACGAGATAGGATCCGAACATAAAAAAAATACAATCAAATTGACAACCTTTCTTTTTTAAAGTCAAAAACGTACATTGACGTCGGCGGCGTTTTATTGTAAATCAAAAAGCAAATTGAGTTACTGTTGACATTTTTGAGTGCTTTTATGATATAGATATTACTTAGACGCCTTGGAAAATACATGTGAAAAGGCATTGTCAGACTTCGATATTCATTTTTTCATTTGACACAGACTGTATTACGTAGTTAGTACAATAAATCGACTATATTGAAATATATAATTGAAATCTCATATTAGAGGAGGTAGTCTAGTAACTTTTTTAATATGTATTGAAAACTGTATCGATACCCAGAACGATTCTCTAGATTAAAATGAAACTGAGTTTCAAAGTAATTTTAAACTATTTTCACAGCTCAACGACAAAATTTCTCAAATTTATTTATAAACCAACGAACTAGTACGAAGAATTGAATATGTTTATCACTATCTAGTGGGAACTATGCATTTTCCGGGATGAAAGTTATCCTATGGCCATTAACTGTTGCAAAACCCATATTTGTTAAATCCATAAAATTACATCGTCACTAACTCTCGCATTCATTAAAATAGTAAGTTTTATGAACGACACAATTCAAAACTAGAATCGAAGGGCCTATTTTGAACTTATTCAAAAAACACAAAAGCAGTCGACAGAGCTGAATGCTCATAATGTCGCTAGGCCCCCAGGGTGAACCCGAACACCAAACAACTTATAGCTGTGTCCTAGGGTGCAACATTTGAAGCCTTTGAGGTCCTCTACTGAGCCCCAGCATTATTTCTTATGTATACTTGAATTAAGTGCCTGTCATAAATTATATCTATACTATCTATACTAATATTATAAAGAGGAAAGATTTGTACCTATTTTTGTATGTTTGTAATGAATAGGCTCAAAAAGTACTGGGCCGATCTGGATGAAATTTGGAACATAGATAGATTATAGTCTGGAATAACACATAGCCTACTTTTATCCCGGAAAATTGCGTGATTCCCGCGGGATAGCGATAAACGAATTCTACGCAGACGAAGTTGCGGGCAACTGCTAGTCAGGTATATTTCGACTACATCTATACTAATATTATAAAGAGGAAAAATTTGATTGTTTGTTTGTTTGCATTGAATAGTTATACATAAGTATATAAATAGATGACCACAAGAACAGCGATTGTACAGTCGAGTTCTACAATTTATTTATTTTTCATCAAACAATTTACACAGCATTACAGTATAGACCAAAGCACTGGAAAACTTAATTTAAACAAGTATTTAAACAAGTAACATATCCTTAAAGACAGTGATCAAATAACATAACATAAAAATAATTGATTACAATTACAAAAACGTTATAGACTACAGGCCCACCACCATTTGTACGGCATCAGTTTCATACTGTTTCAATACAGCTTCTAATCCATTATTCTGCAACGCCGTACAAAAATCATGCGACAAGGGGAAAAAATCGAGGGTTGCACTTTTGAATTCTCACCAGCACTCAGTTGGACAGCTTACAAGTGACGGCATAGTGCTGAATCTTATTATTTTATGCTCTTATATCGTCCTATATACGTCACCTGGTGGTTCATATGACCCACATTTTTTGGTCATGGGCCTGTAGTCTATTAATTTTATCAGAAGCTCGCTTAAACAAAATAATTCAAGACAGAAGACAATGAAAGTAAAGAGAGGAAAATGTTTTATTGTTCATGATTACATTTGTGGAGTATGACCACTATAGACATCCAATATCTATGCAACCGACCGTTCGAGACTATCTACACCTTTGACAGCTATACCTCTTGACCTTAGTCAACAGTGGCACCAAATGGTGAGCAAAGAAACTATAGTCCCCATTTCGTTTGACATTACCAATGGATACGAAACCGCGAAAATCAGAAGATCCGATAAACAGTAAAGAGCAAGGCTGAGTGTAGCGAACACTTGTTAGATTTGAAGGCTTGTGCCGCGGCGCCGGGCACAAGCGGAAGCGGTGCTAGTAATAATCTAGTAGTAGCTAGTACGATTGCAAGCAAATGTGACTCCTTCTCAAGTTTTACCAACGACGAAGGTAAATGAGCAAGTGGGTTAGTAATTAATCACCAGTACTCATTGACATTAGCAGCATTACAGATGTGTTGTAAGCCTAGCGGGCTAAGATAAGATACCCCATGAACCAGTAATTTCACCGGCTATTCTATTCTACACACCGAAACACAGCAGTGCTTGCGCTGCTGTTTGGCGGGAGGATTTGTTAGTAAAATGTTGGTAGCAATACAGGCGCTGCACAAGGTCCTACCACCTGCAAGATGTAAGCATCCTAACCATAGTACAAATACTGTAAGCTGTGTTCGTAGGCTACGGTTACCCCTTACCATCAGGCAGGCCATAGATTGGATAAGGTTGTTTGCTCCCGGCATAGCTAGTAAAAAACAACGATATTTTGGCGAGCATTTAACAGCGCGTGCCGCTCTTCCTTATTACTTACAGAGATACCTTATTCAACTATTTCCATACAAATCAGGCCTGGCAGGAGCCATCAGCGTCTTCGGCGTCTTTAGCGGACGCACGCTACTACACGCAATTTTACTTAAATGACGTATCAAGCCATGAATTCCGAAAAACAAATTAGCTCCACGTCGTGTAAATACACATACAGCGCAGCACTGATTGTCAATTCCGTGGTCTTTGATTATACCTCATCTATGTAGCTGTCCTGTGCGAATTAACATGACAGCTGCACTTTCCTGCCTTGCGCCGTCACACCACTGAACTATCGAACTCTGCTTACAAAGTCGTTCACTTCCAGGCTTCCCGGCCAGCTAAACGGCCCGGAAACCGCTGTGACGTCACAGACCTTATACTCCGGTCAATAAAACCTGATAATAGTAAATACCAGTGGGTTAAGGCCTCTGTACTCAACATTATAGCTCTACTGGACATATTTTCTTTGGGATATACGTATATGGATCGCGAATACCTTTTCTGAGCTTATAATATTTCGACGCAGCCAGTTGAGTCGAAATTTAGGGAATGAAAACGATCAGCTAGATCACCTGATGTTAAGTGAGCACATAAAATATAATGTCAGTAATTGAGCAATTGAACATAACAGCGGAAGCGCTGCTGCTTGGCGGCTGGATTAGCAAGTAAAATAATGGTAGCGATCTTACACAAGGGTCCCGTACAAAATATGTCTGAAGAAATTAGCTGTGAATCATCAAGCGAAACTGTTATTAGCTCTTATCTCTTGTATTGTGCCGCGTACGTACCAGTAAGCTCTAGAATTTGGCGTACAGCCTCCTCGTTCCTTTCTAGACATCTTTACCGGTGTTAGCCCTCTGGGAAACAATTATATTATGATAACAGATTTAAAAGATTCATGGCTAATAACATCAGACACTTCTCAACAGGATATAGAGCGCGTTTACTTTTAACATCCACCCGCAATTCCTTAAGTCTACCCGTGCAACTGCAACTGCTATGCAACTGCAATGCAACTGCGTCGAAATTTCAGGAGCTTGGTGTATATCTTGTTGATAATATGTCTGATGTTACATACACAGTATATACGGTCACAGATTTGAAGTTTAGGTAATCAACATCGGTGTATTTAAGACAAAAGCTGTTTCGGTCCCCGTCTGCAGCTATCCTCTCGTGCGATGCACTGGGGGGATAACAGTGCACTTCGTAAGTAGGGAGATCGCAAAGTTTCGTTCTGTACATAAATTGTTATTTACTTTATTGGCAGTATAGGTAGGTAAGTTCGTAAATTTCTGTTTCAACTCACAATTTCCTGTTTATCAACTCGAATCTTAGATCCGAAACGGTCGGTCAACTTTGCGACATCTGACAGTTTACATGACCAAATACGGTACAGTCAAGGGCCTAAATATATATACGTTACCAAGACCTTTATGCCATAAATAATATAAGGCCGATGACACATAATATATTTCACATGATGGCTGTATCGATATTCGTGCCTTCGACTGTACCCAGACACTTCAGCAGAGTCTCAGTGACGTTTTATGTTGTTACATTTTATAAATAGGTTGAAATTGATATCGTTTGTGTTCTACATTATACAACTTATATCTACCTACCTACTTTAATATGTATAAGTAGATACCTACGAAATTCTTTGAGACTTGCAAGATTACACAACGTTGAGCCTAAGTGATATAACCGTAAGCATGCATAAACGTAAAAGATGTAAGTAACGTCCCAAAAACCGTCATTATTATTTGATATATGAATGAAACTTATATTGTGGCGCAGCGTATCGCCCGCTGAGCGCTCCGCTCACCAAGAATGCGCCATAATCTGTATGGAGGCCAACAGATGGTCTCGCAGCCGAGATACATTATCCTTTTGTCTTATATCCAAAACCCGGGGACACGCTAAGAACTTTATCCCCAAAAAGATAGAACACAATATCGCCCAGAGCTATAGTAATCAGCTACCAACGGGTACATTATTGAGCTAGACAATTTTCAGCACACAAAATCTCACAAGTCTTTTCATGCGGAAGGAAAATAAGACCCCTTTTTGTTCCGACACAAAAGTTTCAACTTCAGCTCTAATTCTTCAAACACAATTAAGCAATTTTAAAATTTAAGTTGATAAAGAAAGTAAAACATTACAAAGATATATACAAAAATAGACCACAATGCACAAAGGATGTGTAATATGAAATATTTTATAGGCAATACAGATAGTAAAGACAGTATTTCCACACAAAAACGGCTCGGGAAACGTTCCCAAGACACTGGAGTGATGTTCAGAAAACCATTTGCCACGTTCACCCTTTAAATGGGCCACACACGAGCTAGATATCACCCTAAATTGGTCTAATCTTTAGTTATGGCCCCTCGTAGGAGTTTACTTTTTCAACGCGTTGCGCTCGCTATCGAGAAATGGAAAAGTTTAGTCGGTCGTGGGAATAAACCAACGAAACACTCCCTTAACGATAAAACTGTTACGCTCATAGCAAGATAATAATTCTTCTTTTCATATCAAACAAATTAGCGATCACTGGAATATTACAAAAACCGAAATTAGTACCTGGCTCTGTCTACCCCGTAAGGGATAAAGACGTGATTTGTGTATGTATGTAGAAATTAGTACGTCAATACCTATTGCAATCAGAGACAGAGACGAGTTTAGCCAAGTAGCAGCGGCGGCGCGGTGTTGAGTTAGATCCACTAATCTACTTGACTATTCAGTGCTCAAAATGTAATATTCCACAAATGAATTTATCAAGACGACT
Source organism: Pandemis corylana (assembly GCA_949127965.1). Classification (NCBI taxonomy): domain Eukaryota; kingdom Metazoa; phylum Arthropoda; class Insecta; order Lepidoptera; family Tortricidae; genus Pandemis; species Pandemis corylana. The sequence goes on from OX421868.1 coordinate 7,031,282, forward strand.
ATGCTCAAGCGAACGTTATTGAAATTGTAAAGTATTTCTAAGTTTGAAGTGGCAGCAAGTCTGGAGCGAGCAAGGCACATGGGAAATGATTACCATATTCAACGCATTTCCTCCGGCACACCAGAGGTAGGCTTCTTAGGAAATTATTTGTCATATTAACGTCACTCCAGCCCGAGTTTCGACGTCGAGATGTTAATATATTAAATTATCGCTGGAGGTATTCTAATGTAATTCGATACCGATACAACGTTGGGAAATTATTAAGCTCTGTATTGGCGGTATTGGCGGTAGTGATCGCGGATATTGCCGGTTTGACGTGTTGTTGCGAACACACATAATCGGCTTCAGAAAAAACAACAAAAACTTGAACAATAACGGTTTACGCTGTGAACTGGTTCATGTCGCAGAATGCCTACGCTTTGTTGGAAAAATAACAGGTTTACTCGCTGTTTTAGATGTAATAAAATATTGTTCCGGAAAATATTTCCAAGCCGCCTGTGCCGGGTGTTCTGCGGGCCGCAAGCCAACGAGGTGTGACTTCGTCAAAAGTCATTTATAACCAAGCAGAGCATAACAAGGTAGCATTTTTTCCACTTTAATTAAACCGCAGTCGCCACACCAAACAAAAACCACGAAGCCAACAAATCAATTTCGCTTCAGGAAATTACTTTGTAAAGTTGAAAAGGGTTGCGCGATACGGTACCAAATTGAAATTCTTTTGTACGCGCTGCCTTTACATGTCCAAAATGTTACCTGTCTCTGCGTCATAGCACAACGCAATTTCGATTCAAACTATGCTACTGGCCACGTCATGGACTTTGACGAATATTAAACTTCAAAAACATCAAATATCTTTTAAAGTACCTAATTTTGGCAAATAACAAAAATCTGAATAATTCTAAAATGTAACCCCCGGATAGCTGTAGTGCTGACACTTTTTAACATTTTAGTTTTACAAACCTACACGTGTCGTGTCGTATTTCACTATCTAGTGTGACAAGAGAAGTTTGTGTATGTACAGTTTGATCTTCAATCGTCTCTCCCAATTAGTATTTCCTAGAAGGAGGGTTTTCCTTATAAATGTTTGCTTGTTAACAAAGCTTCATTCCCTAATTATTCCTTAATCATTTTAATATAAGTACTTGGGATAATTTTAAGCTATTTAAGAGCGCTCGAGAAAAGCAAAAAGTTTTGAAGCTCGGAAGTTCATTAACAAAATAAGCAATCGGGCTAAAAGCATGGGCCCATCGAGGTAAAAAGCAATTAGAAAGTTATGGAGTGTTTTTGACGATTATTTACGTGTTAGATAAGACTTGTAACCTCTTGTTACTTCGTTGCTCAATCGTACATACACCACTGGATGACTTCAAAACAGCTTATTTTTAATATAAACTTTTTTTCCTGGGCCTCACATCACTCGAATGTACCACTTAAAAGCAGAAAAACATGTGTAGTGTTTCCGGTTGACAAGATTAATTAGAGCAGTAATTTTCTTCAGATGTACTAGTATTTCAAATTCAGCACAATTTTTTACCACTCTCAAGTAGTATTTCCGTTTATGTGCTTTAAAAAATTGGGTTCCTGTTTGACATTGCAGAGTCGTCCATCGTGGGGTACGTATTAAAATACATAAAGTTTAAAATGTATAATGGGTTAAAATACATAATGGTTTATAATATATAATGCGATTTTCTCAGAAAGTTACAAATGAACAGGATTGTTATAAAACATACCTAACCTAACCTAAACCAATCTATAGATTACGATATCAAAAAAGTTCATGATGAGAGGAGTATTATATTATGGAAGGAAAAATGAGTGAGTTTAAAAATTACAAATACTGAAAGCCTCAATACATAACTTTACCGAATATCCTACTAATATTAAAAACGCGAAAGTTTGTAAGTATGGATAGATGGATGTTTGTTATTGTTTCACGTAAAAACTACTGAATGGATTTGGATAAAATTTGGAATGGAGATAGCTGATACCCTAGATTAACACATAGGCTATTTTTATCCCGGTAAATTGCACAGTTCCCGCGGGGTAGCGAAAAACTATTTTTTTGTAGACGAAGTCGCGGGCAGCTCAGCAAGTAATACATAAAGTCATAAAACCTACCAGACAACAAAGTACTGTATACTACCTATAAAAATATAATACATAAAATAAATAAAGAGCACAATAAACAAAGCAATATTTACACTTACCTTAAGAAGATGGTGCGAGCCACCTCTTCTTCCAAGCTTCCCTGAACGACACTACGGATGTGTGTGGGGGTTAAATCTGAAACTACTGCGGTTCTCAAATCATTTTTAATAGACAACTTCACTATTCCTGAACATGCCTACTAATAAAAATATTCAATAGTTTGTTCACAGCTTTATGAGACTTAAAACATTAACATAATAATTACAATGCTACAATCTGTTGGAAAGGCAAACGACTCTGCTTGAGCCTGCTAATTTTTATCCCAAGACTGCAAATGTCCCACGGGATGCCCACGAAGTTGGGGACCAGAGCTAGTGTTAGATACTACACGAGATTACGAGTAACGGGCTTACAAAATTCTCGTACCCCAATATGAATACCAGCGGTTAATATTTGCACAAACCGCAGACGTAAAATAATGAAGTATTCTGTGACCATGTCGGTTACTGCTAGAACGGAATTCAATTTGAAATTTATACCACGATTTAGTGAAATTTACACGGCAATTGCTAATTTGGACCGTATTGTTGGCGGGAAGAAATGAAACTTGATTGTCGTAGTATTTCAGTGCAGTTTCAATTCGTGTTAATCCAAATCATCCAAATTTTCTGCAATACTAAAGTATTTAATTTTTGAAATGAAACAAGACAATTTGGGTTATACTGGGCTATAGTTTTGCAAGTCATTAGTAATGTCCCCGCTAAGTACCTTAAGACCGAGAGCGGTGCGAGCGAGTAGTGCGCCTGCCGCCTCTCTTGACCCCCTTTGTCATCTACCCCGCGCCCCTGTGCCGCGCGGGCGAGGACTCAGTTAAGCGGTCGGTCTATAGTACATGATGGCGGTGCTTACTTACCATCACGTGACCCACTGGCTGGTTTGTCACCCCATTTCACAAAAGAAATAGGTATTTTAGTAGTTGGAATTATGATTATACAGTGTGTAATAAAATAATTTGTCTGCAAAGTTTTGTGTAGATAGGTCGCTCTATGCTCGTTAAAAAATGAGGCGTGCGGGAAGTGTTGTAGAAAGGGACGGCGATACAAAATCAGTATTATTCGGCTCTGCAACCTATCGTTGACTAGAACACGGTTGTTAATTTTTAACATTTTACTTGAAATGTAACATAAGCTTAGTAGAATGTTCTTTACAAGTTTACTAGCACAGAAATGAATGGTACGAATACTTGTCTGGTAGATGTCTTTTAAAGGAATGTGTTCACACATAAACATGTATCTTAAATGTTTATACGTGCACAAGCAGGACAACAAAACTTACATTATAAACTTTAGACATTATAGACCGACAAAGGGGCCGAGAGAGGCCTCATTTAACCGGTCGGTCTATAACCAATAATGTTAGATCCCATATGTTATTAAATTCATAATAATAAAATTGCAAACGGGTACAACAAGCAGCTTTTCTGAAAATCATAAACAAAAAAAATAAAGACAAAACAAAGTCAACACATTCGAATAAAGAACAATTAGCGACTGTAAAAATTTAATTACCTGTTATTGCATAACGTAACCTCGTACATCATTCGTCGTCACTTGGGTTAAAAGCGGCCGGCAAACACCGCTCAGCAAACAATTGCGGCGCTGCGTACAAGCCTTGTTCAGCGCAATTTATACGACAATTTAAACGCAATTAGTGTCGCCATTTCTTTACTATACGTCTAATTTGTGAAGTTACTTTTTTACGGCCGGTGGAAACATTTTTGCTTTGTTTAGAAGTGTATTTAGAGCTCGTGGTATGTGCGCTAGTTGCGATCGATACAGCGTGAGTAGTTGGCAAACGAGGAATTCATTATTAACTATTCGTCTTTTAAATTGCTTGCAATCGTCAATATTTAAGGGTGTATCTTGTCGATACAGTACCGGAGGGTCAGTTTTGTTGAACGCGAGTTCTATATTAATTTACATATACATACACATACACAGGGTAGACAGAACTTGGGGTAACAAGACCTAAAGGGCACGTTTAGCGTTGTAGTTGTAGGCGTATAGGTGGAAAGAGGAATCAAAATAGTGACGAATTGCTAAATGATTACTAAGAATTTCGCTCTTTCCCTCGATGGGCTTTTATCATCTGCGTGGGACAAGAAGCAACTGGTACATTCTATGTTTTTCCTTTGCTCCCAGACCAGCATGGAAGTAATTAAATTTTTTATATTAATTTAACCGATTAAAAAATGAAAGATGTAGTACCTACTAACTGGTTTTTGTCTGTATGTATTATTTTTGTGTAGGAATATTATCCAACTGTGGTCCGATTTCAAAGAAAATGTATAAAAGGGAATTATTTTGAAATTAATTTCACATTCACATTTTGAATTCCGTTACTGTTTTTGATTAAGAAAAAATAGTTACCTATGCTCTCCTCGGGCTTTCCCAGTTCTCTTGAACATTATTAAAACGGCCCGTATTCATTACTTACGCAAAAGCGAGATAATTTATTTCCGCAATTCCTTTTTAAAAATTACCGATTCACTATTAAAAATGCAATTATCAAGAAGTAAAAGAGTATTTTTTCCTTCGCGATCTCCGGTGTTTGCACTAATAAATTAACGCCTGGAACTCCCTCCAAGCAATTAAAAATTGAGCTTCCGTAGGTAGAAAAACCTTTTTCAACTCGGTTCGAGGCGGATTGTGTTTATAAAACGTTCAGTCCTTTACAAAAAGTATGTCGATAAGTCTGATGGAACAACCTTCCTCGGTCCAAATGCTATACCCGATTTTAACACTGAATACAACATGGCTGATCTCATTTACATACGATTATGTTGAAATATAAAACCCTTTGACACAGGCACTTTAACCTGCCGCCTGAGCTGAAGGTCGGGAGTTCAACCCCCGCTCGCGTCTCTGAGTTTTACGGAATTTAAGTACGGAATTGAATTCCTGCTACTAGGTTTCCCGTGTAGGACATTGGCAAATTTGTAAAGCTAGAATCGTATGAAATGTTCTCATTATCAACAAAAAGTCCTGTTCTCCTTTAAAAATCTAATTGTTCCCGTATCAGGCAGATGAGCCAATTTTTGGTAGACTAGGGCTACTTGGATAAAAAAGTCATTCTTGTTTAATCTGGTTTCAATTTGTTAATTTCATACATTCTGACACTTTAAATTAAACAGAGCTTTAATACCTACCTAAAATAAGGAGTCAAATTAAGAAGCTTATTAGGTAAATGTAGATAAACATAAAACCTTGCCCTAATTTTTCACTTCCAAGTAAGCTAAACTAGAATGTAATTAAATTCACGCCTACCTGTAATATTATCAGCCTCAAGAATTTTGTAGAAATAACTGGAATGGTGTGAAAACAGTCTATCATTATTTTACACCCGCTATAAAATACTTTTCACGTTAAAATATCATGATTTCTTATTCGATATCTGAGCGAACGATCACGAGAGATCTTAATTTTACTTAATCTCTTAAAAAAGGCTCTTTATCAGCCATACTTAACTGGGTCTGAGGAAACTCTCGTAAAATTATGACGTCCCTGCAAATTTCATTTCGTCAACATTTTTATTCTGCTTCTAAATCGTATTTCAAACGAGTTTGGCACTGTCGTAAAGCCGCCTCATCAAACTCATGGCATATCTACTGTCAACGCGTGTATGGTGATAAAAAATTCAAATATCACAATTTCATATTAACAGTGTCATCTTACTGGGGTTTAACTGTCGTTACTTGTTTTATGAAGGACTAGCTCATATCCGCGGCTTCGCCTCCAGGGAAAAACGGCATTGTTTGCCAGTCGGTCACATCACTCTTTTACAAGTAGGTAAATATAGATTATTATAGGAAATTATGCTGAACGTGGCCTTTAGGCTCTTTCTACCCCGTAAGGGATAAAGACGTGATTTATGCATGTAAATATAGATGAAATCGTTAATCGACATATCGGCGAGAATGAACAATGTACTAGAAATATGAATAAAGTTCTCTATCGCTTATCCTACGTAACTTTTGGTGAAAATAAAGCTAATTCGTACTATTGGACCTTATGTACTGCCGTGTTTAGTGCAAGAGCTGTGTATAATCTCAAAAAAACGTAAATCTTAAATCAATCGAAAACAAAGCTCAAAATTTGACGAAACTCACTTTTACTGAGTTACCGCTTTTGCCCTTACGAGGGCAGTGTATAACTGTATATCCGTTGTTAACAACTAACTGTTCAAAATGTTTCCGTCAATCATCTTGCCATAACATTGTCATAACTTCATTTTATAAGTTGCTCACGCCTTCACCAACTCCTTAGTCACTTGGGTACAAATAAATTAATAGACAAATATGTCATTAGACACGTATAACTACTAGTGAGAGTAAGCAGTAGACTGACTTTGAACCGTGACTTTGTAACAAGCCCGAAAGGAGGCCAAGACCTTTATCCGACACGTCTAACAAGGCAGATAATGCTTAGAGTTTAAGTTTCAATAATTTCGGTACCTAAAGCTGACCTAGTTGCAAACGCGGAGCAAGGCTATCTAAATAGTTTAAATCTACAACACAATGTTATCTAGCGAGGAGCCGCAGAAGTCGTGCTAACAAGCTTCCTGGGCAGAGCAAGTTGGGGCAAGTCAGCCGAACTCACGAATGGGGAGAACTATACTCTCCCCAAAGCTGTCCACTTACAGCAAGGGTTGGCCGCGTACTTACTAAATCATATTCATATTTAGTTATACATATATAATAATAAAAGAGCAACGTGACTTGCTGACAGGCGACGCACATCCCAAACTAGATCCAGAGACTTGAAATTTGGCAGACTTATACCTTCAGCATCATTTTATTTTTCACAATCCCCACGGAATAGTGAGCCAGCCTTTTTTCCCATGGAGGAAAGGAGGGAGGATGGAAGCCGCGGTCATAAGCTTGTCATAAATAAGAAAGCGGTTTACTTCATCTCCACGCTACAGCTGTGATTGTAAAAATATATGCAATTTTTAGTCACACAGTTTCCATAATAGTAGATAATATCAAGTTGAACCCTTTGTAGGTCTCGCATGCAAGGGCTGGTTGAGATAAATGATATTGAAAACACTTAAATATTACCAGTAGGTATTCAAATTCGCAAAAGCAATGTATTATATTATTATTACTATCGCGATTTGTAAAGGAATTCCGAAGACTTATCGAAGTAAACCAAGATTAATTTTATGTGAAAAACTTATTTGATACATAATATCATTCTGAGCAACCATAAAGTAAGCGGACGAGAGAGGTTGTTGAAATACAGTCCAAACCAAACGCAACACTAAACACAAGTGTATATAATATTGTGGTACGACAATGGACTCCGAGTTCTTGGCTAGCTCTGCACAAGTGCCCTTCCAGACCGCCCGCGCTTTCTTATTCAATCTGAATAACTTCAGTAATGCACTTTCCCAACAAAAACTTCTTGTTACGATGTACCTTTTAATTTTATCTACTTATTTATATAAAGCACAGACTACCGGAGCGGAGCAAAAACAAATATCTACTTATTTTCTAGAACTTTTGTTCCCGTTTGATAACTGTGAGTTTCGTGTTTAGGAACCAACCTAACGCTCAGATTACTGATTAGTTCCCCAGCTAGTTGACGTCGAGATCTTTCTAGTCCACGTCCACGAACATCTCAAGCGCGTAGCTGTATCGGCCCTCGCCCTAATTACCGAGTTTCTTTACAAACGGCACATGTCAGAGATCATTACCGATCTCGGGGCGTCGCGTCGCCTGTCGATGCTTAATTAAACTCGTACTAAACTGTTCTTTCCTGCGGCCCCAATTACTTTTTCTACTTCCTTAATCGAGTTTCCCTTATCCCACCTGAAGACAGTTGCTAAGTTTGTTGCGGCTGCCGACTTTTCAGATAGCTAACTTTTATCATCCAGTTCACCGCTAAACAAGGCTTTTCGTTTTGCCGTGCCACTGCGGTGCTCTGTTGTGTTGTGACGAAACTTAGTTCAACTTAATTAGTTCTATCTATACACATAATAAGGTGTCATTGACGTCAACTGTCAGCTTAGGGAGCGCGTTTGTAAACAGTATTAGGGTGAAATTATGATACCTATGTATATATAGGTACAAGATTTAGATGCCTTGCAAATATTAATCTCTATAATAATGCTTCAAATCATCAAACGTAAACCCTAAAAGAACTTTTAGTTTTACAACTCGCAATACTCCAATGCTGAAAACACATTGTATCGTATCCGAATGAAAACAATCACAAATTCAAATAAAGGGTTTGTGAAATCACATTGCTTTACACGAATTTATGAATATAGCTTTTCATACTTTTTTCTTTGGACGCAGATCGGACGGGTCTCTCGCCGACCTTTATGTGCGATCGAGCGCACACAATGTCCGTAATGGCGGCCATTAGGAACATCAATTTGTTCAAGCGTGACGTTACACTTGTCCCCGCTGCGCTCTTTCTTGTGCGAGCTGTTTAGCACAAACGAAGCGCGCATGCGAGAAATTGTTCTGCCCATGCCTTGAGACAAGCAATGTGTTATGTCATTTTTGATGCAGGCTTTGGTGTTCGGGTCTATTAAGGCGGGCGCGACGGAGTCTTTCAGAATCAACCGATCACATTATCCCATTACAGGGGAGCGGGGTGAGATGAGGATTTCAACTAATCTTATTGATCGATTCTGCATATCTCCGCTCCGTACCACTTCAACAGAAGCGTATCTGTAGATATTTAGATATTTTATGGCTGACGTGGAAACAGATGATTTTATTTCGGAGTCCAAAACTCATCTTCGTATCATTCCAATAATGTCAGTTTCCATTGCCTTGTAAATTGAAAATGTTTCAGCAAAAAGCTTTTTGATTAGATTACTAAACTGACAAATCATAAAGGTCGATAAATTAACATTTGAAACTCTGAGTAACATTTCACGCCTAAAATTACGCCCACGGCAACACCTACCAGAGCCATATTTTTTTCAGTATGGCATGGTACGGTAAAGCAACCCACGCAGAAAGATCGTTTCGCAAAACCAACGAGTCCGTACTAACTCGTCAAGGGACGACCTATTTATCGTTATACTCGTATCTGGAGGTAGAATTCTAAAATCTCCGGTTGTATGCGCTCGCGTGTTTGATTATAATAAGAGCATTTCTGTCGCCGCGAGCCCCGCTCCTCGAATTACACGTAACGGCGAGCAAGCTTTGAATAAAGTGAAATTTCTTCTTGTTATTTTCAGATTGTGAATCACAATTCAGCGACCAAATGTGGGCCCGTATTTACCGACCCGCAGGTAAACTCCGCTAGCAGTTAAAAAGGAATTCGGCGGAATTTTATCGCTCGTTAGAGACCTTAAACGGTAAGAGCATCCGGACCCGCGCGGAACACACCGGGTAACGTTCTCCACACTGATCTCCTTATGTTTCCTTACGTTATTGCCGGCTAATTCTTGCGTGCCGAGTTCCCGATGCAAGTTTTAATTACGTATAAGATGAGAAGAACAATCTAAGGTTAACTTTGATTAATCGCCGCGTTCGGACGTTCCGCCCGCGCCTGCTCCCGGCTCGTGTACGACACCAAGTTAATTCATTTAAGCTCCAAACGTAAACTTCAATAACCGTCTTTGCTTCAAATAAGATAAATAAGTTCTGCCAACGAAACCTAGTTAGCGAACTTTCTTAACCCCATTATGGAAAGGGAATGGAGGTTTTTGTATCGGCACAACCATCGTTACGGTCTAGATAATCCGTCCAAGTTCGTCGAACAATATTGCGCGGAGTATGATAAGGTGTTGATAGATCGGCCGCGGCCGCACGCCATTCTGACATTTGCTCCTCTTTGTTATATTGTTCTTATTTCCATGACTTAAGTCTGTCTTCGCACAGTCTATTCCGGTCCGTGGGGCTTTACGACACCTATTTGGGGGTATAATGTGAGTGTAATAATGAGTGATAAAACAATGACGCATAAAAGTGACGCTTTTGTTATTAAAAACTGTACACGCTTTTTTTCATAAGTAGGTGTTTGGCTGGTACTTGTACTATGTTCAGGCATTACATACTGACGTGACGAGCAAGAATAGCGGGTCACTTATAATACATATTTTTTTTATTTTTTGGAAGTGACTCAGTGTTTTGGCTCGTCAGTGTAATTTTATAACTTTGAGCACGTCGCACTGTAGTACTGTAGTATAGAATATTGCAGACTTTTAACTTGAATTTACGGCATTCTATCTGACACTAAATTGCTATTTTTTTAGCATTAGTCGACTACGTTTGAGCAGTGGTGGGCGGCATGGACTGTGTTGGTGTTACCGCAGCTGTTGTTGTTAATAAACTTAGGTACATCGTTGTATCTACCTTGTAACGGAGAGTTCTGTTTAACATCAACACATTTGGACAAGTTCCAGGTTCCGAAGGAAATTCATGTGTTGAAACGATATTAACCACGTTACCAACTAGAAAAGAAATGCTGATATTAGAATATTTAAAATTATTTGAACGGCTAAGTACCTAACTCTTACGAGGTTTGTTCGGTTATTCGACTCTTTAGATTTTTTTTAGATTTAAAATGTTTTCTACACCATATTTATGCTTATACGTATTTTTTCCAATATCAAATATTAATATTCAGTTTTAAACGATATTGAAAGCCTCCAGGGTGGAAGTGTACGGTCAAATGTTGAGATAAAAAGATTTCAACGTAATAATATGTTCTTTTTATCTTCCAATCCCGCAGGAATTTCGAAAATTCTTGATAATATCAATTAACAGCAGTTATGATTGCCTACTTGTGTGCCAAATGTCAAGACTCTAGCAATTATAGTTATGGGGACAGGCTCCCTTTTCAGTAGACTTACAAAACCCCATTTATTCCCTATCTCGTGGGATTTTTTAAAAATCCCTCCTTAGTGCAACTCTACGACACTGAATACTGACGAAATATTTATTTACGTTGCGACTCTAGGCAGCTGCGACCTTTGATATGTTTATCGCTATCTCGCGGGAACTGATAAAAAATAACCTGGCCGGTGATTTTCTCAACAAATTAGTAAAGCTTGCATCAAAATCCGTTCAGCCGTTTTCACGTGATGCACTCGCCAATATACAGACAAACAAATACACAGACAAAAATTCTAAAAACTATTGGAACGTGTTCCGTTATCGATTCTAAGTATCCCCAGCCATTTTTTTTTATATCTTCGATGTACAGACTAACGACCCTCTTCAACTTTATTATAGTATGTATTGATAGACGAATTAATTGCACAGCGGCAACGTCCGCCGTCAACAGGAGAGTTGCAAATGAATTCAGACGCCCAAAGGTTTGTTATAACCGTGTTGTACAACTTTGATTGCAATAGGATTAAAGTGACCCAAATCAAGTGAGTCCGCGACACGGCCGCAACAGTTGAGTGAACCGTGAAGCTGCACTTAGTGCCTATTAACGGGCCGACCGATGTCCGGCAGCTGTCGAACCCGGCAGGGACTAAGCCGTGAAATCAATTAATTTTAGACTAATCGCCCGGCAAGGGTCACCGGGGGCCAATTGTGCACCAACAAACTCTATTCAGAAGTTTAGCTGCATTATCAAAACTACAGATACTAACAAACTAGCAATCAAAATGATATAAACCCACTCTGAAACTATTTTATAGAAAATATCACAGTGACAGAACATAGGGAATAATATAGGGATGTATGGTTAGTCGCATAATATTTATTTAAGTAATCCTAGGCTATATTAGTACATAGTAGTACATAATAGTACATAGATTACTTAAGGTCTTACTTACTTAATTATAAGGTAATTGCTATCCTTGATTTAACTTTAAATTGTAAGCTAAATACTGTAAGATTAATGTGACGGTTAAGATTTTCTGTAGGTACTGATTAGTCCATGTAATGAATTTCCGCAAAACAAATACAAATGATTTCTTACCAAAACACTGCTGGTACGTATTATTACTGTCAAAAAAGTTGTCCCATCCAAATAGGTTTTCAACTGACCTCTAAATCTAATTTAAATATTGTTACGTATATTTTACTACTTTAGCTTTTATAATGCGCACCTATCATATTCCCGATTACTTCCAAATTTAAAACGACACATATTTCTCTTGGTGGTATATTCATATCGTTGGCAATACAAGATACCTGATTGGGCGTAGAAACAGTTGACTGGATGAATAATGTGTTGGAGGACCACTTACCCTACTGTTCGCCATACGTAGGCTGGGAATGGCACTTCTAGAGTGTTACTAGCCCAAGTAGAATTTCACTAATGGACGTTCTCTATATCCTGTCTATCCTTATATAAAGTTTTACAACTGTTTAATTATTTAAAAAGGTCCCTACGTCCCTACTACCTTATTGAGTTAGAGTTAGACTAGCGATAGATTATTTTTAAGGCTTATTAATAAACCAGTGGCTTCTATAACTTCGCCTACCATGTGTTGTTTTTGTATTATTAAGGCACACACGTGATGCCAAATACCTACAATTATGAAAGGAAAGAAGTCAACGCAACAAATTTGTCTACAACGCAACTACCGAAACAGCCGCCTAACTTTCGACGAGTTAAAAAAGTTTCAAATTAGTCCCTTCAAAACCACTAACCATGCCATTTCGCTTAAACTTCAAACTACACAACGCTTTGTAGCATGTAACTAGAAACATGTAAAATCTGGCACACTAAAAGCCAAGCCAATTTCGACCGCGACCCGTCCAAGAGCGAGTCGAACTCTGACACGAAGTGTTCCGTCTGTACAATTTAGTTACGGTGACCCGCTGGTAGAGTAGTCCGTGACCTCTTAGAACGGCATTCGGGTACCATCCGCCGATTCAAGTATCAAAACCATAAGAGTGAGTGAGACGGCAAAACAGACCTCTGTTTAAATACTATTGCACTGTATCTACAGCAGATACAATACATGTTCTGTAAAAAAGTGCCTCAATTCTGAGGGCACGGCAGCCAAGACGAAAAAAAGAAGGCGAAGCACTACCTACCTTTTCTCGAACCGTTTCGTCGTATTTTCAAACCCTCATAACATCGTCCTAGTTGACACCAGATAGTCCATTATTATTTTACGATTCAAAAGACGCCCTGTGACGGGTGGACAAACAGCAGGCATACATACATACATACATACACAAATCACGTCTTATCCCTTACGTACAGACAGGCAGAAGGGCCTTAACAGATCCTATTGACACCCTCTGGCTACGGAACCCTAAAATCTAAAATCAGTAAGTCAATTAAGTACCAAAGTCAAGCCAGTTAGGTCTAAAAACGGTAAGTTAATCGACTAACAAACGTCAAGTGCTTGTCCGAGGGCTCTCCACGTAGCGTGCGGCTAAAACACTCCACTCGCCTCCCGGATTACAAAGACTGCCCACGGCTAAATCTACTCTATTTTGGAAACTATTAGCCTTTACTCCGATCCAAAAGGATGGAAATTTGATGCTTGACTACGGCGAAAACTGTCTTTACGCCTTCAAACGGACTTTCGTAAATAAGGAACTCGCAAATCTAGAAATTCCTATTATGTTTTTCTTCGTAACGGCATAACATAATTTCACCGTAAACACGAACTCTTTTCTAAGTTTTATTTACTCTTACCGTAGGTAGGAAAACCGCTTGAGGACAAAAAGTAATTTAATTTACTGCTTCTGTCAACAGGCAAATATTTTTTTATCAAACAACCCCTCAAATCGAAACTCCTAGCAAAACATATAAATAAATTTAGCTAAATCTATATGAGACGGTCATGTTCAATTTGCTTTTCGCCAGCAACGAGCGGGCATATTAGCAAGATTTGATTAAACGTGTAGTAGGTACATGCATTACTGGTGCTCTACAAACTGCAAATGCACTATTCGCGTGTGGGCCGAAGAGCTGTGTTGACGTTGCATACAAAACTACCTACTGATACGTTTTCGACTAGATAGGTATTTATTTTACTGCTCTAGCGTAGATTTTGAGGGTACCTTTTTGGGAGCTCTTTAATTACGAACTTCTAGGACTAATTGTAATTGGTTATGCTCCTTGTACTCATGTGTGACAGAAAATTCATCACTAAAATTGTGTCTTTGTACTGAACGACAAAGTTCCACTTGCAACGACCGAAGCTGGACTAAAGCAGTCAGGAAAGAAGTATGGCGGTCCTGGATAGTTAGTTAGTATGTAATTATGTAATTCCGTCGTATTATTAAATCAAACACACCGTTTACCATTAAAAAGCTGACTACTTTCTTTTAAGAACATAACGTTGGATTTTTTATATACAACAAAATTTCGGTCAACGTGTTTTTAAAATATATCATTTTGAAAATGAATTCTAAAAGGTGTACATTGCTTCTAGTTTCTTAATGTATTTGACAGTTGCCGTGTTTTGAATAAACATGAATGAACTGTAACTAAACTTTTAGTAATAACGCTTCAGCAAGTAATGTAACGAACGTATTTTATATATTTCGCAAGTAAGTAAGTAAGTAAGTAAGTTATTTATTTGTGATATTGATTACCTTTGCCTCGGCTCATAACATGTGCACATACCTAACATATGTCAATGATATAAGTCAGCTAATACTTCTACCGGCAAGCTATAGTTAACGTTCTCGAAAGAACGGGCTAAAAGTATAAGTAAACTCTTGCTTTGTGTGCTGTTATTTTATCCCGCGACGCGCAAATGTTTACAACGTAAAAACGTTTCAAACGATGCATTAATAAAAATATCAAATAACATACGTAACACAAGTTGCCGGGCGAAGAGCAACTTTGCTTCGAAAGCTCTCAACTTGATGTTTGTCGGCGTAAATTTCTCAAAATATTTTCATTGTCAACAGAGGGCTGCGTCGGCAGCAAAAACACTGATCAAGCGTGGAACTTGGCGAGAAACTTTTTATAGCCGAAAAAACACCGATTAGGAATCCAGGCTTGGCAGGCAGGACCTGTTCCACCACTCTATGTTAAGCGCCTGATATCTTAAGTGTCAGATATCTATGGTTCTATTTATAACTACAGCACAGACAGATGGCTTAGGGGTCGAACAGGTCGTCAATCTTAGCTTTGTTTGTTAAAATCATACCAGAAATAATTTTGGTAGCCCAACAATCCTGTAGCCTTATGCTAGCATGAGGTTAGGTACCTATATAATAATTTCATTGTTGCCCATGGTGGCTTTGTTCATGTAAGAAGTTGATGATAGTTGTTACCCGATTCGCTAATATTGTTAAAATTAAAGGCTGTGTAATCGTCTGAATAATAAATACGCCACCAAGCAAAATCGCGATTGCATTACCTAAGCCCTAAATACCGTGCGTCTACCGAATATTAAACGCCGCGCAAACTGAAAATTTGCACATAAATATTGCAATTAAGCGTATACCGTACATGTTGCATCAACGTGGTAATTTGAGTATCACAATTAGCATTTTACGGTAAATCAGTAAATCAAATGAAAATGTTTGTTTATTCTGTAAGTACACAAGACCTCCTAGTATTTTACACGGCCTTTTAAAGCTAACCCAATTATTTCAAAGCAAGTGCCTTTTCCCCCACACAGTTAACTGGCTCATATATACCGAAAATGGGAATTAGATTAAATGACCGTTATAAACTTAACGTCTCACCCAATAAAGAATGTGTTCTTGTTATACTTTAATAGGTAATAATTCATTAATACCGCCCTAAAATGTAACTGTTTTCCGAGGAAGAGATTGTGTTGAGACATTACAGCGGCACTTAACTGCTACGAGCTATCATTTGAATGGGAAACCATTACGCGTTTATGTTTAATGATTATTTGAAGCTCCTCATAATTTTGCGCCATTTGTAATTCCGCTCCTCGAATGTCTGGCTCGTTAAGGATTGCCGCTGCGGTGTAATTGTTTTGTATTTTTCTCGGCCAGTATTCACAGTGTGTCCGACAGTTACCGACGTGGTACTAGCTACGAGTGCAATAAAAATATAATAAACATCCACAAAGAATTACATCATGTAATCTAGTTGAAAAACGCAGAACTGCTCGCTCTAGCATCACACACACACACAGGTTGCATTGTTATTTTATAATGTGATGTGATAAACTGGTAATTTTTAGATCAGAGCTAACCATTCGCAAGTTGACTTATCTGTGTCTCTAATGTCATTCTGCTTAATACAATTGCAATATTTACTAGTACAGACTAGTAAGTACTATCCAAGTTTTAGACATGCAAATTCTGTTTTCAATTGAATCGACTAGGTTTTTCGTCGAGAGTGCACGAATGAATTGAGGAAAGCCGCACTTTGTTCATGCCTCGTTAATCCCCGCATGCTTTTTCGCTGCTTATCCTCGCATCTTAATGCCGAGGCGAGGGAATTAAATCGAACGTTGTTAGCGATAATGTAGCAATTCGTCAGTGACTGCTTTAAATCCACAGTGGAAGTGAACATCCGGTCGCAATTCTTTTAGCGCCGACGTGGCAATAAGTAACGCTTAGCTCGCCCGTGCCTGCCCTGAGGAAACCTAGTCTAGAGCGGAACATATATTACACCATCTATTCTCTACCACTAATACATACGTACACGGGGATGCCTGAACACTTTACAGATCGATATCTCTGTGCCAGTTACGAGTGCAGGCAAATGATTAACAACTATAATGATTAATTATTATTTTTTCTTCATTGAAATGGACCTCCACAGAGTAACGCCTGATTCAATAAAATTATTAACTACCCAACCGTAAAAATAATGTAGACATTCTGCGTGGGAGTTACGCTCGCCTTTTGATGTATGTACTTAACTATGAGCGGTACCGACTTAATGCCAAATTATTTTCAAATGTACGGAAAATTATAAGCCAAAAGATTGTGCCCTAGTCGTCCGGTCCGTCTCATTTCATAGGTGTCCGCTTCCAGGAGACATGGAAATATGTGTTTTACTATATACGAGCGAGGGGCATGTGGGGAGATGACTTATGGGCGGTTGGGGCGTCTCCAGACTCCGTGCAACATTGACTCTAACAAAATTACAGATGTCGTTCACTGTTTCCTGCAGCGCAGCGGTTTTGTGCAATACAATCAGGAAATAGACAGTGAAATGTTTACATTACGAGTAACCTAATCAGCAGTTATTGGTTGGTAGCTGCCGCCGCAGGCAGTTGTATCATCAAAGGCACTTTGCCTATGGATATTGAGTGTGCTACGTTTCGTACGGCCACGGACGTTCATTGTTGAGACTGTGTGGGTTGCTTTCAAATTAGCATGACGATACCGTGTACAAATACGTGTCGTGTTAGTAAACATTCGAAAAGTCATTATCGGAGGCAACGGTTCCAGGAAAGTCCCGCAATTGCTAGTCAGTTTGCTTTTCAACAGAGATTTCGCTACAATTTTTGGTAAAGCTCATTAAAATTGCTAGCATCTCAAGCATACAGGTTTTTTAACAGTTAGTTTAAAAAGCAGAACTGGAGGACTCGTAATATAACAGTGTTTATGCGGTGCTTACGTAAAATGATCTCGGAGCGCTTTCTCACATTGTGCAGCGGGCACGGACACAATTCAATTTCTCACTGTCCCGGCGCTTGTGACTTTTTGTACCTACTTTATGAAATAGCTTGACCTCGGCTCGATGCACTGGGAGTATAATGCAACTCCATTTTTATGGGTTTAAAGTGTAATTGGAAAAAGCAAAGGAAACAGCCATGTTA
The DNA here is from genome assembly GCA_949127965.1 of Pandemis corylana. NCBI lineage: Eukaryota > Metazoa > Arthropoda > Insecta > Lepidoptera > Tortricidae > Pandemis > Pandemis corylana. The sequence goes on from OX421868.1 coordinate 7,049,150, forward strand.
ACCCAGTAATGCGACCTATTACCCCTCACGGGGTGACATAAATTTGTGGCACTGAATAATGTAATGAAACGTATTGCCGTCAGCCACGCCGACCCTATAGTCAAAACTGGTACTAACGTTGCAACCATGTGAATGCCAACCTAGCAACAACAATATCGTTGACCAAAAGCGCCACCGTCACCGTGTTAGAATAGATATGCTTGTGGTACCTACTATCATGAGTATAGTCGTGTGACTCAAAATGCAGAAGACTACGGAAAAGCAAGCTGTTAAGCTATACGGCTGTGGCCATAACACGTGACGCTAGATTACGTGACATTTCGTTAGCTTAAGTCAATCCCAAGGCATTTCGTTATATTCTCCTAGTATAAAGACAGACAGAAACACACAGACAGTAGAAAGTAAACTTATCACACAAAATAGATGTGTAGGCACACATTTGGGAGTATATCAGTTTCCACAGTGCACACTACCGGCTATGTGGATTATTATCACAGTGCATTCCGGCTCTCTGAGTCTGTTTGGTCAAGTCAAATGGAATTCCTGCACTTAGCCCGGCTGTGAAACCTTGTTATGTATTCTAATTTTCACCCAAATCTATTTAAACGCTGGACATGGTGGCTACGAACGGTGGATATTCAACACAAAAACTGTACTCATCTCTAGCATCAACTGTAAAAAACATTGACGAATTTGTTTCAAAAATGACCCGTTATTTTGGCTCGTTAGTATATCTACATAGGTTACATTTAAATCTAACCTTCATTAACATGTCACTTTTAGCAAAATTCGAGTTTAGGTATAGTAGAGGATCCCTCCATAGAACGACCTGCACCGAGCTCGTTAATGGATGAAAAGTATTTTATATTCAATTAAATATGTCAATAAATATATTTCATATGGGTTGTCTAAAAAATCCAGTCCAAAACATGATTAATTAACAATTTTAAAAAAAAATACATTTCACTGGTTAGGTTAATGGACAAATTCCATACCAGTCGAAAGTACGAAATCTATAAGCAAATTTAATGTTAGGTTGCCTATTTTTTTCCCGTCACAACTCTCGAGTTACTAGTCAGTTAGAGAAAAATGTAATATCCATAATTAAAAAAAACTTAAGCTATAACTGCGGTTTTAAATCTGCACCATCCGCTTTATCTAACAAAAAACTACAGAGCAGTTAAAAAACCATTTAGAATGCATCTCTGTAAGTACACGCCTAAGTTAGGCGACGAGACTGCAGGCGTCCTCGAGTGAAAAATAATACGAGGTAGAGGGCGTGGCATGTGAGGTGTGGAAGGGGCCGAAGGAGTAGTGTGGTGCATAGGTAAAACGCTTAAGGACAAACTTTGAAATGGAATGTAGATCTATACAAAACTTTAAAAAGTTTGTTTATTCTTAGTTTACTCTTTAACTTCGATTAAGTAGTTATTATCATGATGATGGGCAAAATCGCTGGCAAGAGACATAGGCTTTACGACGACTTTCTCGGGAAAATTGTGTTGTTGGTCCTCTTCCCATTCCATAAGTCTTTGCACGTATCGTTTCGTGCACGAAACGTTCATTAAACAATAAATATAATGAGGTTTATTTTAACAACAATGTATTATAGGATACGGTAGCATGCGATAAAACTATTTTCCGTGTCTTAAAACGCGAGCATAGTTATAACTCTGCAGTAATAATACTTGAATAACTCTTGCTACTCGCACAAGGAGAGTATTTCAACTCAACCAATAAATAGTTCGATAGGTACTCTCAGTTGAGACGACCGCTATCAACTTTTTACTTTTTACCGGTCAGGAATTATAGTAATAAAATAACACAAAATTTGATAAAATGTCAAGCGTCTATTATTACGATTTAAATAAAACAACCCTGTGGCAGACAGGCGGATAGTTCTGTTAGCAAAATTTATGTTAAGGAGCGCTTAAAATGCATTTTTACCACTTAGTGTCAAATATTTGCCTATTTCCCTACAAGGCACTATATGTACATGAGGGTATATAACTATTTCCATACGTACATACACTGGCTACGACCATTGTTTTTTGCATTTTAAGACTTAATGATCCTGAGTGCTATGGCGTACAAGGTGATTTGTTTTAAATAACTAGTACGTAATAAATTTCACATGCTTAGCACATGCGCAAAGTGGAGTGGTGGATACGCTAAGTGGCAGAATTATGCAAAGGCCCTGTCCTCCATCCAACGTCTATGAGAAAAACCAGCAAATATGTACGGAGACGTAACACTGCATATTTTTTAACAGACTTCAAATAAAGGAGGGCGACTTCAAACGTATAAGTAAATAGGTAGCGCCCACCGAAAAATAATTTTAATTTGACATTTCTAAAGTAGCGTTATTAATCCAATTTATAAAAGCTATAGACGGATTTAGGCTACGTTTGAAGGCAGTTCTATTTTTTTATTTAAATTTTGAAATTTTATAATATGGAAAGGTTTTTGCGAGGTTTTATTAAACTGTATTCGCATGAAAATATGTAAATAAGTGCCTAAATAATAAACAACTGGCACGTTTGGAAGTCTTGCTCGTCGAATTTTACACAGTTCCAGTGGTTGGATCCATTTGAAATTTGGCGTGACTGAGATTAGACGACAGAGCAAGTACAGTCAGCAAAAAAAACGAAACTTATTTAAATACGAATCAAAATACAAAAACTCCATCAAAAAAAGTAACTAACAACTGTCAAACCATGCGATTTTGAAACAGGCTAAAGTACTATCCCATCTAGCTTACGTCTTATTAGAGGTAAAATTGATAGCATCATAAAATAATATTTTACCTCTCTTTGTGACTAAAGGCGTCTCTGGAAGCGAGTTGTCTGTGCGTGTTCCCGTCGTCGCATTCGCTTGTTTCCACCGGGATCTCGCCCATTTTAAATTCCACGGATATCCGTCGTTTCGCAGTCGGGAAATTTAAAGTGCGTCCCGCGAAACGAACGCCAGTGGCACTCTGTCGCATTTCCCGCGATATCGCCGGATTTACTGGGTCGAAAGCTTTGTGGCTGTGAAATAAAACGGCCCGCGGAGAAATCCACCGCATGTTATTAGGAGGATGCTAGATTTATAACTTGTATTCAATTTGCGTGAGAGCTGTTCGGGGAACGTGCCTCTGACGAGATTAATGCCGTGATCGACTATTTACTGACGCGAATACGATTAAACGTTTTAACAATGCGACAAAAAAAATCTATTGTTTGGTCTGTACCTACTGAATACATAATTATAAGCTCCGACATTTCCACAAGAAACTACAAAATAAACAATTTAACTTACGTGCATGCGCACTCGCCCTTGAGAATAAACTTGATTGAAACTTATCGGATTGTCCTTTAAACCGTTTATTTTGCGTGTTTTACACAAAATATCTGACAGTTTAAATAATACTTAGTAACAGTTTTATGCCAATGAAAAAAAACAGCTCTTAACGTTAATTGACGTCTCTAGAGCGTGCGTTCGTGTTGTTCAAGTGTAGATTACCCACAACTAATATCCAAGCCTGCGTGAGATACTTGTACCAAGGAACAAATGACCTCCTCGGGGCCGCGGCTGGCGGCGAGCAGACGTCTCGGCTACGGCCCGGCTGTGCTAAGGCACAATGAGTGTTATATTGAACATTAGAGCCGGGTTACGGCGGGGACGAACCATTCTGAAGCCACGCCGTCTGTTAGCTTGAGGATTTTGTTTTATCGGAACCCCTTGTTTTACTTTAACAAGTCGTTTTGAAAAACTGAACGATCTTATGAGGTCGTTTTGATATTCTGAGTACAGCTGATTTACTGTTACATGTTTTTGCTTGCCTCATTGTTCCGTTGTTTCGCCAAGGATATATGGTAGACAGTACTACCAGTAGGAGCCTCAGTTTCTATCCCTCGTACGCCGCTCCCGGTTCTTGATATTAGACATCTTCGTCGTTCACCAAATCGACGGCCAAAATTTAGCTTGGCTGGCAACATATAATCTGCAATTACAGATGCCCAATGGCCCATGGCACCTCGTGCTCACTTGCCGTCAAATAACTCATGTGCTCGTTTGCACGTCTGTTTCATAGAAAAAAAATAACAGCACTACGCTTCGAAAAGCGACGTGCCGCGTTCGCCTTGAACTAAAAAAAGTGTGAACGAAACTTCTATTCAAGTGACGTGAACTAAAAAATAAATAAATCAAGGGAGCAACGCGCGGGGCGAGGGCGCTATTCTGTGATGAAGAGGGCGTCGTTCGCCGCATCTTTTCCGCGTCATTTGCGCGGGTCGCACACGCTCCCGCTGGATAAGGAACGCTCTACGTCACCAGCGAGCCGTTAATACAGGCTCGCTTCACTGGATACTCCCCACCAATTTATGCCAACTCCGCTTTTTTGCTATCGACGTATTTTTACCTAATTCACCGTCCGCAATGACCTGGTTAATCTATCGGAGGGTGTAATGTCTCTGATAATTTTTCAGGGTTACTGTCCAATGAAGGGTTTTATCGGGACTGTTTATTGGTAAAACGCTTCGGGTGCGTTCTTCTTGACTGGATTCAAAAAGAAAAAGTTCTACTTTTGATTTGCTTTTCCTCGATGATGGACGCTCTACAACCGTCGGTCTCCTGCGGCATTTCTTGCCGCGAACTGTAGCGACGTGGAATGGCCTAAAAAAAATTACGTAATCGTTTCTTTAAAGGCCGCCAACCGACCAGTGACTCTCTTGGGGTTGCTTATTCTCATTACCATCAGGCGAGTCCTCCCTCTATTCATAAAAAAGTTAGTATTTTGACGCATAATCTTGCGGAAGCTACCTATTCCGAAATTTGGTCTATCATGGTAATGTCTGTTACCTACATAACAGTGGAAATGGGATGATTCAGGAACTAAAATGTTACACAAATATTTTTACTATCCTCTAAAGCTACATCGACACATCAACACAATCGATGATGCTCACTCAGTCTTCTCGAATTAGCGAAATCGTTGCTAGTATAAAATAGGTAGCAAACGAGCAAGTGAGATCATCAAAACCCCACGCCACCCGCAGCACCAAAGAAATAGTAGTTTTTTCAATTAATTTACTCTTTATTGGCGCACTTTCATAACGGTATTACGATAAACTTAAGTGCATTTCATAACAATGAATTTAATGTAACTTGATACCAACATACATCAAAAGTAATTATTTAGCAGCTCGCTATCCTACACAGCAACATGTGTACCCAACGCCTACATAAGAGTTTCATAGCGACCATTGTTCGACCCGAGCTCGCGTCAGGAACTCATTTCTAAATGCAGCATCAACTAAATTAAGACTGGCGATGTATTTGTTCCAATTTCAGTGTTCAAAATTTAAATTGCACTGGGATGAATTAGATTATGTTGTATTATTAACCGAGTAGTAAATGTACTTAAATATAATAAGGTGTCTTAGAATTATTTTGTGTATACACCGACGAGCAAATATAACGGATCACTTTATATAGAAAGTCGTATGAAAAGTGACCCGTTATTTTTGCTAGTGGGTATATAAAAGGCCAGCGTGACGTTGAAGCTTCGCTAAAAATTATAATTCTGCACAGACAAAGTCGCGGGCAACAGCTAGTGCAAGTATGTACCTACTAGTTAGCTCAATTGAACACTCCTGTGAAGGACATAGTTATCGTAATTTATGATTCAAAATTCAGTGAAAAAAGCTTGTAAAAAAAGAGACATGACGAATTTACAACCTCCTCTCCTTTTAAGGAGGGCAATAAAGAAAATTAAATAAGATGGCTAATTAATGGGAAAATAACGTAAGAAAATAATTTTAGTAATTTTTATTGAATCAGGCGTTACTTTGCGGAGGTACATTTAAATGAACAAATTTTTTTTACCTTGCTACTCCGCTACTCACGTGTTAGATAACCAAGCCTGTGTGAAATATATATGTTTTTCATGCAATCCCTCCCTCCACTACTGCCAATAAAACAGATATAAAACCCACAAACTTAATTATGCCTTACACCACACAAACACTGACGCGTTTCGATCCCTCTACGGGATGATTATTAAAGTTTAATGAGCAGAGTTTGTGCGGTGTAAGGGATAATTAAGTTTGTGGGATTTATATGTTGTATTGGCAGTAGTGGAGGGAGAGTTGCATGAAAAACATATATATTTCACATAGGCTTGGTTATCTAGCACGTGAGTAGCGGAGTAGCAATGTAATTTTTTTTGGTTAATTTTAGTACTTGCAGGTACCTAAGTGACAAAGTATATCTAGTTCAGACTTTAATTAAGGGTAGGAAGTTAATATACGGATAGGAAGTACAAGTACATTCGTCCAAAGAAATAATATTTAGGTAAATGGTATTTTAATATTGGGTAATGCCGATTTGAGAGCAGCCACTTTATAGTTTTCTAACTCTTTTTTCTATTAACGCTTGTAATTTGTAATGTTTCAGTTTGTTTAACATTCGTTTGTCTTTATGAATCACTTAATGTAAGTAATTTTGCCAGTCTTGGTGCTGCTTTAAATCTTGTAGGTAATTAAAATACTTTGTTCGGAAAAGTAAACAACTCATAAGAACCTTTTGCGTGATAGTTACAGAGAGCGATTCCTACCAATAGAATTATTTCTCCTTAAAAAAAGTTAGGTATTTATTGCATCAACAAGTTAAGTAAGCAACAAGAAACTGCTTTTATGTTACAAAACACCATCATAAGTTGAAAGAAATAAACCAGGCGCAGGCTACTACGGAGTTTCTTAGAAACATCGCAGCAATTAATTTGCAGTTGTAGTTTTTCTTTGCCAAAGAGATAAAATATACTTTTACGTAACCTTTGACTGAACCTTGACACTATATTTGTTAACATTATTTGTTTTATGCATAACAAATCACGTACCAGGTACTTTAAATTATTTAAGCCGAATGTGGAACGGATGTTAAAGCTTATGGCAATAAAGAAATAAATTCTTCTTTACGTTGTAGGTATGGCAAAGACACCAAAAATTATCAAGAAATATACTAACACTAAATAGTTTTTTAGTACATAGCTAAACCATGAAGCGCTTTTCAGCGATCGATTTGAAGCATCAATTTATAAGCTCGCTGCTCCATTCCACCTCGCATTTCACTGACTTCGAGTTAATGAAACTTTGCTACGCGTGAATCAATTGGGGCAACTCAAATTGCTATCACAAATTGCCGGCGTAGCGACAGCCGCGCTCAGCCGCGCCGAACGCCAGTACAAGAATCAGCGTGGGAATCCCAACAGCGGCGTGCAGAGCGAAGCATAAATAATTCTTTTCGGTGTCACGGTAAAAAGGCACAGCAATCGTTAGGTGCTCACATCAGTTCCGCGTCATTTGGCGCTCGCTCCGAGCAGCGTTTACACATGCCACTCCAGTGGGTAGTGTAAACGCGCGTTTGTCACTGCAGGTCGTTAGTTCTCCGTCGCGTCGCGAGTTATTGGAAAGAAAATTGTGCTGACTCCACGAGCCGTCGCGTTTTATCTCGCGCTCGCTACTGAGTCGTTATGAGTCACGTACAGCCGTGTCTCGAGCACTGATAGCTCAGTTGAGACCGTCCTTATACGATTCGATCCCAGATTGTGCACGGAATTCGCGGGAATTACTGTTCATGCTAATAAATCTCAAGCAAAAGAGATAAAACGCTGCTAAATTGGCTTTACCCTTAAAACAGAAATCAATGAAACACATTACACGGCTAGTTTATTTATGGACGTAGGTGTTTTATTTTCTTTTTATTGTTTCGACTCCAGGCAAAGAGATAAAATGTTAATGCATGAGAAGTTTTCAATAGCTTTCGTAAGCAAAAATCAACTTTCTATTTTTTGTCACATATGGCCAGTTTCATACTTTAGTTTGAAACACACAACTTACACTGAAAGCTAATCTTGTAACCACCGTGTTGACCATAACCATGAGTAAACAGCACAGCAGCACAGCGAGCACTTTATCTGTTCATTGCGCGGTTGAGACGTTCACCGCGTAGCAGAGAACAGGCAGCGCACGCAATGTATTATGGAATCCGACTTCGCATCGCATCTGGTCATGACCGTGCATATAGTTAAGGATACAGTGCGTACTATAGCAACCCGCAGTCAAGATCTTGAGCTTCCCGAGCCACAGAAAATGTTAGAGTGAGCATCATTAAGGCAATGCAACCACTCCTGGGCTAGCTTGCTTAAATGCGCATTTGACGTAATCTGAGGACAAAGGAGGCGCTTCTCTGACATCTTAACAATGGGTGCAGAGCCATTAATTATTTAGCTCTGAATCGTATTGCCGACAAAGAGAGTCGGCATGAACATTAGATGCGGCTCGAAATGATCCCGCGCCTCGCTAACAACTCCCGCATATTATATTATGTGTTATGAACTGCTGACGTGACTTGTTCATTCGCGGATTCTGTAAATTTACGAGCGCAACTGCAGTATCAACCTGATTGTCTTACTTGTAACTTGGTGGAAAACATGGCTTTAGGGCCAATCATTGATGATACTTACACGTTAGCATAAATCACATGCACATTAATCGCAGAACATATTCATTAAACGAATAGTTCTATATAAGCATGTATTGATAACACTTGATTATGCCTTAAGGTTAAACTCTCATAGAAAATTTAAAGGTGGGCTAGTTCCATATCCCGTAAAATGACCAAAATCTCATTTCAGTACACATCTCTGATACGCAAATCTCTAGGTTCTACGCTGTCTGTTAGTCAGTCAGTCACCGAACAATTTCACTCTCATAGCAGAACTTCCCATATCCCCATCCCATTGAAATTTTGCAAAGTCCGTCCTTAGTGCTCGCCTACATGACAAAAACCCTATCTAAAATTACAAGCACTCAGTGCCAGTAGTTTGAGATGTCTTGATAAATTATTCAGTCAATCATTCAGTTAGCTTCTTCCTTTATACAGATGTAAAGTATATCCTGATCCCTAAAACATAGTTCTGTTAACTTTGTGTTGAACCGCCGCACATTAATTACCTATAGCCGTAAGGCAGCTAATGACGGACCGTCTGTTTTGTTATAGAATGAGAAACCGAGGGCGCATTAAAGTTTGATTGGCTTTTCATAGAGCGAGGCAGCGTAAGAGCATCGTTACGTTTAGTGTGGCCACAAATCGCCTTCCCATTGCCGCCGCGGACCGTATAGATGGAAATAAAACTGCGCTCATATACACGCCAAGAACCTCGTTCCTAATACATTAAACTGGACTTTTATCATTCATTCCGGAATATCTCCGGCGTGCAGGAGATACTGATTATAACGGCTCTTGAAAACTATCGGGTGCTTACAGTTTATTACGCTTTTATATTAATCACATATAACATTTCAAAATGAAACTTTTTTTGTATGTAGGATTTTTTTATCTTCAACTAAAGTACGTTATTGAATTTTAAGGTAGTTAGCTACAATGTAGAATGTATTTTAACTTGAATTAGTTCTCCAAATGTTTCTCTACGCCCAGGCATCTCGATACGTGATGTCTGGCACGTGACTTTGAATAAGACTTTCAATTTAAATCGAAACAAATTTCACGGATTCGTAAGAGTTTTTCAATAATTCATCGATTTACTCTCAAATCTCAGCTCAGCGCCCAAACTGTGTAATATTAATTAGGAAGGCGACTTCGACTCATTGCGATTCGGAAAACACAATTCGAACCGCTGAGTATACTTTGCGTTCGTCATGATTCACGCAGCATACATTTTTATTTTGATCTTATTGGTTTCAGATTTCTAATAATTAAACCACTAGGTAGGTACGTTAAAATTGAAAAAAAAAACAATTATCATTACCGACAATAATAAGGCAATGGTATTAAACGGTTGAATCACGATACGTTCTTGTGCGTGCCAACTACCAAGTTTCATCCAAATCTACGTAACCAGTAACCACTTAGGTATGCATAATTGAGTCGCATTCCTGCAACACACACAATGCTCATGATCTATTTTTCATGTCTTGATTACTTTCTATAAAATTGTGTAAATTCTCTTATAATTGTGTGTCTTGCAAAAAGGAATAAATGTTTTCTTTCTTTCTTTCAAATATTCTGAGGATGTACGTAAGCGCGTAGCGGTCAAACATCGGAATGAAAATCAATTGAAATCAAAACTAAAAAAAAATTGCAAATAGACCGTTAAAGGGCTCTTTTACATGTATTTTCTTAAACTATCATCGCATTCGGAAAGACCATCATTGCCAAGAAGAACGCGCTGCAAGAAACTTGGCAGAAAGTCATTTATTCAAAATAAATACATTTACAATAATTAAATTCTACTTAACCACTAATACATTTATGCAAGGAATTTATACTAACTATTCTTGGGATGTATACGGTCTCCAAGTTAAGTGCATTAAGTAGGTACATTAAATAGGTAAGATGGTGAATCTATAAGATCACCATAAGTGTATCGAATGCAGACACGACTATTTACCAACTGAAATAAATATTCCATATTAACAGCCCGTAAAGTCGAAACGCAGAAACAAGAGCGATTGCCACAGCCGGTAAAGTTGGTATCCGCGCCGCAACTACCACCTATTTCTTTAATAGAGTTCGCTAACTTCATAATACTTTGCCTACCAACTAGAACTATTAATTACGTTTTCTTTTCGCAACTGCACAGAACTCGTTGTGATGCTTTGTTTTTGCGGAGATTTAATTATACGAGACGTAGCCTCGTGTTATTACGGGGTTACGTTTTAATTAAGATATTTTAGTTTTATGTTTCTGAGTTTTGGTTCTAAACTACCAGTTACGACTTATTTGTTCTGAAAACTATTTCACATAATTTCTAACTCAACATGCACCGTTTGTTAAAGTATTTTGATCTTATGGTTCAACTTTAAACGACAAACATTTACCTCCTGCAGAGCGGTATCGATTCTATATTTACCCAATCGAATTTCTGATCTCTTAAACCTTGGAATATTCTGCTGGAATTCAGCTTATTGGAAAGAAATCCTGGATGAAATGAGATCATACGTGTCGGAGGCACCTTGGCCGGGAACGTTCGCGCACCGACCGCCTTTTCAGAGCACCTGTTTGGCCTTATTTAAATTTAACTCAAGAAACCGCCGTAAGTCAGTTTTCCAAAACGTGTAAACTAGGCGCAAAACATCTTGCAATGGGTACTAAACCTCTTGATACGGCACCGTAACTGCAGATTCGTTTCCAGACCAAACCTTATTATATAATTGGATAATTAATTATGGTAATCGAGGTCCGACAAACAATTGGCCGGTTTAAGGAGAACAACACCCACGTCTTCTCCGGCTTATTCGAATTCATGTTATAAATACATTGTAAACAAAACACTACGCTACGTTCGATGAACTTATCAAAATAAGTAGTGGGAGCATTGTCATTATTTTGTAAATATTATCTCGATAGCTTCGGAATGAAAACAGGCCTCGCTGTAAAAGCACTCATTTCTTCAATACAGAAACAACAACCACGCAGTCATTATGTAGGCGCACGAGTTTTTAAAAATAAAAAAATAAATATCTAGCTTGATCCGCACAAGAAAACACTTTTAGCTCCGTAACATTTTAGTATTTTCCTGATACAGTACTAAAAAAACATTTTTAATATAATATTGAAAGAAATAATTTATCTTCGACCAATTAGAGAAATAAAGAAGCCGCCTAGTTCCACCGGTTGCAGCTCGATGCCATTCATAAATGTTTGTCTGAGTTGTTGCCTCTTTTTCTCTATATTCTGTTCTCTTTCTTCTGTGTCTGAAAATTAAATCATCTAAGAGTTAGCAAAACTGTCTACTGATTATCACACTAACGAGCAAAAATAAGAATTTGTATGAAAGTCGACCCGTAATTTTTGATCGTCAGTATTGTTCAGAGATAGCTGGTTTGTATAAATATTATAGTTGGCTAATTCTGCAATTCCTTCAAATTGTATTATTTAAACTCTCGTAAGACATGACTTTTAATCATAAGTAAAGCCGTTAATTTTTTGTTAAACCTAATACGTAACAATGCATATAAATATATAGGACATATCAATGTTTAAATCTAAATAGTGTTTTAGAAATCTAAGCACGAGGGAACAAAAGTCGCCGAGGTTATGAACTGAACTTTTGAGAGCAGTTCGCATGCATCCGCGTCGGTTATCGCAACTCCGGGGCCATAAACGGATTTCAGTGCAAGTTGTTAATTTAACAATAAAACACTCTTATTTTTCAGTTTATAGCAGAAGTTATTGAGATTTTAGAATTCTTAGTGGAGAATTATGGGGGTATAATAAAAATTAATTGACAGACTTCGTTTAAGTTCTTTTCACTATGCCTTTCAGAGTTTTTTTCAACATACAACTAACCTAACCACAGCCAAACTAACTTATGCTTTCTTTAATAATTTTAAAATAATTAAAGCTTCGTTTTAAACTTCATTTCGCAATCTGAAAATGTGAAATTGTTTGAAGCCTTTCAATGTTATGCCTTGCTAACAATTTATTTGTAAAGGTGGAGGTTATGACCCTTCGCCCTTTCCAATTTCAATGACCACTTTAAGATTTCTTCAACGGCGAAGTTATTAATTTCTATTAAGGGGCGCCAAAATACAAATGATAAATCGACTACCACAGTTTTTGAACTTAACATAGTACAAAAAGCATACCATCTCAAGTAAGTAGGTACCTACTTGAAGACGGAAAAATGTGAACTTAAACACCATTTTTACTAAATAAGTGCGCAACAAAAATTTTATTATTTTCATATGAAACAAAAATTAATGTGTTATATTTATATATATATTTGTTGCTGAACGCAAAACTTGAAACGGCTGTTTCGATTTAAATGAACTTTTATCATCTGTAGGCGTTGAAGTCTCAGTAAATGTTTAAAACTAATGAAATTGCTCGTAAAACGTAGAATAGTAGCTTTTGACAGTACCTACTCAGCTAGTTTCTGATACTAATGACAAGCCAGTAGCAATCGATGCCACATTCCGAGTTCGTCTTAAACCTAATCCTAAAATATTATAATTCCGAACATAATACCGAACTTAAAAAGAAACGCAAGTCTCGTCACACTTCTGCTTAAAAATTATAATACTCCTTCAAGTTTTGCTTCGTTATTTCCTTGTTTGCATTTAAAGTCATTGCGTGAGTGTTTTCAGTAGAAGTGGCAGGAACAAAGGATAGAAACCGACTCGAGGAATGCAAAAGCCTCAACGCCGTCTCTATTCCCTGCCGTCCAAGACATATCGCAGCATCGTGCGAGACTAAAAGTACTCATAAGCGCAATGCGTATCTCGTTAGGGGCGGTTTTAGACTAGTGTTTGATAGAAATGTTTGTGTTGCTTGCTTTTCAACAAACAGGCGGGTTATTTCGTAAACAAACCTATAAAAGGCAACTATAACTTGACTCATTCACTCGTCAGGTCGTCTCTGACCCAGAAATGATATTATCCAAACGCATCTCGTCCGCGGAATCAGCACCGCGCTCCATTGACACTTAAATCTTGACCCGTTTGTTCGAAGACGTTGTACTCACTCAGGTATCTCGTCATTGGCCAATGTTAACGTCACGCGTGCATAAAAATTATAATCCGCAAGCGCTCTAAAAGTGAGATACAAGTCTCTCTTCCGCAGCGCTACTATATCACTTGCATTCTAGAATAAAAGCACTGGCTGCTAATGAACGTTCTAGGGAACGAGTCGGCCTACAGCCCCTAGCGACGACAACCTCTGAGTATTATTTTTTCAAAACTTTTCGCCAAAGGTTGTTTACATTAGAAACCTACGTACGGCTTTTCAAGTGAACACGGCCTATTTATCTTACTTGATGTTCAATTGAAATTCAGACAAACTTGGCTGGGTTTTTCGCATATCGCTCACCGCCATTTCTCTTACCAGTGTACCTAGCGGGGGTGGTGAACCTTTTAAGTAGATGTGCCGTTTTATTTATATGAAATCAATAACAATTTATTTAGTCTAAATGACTAAGGCGTTTCATCAATGAATCTTGACTTGATTGGCGTTCTGTCGTAAATAGGTATGCTGTGTAAGCACGTCCAGATATTAGCGTAAAAGTAGTAATCACCGCCTTTTCTCATTTTCTTTGCTGATGTAATAAGTAGGTAAGTATAAACTTGCACAAAGAGCTATAATATAGGGTATTACCGTATGAGATCAAACAAAAAAAAACAGCCGTTTGAAATACACTTACAATTTACCGCTATCTTTAATGTAAACTAAATCAACATCTAACGTTGTCCATATATCGACTATCGACTTATTTATTTTGTGTTTATTTAAAGGGTTACGAGCTAAGTTATTTCATTAAACCAACAAACCTATTAACCTTGGTAAACGTATTACAATGGAACATACTGATTGCATATACATGCGTTATTATAATATCGTTTGATAAACGAGATTATAATGCCCTCACCACACGCACACGGTAAACATTTTTACTTCGATTCATACGGCTCTATAGGGCTAATGAGGCCACGCAGATAAGGGTAGGTCCGTATGTGCTGCTTGCCGGCAACCAGCCCTGTCGCGCGTACAAATCAAATTATCACTACCGACGGCCGACGGGCTTCGAATGTTAATTGTTGGTTCAAGTAATAATTATGGGGGACAGTATTTACAGTAGCGATTCGAGACCATGCCGACACACCAATTTGGATTTCGTATTTAGCGTACATTCAGAGCGGAGGGCTTTTTAATTCGAGTTTATTTATTTGCTCGCCCTCGCTAATCTTATTCGGACGCTCTGCGAATCTTTCATGTTAGGGAATTACCTGAGCTTGTTTGCCGCTGCCCTGTCTATTTGTTGTTCGTCTCTTGAGTTTCTGTTTGGCTTTTTACAGCATATTTTAAATTGACAAATTATCTTTAAGTTAGTCAAACAATCGGAGAGGGCGCGTCATCAACCTCATGACTATTGAAGACTTTCGATATGGGGACAATTTACGCCAATAAAATTGACCTTGTCCCTTGTAAGTAAATAAGTAAGTAAATAAGTGAATGCTTTATTGTACAAATATAAAGAAATGTGTTCATTGTTCTCTTAAGGATTCGAACCCGGATCCCCCGGAACCTTTAAAGTTCGGGTAATTATCCACTGGACTTTCTGTACGTGCATGTCTCGCCGTGTTGTGCGGGACGCTGTTATTATTATATGTCATTATCGAGGTAATACACCGTTAATAGCGGATATAAAGGAGTTCGACGCGGCGTCAGCACACGTGAGGGAAGATTATCCGGCCCGCGCACCGTAAAACGTACTCCAATTACCCTCTTCGGCAGACAACCGGCAGGATTAAGCTTCTTAGCCGTTTTACTAAGTGGGGATAATGGGTAGACAATATAAACGAAAATTCGCCGCGACGGGGCTTTGTATGCTAATTATATTACGCGTTTAAAAAAACAGGAGCTCATTAAGAATTATCAACTGCTACTAGAGCACTTTGTGTTACGAAGTTCTGATTGCTTAGGCTTATAATCTAACTACATAAATCTAGTTCGCGAAATTATGATTGAGGATTTTGTAACGAAATTAGCGGCAAGTTTTATTAACTTAAGAGATCTTACGTCGGTCGTGGCGCACTTGACAAATGTGACATTCAGAGCTATTAAGGTTTGCGTTTCTTTTCTAAAACTAAATGTAGACTTTATCCAGGTAAATGAAACAGTTACGTTAAACCGTATCATTAGTTCATGCTACAGGAAGCAGCGGTGGATATTCAAGCATGGCAGGCTGGCTTGAAAAGCACCCGTCATTGGGTGCAATCCAGCATTCATTAGCTGAATCGGGATGCACATCTTGAATTGCTCGCAACGTTCTATCTCCTGTCGTAATAAAGTTAAAATGTTGCCGTTAGCGTCCTACGACGATAAAAGTGATCGTTCCAATTAGACACACAAGTAAGACATAAAATGTCGAGAAACGCTATGACAATGTTCGTTTGTAGCGTTGGCTAATTGCGATATTTATTATTATTACAAAAATAAAGAAAATAGTAAAAAAAACGGCTGCCTTGAGTGTCAATTCACTGAATGTGAGTTGTTATTTAAATAGTTTCAAAAAAATTAAGTCGTTTAATTAGCGTCCCCAACATGAGAACTGTATGTGGGATGCAGGACCTTGTGCAAGGTCCGTCCATATCTCTACCACTATTTTGTTTGCTGATCCTGCCGTACCATTTGTGGGACATATATAGGCTGGAATTAATGATGCCGCAGTTCTGTGCTTCGACGTAGAGAGCAAGACAGTCCGTGAAATTACTGGCACTTACGGTATTCTATCGTACGCCAGCAGTATGTCTCATTACATTGCAGCGCTGGGTCGACGAGTTTCCCCGTTCGCATCACGGTGTAAATGTAATGAAACTTAAGTGTAAACTGGACTTTAGCTAAACTAACAGTTCCAGGTCTCGCAGGCGCGTATCATCTTAAGATGAGTGATCGTGAGCGCGGCAAGGAAACGGAAGCCGCCAGTTCCTGCGCCATTATCTCCGCAGTTAATGCCTTTTGTCTGCTCCATTCACATTGGAATAATTAATAACCTCAGTGGCATTGTGCCGTCGCGACCACTGCTTAGATTACGTATCGTCAGCTCCACCGTTTCGTCAGATGCACATTAAAGTTATATATGCCTACATTTATACGTATATGTACCTATGTAAACATATTTGTATGTACTGACGACCAGAAATAAAGTCACTTTTCATACAACTTCGCATTAAAAGAGACCTGCTATTTTTGCTCTTCGGTGTACATAAGAGAAACGAAAAGGGATTGAGTACATTAATGAAATTTCCATTTATAGTTATGACTAGGCCCGAGACCACACAGTCACTGTAATGTAGCCGAGACGTCAAGGGTAGTCTTGGGACTCATAAATAAAGCGAAATAAAGTTATTTGTATTTGTATTTGTATATTATTTTGTATAAAAAATCTTAAAACAACAAGCGTATCAGCATTTATCGGCGGTCAATACGTTTGAATTTCCGCCACTTATATTTTACATGAACTAGGTATAATGAAAGTAATAAAAATACTGCCTTACTTAGCGTTAGAAAATGTTGTCACAATAAAAGCTAATTAACACACTATTTACTTACTTATTTAAAAAAGATGATACAATACACCAACACGACGAATACTACTAGTCGTTGTGTACCACAATTAAATGGGTCTTAAATGTGAAATCGCCGACATTATGTAAAGAGTAAACACTTGGCGCTTGCCCAAGAGCAATGGACGCAAAAACGTGTAATTCCGTTCCAAAACGTGCAATGGCACTTACTACATGCTTTGGCATTCTTAATGACGTCCCGTCGCAGTATAAAAGTCCGAAGCGGGATCTTAAAAATACCGGGTCCTGATAAAATCGTTTTAAGTCACATTACAGAAACAACAAAATATCTACAAAAGTTCTAGACTTACAGTCGAACTATTGGGATCGTGACCCGTCGTAGGTAGTTCTCAGTCCCAACAATTTTTTTGTCAGTTGACTTGTCATTCCGGAGTCACCATCCGATTCATTGGAAAAATGATCCACAGTAGCTCGCAGTTCAATTAAAATTAGTGGGAGAAATCGTAAAAATTATAAGTTCTAGAGTCTATACTAGTCTTATAATCCAGACTCTCACAATAACCCTCTTCATTTGATACGCCTCACGGCGGATTTTCTTCTTGAGGCACAGAAACGTAAAACTATTATAGCAATTACACCAAAAGCAAATGAAAAACGAGACATGATTACACAACCCCGTGTTCGTTAATCGTTAGCATTGCGGTGACAAAGCACCTGACGGCAAGGCAACATACAACTCGCCTTAATGCAAATGCCCCGGAATAAATCGGCGGCGGTGATACCTATCACCGAACTCGCGCACGAATTGAGGAAAAAGATCCATTTAAATGTAGATTGTCTCCAGTAATACTTCCATTTGTTTTTGTCTCGAAAAGCCACGGAGATACGGCTCTAGCCCGTAACCCGTTTTGTGGTCGCGTTCGACTAGAGACGCACTATGCAGCATTATTCCGTACCTTGAACAAATGCTGGATCTTATTCTGCTTCTCTACAATTGCAAAAGTTGAGGTCAACGATTTCATTTAACGTCAAGCTTACCTGATCATTAAAGACGGTGTAGATAAACATTGTCTCTAATCTCGACGGGGAACTGCATTTTGTTTATATCCTATACCAAATGTTACATTTTTAATGAGTATGATACGAGAAGTGGTCTCAAAACACAAATAATACAGTCAAATGAGGGCGGGGGTCAATGTACGTCTCATAAACTACAAAACCCATTTTTCCATTTTTAAAACTCCGAGGTAAGGTCGTCAGCCCATACATACATACAAGTTTGGTTGCACTTGTATGAGTGCAACTGTACCTTTGCATACGGCAATACTTTTCATGCCGGCATCGCTTGCCAATTCGCAGAACTTCGTATTCACTTTTAATTTGGTCTGGGGCATTATAGTAGCAGAGAAAAGGTTTTATGTTAACAGCTGCTATACAGGGTGAAACAAACACCCCGTGCGTTAATTCTCTGAGGTATTTAGACATAGGTATAGAAGCTAAAAAAATGGCTAGTATAAACAAAATTAATAAAAAAACATGACTTGTTCAAAAACTATTCTAAAGGCTTCTGCGCCTCTTTATTTATTTATGGTAGTAAATACGACTTGTATGTAGTATTTAGTGCCCATAACTTAGTCTTAACCTGCCTATTTAGTTACTTTTTTTTGTTAAAGATCCTAGGTCATTTAAAATTTTGACCAAGCAAAGATTATTTTGCTTTTAGAGCTACGGTTCTTTAAACCAGTGAATTATCGCACAAGGTGTTTATTACATCCTGTATAAACCGAAATATAATCTTTTCTTGATACGACCTTTGTTACCGAGTCTCATGTCACTGTGTACTGAATCTTCCCTATGTTATAAACAATGTTTAAAAATAGAAAACCTATTTTAAATTAAAGTTCGAGTCGACTTCCCCACGCGATCTATATCGTGGGTCTATGTGAAATGAAATCACAACTGAAATCTTACCCTCTTTTACAATAGTAGTCATAATTCTCCGTTATTGGAAGGTATACTTTCCTATAAATATTAACGGAACCTGGATTACACACGTACCGTAGAATACAGACGTTGTGTTGATCGAGAGCTTTTTCTTTTATTGTTCTGTGAATAATTTTATTTATTTTTCATTTCTGGACCAATGCTAGTGGCAGCAAAATGAGATTGGAAATGATCTTTCAATGTAAATAATACTTAGTTGGGCAGCGAGCAAAAACATATTTGTATGAAAAGTGATCCGTTATTTTTGCTCGTCAATATAGTTCAGATAACTAATTGATATAATCAGACTTTACTTTGTTAGTCAATTTAGTACCTTACAACCATCAATGCACTTACGTCGGTCTATGAGTTAAGTAACGATCGTGCTTGGTGTAGTAAGGCTTTGAAAATGAACTTGTATAGGTACAGGGCGATTTCTAAGTCGTAACAGAAACCACATATTTCAATAGAGCTGCCCAAGATTAACACGGAGCACTAGTGGTAATCGCAATTAGTCAGCCCCTCAATTAATTAAAACAAAATAAGAATATCAATCTCTACTTACTATCATCATCTGGGCACCCTACTCGGCCCAGACCACGTGACTTGTTTTCATTTTAACCGCGGATTTAAACTCTTTTTATTTAATTTTCAATTCGGACAGATAATGTTACAGATTGTCATTATTAATGATATTTATCATTATTACCAGTTTACAGTATGAAGAAGGTTTAATTAACTACCTACGTTAACATTTCAATGAAACGTAGGGTGACCAAAAGTTATGACAAATTATAAAATTAAACTCAATTTAATTTTGAAAAATTAAAGTCAACAGATTCACAAAGTATTATGTACGTGCAAGTATTTATTTATACCAAGGGTTTAGAGCTAAAAAAGTTTATTTTGTTCACGACCTAGAAGTCACTTTTTGGAGTTAGTTATAATTAGATTTTCGTGTATATAATATGTCGCTCAGACACATTGTCACACAATCTTGCACGTGTGGTTACGCAGAGGGAAGATAATTCGTTTAGGTAGGTAGTTCTCAAATAATGAAAAACAGTAGGTAATTGAAATATTCAAACTTTTTTGGCGTCATATTTTGAAAATTACTATTCCTCTAGATGTAGGTAAAAGTACGTTTAAGTATCCACATTTGATACCTATCTTAAAATTAATCCACCATACCAAAACTCAGTATCGACCTCGCCGGCAGTCACCTTGAGCAAGTCTCGACAAGTTTATGACATAACTCAAGGGCCGCAAAATTAAACTACCATTAGACAAAACTAGTTCCCCGGGCCACTGGTTCCACCCGCAAAGTTATCAAATAACCTCCGCCTATTTCCGTGACTGTTCGAATAATGCAAATGAAGAAATCCTTCAACGTGGAGCGAAACAGCCGCAGTCAATCCATTTGCAACCAAATTGCAGTTCATTTTGTTGTAACGAAGGCTGTTGCGGGCCGATGCGTCTCGTGACTCTAATGTACGCTAATAATATTGTTATTTGACATTATAAATTATACGCCAATTCGAAACACAACGCTTTCTTTTTGCAAAGATTAGCTTGTACAAATTGGCAGCCGCTCAATTAGGCTACTAGAAACGAACGGGAATGAAAATTCAAATTTAATCGACTTTGTTTTACTGCAGCTTTCACGTTATTTAGTAAAATTGTTAATTTTGACCTTCTCCCACATAAGTGTGTTATAAATAAACAACAAACCTATACGTGCATACTTTAACACTCGCAGTTAAAATTCTCCACATTTAAATAAAGTGATCGTCGAGGGAGTAATAAGTTTTTAACCTCGTCTACGGCGGAACCTTGTTAAGGGAAACGAAAACTCTTGAAAGCTCTTAACCAGCGTGGAAAACATAAACCAGGCACACGGGCGCATTTTATAAAGTTAACGGCAACTCGATTAAGGAAGCAGTCAAAGAAAGTAGCAAGTGAGAGAGATGTTGCTTGAGGCCTGATCGAATCAGAGTGACGCACGCCACTGTTTACATTTACATTAAAACTCGCTGATCGACTGTTCGAAGTTTTGCAAAGCCTTGGAACGTAGGTATTCCTAGATCTGTCATTCGTACTTCCACGCTGGTCTGGAAGCAAAGAAAAAACATAGAATGTACCGGTTGCAACTCCTCCCGCGCTGATGGTAAAAGCCAATAGAGGGAATCGGCGTACATCGTGGAAATGTTATAGGCGATGCGGCTAGTAACCCATTGCTATTATGCTAAACGTGGCCTTTAGGTGTCACCTTAGCCTTTGTCTATCCCCGTAAGGAATAAAGACGTGATTTATGCATGTCATTCATAACGACATGGCTGCAAAGATGTCATAAAATTGTTCCAGACTATGGGATCAGGAGGTTGAGTTAGCATGGTTGAACACCCCTTTAAATCTTTTCCAGAATTTTCTAATTGTGGTTCGCAAATATACATTGGTCGATGTTTATATTGTACGGCATCAAATAGTTGATTTAACTTTGAATCAAAAACTACGATGAAAATCTATCCAGTCCAACCAACTGACCCCTATTTCACCAACATGACAATTGTCGGTGACCACTGACAATTCGAAATGCAATACGTATTCATTGAGGCCAACCGGTGTAGATTCTCGTCGAGTTTGTAATGTAAACAGAATTGTCACTTACCGACAAATTGTCACGTTGGTGAAATTTTGGCCTGCTGATATCATCATCACCAGCCTGTATACGTCCCGCTGCTAGGCTAGACACAGGCCTCCTCACAATGAGAGGGCTTGGGCCATAGTTCCCACGCGGGCCCAGTGCGGATTGGGAACTTCACACACACCATTGAATGGATTCACAGGTGTATGCAGGTTCCCTCATGATGTTCTCCTTCACCGGAAAGCTCATGGTAAATTTCAAACGTAATGTCGCACATAAATTCCGAAAAACTCAGAGCCCGGGATTCGAACCTCTGCTCGAGAAGCCACAGGTCAAACCACTAGGCTACCACGGCTTTTTTAATGCTGCTGATATATTCGGGAATGACATCTTTTTGTAATTATGGTGTCTGTCGAATGTCGATCTAGAAACATTGCAACGGCAAATCTAAACGAATGACAGTTGTTACATTGTGATGCACATCACACTACCACACGGAGAGTGGCAAAACCTTGGTCGTAGTTCATTAGGAGTACACGGTAACGACGAGACTTGTCTGCCCCTACAGCAATTTAATCCATTTAAGTTTCCTTGATACTTAATGTGCAGGAACACACATCAAGCGACTTGAATAAATAGGTCATCGTTTAATTTTACTAACGCAGAAATGGCAGGTATTTCAAGTTTTTCAAAACACAACCGAATCGGTATCCTCTTTTTTTAAGTCAGTTAAAAAAGTGAGTCTGCGCCAATTCCTTCCTCTCAACAGATTTCTTGTTTTGTTTTCCCCCGACACAATTAGCATTATGATGCGGTTGCACACAAAATCACTTATTATGCTAACCTATTATAGACTGTCCGCAGTTTGACTCCCAAACTCTGAGCTTACTTGTTTGATCGGTAAAAAAGTAACCTATATTTGTCTCGGTGTTTCCAGTTTCGTCAATCAAACTGCCAAACTGTCCAAGTACTTTATAAAGGAGCGACCACACCGCCGCGTGTACGCAGTGACGTTTTTTCATACATTTTGTTGCTTACGCACCGGTGTGGTCGGACCTTAACATATACTTAACTAGTTAACTTACATTTACAGGTATAACATTATAGCAAAACGTTCAGATAAAAACGCTTTCTTTAAAAAAAAGATACTCTTGAATTTCAAATTATTGTAACAATATGCAAAGAAAACCTGTACAATTTAATTTAACGAGGCATAGTGCTACTCTCATCATCATTCCGGATCGCGATTGCTACCACCATCCTACCCGCTAAGTTTGCCCGTATTTTGAGAAAAGGTTTTACCTACATTCTATCCCCGGAAAACACCAAGATTTTTTTTTTTTTTTTTTTATAAAAGAGGGGGCAAACGAGCAGACGGGTCACCTGATGGAAAGCAATCACCGTCGCCCAGGGACACCTGCAAGACCCGGGGGATCACAAGTGCGTTGCCAGCCCTTTGAGGAACAGGAAGGCTCGCTTTTTAAACAAGATCCCACAATTGCAGAAATATCGCTATCATCTATTAATCCAAATCGAACAGATTATGTCGTATGTCGTTGTTATTAAACATACAACGCACGAGTCGTATTAATCGCCCGTGTCCGAATGTTAAGCCATTCTGGCCTGCAGCCGGTAATGGCAGCTTACAATCAATGTTCTATGCCATTGTACTCGCATAAGTTTGCATAATAGTAGGTTGACGACAAGCGAAATGGTCCTGTTTGCTTTCATTGCCTGGTTTAGATTGGAAGGTACAATCACTGCTGAAAAATGACTAGCGATGGAATGCGTGTGAGAATTTATAATTGTTTTTTTTTATAATTATGTAAATAAGAAAGTGCAGAGGACTTCTGGAAACTTGAGAATATCAAAACAAGAAATAAATCATGGAAATTAAGTGTGTGGCATCATTTTTCACGAATGACATTCGGTCTTAGCGTGGTCAATTTGATCATGACGCTTTGATGTTCGCTGTACCTAGTGGGTTTCATTGCGTTTATATGGTGGGTTACATAGTATAAAATAAAGTCGCTTTCCGCTGTCTATCCCTATGTATGCTTATATCTTTAAAACTACGCAATGGACTTTGATGCGGTTTTATGTAATAGATAGAGTGATTCAAAAGGAAGGTTTATATGTATATGTAATTCTATGCAGACGAAGTCGCGGGCAGATGCTAGTTATATGTATGAAACTAATGCTAAAGTTTCAATCCGTGACCATGGAACCTATAAAGGTTAGTTGTATCATTCTAAAATCTTTACAAATTTCAAATATAATATGCAAATTTATTTCTACATGTCAAAAATACTTTAACTGTGTTACAATATATGTAGTCTGAATAATAAAGTAGGTAATCTGGAAGCACGTACAGTATTCAGATTTTATTCATTTAGTTTTTATGAAAAAGTAGATGGAAATTTAAGGAGAAACTTTGGCTTCTTTGTTGTTTCTTTATATTATGTATAATTTACTTTGCAGCGAATGGCTTACTACGTCTAATAGAATAGCCAACCGTATTCGTCTACGAAGAAATACCATTGTTTCTAGAAAATAGTTCAATCTAGAGTCCAGACGCTCCACCAAAATGTAATTAAGAAGTGGTTCCCAGATCCTTCAAAGTACACAATCTTTGCTACTTGCCAACTGTAATTTTTAGACTTTGAATTTAAAAAAGTAACCTTCACCGCATAATACAGCTGCTGCGCTGCTGTTTTTTTTTTTGTTTTTTTTTCAGGGTTTCGCCAAAAGAACTCGTCTTGTATCATTCCACTCTGTAGCTCTCCTTTTTTTTCACTTAAATTGTTAAACCACATAACCACACACAAATGTAAAAGCCACATAACTAGTTAAATTAAAATAAAGGCTCGAATTAGTATTATCTTATAAATACATGTTATAGTAGGTACACTCGTTGGAATTAGAATATACTACTTTAATCCTTTCGGTTCGATTCTTGAAGTTGTTGACGCATGTATACCTAGGACAACCCATCCAATTAGGTAGGTCTAACTTCGAGAAGGAGGTCAGTTATCGAATCCAACTCGGATGGACAGCGTTTGGGAAATCCCGTAATGTCTTTTCGTCCAAAATTCCTCAGTGCCTTAAGACGAAAGTTTAATCAATGTGTGTTGCCAGTGATGACATATGGATTCGAGACGTGGTGCTTCACTTGAGCTAAGGAGAGCTATGCGTGGGGTTTCTCTACGGGATCGAATCAGAAATTGTAACAACCCCCCCCTCGTATTTTATTTTTTAAACTTATATCTAGTCTTATACTAATCTTATATCTAGGGCCTTATATTTAATTTAAAACTAGGGTTTAAATTACACTTATAAATAGACTAGGCTATACTACAAGCAGCACCAAGACACCAAGCTAGACTACTATCTACAGCTAATTACCTACTCAAACTATGCAATTCCTAGTCTTAATTAATTAATACTATAAGAAGCTATTCGGATTGAATAGGACAGTATGAAGTATGGCCAACGTGATCGTCTATTCCCTACATTGTGGTAGTAACTCAAACTCGTTTAGTGGAGGCAAGAGATGCTAATCCTAAGAAGTAAACTATGCCCTAAACATTAACACTAAATTGCCCTATATCTATCTGAACCTTTCCGCTCACACAGAACTCAGTTCTGCAAATTACTGTTACCGAACACTAACGGGCAATGACAAATTATAGTTAAATACTAGTAACTAGGAGTCTATTTATATCTTGGAGTAGTTAAGTAATGGAGAACTAATATCCTAGTAATTTCAAATGCTTAGTCTGGAATTATAACAAGTATTTAAATAGGTAAAATGAGGAATTGTCTTTTGTGTTAAAGTCAGAGCCCCGCCTTCGCCCTTGAGATTGTTCTCAACTGATCGTTGCCAGTAACCGTGTTCCTCGTCCAGAGACCCTAAGGAACTCCGACACAAGACTTGTGATTTTACTTGTCTTTAGTCAGTATGTCATGTTATTGTACCACAATGGGTAAGAGGATAAATTTAACTCTAATTTATTCCTATACTATGCTGTCCAATCATTTTGGTACAGAAGGAAAACTACTTTATAAATTGGGTGTTTTCTGTTATTTTGATATGTTTTCCAATCAGAAAGATAAATCAGGTTCCTTGATCTTAGTCATATCTAAAAGTAGTTCAACTCATTTCCTACTGGTTCAAAACAAAAGGGGATCTAAAGAATTTTCATCCAATATAAATTTATTACACCCAGAAAGCTATGGAAATTAGCATATCAATTAAATAATACCAATCTTGAACATGTAAATTATAAATACAAAGCTTCAAACTACTGATAGCTTAAGGCAAAGGATTCAAAGGTAAATCGGTTGTTGAAATTAAACCTAACCTAAAATTAGTAAAACCTCCCTATTCATGCCTAAAATAATATTCCTATTCTAGTCAGCTGTGTATTGAAACCTGGAGGGAAAACCCTCACATTTACAATTAAACGTGTGATGTGTTATGCAGTTTCCGGGAGTGCAATGGAAACTTCTACACTATTCTAAAGAAGGGATTGGAGTGGCATCTCCTTGTGTATAAAGTCCTACGCCATGTGTATTGACATCGTCTACGGCCGAAGCCTAGGGTGCAGACGACATCCTAACTAGAGATATAGTAGTGTGAATATATAAATATTTAGATAAGAGACCAGCGAGACCAGTTCCCATGTTCCGACACAGCAGAACACGAAAGCCTGGGTACACGCTAGGAGGTAAGTTACCCTACCCAGATATTTCGCTGGGAGTCAGGTGCTGAGTCGAACCTCAACGCTTCAGCTCACACTGTAAACAATGTGTTGAAATTTCAAGCCCTTGTTATCACCGTTAGGTAGCCAGACTTGAAACCCGAAAACCGTGTTTCGTATAATCCCTACTTCAAGCACACAAAGTAATTACTCAAGCTAATTAGTATTCTATAATCGCAAATCCAGTATAGGCTCTAAGGAATGAGAAAAGTGAGGAATGACGCCGGAGAGTAGCCCCGAGCCGCCAAGGTTAAGGATAGGAATATTTACTGGTATTCACGACCACAGAACACTATGTCACAAATCAATAATATCAAAACAATTAAATAATCAATTCAATCAATTAATGTAAAAACGCAAAACAGCCGCGACCCGATCTCGCGTATTTACTAAAGACTAATTTGTGCTTGAAAGAACCGCGCTTACGAACCGACAGAGGAGAAAAGACCCATTCCTAAAATCTACGCCCGTATTTATACCCTTTTTCGGCTGAATTGGCGTCTTTAGCTGATTTGGCGTCTTTAGCTGATTTGGCGTCTTTAGCTGATTTGGCGTCTTTAGCTGAGTTAGCGTGTTTAGCTGATTTAGCGTGTTTAGCTGATCTAGCGTGTTTAGCTGATCTAGCGTGTTTGGCTGATCTGGCGTCTTCGGCGACAGTTCCGGTTTTTATGCTATTTGCTACCCAAACGTTATGAAAATAAAGTCTATTTCCCCGTGCTACGGTTTTCCACAATTCCAAGAACATCGACAGACCACCACAGATAACAAATATGGAACAGCCGGTTATTACTACTAAGCAAATATTCTGTTGTGCTTTTTGGTTTTCATGTTGGTATATTTTTCTTATATCGTTATGTGTAAACAATTTAATCCTTCCTTTTTTATAGGTAGTTGTTAAAGATTAGTCATAATAGACTATTGTGAACCTATTATTTGCGGCAACCTGTTTTATAGGTGTGGTATTTTGCTTAACGATAATGCATACTTTTTACCAATGAATCAATGCTGCTTGAAGCCCTTTTGTCCATAAAAGAATGAGTTAAGGTGAATTATATTTATCTAGACATTAGGTGCTCCTAAATCTCTATGAGAAATATTCATCAAATCATATGCATCGTATTATCTAAAACCGTAAGCATTCCCCAAAGTTTGACCAAGGTGGTTCATAAATATTATTCCTTCATGTAATTCAGTGTTCTTATAATCAATCGTATTTACCAAAATATTTGAATCGTTGGGACTATTTTGTCTACGATGTCGGAACGTCTAAGGCACACTTTACAAGAGTTCAAGTGTGTGTGAGCCGCTTTACCGATTTTGAGCGTGGCAACACTAGAGTTATTCCTCTGACTTTACCTTGTTTGTCAGACATTCTTTGGCAAATAAGTTGACAAATATTGCACAGAATTTGTAGTGGTACTTGTACCTGATGTGATTATTTCATTAATCTAAATGTGTCCCCAGTTTCATGGAACATTGTTTGAAATTAATACTATTTAATTTCGTATTAATTAATATATAAATCTGGAATATTATTCCATAGAGAGTTTTAATCTTTTATTTGTGAATTTTGACCGGAACGAGACCCCGTTTCGTCACAAAATGAGGAGATACGTGGAAGGACAAGGGTCACTGACATAGCCAAGTGAATTAGCTCGTTGAAGTGGCAATGGGCAGGCCATACAGCCATATATGGAGAACAGATGGTCGTTGGGACCGAAAGGTTCTCGTTTGGAGACCACGGATCGACAAGCGCCGCGTAGGACGTCCATCAGCCAGATGGACTGATGACCTGGTTAATGTCGCGGGTTCTCGGTGGATGCAAATCGCTTCCAACCGTGCCTCGGAGGCTGGAGGTCTATGGGGGAGGCCTACGTCCGACAGTGGACGTCCTACGGCTAGTAAAATGATGACTTACATCTTCTTAAAACGTACGTTGAGAGGACTGCATGATTTTAAAGAATTTGGGAAAATAAAATACCAAGTAAAAACAAAAATTGAACACTGTCTTTTACTAATCCTTAAATTTAACTGACAATGACAATAATGTAAAACTAAGTCAAAAAAGTATCAAAAAGCAAGGAGTTCGCGACACTTAATTTCATAGATCAATTTGCTTTTCTTAAACCGTAATTCATTGTCTCTGATTTTAATTTTTAATTATTTTTGGTATTTACGAATCATTGCATAGAAATCCATAGTTGCACAGGCGGCTATTCGATGAATAATATGTGTCATCAAACTAATCCCACAATGTTAGCAGCGGGTAAACTTGCATTGAAATAACAACAAAGCGTGTAGATAGAAATTTGGTTAAATTGCACGTCATATCTGCAACTGAATGTGTTCGGCGCATTGCGTAACTGCGGATGTTTTCGCTATACAAATACCGAGTAATCAATCCCATTATCCCATCAACAACAGTGTTCTCGCAGAACTAAATACTTGTTAGCATTCAATTATTCGCGTTGTGCTCATTTAGTCCACTGTCACTGATAATTTTAAGCGTTAGGACAAGTCGTATACTTAGGTAACGTCTGTAATTATTCCAAACCATAGCAAATGCTGACTAACGAATTAAAATCATAGCCCAAGTGATTTTTATTTTTTTATTATTAAGTTTTTGCCTTCGACTTTTATTTCATTCCGTCTGGTGAAAATGTGGAATAGTTTATTCGCCTATAAGTTACGAAATTTCATAGATTCTCAGTACTGTCGCGAATTTTTATGATGTAAATTCGCTTCTTTATGAATTTCCAGTCCGCGAGGTTCATTGACCCGTGACGTGCCAGATGTTTCCCTTTCATCACTTAGTGACTCTTTTATTGAATGAAAAACTTTCAGCGAGCTCCTTCCTCGCTATAAAATGCAGTCGTTCCTTTCATATTAGCCATGGCTGTAATATGAAATGGAACTAGGTACGTACCAAAGTAATTGGCTGCTCCCGACACTCAGAAATGACTGTGATTGTTATTTTTTTCAAAACCGGCCTAAATAGAAGCGACTATGTATACCACGTAACGTATAATTATTGGGTGTAACGTAGTGAAGAACTGTGAAAATTACATATTAAAAAACGTAGATTAGGTTAGAATTACATTGCAATTTTAAACAGGTTCACTGATCCCGAAATATGTTAGGCACAAGGGTTGAACTACTTTGTTTCTTGTATTAAACTTTAAAAACCTGTCACTAGAAAAAAGTGGCATAGGAATCATGTTATAGGCGACGCGGCTAGCTACCCATCACTAAGTATTTTGATTCCCCTTTCCACCTGTACGCCCACAAAGACGTGATTTATGTATGTGTGTGTAAAAAGAAGAACATAGAAGAAAGACATAGTACAAAGGCTACAGAATCTCATATTTGTGGGAAAGTCCCTCATTACGTATCTTTGTGCATGTATCTCAGTGTTTATCAATTGTATTTTGTCTTGTTTATTTTGCACAATAAAGAGTTTACATACATACATACATACGTTCCGCCCAGTATACTAAAATAAAAATGTATAGGTACCTACATAAATGTTATAGAATAAAATATTCTCGATCGAAATTGTTGCCCTAATTATCCGGCCAGTTTTTATAACTTTGTGGCGTGCGAGTTATTTGATTAAAAATCAAACGTGGCAAAATTTAAACATAAGGTTGTGACAATTTGAGCTGCGGACGCGGCCTGGGATAATGTAATTTTGCGCGTGTCAACGCATCGGGCGTTTTGTCGTCCGCACGTGGATGCGATTGCTGTGCCAACTGACAAATGCATTTGATAATATCACCTCTAGAAACGACTCGATGAAAGTTAGTTAAAATTCAACAAATCACACAGATATGCCACACTATTTTTATGGTGTGCTTATTCAAACCTACTTCCCTATTTGTTTATCACTTCACTCTTCATAGTTGAAGTAATACGTAATTAGTGTCCATAAGACAAAATCTTAGCTTTGTCTAAACCAAGTTTCTGTTATTGCTAGCGCTGTAGGTATGTCCATGTTTTAACTAATATTTATTTTGTGAATTTAGCTACACTACAAAATTACTTTTATGTAATGGTATGGTTTTATTTATCTTAGACAACATTACCTATCAAATTCACATTATTTAAGACTGACTTTGTATCCAACGAGCTAAACAATTATGTATATGATCGTGTGAAGATGCTTGCGGCTTCATATCGCAGACATATTCCGTTACCGCACGTCGTTAGAACAGTTGCAATGAACTCAACTTAGCAGTTTATAATGAGGTCCCTCGGCCGCACCACACGTCGCCTCCTGAGACGCACTATGGCTTGCCAACATCATGTTCTTATTAGCGGGCGTAATGTACTCCACTTCCATAACATTGAATATTCACTCTAGTTAACATAGCGCGTAATAGAGTTAGCATCATTCGGCCTACAAAAGCATTAGGCAGATCCTGATTATCCACAATTGCAGAATTTAAAAATCTGGGAAAACAAACTATTTCAGTAACAGTCATCCAAAGAGATATTCTCATTATTGAGACAGTAAGTGCATCGAATAAGGCGACTACTTATCTGATAATTAAGTAAACATTAGATATTACTTAATAATGTAAATGTAACACGTTTCACACTGTTAGCCGCAGTTGGCTTTCACCATACACAAGACAAGGTAATGTTTAGTTAGCAAACCTACCTGAAAATAGTTTTATAATGTGTGTTACATGTGTGTTGTCCTGTATTCACCTTTTTCTTGTGTTTTATGTACAATAAAGAGTTATACATACATACATACATACATAATGTTCACATTTGTCTTAAAAACAAAAAAGCATTGTGGATTGTTGAAGCCTCTGGCTCCAGTGAAAGTTTTTGAAGTAAAACGTATCGAATGCGTTCGCGTAAACGTCTCAATTAGAATGGATAAATTGCCAGCGCCATTGGCGGCACGTATCGACAACAGACTATTCTCACGATATTGTCATTTTAACGCATACGCAATCAATCGAGACAGAAAAACTTACACTAAGTGCTTAGAACTCTAAGCGGGTAATTGAAGTTTCTAAATCACGGTACAACCGAGCGAGCGGCGCGGCGACACGACATTAGCGCACTCATGAATACGGGCGCTCGCCATTTTGTACAGCATCGAGAGCGGGCGTTCCTTAACCCATAAAAATATATTAACTCCTATAAATTTAGCATCGTCAGCGTTTTATTTTGCGCTTAAGCGATACGCTCTCGTAGGTCGTAAACAGGGCTCATCAAACTGGGGCGGATTATTGCCGACATGCACGCCGATATAAAGTGAAGCTTTCTTTTATAACGGTGAACAGAAATGACGCCGCAAAAGATTTAAAACCACTCGATACCAGACAGTGCCCGATAAAACTATTTGCATTAAAATTGAAAACAAGTCTTTGACATGTAAGTTGCAGATTTCCCGGCGGAGCGAACGTTTGCTGGAGATTATAGCGGGTAAAATGTAAAATGAAAGAAAAGCATGTTGCTACGCTGAACCCTCTTTTATCACTAGAACCATTTTTGCTACGGTATAGTTAATTACATAATATTAAAAACACTCAGCGGCACAAGATTTGGCCTCGTCTTTGCCGCTTAGTATATTAACCGTCAGCCATGGGTTTTAATCATTTCATAATTTCTTTGGATATTTATACTAAACTTATTTCTTTAACTCTCCTCGGTAGGGGTTACCTCGTCACCGCACGCCGCATAACCTGTCACTTGTGATTTATGGTTCGTGAAACTAGGCAAGACGGATCTACACGAAAATATTTGCATCTCGGTTATAATGGAAGCTAAACAAACGTCAATTTGCATTTACAAATAGGAATTCCATTTAAAAGAGACGAAAGGAAAACATCCGACATGATGGATGTCCCCGTCATCGCAGGCTTCGATTACATTTCACGAAATGCGATATATCTACCGACCGAATGCATTAACATTCGTGCTGACTCACTTCGACACCGCTCGCAGATTAGTAACACCCTGCCCTCCTAGATGAGACAAATCAAAATAAATCTTCCACTTTTTACTTGTACGGAGATCAAAAAAACATGGCCCAGCGCATTTACTTCTTCGAGCATTACAATATTTTGATACTTACCTTGAAAAGTTTAAAATAAAACGATCAAAATATGGTCATTCATTTTACTGGCTCTATCAACCTTTTCTGGTGTCTCAGTTTGAATCTAACAGACGAAGCCACAAAGCTAGAGTTTGTCGGAAATAGAGCAAAAAGTTTTCCGTCATTGGTCGATGGACAGTTTCGCTAATTTTAATTAAGTTACATGTTAGTTATCTCTATATTTTTGTAAAAACACCTTAATTGATGTAAAACAAAGCGCTAGTTAGATACATTACATACGCGCAAAGACTCGCAATAGCGACACAACGCGGGAATGCTGCCTGCGTGATGGGGACCCTACCTAAGGGTCCAAATTTAATTTAATTTTAAAACCTCAGTTTTATTTTATTAAGTTATTTTTAAGGTAGCCTTAGTTTATATTTTAATTAATACTTTTGTAATCATTTACTAAAATAAGATTCCTATTTGTTTCCCAATAACTAAATTAAGTAGGAGTTAGGGGTTCAATTTCACAAAAATATTGCGATCTAATTAGGAAACAATAAACTACCGTAATTACATAAGTGACATATTTGTCGATATTCAAACAAATGGCACGTCTATTCGTCTTTGATCTCTCTCACACCGTAGCTCGTGGAAGATTGGCCGTAACCTATTGATTATATTTTGAATACAAACAACACCGACAATAATGGATGATTAACGATTGTTTCCTGTCAATGCGTTTTTAAATACTTCATTTACTTCAAAAACCAGTAATAAACACGTGGAAAAATAAATATCTTTCATATTATGATGTTTACGTTATTTAATTTTCAAATAGTCATAGAAATGATACATATTTACGGTTTATAAAAGCTGTTTTAAACCAACACATTTAAACCAAAGCTAATGGAGTGTTACGACATATTTAACTCCGATAAAAATATTGATCGATCACAATCATTTTTTTTAGCCCAAAGGTGACCACCTTTATCATATCGCGCCTTCAAAACATGTTTTGAATGAACTCACTAAAATTCAGAATCCTTAAATTATTGAGCTAAAACTCTATACAATATTCATTGCAAACCGAGTTAGCCATTAATTTTCATCTTCTTCAACAATTTCTTGCTCATTTTCAAACAGATAGTAAATATTCTAAAGGCGATCTACGTTTCAAAAGTTCGCTATCTGCTTTCAAAATTATAGAGTGGGAAATTCAACTAAAAGTTGCATAATAAATTTTGTTTCCTGAAATATGGTGAAGACAATGTCCAACTCGGGGAGTACCCAACGAGCCGGCGCAGCGCGGAACTTGAAAACTCCGCTGACTAACGACAGTTTCAACAGAGAGGAAAAATGTTTTAATTCAACCGTCTTATTGATTTTTCTACACAATTTTCTTGACAGTATTATCGGGGTAGTCATTTTAAATGGGACATAAGAGTCTAAACTGCTGATGACTTGCGGCGCGGAAACTAAATAAATCTTACAGATTAAACCTATCATCACTGATGAAAGAAATTTCAGTGATATTTATTACGACGTCCACGAATACCTGCATCATACAATTATAGAAGTATCCCAATCAAAATTTGTGATTTAGTTATTAATTTTACTTACAAATACCGAGTAGACAGCTCTAATCTTTGGTCAAATTCCGTGGGTCTACCCCATGATGCAATCAACTGCATCGAAATATCGTGAGCTCCTGAAAAAATTTCGCAGTCTCATAATTTGAAAATTCTTGACACGTTTTTATTTTCTTCTAGCATCTATCACCTTCTTTCCACGGAAACGTCGGCATTTAGACTACTAAGTGAACCATCCCAAATTAACCAGATTATTGTCTCCCACATTTGACAAGAATCCCCAACAATGGAACAAATTAAGAATATTAGCATTGGGATCTGGCACATTGTTCGTAACGTGGAAATAATGGCGGCGTCTGATTGCCGGCGTCACCTCAGCGCGCCTTGTGAATACCAAACATGCCCAATTAATTAATATCAGCGCTGTACTGTTCCCTTGCATTCGGCTCATTAGGTGCTTTCACACGCCTGTCGGCAACTTTAGACGAATTAGACGAGACACACGCCAGGGTGCCTTATGGAAATTCATTTCCACGCCTTGAAAATTCGCTTTGTTTTTAGGGTTATAGAATCAAAATAGCAAAAATGTAACTATTAAAGATTCAACATTTGTCAATCTGTTCGCAGTTTAGATCTGAAATTATTTGTACTTGAAATCTGCAGTTTGTCATAATAATTCGATCATAATTGTCCGTACAAAGTGGTACAATCAAATATTAAAATATATCATACTTATTTAAACTAACTATTAACTAACCAAGCAACCATAAAATAAAACTAACATCGAAACCTAAAATTGATTCCTAAAATTTTTGCCTATTCCCTCGATGGGTTTTTGCCATCTGCGCGGGAAGAGAAGCAATTGGTACATTCTATGTTTTTTTTTTGCTCCCAGACCAGCATGAAATAAAGTCCTAAACTTAATGTATATAAAATAAGTACAAAGTGCTGGTGTGGGACGCCACTTGTATTGACACCGTGGCGGCGTCCTACCTACCCGCAACTACCAAACGTGCGGGGGCGGCGGCGGACGCCCGGGAACGCCTCAAGGTCTCAAAATACAGCTGTCTCGGCGCCCAATATCATTTCTTTGCTTTTGGTGTCGAGACTCTAGGTCCTTGGGGTAAAGGTGCGCTGGAGCTACACAAAGAGCTCAGCAAGAGATTGAGAGAGGCAACAGGCGACCCTCGCGCCGGCAGCCTTCTCGCGCAAAGAATCGCAATCGCAGTTCAGCGCGGGAATGCTGCCTGCGTGATGGGCACCCTGCCAAGAGGCCCAGCTCTCTTATATAATTAATTTTAAAGTTTATTTAGTTATTTAGTTATGTTAATTTAATAGTAGTTTTAGTTTTGTATTAACATTTTAAATAAAAAATGTCTTACTTGGCTTTCAGTACAAACTATAGCATTATATGTATATATGTGGTGTTTCCTCTATACGTAAAGTGTGGATGTTTTTTCCTCTCATTAACCTCTCGAAACTGCTGGCAGCGTCTTTCAAAAACAATTTTTATGCTAGTGCCAAATGTCATGGTGATCGATTGTTTCTCATTTGAAAAAAATCACTGTAGTAGTTTAAGGCGAACTTGAAACAAAACTATAAATGCTAAGCAGGTTTTATAAGTAAATTAGGAAAGTGACACTTAATATCAAAATTTTGCCGCATGTTAAGTCGGGCAGCCACAAAGCCTGCGCGTGACCTGACATGCACCCTGCCGGGTTTTTTTATGCTAAGCTCGTGTTTACTTCATAATTTTCCTCGTTTTAACTTAACCGCGTCGGACTGAGTTTTATGGCTTCATTTTTCCTTTTCTTTCCCGGGGCGGCTTTTCAAATACAAGTTCAACCTCTTGTTTAAGAGCCTAAACATCCGAGTGATTGCGCAAGGAGACAATAAGTGCAACGGCTTGGCGGCAAAACGACCAGACAGAAGCAGCTCATCCGTAACAATACGCTTTGTGTCACTCCAATCTCAAAAGGATATTCGAATGTATCGAGCTTGAGAGAATTTCACTCACATCGAGCCATTCAATGGATTCTCAGGAAAATTCCCAGTGAAATTTTCACATAATCTCCGATCAGTTTACTAGAGTGTCATTGTTTAGAAAAATTGCGGGATTCCAACGAAGCCTTTGCGAACTGATTGGAATTTGTACCGAACAAGTGAATTGAATACGCTTTGAACAATGAATCACTTGTATGAATGCAATTGTAATACAAAGAGCTATTTTTCGTTTCATGGTTCCTGTCTTGAAAATCAGCCCTTTATTTGATTTCATTTCAGAGGTCAACCATACAGTGTTACCACCAACCCATCAAACTGCAACATGTCGAAGAAATTAAATAAAAATAAAATTAACATCCTTCACTCTAACTCCCTGCCTACACTCAAAGAGCACTAAGGTAACAATATTTTATTTTATCATATAAGGATTCAGTTGGTCTGATACCCTTTAGCTTTATAATATCAAACCCTTCCTCCCCACCGAAATCCCACCATTTTTCTAAAATCAACGCAGAGTTAGACAAATTACTTACATTCGTAAATAGAAGCTTTGAATAACCCGTCCACTTGTCGGTATGTTAAGAAGTTATTTAGCGAATCGTGAGCACAGAACTATCTTGGTGTAGGCGTCTCGGCGTGTCCCCGGCGGCCCGCTGTTTACAGGCTCCGTGGCCGGCAACTAACGCGTCGCCGGAGCTTTGTTTAATTAAGATAACTTTCCCACTCACATTAATGCGCAGTAACTAGACGAATACTGGCCACAATTAAACCTCCTAAGTCGTACACGACACACAACTAACGCGCGGTAAACGAAACACCAACCATTACATGTACGAGTATACACAAACTCGATTACTCACCAAGAATATTTTGCGTTTATTTCCCTTAAAATGCATTAACGGAGCTTGTTTGTTTAAGGAAAAGGAAAAGAAAATCACTTTGACTAGCTTCACGTGCCGGTAATTTTATATTAAGTTTAACAAACGCTTGCATCAAGCACTTTGTCTGGAGATTTCTTTGTGAGTCGCCGCTATAACAATAGATTTTCATTCAAACATTATTTTCTCATACACCTTTGTTGCAAACAAGAAAAGTAAGGGGAACAATTGCTTGCTTTTCAAAATTTCGTAACAAGTTAACAGAGTAACACGGCCGGTGACGATTATAGCATACTGTAGCGGTAGTAATAACACTCGCGTTGGTAGGTATGTTTGCCGGACATTTATTATCTTCCCTCGCCGCGGGCAGTGCAGCAAGTTTAAATTTGCAGAAATAATTTATAGCACTGGAAATCAAAATATGAAAGGGAATTTTTGTGTCCACTATTGTTAAGGACCGTGCTTCGTTCTATTAAATTTATTCTCGTTCTTACGTTTGCTTTTACACTGCAGTATTCGAATAAACAACACTGGCTATCGTAGTTAACCTCAATGCGGTCAAAGTACATTAGTCAGCCAGATTGCAGCGTTTGATTGGATTAGGACCCAAAAATACGGAGATAAACTCGAACATGCTTCTAAGCGTATTGAGGGGAACCATTTGTTACGTTTAACTATTTGAATAATACATCGGCTGATAGATATTACGAGCTTATCCCCGTGAAACAAAAGATATTCCATGGAACGCAAAGCCAACTTATAACAGTAAATTGCGCGGAGGCTTGAACACCTGCATAATGTTCCCGTCAATCATACAGGTGCGTGAAATTGAATCTCATGAGCGCAAATCACACAACCCTCTATTACCATATTATACGACAATGTCACTCACCCGGGCTGACGTAAAAGAAATAAAATACAACCTTAGTAATAACGATTTAGGGTCCATTCCGTGGGAGCCAATTTATGCTTAAAGCCGAGATAAACGGACCACCGGTATTCACTTGTTATCTGCTTTCTTTATTTTCAGACTGCTAAGAAAAATTATAGAGAAATATACTTGTCATCCTAAAAATCTAATGGTTTCCATGTCGGCCGGTACACCAGCTTGTTAACAAAGTAGGTTCTACAGCGACGAAATTTTACATACGTAAGGAGATATCATTAATGTAAAAAAAAACCGGTTGCCTGTAAAGTCGGTATACGGGCGAAAGTTTTACGTGACAACGACTTTGAGTGGTAAAATAATTTTAATGTGAATATTCATTCGTATAGTAGGAAAGAAGCGCAAGACATGAACCGGTGTGTATGCCTATCTCTCTCACTCTCTCTCTCTCGCTCTGTCTCTCTCGCTCTTAGGCGGGCTAACTGTGCTCGAGTGGAAGGGACGCGTGCCTTTCACTTTTTATGTCTGTCTCTCTCGCTCTTAGGCGGGCTAACCATGCCTCTCACTCGCTCTCATTGTGAGCGCATAACGTGAGCGGAGCGTAACGCAGTTTCTTGAAGTGTCACCCGGCAAACCAATTTATAAGACGTTGTCACGTCAAAACGCGGTATTTATTTAGTACTGCCCGCGTAGATTAGTCTCAAAATAAATCACATTATAAATACATTCATCGTGTTAAAGCAACTCTGGAATTTTCCGTTAAAAGGTTTAAAGCAGTAACCTAACCACTTGCCTATTTTTCCCACGAAACATAAACATGCAAAGAGAGATAGGCAAAGCTTTTGGAGTATTTGATAACTCAGATCCACTGCTTAGAAAAACCACAACTTTTAATTATTTTTTACCTCAAAATATAAGTTTGCTTTAATCTTTTCGTTTATTATTTCAGTTAATTAAATCTTCTGCGATTTTAAGCGTCTGTTTTTTAAGAAAGCTTTCAAGTGCAAATACCCTTTAGATGAAAGAAATGTCTGATTATATTGCAGATTTCAGTAACCAATTTAAACAACTCATATAAATTATTTTTTTTCACCTTTTAGTAGGTAGGTACTACAGGTTTTTGTGTTGCTCACGTTCACATATTATTCTTATGCTTACAAAAAGATCTCATAATATTGGCAAATTCTTAAACTTGAGTCGTAAACATACGTATCCCTTACCAGTATCTGACAGTTTATGTTTCATTAAAACTTATCAGCCTTGGTATTTAATAATGGTGCAAACATTATCACGATCTCTTCGTCCGTCAATCACTCCATTAAAAAATAGGTATCCAAAATGCTAAATAGAAATCATTTGTTAAGTACGACGTATGAAAAATATAAAATATATAACCATACATTAAGTGGTAAGGTGCTGTGATCGTAGTTATTTTCGATAATGACCATCAGTCACGCTATCATAATCCATCACTAACACTAACAAATATCTTTGACTCCTGACCCAGTGATATTTTTAGTTGACCTCATCTCCCGACACTATGGTATCAGTTTGCAACAGGTTCTCCCATACGGAACAATAGTACGCCTCCGTAGTAGAATCCATCGTATAGTTGGCAACAATTGAGTCGGGGCCGATGTCTCGCCTTCAATCGGATCGCGTTTTTATTGCCAGCATAAAACATATTGTGCAGATACACAGTGAGTATAGCTGCGAATCATGTAGGAAACGTTCTCCCCTAAAACTGTATTTCGATATTATGGTGTAGCGTATTTGTTTTTGTTGTCAAATAGAATGTTATGGAAAAATGATGTTCGTAAAAAATACAAAAGTACAGAATGTTAAATTTGTTAAGTCGATTTAATATGTTTACTGAGCACGTTTTATCATGAAAAGTATCCCGGTATTAGTAAGATATGCCTACATATAGGTTTTTTCCACCTGTATACAAATAATCATGCTAAACGTGGCCTTTAAGTCGTGCTACGTTAGGCACTGTCTACCACGTAAGGGATAAAGACGTGATATGCGTAATTGTGTGTATGCAGGTACCTTCTCGTTTAGACAGGAACGCCGACAAGGAAGTATGTTACTATCTTCCTGCTAATTAAGACAAGTTATAGAACTAATATCAAAAAACCTAACATTGAAGCTAGTGAAACGTCAAATAATAAAATTCACAAACACGCAGAATTATTTGGCACTCAAAAGCTTGTTCTGACCTTTAACGGTTTGAGGGTTACATTTATTTTAAAACGCCACTGTATTTTATATTCAAATCCGTTCGAAAAACATACGTACTTTATTCTCGAGAAGTATTTATTTGAGTCTATTAATATTTCATGTTGACAAATGGGTACGTTTCCCACGTTGACCCGAAAATAACAATGTATGGATGATTGGGCATTGAATAAAATTGATTTTATCACTATACATAACAGTCATATCGATAGATTTACTCATTTGTACTATGATGCAAATGAAAATGATTATTGAATGTTGCCTCAATCAATTATTACTTTAATAGTTTTAGATGCCTTTTACTAAAATTAAATGAGTAATTTTAATTAGTATTACAAAGTAGCTGCTGTTCTCGGCTTCGCCACTGTTCCAGTACTTTTTTTTTAAATCCAAACCTTATCTAGACATTCTAGACAATTACAACTTAAACATAATTGTCCAATTTGGTGCAGTCTTCAGAAGTTATGCGCGTCCATACATTTTGACGATTTACTTTTATTTATATAGATTAATGTATAGTTAAAATACATATTCATAATTTTATATAATCAGATGTTACTTTGCGGAGGTCCATATTAAAAAACTTTCACCTTGCTTCTCCGCTACGCCAAACATGGTTTACCAAAATGGTTCAACCAATACATTATGATGGCAGAGTAGCAACGTAAAGGTTTTTGTTTAAAGGTTTTGTATTTAGTGATGAGATAATATTTTAATCCCTTGATTAAATCAGGCGTTCCCTTGGGGAACTTCATATGTTTTCGTTACGGAGTTGCAAAATAGGTTCAGTGTAGAGATTCGGATCAGATTAGTTATTCTGTTTTAATATTTTGATTAATAAAGATTCTGGGGAAGTCGGGTCGGGAAATGGCTCAACCACACCTATTGAGGCGGTTATATTATAATGTGAATAATTTAATACTTTATTATAAAGAAAACTTAATTGCAATAGATACAATACATCATGATTAATCTAAAAGTTAAGTAAATATACAAAACTTAAAACTAAATAAATATACCTAACTTAGTTATTTATATAATGTTTTTAATTTGAATTGAATTGCATGGAACACCATGGCAATCGCAATCTACGTGCAATAGCTCAATTACAATAAATAAAGGATGAAGGTAATTGTCGTGAATTGGACTAAACTAACCGACACAAGGCATTGTCCATGACTATGCAAATGGAGTCTGTTCAGCGACGATTACACGCAAACCCACTCGCTACTCGATGTCTAATTGACGAGTACCTATGCACCAGCCGATTGAATCACTATGAAATACCATAGCTACTGATTGAATATCGATTAGCCATATTATGCGCTAATCCTACATATATAAATCACGTCTTTATCCCTTACGCCTTTTTTTTTCATGGTGTGGAAAATGCGCCTCATGCATCCACCCGGTACGGGGATACCGGGGATATACCACCCACTAAAAACCACACGGATTCCTTATTCGGTCGTATGTAAGGCGTTACGGGAGCACTTGGTGTCACCGCGACGCCCCACAACCACCCCGGGGTCCCGTCGCGGTAAAGTAACTTATTAAATTAATTAATTAACCGTCATTGCCCACGGTGCACCGGCCTAAGCTTTACCTCCCCCCCCCCCCCCCCGTGAGGCCAAAAACGTTAAAAGGGAACTGTAACGCTAGAGCTCTCGAGGAGGTTTTGGACGTCGCACCCCAGTGACAGCAGAGCCTAAGGCAACAACACCTTAAGGCCACGTTTAGCATGCTTATGGGCCTATAGATGGAATAGGGAATCAAAATAGCAATGGGTTGCTAGCCACATCGCCTATAACATGATTCCTAAGATTTTCACAAAAATCCTCGATGGGTTTCTACCATCTGCGCGGAAAAGGAAGCAGCTGATACATTATGTGTTTTTCTTTTGCTCCCAGAGCAGCATGGAAGGTAATCCATCGCTAATCCTTCTTAGTCAAGTGAGTGTTTATACTAGTTCTAAAACGAGAACAAGCGAAAAGCGAGCACCACCATCCATGGACAACTGCAACACTTAGGGTTTCAAATGCGTTGCCAGCGTAGAGGGTTAAAATGGAATACCTCATGTGCCCCTACCCAGTAATTTCACCGGCTGTCTTACTCACACTCGGCACACGTTTGGTGGTGGCAGTATCTAACGCGGACGCGGTAAGGCGTAGTTAGTAGGCGTAAACCGGCCGGACCGGGGAGAAGGCGGCGACAATATCTCGCCGCGCTTCCCCCTAGTGATCCCCCTAGTGATGCCTGCCCCTGATGATGTTGTTAGGGGCCTTGGGATCCCTTAGCAGCCTTAAGGGCCCACAGTGCTAGGGGGGGTTCACGTGTTCCCGATCCCTCCCTCTCGGAGAGAAGGTCCAGCTTGGGTGGCTGGGCCGGCCAGCGGGTGCCGTGATTCACACTATGTTCTCATAGCACCCGCTGTCTGGCAGTTGAGGGAATACCGGAGGTTTTTTAATCGGTATGCCTCCTCCATTCCTTCGCTCCCATACAGGAGGGAAAGAATGGAGGAGGAGAGTCCCATACACCCCGTCGTGTCGTCCCAACGGCACGGTGGATAGTGTGTAACAGCATTTTTCCTCAGAATAATAATAATAATAAAAAGCGTAAACCGGCCTAAAATCACAGGTTTACTTTTTAAGATAGGACATCATTAGAGCTTAGACACACTCGTGTCGAGCATAACACGTCATACTGACAACAATGGCTTGGCGCCTGTCGTCCAGCAAACCATGAAATCTAGTATAGAATGGTACCGCCAAAGCCTACACGTGGCACGTGTGCCTTTGCAGAGTGGGCTTACAGCCGGGGCCATCGCATAATGGAGTAGACGGGGCCTAAGTACACTAACCCGATTAGCACGGGCACATTGAAACGAAATGCACCGGCCTAGCGCATGACGTCACCTGCGAATATCTTACCCCAAGTAGTTGGCAAATCGAATAAACATGCCAGTATTTTTTGTACATTATCAATACGTGTGTGCTGCACAAGAAGCCTGTGCTCAGTAACGGGACGTATATATAGGCTGAAGGTGAATGTGCTACAAAAGGATGGCATATGGCATACCTACCAATAGTATACTTAGTGATATCCTACTAATATTATAAACGCGAAAATTTGTAAGTAAGTATGGATGGATGGATGGATGGATGTATGTTACTCTTTCACGCCAGAACGGCTGGACAGTACTGGATGAAATTTGGAACACAGATAGAATAACACATAGGCTACTTTTTATCCTGGAAAATTGCATAATTCTTGCGGGATAGCGATAAACAAATTCTATGCAGACGAAGTTGCGGGCAACACCTAGTAGGAAAAAAATAGAAATCACAAGATTCACTAAGTGACTGAAAAAAAATGATATTTTTATCTAAGTCAATGGTAGGAAGACAAGTTAAGTTACAATGACAAATTAAGGCCTGCACCCACTATTTGTAAGAGCTTGTTAACTCCAATTCTATTTTATTCCAATACAGCTCTAGCGATATTGATCGAAGCGATAATTCCGGCAAGTCGAGCCTTTTATTTCAGCTGTTGGTTAGTGGAATGTAGCCTAATCTATCAAGATCGTAAAATAATTCAGTTGTTGCCCAGGGTGTACCGGCCCGCTACTATTCAACCCCCCCCCCCCTCCCCCCCAACCCCTGTTTAAGGCCTTTGGCCAAAGGGAAACCGTAATGCTAGAACACACGAGGAAGTTACCCAACCACATAATACTGTATCTATAGTTACAGTAATACTTTAATACAACTTTCTACGGGAAATTACCCTGTTTTTTTGCTCTCGAGTATAGAACTATTTTGTTAACTTATCATTTGTTTGTCTTTTTCGGATACGTCAGTTTGACTTTTGTATTTACCAGACATAGTCAGACGTAAAAACTTCCATTATACTTTATATTGACGAGTTCGTAAAATAAGAATATTTAAAATTAAACTGTGGTGTGACCTAGTGTATTGCGGAAACGGGACTTTTTAAAAAACAATGTTTGAATTAAGTATGCCCGTCAGTTTATTAATGTGATAGACGGTAATAAAGTGGGGCTTCGGAGGGCTTAAACGCAAATGGAGCGGCGAATTCTGTTAATTAATAAAGATTTTATGCCCATTAGCTGGATATTACAATATAAACACGTAGAACGACGCCATCGCAGCTGTTTGATTGCTCGACGACCATTTAAAATGAAATTTTGGGGAGGTCAGTCAGAAGTAGGTATTTGGAAATTCTTTGTTAGAGGAGGATTGCCATTATGAGATAGTACGTTTTTGTAGGGATCATTTTCATCTCGGACCACTACCGGGAGAAAGCGGTCATTCTGTATCAGCACTCAGTACTTACTAGTTTGGTAAGAGATGGAAGAGTAAGGAACATAAACGTATTTTTAACCATAATCTTTTTTTTTTATTGTTATTTTTATCTTGATTGTGTGTATTGCAGTATCAAATAAACGATTTATCTATCTATCTATCTATCTATCTAATCACAATTTAAAAAGAAGTCCTATTGCTGGAAAAGCTTCCTCTTTAGAAATCGTTTAGCAGTTTTGGCACTTTATGCCTCCTATATTATATTGTTTATTGTTATGTGCAATAAAGAGTTATTCCAGTTTAAGAGCGG
Source organism: Pandemis corylana (assembly GCA_949127965.1). NCBI lineage: Eukaryota > Metazoa > Arthropoda > Insecta > Lepidoptera > Tortricidae > Pandemis > Pandemis corylana. The sequence continues at coordinate 7,093,924 of OX421868.1, forward strand.
TTCAGAAGTTACTGTTTAAATAAGAAAGTATAGTTGAGGACTTTAATTTGTTGAGTTAATGCGGAACGCTGGCGTATTTACATTCCCAATGCTTTACAACGCGTATAAACACTAAAAACAATTGTATCACTATGACAGCATTCTATATATTAAAGCTTAGTACAACAATTATGCAAGTTATGTATTGTGGCTCTCAGTATTTGTAATTTTTAAACTCACTCGTCCGTCCCTAATATAATACTCCTCTCATCTCCCCTGCATTCTGACAGGTATGGACGAAAAATTTAAGATGGCTGGTATCCTGTGTGTCTTGTCAAAAGCATTTGATGTAGTAAATCACAAAATAAAAAAAGACCTTCAATATATGCACAAAGGCGAACTTATCCCTATAAGGGATCTCTACCAGTTAACCTTTGAGTAAATGAGAGGAGCATTAAGCGAGAGATCGACAAAGAGTGAGTTTAAAATATCCATATAGTCATACGATGTCATTGACTGTCGTAGTTTTCTACGATGCACCACGTATGTCGTAACGCTGCACTTTATAACGACGTCGTATACATCGTGATGATTCCAGTGAGTAACTTTATGGTCTTAGACTTTTTCTTTTTGCAAGTTAATTATATGTAACCCAAAAATAAACAGCACTAAACTATGCAGGAACTTTTCAAGCGACTTTACAATGATATATTAGAGCGGGTAATTTATTTCACTGGCTATTTATACAAAACAAAAGTTTTAAAGCTCACAAAGGCCGGTCCTTAGGTATGTTTTATTAATGAGATCCCTTTTTATGGTATTTGTTTCAGTTTTATTACTTTCAAAGTGATTTGTTTGGTAGAGGGCGAGCCTATGCTAAAGCGGGAGCTATTTATGTTGTTAGCTTGTTTAATTATTTTTTTGTATGAAATTGCCAAATAAAGTTTGCGAAGTGACATTGAAAAAGTGGTCGAGAGTGGAGTATGAATCGCCCCCGCGGCGTTACTCATGGAACTGTCATCGCTCTCGCCGAGCGAGCGCAACCTGTGGCGTGAATTTTCGAATTTATTTACATGACTCCGCGTTCGTACTCGGGCTTTATTCATTCATCGCGTCTTCATTCGGAGCAGTATCACTTCTTTCGTGAAACAATCCGCATTTGCGGAGACCGTACCATAATGAAGTAAGAAATTTAATCATATGTGCACATTTATCTGTATTGTTACATTAATTAATCTCCATATGTTTATTTCCGCGTATGCATCTCTCATTCTAAAAACTATAAATAAGACAACTATTTTCATCGGGCAACAAATGAAATCGTAGGTAATAATATTGAACATGAACGAAATTATTGAAAATAATCATTTTTCGGAATCCCCAGGACTTTTTGCAGTAGGTTTTTGTCAGGAATTGATAATTTACTCGACCAATGACTTGTGAAATTGTAGAACAGCAATACTCAGCTTATATCGAGCCTCAAGTCGCAATAAGCATTTAGATCTAAGACGGTATTCAAATTATAGAAAAATATTTCCACCAAAAATCTATTAACTTTTTGCACAATGAAATCAAATCATCGCAAATTCGATTTACTTAGTAACTGCGAGCGGGAAATGTGTCCATCGTGGAACAAGGGAACTTTAAAGCCGGCTCGCGAGAAAAAACAATTCCCGCTTTAAACTGTTCCCTTATAAAAACTGCAAGAGAACAGTGGGCTAAGAAAATTATTTATTTAAAGGGTTTTGACGGAATGAGTGAGGCTTTGATTGCGTCTGCCGACGTATCTGCATCACAAAGGCTACTCTTTTTAATTAGGCGACTATTCTAAAGTCGCCTTCGCATACAAATGATGAAGATTAGCACGGTCTCGCGAACAGTTCACTTTCCATTTTTCCTTTGACAGAGATTTGAAGGTTCTGCTTTATTTTGAAACTTAATTGAACGAACTGAAGAGAATGGCTCTTACTTTTGAGTTTAGCACCCTGAGAAATAAACCAAAGTTTTTACTGTGCTTCCCAGTCATTGTGCGATCCTTAATCTTAGCAAAATTGTACAGTAAAAAATATATTCCTCTGTTTGAGGTCGTAGAGTTACATTTTGCTTGAGTGGCTGATTTTAATCAAAAAAATAAGGTTTTGAGAGAATATGTTACTTACTATTTTGATAAACTTAGCCGGGATGAAACTATTTCAGTTAAATATTCATTTTTCTCAACCGCACTGCAAATAAGATTATCCTGAACAGAGCACCAGCAAAAAAGACACAACAATGACTTGATCCTTTAATGATCAACTTTCAGAATAGCGGCTCAAGTTGTGTGTCTGCCAACATAGCGGGGATAATTGAAAAGTTCGTCTAGTCCGAACTGCTCCTGCTCAACTGCTGCATTTTTAAAACAAAAGTTGCACTTGAAACAAAACTGTCTACATTGTTAACGAACGAAACCCTAGACTTGAGCATTCGACACAACAGATTAAACTCGAAAATAAACTTTATTAGTCAATTGAAAAAATGTACTTAACTGATATTTTATCCGTAGACTCTTGCTCACAAAAATAACGTCAGAAAGTATAAATATACTTCTCTGTCCCCAATGTCCCCGAAAAACTTCACCGCCATAACGTCTGATCTCGGCGAAAATAAAATTTACTACGTGGCTGAAACGGATGTGTTCTGTTGGTCTTGGAAAAACTTAAAAAGATTACAAAGTTTCTCCTGGCGGGCGGTTGTGGCGTCGGCTCTCTGGCTTGGCATCGCTTTATTGTTTATATCACTTATATTATACCCACACATATCACCGCAAGTATCTGCTAGAGCTGCGTGAAACATTAGTGCTTTCTGCATTAATCGAAGTGAGAAATTATATTTAAAATTGTGACTTTTACTATTAATTACATCCCATCAGTGCGATTAAATTAAATTAAACGTGTAAGCAGAATAAATTAAAATACCCTATTATACGATGGGGCTGTAATCAGATTATAAAGGTGCACGTTCTTGTACTGTAAGCAATAAAACTTATTTCCACGTCCCAACAGTTTGTAACGTCACAGCGTGGCGAAAATAAAACCCAACATGACTATATCCAGCTCGTTAAATCTAATACTTTGTAACCCTTACTAATATCTCCTGATTTAATTCAGGATAGGGAAGCAGTATTAACGTCGCCCGGGGGACCTCGCTGGCGCAGTCAACAGTGGTCCTACGCGGAGTTATATTAATGGGAGTTTAAGAGGATCTTGTATATAAGTACGTACGTAAATAAAATCAAAATGTTAAGCCTTTGGGTTTCTTTTATCAAATAGTTTCGAGTGGCGAGTAGATGCACTCTAGATTGATTTTGTTCTCAAGTAAGACCATCAATTATTGGTATTGTCTGCCTTCGCAAATGCTGATTTCACACATATCTACGATAAAAGTACGCGATTCTCAAAGGCCCGAAATTACAGTAGAAACGTAAATGTAAAACTATTTCGTAAGTAAAATAGGTACCTATATTTACATTTCTTTTATTTTTAAAATGCTGCATTGCATTGGCTAAGCCATCACATATTTAATGATGTGGTCACTACACATTATCAAGGTATTTGTAATTTATCACAAAGCTAGATAGAATAAGACGATCTCACAACTTTTTGCGGACTCAAACTTACAGTATCATCTAACTTATCAAAACAGAAAATGTCGATACATCGCATCGCAATACTTAAATACAATAGCATCTATTAAATACATGTTCAAAACAATGAAGTTGACGTTAGCGTGTTATTTTGGCCGGGCAGGGCTTATCCTGCGGATACCCTCACTAACAAGGGTTCTGTAAGACGGGTTCAAAGATGACACCCACGTCATGCCCCCGAAGGCTGCCGGTACGTGGCACAGCACAGGCTAGTAAAACCAGACGTCTCATTTGTTTAGTGTAATTTAGTTTTAGTTTTTAGTTTAAAATTCAGTACTTATTTAGTCGAGCACCGAAGATTCCGTATGTATGTGTTCCGAACGTAGGGTTTGGCCATTAATCTTTTATACTTAAAGTAAAATAATAATATCAGCTGAATAAAGTAACTTCTCAAAATCGTTTTATGAGCAGTTTTCAGCGCAATTCTGCTTGGACCACCGATGTGTCACAAAATATTTAAAAATAATAAAATAGTAGGCAATGCTTTACAGTATAAATATCCAAGGTAAAATGGTCGTTTGCTGGCAACATTACAAAAATACCAAAGACAACTGACATTTTTTTGCGTGGATTCACACTAATTAGCTATTAGATTAGTTATTTTGATGAGAGCAGATTACGTATTATTCCAGTAGGAACCTTTTAAATCGGTCTATTTATTATTATCTCAAGTCCAAGGGCTATATTATAATAATATAATTTTCTATAAAATCTTCAACTATAATTGGTACCTATATTATTTTAAGACATTATACATACGTTTTCCTGCAATATATAAATAAAGTTCTAAAGTTTCGAAGATAACCTAAGTAGTTCAAGGTTAAAGAGGATTGGTATTGAGTTATACTGTCGATGGCAGAAAGTCAAACAACAAAACGTGACTCCTTTGGTCGCTGTGTCTGTTTCTTTATAACTAAACTATACAAGCAGAGAAAACTCGCACGTGTGCCGTTTAGGGAATGTTGTGCTTATATATTTTATGAAAGTGAATTGTCATTTATTTTAAACTAGCTTCTGCCCGCGACTTCGTCTGCGCAGAATTATACATAAAAACCTTCCTCTTGAATCACTCTATCTATTAAAAAAACCGCATCAAAATCCGTTGTGTAGTTTTGAAGATATAAGCATACATAGGGACATAGGGACATAGCGACAGAGAAAGCGACTTTGTTTTATACTATGTAGTGATGTACTATTAACGGAAATGAGTTAGAGGCAATTTTTATACCGCATTCTTCTTGGCAATGAATATGGTATTCTAATGGCGCGGTTAGAATAAAAAAACCGGTCAAGTGAGAGTCGGACTCGCGCACCGAGGGTTCTGTATCATTATCTATAAATATCTAAAACCAGTGTAAGCAGAGCCCTGCTCCAAAGCAAAATGTACGCAGTGTGGGGTTACTTTATATTGGTCACTGCTATATACAGACATACATACACATTTACGGTTTTCGCAATTATTCTTTAATCTGTGCTATAAGACCTACCTTCATACCAAATTTCAAGATTCTGCGTTCACGGGAACTACCTTGTAGGTTTTGATTCCCTTGAGAGTTGAAAATTTGCGGAAATTTGCGGCATAAACGGCTGTATCTTTTGATTGCGTTGGCTTAGAATTTTGATTTTTTCACAGCTCCAAGGGACAGTAGACCTGAGTAATTGATATAAATTTCAGCTTCATACCTCCACGCGTTCCTGAGAAAAAGGGTCTTGACAGACGGACGGACGGACGGACAGACGGACAACAAAGTGATCCTATAAGGGTTCCGTTTTTTCCTTTTGAGGTACGGAACCCTAAAAAGACGTCTAAAAGACCCTTAACGGCTTTTTTTAAATGAACTGATGAATGAATGATTTTCCTTTAGTGGACTGCTATTGGTTGTTACGCTGTAACTTTGCTTTACGACCGTCCTCCGACGGCGTCTTAGCTCAGGTTGCAGCTTGTTTGTCGAGAATAATTAACAGTTTTGCATGAATTATAGGTCGATACGCAAATACACGTACGAGTACCTCAACCTGGTGTAGGTAAATATGGGTATCATGTAATACAAGGTGTGAAGGAATGTTGTGAATAACGCCGCGGTTAAGAAAACAAATCTTTGTGTAATAGTTCGTTTATCTGATAATATCCTCCTTTGCCTTATTATATTATCATTAAATATTAAATATTTTACATGGTAAGTAAGCATTACCTCTATGTATCACGCAAACGTAACTGTCTTATACGTGTGGTTGCAGAGTAGCGGTAACGGTTTTTAAATATTCATTAATTAACTTGAAATAAAATATACTTATCATGTAATTTTTTTCATACTTGCACAGTCCACCAATTAGGTTCTTAAGCCATCACAGAACCTTGTTATAATGACATTTATCTCATTCGATAAAAAAAATTAAGATATGTAAATAAAATTATTTACTACAAGATCTTGTCTAGAGTGACTGAATATAACGATCCATAATTCACAGGACATGTTTTGAATCCACCAGTCAGCCGATAACCGTAATGGATTAGTTATGGAGCCAAACACGACTGCAACTAAAGTTTCCCCCTAGCGAATACATATAGCCAGGTGAGCAGAAGCGCACACATCGATGGTAATATCAAATGAAATATAAATAAATTGCCTTTCCCGGGAATTGTCTCGGAGACGACGTTTATCGGTTTGTTTGCGTTGAAACTTGGCGCCCTGTCAGCTACCTGCCCGCAGCCGCGCGATCTCACTTATTATACGCTATGATTGTTTATCAATGATTCAAACCAGTGCGTACCTACATAAGTACCTACGTAGTTCTTTAAAATATAACCCTAAACTCTTAAATACATTATATTATCTAATACCATTTTTTTTAAATTACATACATACATACATACATATATCAAATCTTTATCCCTTGTGGGGTAGACAGAGCTTTAAGCAAGTAGGCCTAGAGGCCACGTTTACAATGATTGTGGGCGTATAGGTGGAAAGAGGAATCAAAATAGTGATGAGTTAGGTACTAGCCGTATCGCCTATACCTAACATGCCCATTACCTCGATGGGCTTTTACCATCTGCGCGGGAAGAGAAGCAGCTGGAACATTCTATGATTTTTTGCTCCCACACCAGCATGGAAGCTAAAAATTTTTACTGAAAAATAAATGAAAGAAAACATATCGTAAAACCATCTAGAGGAGGAAAATTTTAAGTTAGACCTAGTCCATCATATCCAGTCGTTTTAAGGAGCTGTTCTTTTTCCCTCCGTTCTTGGTTTTAATAAAGATTTTATTTTCATTCCGCAGAATGAAAAAATAATATTCCTTTGTTATTGTTCCCAATGTAGGTACACAATTTGGTGGCTGGCGCCGTCATATTTCAAGAAATCGCGAGGAGCAACATGAAATAGCAATAATTTCCCCGCTATTTAACAAAGGAACACAAACAAATTCATACTTATTTCCGCAAAAATAAACATCTGTGTTCATGTATAATTAACTTTTGGCGGTAGACGGAAACCCCGAATCCATTGAACGGAATAAAGAAGTTATATAAAATAGGGTTTCCTTAGGGGAGCGAGGTGAGTGAGGCGTCCAGAAAGTTCGGCAGGTTGTGCGATAAACGTGAATTTATGTGGGCGCCGCTGCCCGCCTCCCGCCCGCCGCCCCGTCGCGAACAACACGCGCTAAAAGCAGCTCGCCCCGCATTAGCTCGCCGCCGCACTCGTAAACCAGGAGCCCGCCGCACACGGAGCACCAGCCGCCTTATCTATCGCCAAGAAATGTTACTTCATACTCAGTTTTATAGCAATACCCCTTTATTTCAACTTACGAACTTGCCTTTAATTAGCTTGCACAAAATCCGGGTGACAATATCACGGCCATGTCGGCTATTATTAAAAGGCAATCCGACCTCTGTCGGGGACTGCTTGAGATCAGCTGGACCGTATAATTCGTAATGTTCAAATCATCAATCACTGAGTCGACTCAATTTCTAAACAACTTTGTTTGTTCCAAGTTTGACGCAGTTCACGGCTGTAGAAACAAAAGCAAGTTAAAATAACAAGATTCACGTTCCAGCGGGAAGCGGTACCGATATCAATTGATCACAAAGTTGCAACGACACAGGCTGCAAACAGTAAAACCTTCGCGGTGAATTCCGTGTACCGTGAAATACTTTGTGTGGCGAGCCGGCCATTTGTTCTGTGTCGGCTCACTAGCCTACACCACGCATAGTAATCAACAAAGCCAACCGACACTCGGCAATCACTGCAAATGCTTGCGGAATTGAATCTTCCTGTCTATTTTATATAGAGTTGGGTAATTATGTTACTCGGACTACGTTCGGTATGCTTTGCTCACAAAGGCATTCTTGACGTACCTACCTATGTTCTGTTGCAGCAAATAATACCGATTCGGCCACATTTAACTAGATCTCACTTGTTATCCTCGCTGAAACCTAGCAGCACAGCCAATAGTCGTCCAGATAATTATTAATATAGGTCCATGAATTTGCCTATGAACCTACTGGTTTCTTTTATTTAGCGAAAGTTTAATCCACATGCTTCAAATGTTATGTTCTAGTTTTAGAGCATCCGTTAAACAAGTCGAAGTTTTTTACTCACGGCAGGTTAATTCCGAACGTGATTAGCATTTAGCACAAATGATTTACTTAATCCTTGAAATGAAACAGTATAAAGTCGAAGTACGCTCAAGCGACTTAATAAATGAAATTTAACGTTCCTTTGATAGGATTTTCGTGTAATATATACAGTAAATGCATAATTCAAAGACAAATGTAAATGTTTGTGCTAGGTGGCGTGATTCGCGCGAGCGATCCGACGCAACATGAGACGAACTTGTTGTTTTATGTATGAGGCCTTTTCAATTCATTTGGGCAATACTCTTGTACCTTTGTCCTTTCCGGGTCAGTTATTTATTGCCAGTCATTTGCACTAAATCTGCTGAAGCTACATACATTATGTAAAAGCGATACTTATTTTGGACTGCCCATCGTATCGTATAAATACGAAAATTAAAGGAATCCAGCTTTATTTTTAAGTGTCTCATATTCTGTCCAAATCTTTTTAGGACATTGGTCTTTATAATGGATTTATTGTAACAAAGACTAACACCTAGCACTCTCATCTTTACTGTAGAAAAAAATACTAAGTATATTACGTAGCTATCTAGGTATTTTTGGTTCTAAACTGAATGCTGTAACAACATTACCAAAATACAGGTAACTAACAGCATCTTCATTTTCTACTACATTGTATAATGATCTTGCGACGTGAAAACGCACGATTTATTTAAACGAATGAGTTGAAATATAGTCGTAAATTATTGAGTAGATACTCGAATAAGTTATCCGCCTACAGAAAGGATTTTATACAAATATATGGAACGTGTATACGCAAGGTAAGGATTCCCTTCCTCGCCAATTTATTTCAATTTAAACTAAGCCGCTTGTCGATATGCTTGCTCGGGAATAGGTATCTTCCGGATCTCCCGGAAAAAAACACAAATGATGCAATAAATATGTTGTGGTATTACGGTACGCGGGCTGCAAATTTAAATGGATATATTATTTACGTATACTAAGTATAAATAATATAAAATAAATACATGCAAATCGTTCTTGACTACATACGCGGTTAGTGTTAAAAAAGATTAGTCTTAAACTGGGTTATGGTTCACAGTTTCATATTATATTTTTACAACACTTAAGCTCGAGTTAGCTTTTAACTCGGAGTGAATAGTTAACTTTAGACCCCGCAAGAGAGTATTTACGTGGAATTTTGTTCGTGTGTTTTCTGTGACATGACACAAAAGCAATTTTAATTTGCACCTTGTCTAAACGGTAGTCCTTAGGCAATTCAGTACAACAACAACATACCTAATTAGTAATATTTTCAGCGCTTGTAAAAAAACAAAACGGGAGTTGCTTTTAAGTTTTCTCGCTGGCAAGTTGTGCTTGATTATGAAAACGAAATTATGCAAAGCAAGACAAGTGGCGGTTTCGCACCAAGATGACAAAGTAATACTTCGATCGAATCGTTAACAAAATGGCTGCTCTTGTCATTTTGGACCAGTATATTTCCATTTTTGCGATCTCTCCGTATTCAAACATTGCCAGCTTTTATGCAATACGAGTAGCATCGGATCGGATCCAGTGTTTGTATTTTTTCGTATCGTATACCTTAAGTATTATAATGTGAATAATGTACCTATGTATATAAGTATTAGTTCAACGATAGACAGGTAGATAGATAGCCTAGTGATTAGAGAACCTGTCTATGAAACTTGGATTCGACCCCGGAGGTAGCCATTATCTATGAAAAATACGAATGGTTGTTGTCGAGTATTAGACGTGTAACACATAGTATATATTTATGCAAGTACTATATTTCTACGTTGCCTGATACCCACAGTACACGCTTCGCTTAATTTCGGACTATGTTAAAATTAGTGTCATTTGTTCCATGATATCTACTTATTTTACAAAAATTGAAGGTAAACCATGTATGTGCAGTCATACATGTGAATGTTTTACTAACACTAAGGAAAGTTCGTCAGCCCAGGTACTGTATAGTATCTAACGCGGCCAGTGTCAAAGAGATCCAGCTCGTAGACAGCAGTTTTCCTTCGATAATGGGTATTTGCTCGTGACAGCAGCTCGACGAGTGACGCGGCGCAGCCAATGCGGGTGCTGTTGACAGTCGCACTTCTTATTCGCGGATCCCGCCACTCTCGCCTCAATGCGAGCTCCGCAAACACCCGCTAAGTCCTTCGATCGAACGTAAGAGCAAATTTATGCCGTATGTTGGAAAGAATTTGCGACGTAACAAATCGAGAGCGATGTTATGCAATGACTCATAAAACAATTGACGGGAGTTAGTATTGAGCTTTTTCTTATTGGGTTAGTTAAAGAGGATATTGGAAAACGCAGCTCGGGGATGCACGGCTCTGTCAACTTGAGTCCGAAAGCCTCTTCCGCTGCAAACCTACCTGACCGCTCCTGCTGCCGAACGGGAATCTGAATAGCCTATATAATAACCTATACACGCTGTTCGAGGTAGAAACCTTCTAGACTAGCTTGCTTGCCTGGTCCAAATTACTGGCGACCAGAAGTCAAGCAGCCATTTGGGCTTGAGCCTGGAATGCCATCCGATATGGAAACGTTGCCAGTGTCTTAGGATCTGTCTGAAAGATTCTATGAACTCTAGGTATGAAAGCATTGCGCCTCCTTGTCGTGTAAATAAACATGAATAAGTCTCCAAACGTATCTAAAAATCGAACAGTCAGAAACTAACCAAAATTGTAGGTCGGCCCTCGTGCAAAGTCGAAGGAAATAAAAATATTGTGTGTAGTACAACGGCAAACAGGCAATCAGTAGCATTTGCGAGCTAGCGTTAAGCAAACACTCCGGCCCGAAGTGCTTGTCAAAGACTGCTCCAATTCTTTTTTATACACTTTATAACAGATAATAATATAAAACGGATTTTTCCTTGAGAGCGAGAAATCTTCCTTGTTTTTATTAGAGAGAGCAGAGAACCTGATTAATTGCATTTACTTTATTCTATAAACACTATAGTAGTAATGTTTTCACTTACGCTTTGATATTATTTAACTAACAAAGCAAATGTATTTTAGATGCAGAGATGTCATTAGCAAAAGTATACTTAGCTACTTTTATTGTACTTTAATGTTAAAGAGGAAACGATCGATTAAGGTTATGTTTAAAACTCACGTAATACAATTAACTGGGGGTCCAAATTGTCACAACCGAACGGTATTCCTTGCTTTGAACTATTTGTTTACCTCAAATCGAACCTGTCCAATCACGCACGAATAGCGTCGCAGTATTACATTTTTAATGTAGCTTGCTCAATACTCCTATTATCATTAGATTCAAACTAACATCCAATTATTGATAAAGAAAAAACAAATATGATTTGTGTAGTTCACCAAAACGCTTTCACGCGCGAAGCGGGAAACAAACAAAGGATGTTTTTGCTTCAGCCATTTTCCGCCGATTTCCACATCTGGGAAAAACAGGCAAATCAATTCACTCCTACATTACGCGGGGCAGGGAAGTCAGAAACTGCTGTGCTGACTTGTTGCGTCTTCTTTTAAATTATGTATCAAAATTGTGAAATAATATAATTTACTGGTCGACACAACTGACCACCAAAGGGCAGTTATACTCTGGACACCTTTACGACCAAAGTGAACAGACACCAAACGTGTACCGTCTTAGGCCTCATCTTCGCCTTCCATCAAGCGAAATTGAAGTCAAACTGAAACCCTATTTAGCTACACAGCCGCAATAAATTTGGCCCAGTATGCATACAAAATTGCTTAGGTAATTTTTTGCCTTTCCTTTCGCCTTTTGGGCACCATGCCACGGAGGCATTTTTAGGTATAAGTTAGCTTTAAGAAACTAGTTTAATTTTTAATTTGATCGTTTATTTGTTTCCTTTTTCTTGTTATTTTATGAATAAATCTTTAAACCATACAGATTTTAAAACTAAAAATTATTATCTAAATTTGGACCCTTTGGTAGCGCGTCCATCAGTCAGGTAGTATTCCCGCGCTAAATATTATGGCTATAGCAAGTCCTTGGGTGCGAAAGTTGCCTGCGTGAGGGTCTTCTGTTGCCTCCCTTAAGCGTTTGCATCCATCTCTATTCTATGGAGCCCACGTGCGCCCTTGCTCCACGCACCGAGTGTCTCGACACACATTTTTGGTGATGATGTTTATAGTCCATGGCTGGTCGAAATATTTCGCTACATATCATCAAAAAATCCAAATTTATTTTTGCAAATTGGCCGCCAAGGGCTCTTTTACATGTCTATAATGAAACTATACCAGCGCATTCGGAAAGGCCATCATTGCCAAGAAGAATGCGCCGCAACACATTAAGCTACTATAATACTTAAATTCTACTTAAATACATTTAAATAAAGTCCTCAGCCTTAAATTATATTAGTCTATAGTAGAGATGTATAAAGCCTCTACTAGTCAAAGTAAAACAAAGTATGCAAAGAAAGAAAGAGAAAAAAAAGTAATAAAAATAATTTAAATTCAGTGGAGGTGTAGAACGCCTCCACCATTAAATAAATTAATTGAAATTAAAATCAAAATTATGAAATATACACATGTCAAGTAAGTAGCCGATAAGCTTTTGGATTCCAAAGGCAAGCTTACGTCTGCCGCCCCCAATGTTGGTTCTCACGCACACAATACATGTCCTGCTCTGAAAGCAGAGCGGTACGGGGGCATGTATCGGCTCACTATGGGAACATTTTAGGAACTTCGACGTTGCCAGCCTGTAACTAGACAGTAAAACCAAAAATAAAACAACAAAAGAAAACGGAAATCCATAAGCTTAACAATATACCTACCTTATGGCCCACAACACTAGTTGTGTTTAACAACAGTAAAGTGTGAAAATCGCTGATCTACAGAAAAATACTTAAAAATGTGTATGTATGTACCGATCCCTCAATAAGCAAGTCGCACTCGCAGTTTGCTCGTTTTTTTAATAATTGATAAATGCGAAAAGGATAACCCGCGAAGCGAGCAGAACTCGCTGGCCATGCGTCAAACAGCAATAACATATTTTTTTCAATTACGATGCAATCCCATGAATCATGTACTAGCAGCGCCCGCTAGCATTCGATGACCCAAATTGGAAATATTTGTGTAGACTTTGCAAAATTTCCACTTCAGCTTTGAATTTTTCATATGTCAAGCCTCAATAACGGTTGGCGTCATTTCATTTTTCAAATTTGTTGATATGACTATGATCGGCTATTTATTCGTTTTTGTTAAACGTTTAGTTTAGACAAACTCTACTTAAACTTTAATTAACAATTTTTTGACGTTTTTGTGACAAACAACTTAATTACGGGGGCCTTATCATGACGTCTTAACGCGATTCAATTCCGATTCAGTTGAGGTTCGCTCGCTGTCAGATCCATACTAAAAATGACAGCTAAAACCTGAACTGAGCTGGAATTGAATGAATAAATTAAGGCCAGGTCCGTATTCAATAAGCATTTGTTACCAGTAATTTTAATCAGATTTATTTTTATTATGAAATACCTAGAGACTTTACCGATGACAGACTATTTCGTCATAATGTAACGACTCTCATTCATGAACTTTATAAAATATTCGTACTAGCAACTTGTACATGTTTTTCTGTGCAAAACTATAGCAGTTTCTGTGTCGTTTATTTTTCTTTGACCCCTAACTTCACTACCAAACTGTTATGATGTTAAATAGGAAGTTGTTATATTAACAAAGCACTGAAGTTTCTTGAGCAGTCCAAAACTTAGAACTCTGCTATAAATAGCCCCATAATCTTACCTATAGTTATGTTAGTCTCGGCTCTAGCAGCATGAAATCTAATAATCTTATGAGTATTATTTCACACCTGTAGTGTGTGTAGACTCATTGTTTGATACTCACACGATTACAATCACATTTACCTTTATTTTCTGTCAGATGGCATAAGACGATGTACCAGTCGCTTCTCTTCCCGCGCAGATGGTAAAAGCCCATTAAGGGAATAGGGCGAAAATCTTAGGATCCCATCATTATTATGATTCCCCTTTCCACTTATACGCCGTCAATTATGCTTACCGTGGCCTTTAGGTCTTGTTACCATAGGCTCTGGCTACCCCGTAAGGGATATAGACGTGATATGTGTACGTGTTTAAAAACCCTTTATCCCTCATTCTCAACATATTTTTATAAGAGTCAAATTTGCAGTGTATAGATAAGACACATCAATCTTACCCTTTTGTTACATTTAGTTACTCCAATATTGTTTTTTTTAGTAAAAAATAAAAAGCCAATTTTTATGAATAACTAGGTTTACCATTTTAAAATTTAACTTTCAAGAGAATGAACTTAAATCTTTAAGATTGCTGAGGCACACCCCATAGATGCAATTGCAAAATTAGTGAAATAAAGAGAGCGTCAACCTTCTCGCGCGTCCTGTATTCTGCCCATTGTATAAGTAAGTTTTATTAAAGTAAGTGGAAATGTTAACCTCTGACACCTATGGCGCTTTTTTTCTGACGCTTTTCACGGTGAGCGAGACAAAGACTCGCCGCCCACGCCTATCGGATTTTTTTACGTTCCTAGAAACTCATATAAAAACAATACCTGCCACTGTCATATTTTTTGGAAATAACGCATTTTACCATCTTTTGTCGTTAGTGTTTTGTGTGTAATAATATGGATCCAGCTACTCTTATTAGGCACATCTACCAGGACCTACCAGCGCATATGTTTTGGTCTGCCGGATGGTGTTTTTTCTCCTCACCAGCAAATCTTTAAATTGTATCTTATTTCCTAAAACTTGACGTCGCTAGGACCTCAGTCCACGCTATCTGTACAAGTATATATAGTACTCTGTTCTTGTTGAGCGTTAATTAGAAAGTCAACACCATGAGGCCATTTCCCAGTGCATTGTTCTTCACAAAGGGCCGCCGATAGCAATCTGCGGTGATTATCTTATCCGCCCAAATATTTGGCAGGCCATAAGCCCCGACGTTAACTCAATTACAGCCTCTTACAGCTCTTCCTTTTTAATGTTTTCAAGCGTAATTGTTTTTGTAATTAATAAAAGTGATCGTTTGTTTTCAGTCTTGAGTTAAATCGGTTTAGAGAAATAATTTGTAAGCAATATTCTATTTATTTTTCTTTATCGCGCCAGAAATAAATAGCTATCGGGGACAAAACATCTAGCGGTAAGGCATTGTCTACGGTCGAAGAAATAAATAATGTTTTTCTCCATGTTTCTACGTCCATGTGCATTGTGCCTTTTAGAATAAATAATGTACCTAGTAATTTTATACAATACAATTTATTTCAAAGATGTTACTATTAGAATCGACACAATCAGAAATTACAATTAATTAAGCTTCGCAATCATTGGACAATCAGCCAAACGTGGCCTCAGCAGAATAGAAAATAAGTTTATTCTCATGGAGACCAATTAATTTTAGATAATATTACGCTCAAATAATCTTTTTTGCTTTCAAAGGGTCTAGATTGGCCAATTAAAACTTTAAGCTTATTACTTTCAGCGCCTCCTTTTTGAATACGTTTAATTAATTCGCCAGTTACTTTGCCTCGGTTTCCTTCCACTCCTATCAGGTCTGGGAGTAATCAAAAATCACTTTTAGAGGGATTATATTCATTTTATAAATCTGTTCCGAGAAGAGAAGTTTATTACTGACTTGGGATGTTTTTTATTCGCATTTCATTCGGAATTTGTTCGCTAAATGGTCTTTTTTTTAGCTTCACTTCTACGCTATAAAATCATTATAGTGATTTGAATGAATTTTCTCAACCGACTACACAGGTAATAATAATTTTCGTTCTAGACGGAAAATAGTTATTTTAGCTGTATAAATGTTTCGGTACTTTTCTATGAAATGCTATTTGTCTATGAAGTAGACTGGCATAGCTAAATAATAATAAAAAAAAAATAATAAGGAAAAAGATCGAGGAAATTTATAATATTAAGTCGGTAGGTTGGCGGTTAAAAAAAGTGAACCATACTTTATATATGACAAACAAAAGAATACAGCAGTGTTAATAATTACCGAATACATTTTTTGTCCAAAGCACCTCCACAATTTCATAACGCCATTCAATGATCAGATGTCTACGTGTCTAATGCAGTCGGTGTACTCACCGAGCGATTATCTGCTATAAACGAGTATATTTCCTGCGGTATCGGCCGGCCGGGGTTGATTTCCTACCCACCTCGGCCGGATATTGGCCGGCCTGACCCGGCCCACATGCCATAATCTGTCTCGCTCGTGACGACACGTGCATTATTACATTGGTATTATTGATGAGCGAGCTTCTTTTGTTTTCCTAGGTAAGTTCCTTTGTTCTTTATAGTAATTTTATTTAAGTGACTGGTGCATAATGAGAGGCCTTAAAAAACAAAGGGGGGTTTTATGAAACGAAGAGAAGCTGAGTTTTATAACGTTATCTACATATATCATAAGTTTTTTTACAATAATCGTTTTCACATAAAAATACGTAGGTAAACATTATTTACTGGCGGTTACCATGACGTCTTAATGCGATTGAATTCCGATTCAGTAAAGGTTCGCTCGCTGTCAGATCCATATTAAAAATGACAGATAAAACCTGAACTGAATCGGAATTGAATCGCATTAAGACGTCATGGTTAAAGCCCCTGTTCTTTGAAAGTTCGAAACAGATGAAACGACTGATATTTATATTTTTTTTTCTTAAATTCTATTTTTATTTAAGATGTTCGAAGTTTGAATGTAATTAGAGTATCGATATTGATACTCTAAAGTAAACATTATAATACAACCACAGATAGGTACAGGTTTCTTAATGTAAGCCATTTGCTAATCATTCCTGAACATATTGTAGGGAAGATATGATATGGATGTAGATAAAGTTTTATACCTACATGTGGAAAACTCTCATATTCACGAAGCAATTAGTCAATAAAGTTGTAGCTAGCGGGAAACTTAGCTTTAAGCGTAACTCAGTAACTCTGATTTAACTTTTTTATGAAAACGAATAAACGTTATAGTTTGATCATAAATAGTTGTTGCGACTTGTCCTTCCATTGTGATAATAATCATAATTTAAGGAAATTTGACGCTTTACACAACTGATTAAAACGCTCGAATATTACCCTTTTTCTCTAATTTGTCTTACTGAAATTTGGCTATGTCCAACCCTTACTAATATTATAAATACGAAAGTAACTCTGTTTGTTTGCCTGTTACGCTTTCACGCCTAAACCACTGAACCGATTTCAATGAAATTTCGTACAGAGACAGTTTCAGTCCCGAGGATGGACATGAGACGGTTTTTATCCCGGAAGATTGCATAGTTCACGCGGCAAAGCGATAGGCGAATTCTCGTGCAGGCGGAATCGCGGGCAACCGCTGGTATCGCAAAAAATACGTACTTAGACATTTATATTAAAACTAGCTTTTGCCCGCGACCTAAAAAAAAATATTTTTTAATAAAAAGTATCTATATTACTTCTAATATCTCCAAGAACATGACATGTACAAAATTTCATGATGATCGGTTGATTAGTTTTCGCGTGAAACCGTAACAAACAAACTTACATTCGCATTTATAATATTAGTAGGATATATTTCGTGGTGCCGATGCACAATTTTTATAAATTATAAATTAGACCGTGGAACTACATGTGTTGGATACTGTGTCGTTTATAAACAACAAGTGCCGGATTTAGTGGTCCAATTAGTGTCGATCGTGCGCAATGATTCCATTAAACATGCAAATTGTGTAGGTATAATCGCGCTCGCCGGCGACGCGCACAAGGGCGTGTATTAACGCCGAGATATTATTACAATATCTGTCAAGACGTTCACGTGTTTACCTTAATATTGAACTTCCCGGATCTGGGTGTTAAATTTGATTTTTCCCTTGTGCAGGCGCTGAAGAGGGTAACAGTCTTGACAGTGCTTGTGTGTTTTCGTTGCCTTTCGTACAGTTGAATATTGCTTCAGATTATGTCATCTTTTGGTATTTTCTAAATTATATATTTTTAAGTATTTTACAGTATTTTAAGTTACATGAGCTACTTAGAATATGTTAATAAGTTTGGCATTCGTCCTTATCGGGGGAGAGAAACATATGGGCTGGTGCTCTCTGGGCAACAACGGGTAATTAATTAATTTTATTGAGTTACACGTTGACCAATAATCCAATTGGTATGGCAAAGTGAATCCGTAGGTAACTGAGGATCGGCCCTGTACAAGATTGCCCGATATATAGGTAATTATCGCTAAATACGGTTTTAGAAGACGAGTTGAAAAAGGGAAATATAGTCTTTTGAAATTTGATTGATTAGGTAGATTGTTGTTGACAACCAAGCATTGACGCAGAAAGAGTGATGCAGCGTAGAATACAGTTTCCATGTTATCGACATCTAAAGTACGACGTTCGCTTGTGTGGAATGCTCGACGGTTGCATGTTAGTAAGCTCGTCTCGGTTCCAAGCCACTGTAATAATCACCAAACAACTTAAACGCCTAGTCCATTTTAACAAATTAACTGGTAGCGCTGGTCGAGAAATTTCGTGGCGTACATGACGTCATGCAAAACTTAATGCGGGCGGTATCTATCTCTATACATATAAAATTCAAAGTCCTGACTGACTGACTGACTGACTTAACTATATATCAACGCACAGCCCAAACCACTGGACTTAGAGACTTGAAATTTAGCACATAGATACCTTATACAATGTAGGCATCCACTAAGGAAGGATTTTTGGAAATTCTTACGGGATAAGGAAAAAACGGGAATTATATATTCGACTCCGAGTGACGCTATCTCAGTAACTATAATAACTAGACTCTTCAAATTTGATACAAAAGTAGGTGATTACAAAACGAAGAAACTAATTTCAGCATTTTTGGAAATTCCAACGGGATAAGGAAAAAAACGGGATTTTTATGTTCAGTTAAACGAAATCCTATGAACTATAATTACTAGACTGTTCAAATTTGGCATAGAAGTAGGTGATTATAATAGTAAAATAATGTCTTAATGATTTTTGGAAATTCCCACGGGATAAGGAAAAAAACGGGATTTTTTGTTATACTGGTCGTAGAAAGCTGTAATTTGGTAAGAGCCTTCCTTGATGAGTGTATGGGAGCACTAAGAAAGGATTTCCAGAAATTCCCACGAGAACAGGAAAAACGGGGTTTTTCGTTTACTGGTCGTAGAAAGATGAAATTTAGCATTTAGCTTCCTTAGGGAGAGTAAGGCAGCATTAACAAAGGATTTCGTAACATTTTTACGGGAACGGGAAAAATATTTGTTTACAAAGAAATACTGCGGTAGGCATAATATGGCTAGAAAATTGAAATTTGGCACACATATACCTTGAGTATCCTAGAGGTGCACTAAGAAGGTATTTTTCGAAATTCCCACGGGATAGGGAAAAAACGGGATTTTTTGTTTTACTGGTCGTAGAAATTGGTAAGAACCTTCCTTGATGAGTGTATGGGAGCACTAAGAAAGGGTTTCCAGAAATTCCCATGAGAACAGGAAAAACGGGGTTTTTCGTTTTACTGGTTATAGAAAGATGAAATTTAGCATTTAGCATTTAGCTTCCTTAGGGAGTGTAAGGAAGCATTAACAAAGGATTTCCTAACATTTTTACGGGAACGGGAAAAACCAGGATTTTACGTTTCCAGACGAAACAGCGGAAGAAAGAGACAACATTTATTACGTGTGTTTCTTTAAAGGCTTTAAGTGTACTCCGAAAGCACTCCCCAAAATTTTTACGGGAACGGGAAAAAACTTATTTTTTCGTTTTACATCTTAGCGCGTACGAAGTCGCGGGCAAAAGCTATTTGGGGTAGGTATATTTTAGGACAGCCCTTTAGGTTAGGTTAGGTTTGTTTTATAAAAATCCTGTAATATTTACAGTTTCAGAAAAATTAAGGCAGCGGGGCAATGCGGGGGCTTGCTTGCATGCTTGCTTGAGTCCTTGCTTTGCATGCTTGATTGCATACTTGCTTTCATGCATGCTTGCATGCATGCATGCTTACTTGCATGCATGCTTGCTTGCACGCTTGCTTGCATGCTTGCTTGAGCCTTGCTTTGCATGCTTGATTGCATACTTGCTTTCATGCATGCTTGCTTGCATGCATGCATGCTTGCGAGCTTACATGCATGCATGCATGCTTGCTTGCATGCTTGCTTGCCTGCTTGCATGGGTTTGGGTGTTCACTTGCTTGATTGCTAGCTTCTTTGAAATGCTCATGGTTCACGCGTGCGAAGCCGCGGGCAAAAGCTAGTCTAATATAATTATGGCTGTAGAGTTCTTACTTAACTTTTCTTGTTTTTACCTCTTTATAACTATCAGCATTCTCTAAAATTCAAATTTAAGAAACTCACTGCCTGTTTCTTGTCAAATTTCTGTCTCAACAATTAATAAGTTCAATTAATAAAATCAAGTCACTTTGTCAGAGTAACGAGTTGTCGTACATTTCACCCTAATCCTTTTACTTCAAGTGACTGTTCCCGATAACAATGAGCCATTGTGGAGTTACGAGGGCGGTCAATGAGCAGTCCCCGTGCAGACGTAGACAGATATAGGAATCGGAATCCAAACCTTATTTCGTTCAATAAATTATCCACTTGAACAGAGCACAAGGCGTATGGTAACCAAACGTAAAATTTTCGATTATAGTCCCTTTAGCCGAGGAATATCTTGACAAATACCCTAATAAAAAGGCTCGCCGCCCAGCCGGGACGTTTGGAAAACCATTTACAAGCTTTATCGCCGCCATGGAAATAATAACTGGGGCCGTTATCGTCCTAAATTGATCTAATTTAAAATTATTGTTATCGCGAACCTTTTAATTTTATTACGGACGATCATAACATTTTTTTCACTGGCGCGATAACTTGAACATGTTATTTTGTAGGTCGGTGGAATAAAAATTTGTTGTTTTTCCAGCAATGAACGGAATCCACCGCCGAGCGGTATCATTTAATTACACACACGCGCGCACTGATCTCTTTCCGTCATTGAACAGAACGTTCGTTGAACGTCACAATAAACCGAATTACGAGTGCTTACATACATCTCGATAACTTTTTAGCGAACTTCCACGTGTCACTGAGAGATGGGTCCGGGATATCCATAGGAGTTATCGCAATCTGGCCGCTCCAGGCGCCGGCTAGGCTCAATGCGACCTATTTTGATTGACGCTACCTATACGAATATTCACTTGTAGACGCTGTAATTGCCTCTTAAGAGGAGAAAACATTGCTCCAGTGATAAAATATTATTTGTGTGTGACAGGCTTTGTGGCGGAATGTGTACAGGCCATATCTCAAAGACACCCGTTGTAATTAAGTAGACAATGAGAGTTCATATTTGGCGGTGGGCGGGCCGGGGTGGCCATTGTGCGCGGCTCGTTATCTGCAGACCAGTCTTTTTAGCTTTGTACAACAAAGTGACTGCCTCCCGCGGCTTGCTCCCTGTAACAGTTTATTCCGAGTCTCGATCGTTACACTTGTCGCTGAGTTACACTTTGTATTACACCCATACGTCTTCGTAGCAATATGGCGTCGGCTGGACAGCAATGGAGACTGATTGTACGGTAAACCGAACAGCTAATCTCTCGTCAATGTCAATAAAATCCCGCTGTCACCTTTACTTTCAAAGTAATTTTATTTGTAAGATTTTATCAGCCACAGTCCGTAATAAACTTATCTTTAAATTAGATTACGTGATTTATCGCCAAGAAAATTCACAGTCAAAAGTCTGAATAATAATTGCGTCTTCAAATAAAACCGTTTGGTGACGGAAAATGCTCGATGTTATCTCAGAGAGCAGCTAATGCTGGGGAAAAGAAAAAACTTTATTTTCTTCCATAAAATAGATACAAAGAGGGAGATTATCCGGATTTTAGGGCTGACATCGATTCAACGGCGCGGAAGGCAAACAATCGTCTTTTGTTGGTCGCGGCCATTGAAGTTCGGGTAATTAATTATACCGACCGTCATTTCGTAGATTCACTTCTGGTGTCGCGCGCGGAGTGAGTTGCGTCACGCGTGCTCCGCGCCGCCGGCCCATTGTTGGCGCGCCTGCGTTTAGTGCCACTCAAAACTACGCCCGGACTAGTTAGAAAATAAAATAGGTGCCACTTTGTATTCAAATAGTAAGGAAAATAATGCTGTGCCTCCGCACAGTGAATAAAAAAAGTTGCAGGTTAAAAACTCAAAATGCTAGAACAAAATGTATGAAGAGTTTTGTTTTTTTTAATTGAACCCTCTTCAAGAAAGACAAAGGCAGCTGCGCCCATGCAATCATGATCATGCCTCATGCCTAAAGCAACTATTTCATGTGCTCATAGTACAAAATGTGGTCAAATCAAAAACTTAAAAGATTCAGGCGTTACTTTGCGGAGGTCCATGTTAAAATAAAAGGATAGCTTTACTATACGCGGAGTAGCTTGCATTTTATTGTATTCGCAGCACTTCTTTGTGAAAAAAACATATTTTAATAATTTCATTTTGAACCTTAATGATGCGTATAGTTTTTATAATGTATTGTGAATATAAAACGTGATTTGGAGAGCTTTCATTTGGTACTACTGTTAATATTTTTAATTTACTTTACTATAAATACACTTTCCTAATTTTAATGTTCTTTGTTATTATTTAGTTCTTAATAGTTTGTATTTTAATAAACTATAATTATTTTCAATATGTTGACATTTAAAATCATCATATCATCATTGCATTTTACAAAGTACACTAAAATTATTTCTATCTAGGTACTCATAGTTTCATCGTCATAACTCAGAGAGCTCTGTTACATACAACAGACATGTTTTATTTTTCCGTAGAAAAAGCTGATAAAATATGCAACAGGTAATTCTTTTTCGTTTGGAGAAGTTCCATCTTCTTATATAAAATTATGAAATTTTCATCACTCAACATTTTATTCAATTCCAGTTAGGCAAGTGTCGTGCAAACTTCATCGGTTCACTTCATGCCTTTGTAGAGCTGCTACGTGATTTGCTACGAGCTACGCCGTAGCACGTGTAGCATAATCACTTAAAAAATAATGCATTTCCTTATTGTTGCATAATAATAGCAATTGTTGTATGGAAATCGTCAATTATAAACAGAGGCGGATTTAGGGGGGCACAGGGGCACATTTTTGTGTACTATGGAAAATATACCTACTTCAAGTTTATTTCTAACAGAATTTTTTGGGCTTGATCTACATTATAAGTCTTTAATATTTTTGCGTAAATTACAGCAAACGTACAGTGGCAGGGCTCGTTGCTCCTAGAACTGACGCCTTATTGTCTAACACACTCGGAATCACATTCGCATTCGCCGATCTTTTCTGTCAAACGGAAAAAAATGAAGGCAGAAAGAGATAGTCAACGCGAACTCGAGCGCCCGCGTGTTAGACAACTTAACATCAAATAGTCGTTGGGGCCGTAGTAAATGTAGTAATAAGGTTCTGGAGCTGCATTTCTGAAAAGTTAAGCTACGGTCGGGAATCGAAGCCGAATCCTAATCAATCCATGGTGCTTGCCGCTACACAGCTAATAATAATTTCTCAAGTGTTATCTGTAAAAATGAAAACAAATGGAGTTAGGAGAAGTGTTGATAAATCTCCTGCAAATGGTGCCTTGCTCCTGCCTCGGTAAATGGACAATTCGGTAAGACAGAGGCAGGCTAACAAAAGCTAATTTACTAAAATATTCGTCTTCGTGACCGCCGTTTCAATTACTGATTAAACTTAAAATTTTATGGTATCACTTTAGTTTTGACGAATCTTAGAAAAATAATTACGCTCAGACAAAATTAAGGCTTTATCTGAGCATCGAGCGTGAGGTCACGGTCATTTAATTATGCTTACGCTGAAATCGTCGCTCATTTGTTTTAATGCACCCGCCCTATCAGGCTTTAACCCAAAACAACACATTACATAAAAGCATAACATTACGTGACAAAAATCGCATTATAAAATAAACAAGTCGTTATAAAGTCGCGATAACAAACAAACAAACGGTCAGCGAGCCGTACTGAGTCAACAGAGTGCGGGCCCTCTAATGCTGCTCCTTGTGATTGCTACCTTTTTTCGCGTTTAGGGATGGTTTAGAATGTTGAGGAAACGCTTTGTGAGGAATAGGCTGAAACAGAGACGATTCACGCCCTGTAATTTTAATACTACACAATAATTTGTGAAATATTGATAAAATCGGGAAAATACGAACAGAACTAGTACACACACATCACTACATCAAAAAATTGCTAAGATTAATGTAAAATGTGAAGATCTACCAAAAAGCGATGAAAAAAAAAACATTTTTTATTAATTTACTTACCCCTTATTTATTTCATTTTGATTGTTTGTTGGATTGTGTAGTCCAGTAATATGCACTCAGTAAAAATGAAAAATGACAATCTGTTACGATTTATAAGATACGGGCCAATGACGGGCAAACAGATGGATTTTAATAAAATATTAATATTTGACGGTAAATATTTATTACTTTCAAATAAATAGGTAATGTTCAATTTAATCGTTAAACTGCTTCCGCCAAAAGCGTAAAGCTATATTTACTTTTGCTTTTTTTCTTTTAAAAACAGTTCATAGAACAATCTAGGTCAGCGTCTTACTTTTCTGAGAGTAAGTGCGGGTCAAATGGATTTATTATGTAAAAAGCCTAAAAGAACTGCTTTAGGGTTTCGCGGAATAACTAAAGACTTTTTTTCTCAATACCTACAAATATTATGTTTAGAAAGAAGTGTATACAGCAATGTCCTCTATCAGAGTCGTGTGTGTGTCATAATTCACAGCACCGATCGAATACAGATATTTTCATTAAAACGTAAAAATATAGCGGGATTAAAACGTGAATCTAATAACAAAGTAATCTTACAAATGAAAGAGGTTTCATCCGTGTCCAGTTAAAAGCGAGCGCTAAAAAAGCAATGCAATTGCTAAATCTCCTCAAACCTAATGCAATTGTATCACAAAATGAAAACTGAAAGCTGCGTATGCTATCCCGAACAATACCTCTATTGCAGATACAAAGTAATTGGTGCAGAGAAAAATTACGGGAGAGAGCGTGTTTAAAAAGAATAGAAAAAAGGAATTGCTCCTGTTGTATGCGGAACAAAAGCGACTTTCGTGCGTTCTGCAGCAATTATTGGCGCTTTCAAATGAAAACAAATGCATCGTGGTGCGCTTTATAATCTTTCGCAATCCGGCCAACTTGTTGCTTATTGCGTTTTTGGGTAGCTGCGGTTTCAGTGCCTCTGTACCTACCTACAACTCAACCTAGCTAGCGCTGGACCCCTTGTCAAAAGTCTCTCCAATTGTCAGCTATGTTCTTCAAGGGCCTTGTAGTTTGTAGTACTTTGCGCCATAGATAGGTGGAAATTGGTATTATTTAATAAATAATTAGTCAGAGAACTCTAGCAAAAAACAATCGTAATAAATGGATTTATTTTCAACGGGAAGCGACCGCTATTACTTTTTGCTTTTTCGATATTTCAACGTATTTACATTTTACCTACATGTATCATGACATGATCATGGGTGGATCCCGGTGGGCGAAAATAAGTCTGATATGACTAATATTTAACTGTGTAAAATAACTTTAGCCAAAAGCTTCTTTGGTCAAAAGCTATTCGGTAAAATGCCAGAATACAAAATTGTTTGGCCCCCACACTTTAACGTCACAGAAACGCCTCGCACTGACTTAGTATACAGAAAAATAAATAAAAAAGATAATTACCACTTACGTTTTTCACATTAACAGAAATCTGTGCACTTACCTACTACTGTTTCTCTTGTTGTGCAACGAAATGGTGGGATGAGCTCGGCTTCCATAAAAGCATGGTCTAAAATGCTTGAAAAAAATAAAAATTCAAATAAACAAAAGATAGAACTACCTCACTGGTTTTTGTTTTAGATGAATTTGCATAAATGTGCATTGACTTTTTTATCAATAAACTCGTTTACACACTGGGGTGGAGGTGGACTGCTTAGAATCGTTGGAACTATTTGTTTTAATACGTTCAGGCTCCCGGTTACTGAAAACTTAAGGAAAGGACAGTATTTAGTAGGGAACAGTGACAGACTTGGGCACTGGTCTCACCGTGAGCAAGGAATCGATTAGAATATCGACAATTTTCTCGCTCAAGAAACGAACAAAAGACATAGATCCGGGTCGGTAAAAGAGACGGATATATTTATAGTTGATCACTGGCTGTTCACAACGCCGCCAAGGACTTTCTCGGTACCATTTCTCCCGACTAGTAAGAGCTAGCGACAACTCGCTATACTCGCTTCTCAGTCATCATTGGCGGTGGGACCAGTGTCTAAAGAGGTGATAGATCTGCGTGAAATTCCGAGTAGGTACTTTGGTACACATTTATAAATAAGTGAACTTTTCATGTCATCAAGAAACGTACTTATCAAGATACTTTATCGGGTCTCAGAATCAGTGGATGAGTCAAATCAACACAGCCTCAATTTATCGAACACGTTCTTGACAAAAATAAGAATATGAAAGGTGACCAGCTTCAGTTGAAAGCGGTGAAATCAACCTTACTTGATCTCTATACGAGTGGTATAAAAGCTAAGAAAGTCGAGACCATAAAACGCATATTTTCTAAAACGAGCAAGCCAAGCTAACATTATTTTCCACAGTCTGGTTAATGCTCTAAGGTGGATAAAGAATTCTGCAAAAAGGGCCGGCGGCGCAGCAGCCACTTTGGCGAACTTCGCTGGACGACAGCTGTTTGCCCTGAATTGCCCATTAAAATTCTACTCCGGGAAAGTACTTACTATATGAATTGGCCAATTAACTTTTACTTATTTATAAACAGTTTTATGGGCTGCAATGTCATTGACAATTACAATACTTTGTACGATAGTCAATTGTTTACAGTTTTATGGAAGCAGAGCCTACCAACTTGTATTTGAGCGTTTTGCAAAAAAAAGTCCACATGAACATTTTTCCAGAATTTAACTATTTTGGTTTTTTTTACTCAGAATAATTTACCCTATCGATTCTCATACAAGAAAAAATGTGCCCCAAAATTTCCATTCCAGTTCGTCACTTTTAATTTTGAATATAGGTCTATGTATGGAATGTAACTAAGAGAAAAAAATCACCTTAGTAAAATCTGGGACACATATTTACACAGTTAAAATGTCAAAGTTTAAACCGGATTCGATGTAACATAATTATTATGAATATCTCAAGATGTTTAATATATTTTTTCCAACTAACATTTAGAACGTAAGTGTTTGACATTCATTTTAGCCAGACTGACAAAAAATATTTTTTGTGATAACAGGTTTGCAAGTTATATGAATAAGGGAGTAAGGCTATACAGCACTTCGGCGTAGGTGAGATAAATCGATCAAAACGCTCTTTATACTTATTTTTTTATCTGCTGTAACTGGAGCTAGTTGCTGTTTAAAAAAATGCTATTTCGAGAAAAGTATATGACGTTCATGAATAAATTGTGTCTTTGATAATGACTGACAGAGTTTCTCCAGACGCTCAATAAAATAAAGTTCAGACAGATAAGCTCATGTTCACAACGCGTCAAACTTTACCACGAAATTATATTTAGTAAAGATACAATGTTAGCAGACAGCGAAATAATAGTCTCAATGTTATCTTCAGTCCACACACCGCAAGCAATTTCGCTGCTATCTGACGAGCGTGCGAAGCCGGCGTGCCCGAAAAAAACAACAAGTCTGAATAGAACACGGAATGGGAAGCAGAAGGCATGGCCGAGATAACGGCTCTTCAAAAAGGGGAAATGTTTAAAACAAAATTCAAAAGGGAAAAAGGAAGTACCTAAGTAAATTGTAAAAGTGCGACGAGAGCCTTTTGTTTACGGGCCGCCGTCAGTCGTGTCGCTGCCAGCGCGCCGTTTACTGCCAGACCACCTAGTTATTTAAATCACAGAGGAGTGAAGTATCAGTTAGCATCAATTACACTTCTTGAACTAAGGACCCGGCGTTGCCTTTTATTCGTATGTCGACCTTTCGACCCACAGTTTCATTGTTTTTAGGGGTGCCCATTATATCGAACGTCTACAATTCTGCGTTATCACGAAAGAAAAAAGTGTAAGAACATTTTACTTGTTTTTTAAACGTCATAAATAAATAATTATCGCGGAATTATAAATTTATTAATTGTTTGAATATTAAATAAAATACACACATAAACACCTACATAAAACAAACGAAAACAGAAAATGAAAAAATATGTTTTACGCTATAAAAACGTAAAATAAGGAACTAAACGAATTGAAACGAAAATGTTCCTCTCGAAGCAAGGTAAGACCAGCCTTTTTGAATGATGGTATCAATTACATTGGCAGTAGAACTTTTGTTTTTTGTTTCTTTAGAAATACCACTTTATACACTGAGCACAAATTTAATAATTATGTATTTGATTTTTTATCTTTAGCCATTTAAATACGACAAAATTTAACCATGATTGTAGAGACAGCGGCGTGGAGCAGAGCGGGAAACCCGCCCAACGGTTTTCATTAGAGACTGCCATTTGCATGTTATTCATTACCTGCCTACACCAATCTAAGCTCAAATCTCAAAAATGTAGGATTCCTCCCAAAGGGTATTTTCAACTTTACTAGATTTTTTTTAGCTTTGCGGTTGACTTTTTATGTTACCGATAATTTTTAAGCAGCGTCAATATTCACGAAAATATGGAAAGCGGTTGTTATCTACAAATAATTTTATTTGGCTACACATTTGTTAGCCGATAATCCATTTAGCTAAGCAATTAATTGTACGCATAACACTTAAATACATTTATTATTAATCCCATTTAATCCGACAATATCCAAATGTTAAATAACGAACAATTTCGCTCTACTCGTATGTTCAATTAGATTTAACAACAATCGAACCAATACATATATTAATTCACATCCGCGTTGGTACTAATTTCAATCTACAAATTCAATACATGTTTGGGGATTAAGTGAACCCCTTCGTTAGGCTTTGATCAATCTCGAGAGTATATGGACATTCGGTATAAAGGCTACTTGCGTTCATGGTTCCAGGGTCTTTCCTGCCTTTACCATTGCTCGCATCAGCCCTACAAATTTATTCACATTCGGAAAACAACCCTAGATATGGATAGTTATCGATAGTTCTTCTGAAAACGTTGAGCAAGCTGTCTAAAGTAGCGTGTTTGTTTACTGTTTAATACGAACTCATTTAACTAACTATAAAACGGCATGTGTGTCATCGACCAGCGCTTACTATGTACAGTCAAGGGCATAAATATATGTACACGTTACCAAGACGTCAAAAACATCTATACAACTTATTGCCACAAACAATAAGGCCGGTGACACATACATTATGGACATCGATTTTTATGCCCTCAACTGTACTTATAAGAAGCGCTGTTCAAGGAAGATCTATGGGTAAAGGTATAAAATAACTGAGCTTGCCATCAATTTCCTATAAGTTCCTATAAGTTCCTTTCCAATTTTCCCATAGTGTAGCTATTATTTCAACCATAAGCATACTATTAGATTGAAGTACATAACAGGCCGAGGCTTATTTCTGTAAAATTATTCTTAGAGCTTGAACGCATATGTTTCATACTTGTGTAACGACCCCAAAAGCAACAGCCAATAGTGTGGTCAACATACTCGACCCGACTCAGTGTGGCTACACAGTATATATATAAGCTAAAGCAGTAAGGAATCTACGAACAAATCGGTTGAAACGAAACACGCACACAGGCGCGTGTTTTACACGGCCCCTGGGCGGACCTCGTAGTGCCGTCAGTCGCGAGTGCCGCGTTGAGTAGAGCGGTTGTCTGTTACGTGCGCTCAGACAGTCCGCGATCTTTTTCGTGTTAAACATGCCAAGATAGCGTATTGCGCAGTCAGTGTACGGCTGCTTGAACTCGACTTTTTCACAACCGGAGCTTTCGTTTTTTAAACTCCCTGCTGATGTTGAAAGATAAGAATATATTATTATTAAATAAAATGCTTTTTCTGTTAAATAAAACGTTAGGCTGTTTAAATGATAAAGTAGTTGCCGTATATTATGGAGCGCGTTTTTGGTGAAAATTCTACTACGGACTGTCGTCGGTATCATCTTGCATCTATAATATACCTAGTACTATTTTATATTACAGGATTACATTTGAAGGATGTCTTGCCAAATACCGATACGTACTTTACCTATACCATAACTTTTTCATTATTTGACAGATTGCTTTCAAAATCGATATCTGGGGATATGGTTAGTCTCAGACATCGAATCCGTTAACGGAATGGGAAAAAGTAGCCGCCATCTTGAACTTTTTAGTTATTCGACCGATTGTTTTCAAAATCGATATCTGGGTATCCGGTTGGTCTCCGACATCGAATCCGTGGACGGAATGAGAAAAAGTAGCCGCCATCTTGAACTTTTTAGTTATTTGACCGATTCTTTTCAAAATCGATATCTGGGTATCCGGTTGGTCTCCGACATCGAATCTGTGGACGGAATGAGAAAAAGTCGCCGCCATTTTGAACTTTTTAATTATTTGACCGATTGTTTTCAAAATCGATATCTGGGTATCCGGTTGGTCTCCGACATCGAATCCGTGGACGTAATGAGAAAATATGCCGCCATTTTGAACTTTTTAATTATTCGACCGATTGCTTTCAAAATCGATATCTGGGGATATGGTTGATCTCCGACATCGAATCCGTTAACGAAATGAAAAAAAGTTGCCGCCATTTTTAACTTTTTAATTAACTATTGGATCTTTTCGATGTTGTTGTCAGAGACAACATATAAATTGCAAAGTAGCTTTATTAATTTACAAAGAATTAGAAAAAAAACAGTTTTATAGTGCCGTGTCCATCATAGAAACCAAATAAACGTTTGTCTTTTTTTTAGACAAATTAAGGGTGCCAACCCTAATACTCTTAATTAAGTGTAGCTAGTTACTTTAAAACTGGCGTTACTAGTTGTTATTATAGCGCTAACTAAACAAAAATCTTTACAATTTTATATAAATTAAATCGACAACCCTAACGCTCTAACGGAGCGTAGGTATTTATTTCAAAAAGTATGCCTAGCTTCCATACTGGTCTATTTATTTACTGTGGTGGCTATCTCATAGCTACTTACATTACAATTCATTGTTGTTAAAACCTCATTATAATGGCCATCAGATTTTGTGCTTTTTATATACTGACATTGATTTAAAATGACTTGGCAAATACACAGGCTCTACATTATAAAATTGTTTCATTAGGTTATGGGAAAATTATTCCAAATAATTTTATAATCCCTTCTGTTTTCTATTGGGATTAAGTAAAAAACGTTTTATATTGATATTTTGAATTTTCTAACAATATGAGTGTCCAAAAGTTGGATCGCTTTAATATTGAAAAGCTACGCGGACTTGACAACTGGTTGGTATGGAAGTTCGATATAAACCTGCAACTTACTATGCACAAACTGCAAGATATTGTGAAAGGCGTCGAAACTGCTCCTCTACCCCTAAGACAAGATGCGTCGGCTGAGGAAATTACAAATTTTCAAAAGAAACTTACCCAATACGAAGAACGCGACGCATTACTCCAATGTATCATCGGCTGTAGCGTCTCCTCAGAGCCTAAACGTCATATACTCACTGCTAAGTCCGGTAAGGAAATGTGGGATATACTTCACTCAGTTTATGAGCAGAAGAATGATAGAAGATTAGATTTGTTGTACTGCCAGTTGTTCACCTATTCGAAAGATGAAGCTGATGACATTGCCACGCACGTCTCGAAGTTGCAGACATTATGGCAACAGCTCAACGACGAATTAAAGGAAGAAGGATCTCTCCCTCAATCATTGTTAATGAACAGGATACTGAATACCCTACCTTCAACGTATCTTGAGTTCAAGAATGCTTGGGAGTCCGTGCCTAAGGAGAATAGAAGTATTTCTACCCTTATGGAGCGTCTGCGTCTTCATGAACAGCGTCTTGGAGACCTAGATTCCAATCCCTCTACTTCAACTGTTATGCCTGACAACAACGCTCTTCTAACAAATAAAAAGAAAATGAAATGTTCACACTGTAACAAAATTGGACATACTTACAAACAATGTTTTTTGCTTAAGAAATTAAAGAAGCGAAACAAGAGCAACGAAGCTATTCCAGATGATGGCGATGCATTCCTATCTCGACTAGATAATTCAAACTCAAACTGGATTGTTGACTCAGGCGCATCTCATCACATCACGTCAAACGCCAATTGGTTCAGAAGCTACTCTCCTTTTGATAACCCTAGAGCCTTGCGACTGGGAGATGATCGGACTATGTATGCATATGGCCAAGGAATTATTGATGTTGAAATGTCCGTCAACGGCAAGTGGAATCGCGCTCATTTAAATAATGTTTGGTATGTACCTCAAGCAGGACAAAACCTATTCTCAGCTGGTTCAGCCTTGGACCATGGTTATATGGAGATAGCTGACAAGGACAAGCGTGTCTTCAAAGACAAGAATGGCCAAGTGAAAGCTGTCAGTATCAGAGATGGTAATCTGTATAAGCTTTTGATGAAAGTAAGAACTGTCAATGCTTGTGTTGTCAAAGAAGGAGCAAGCCTACAACTTTGGCACGAACGACTTTGTCACCAAAACAAAAGACATGTCAAAGAAATCCTTTCACGCAACGGTATTAAATTTTCACCTGATCAATCTGACTGTGATGGCTGTGTGTACGGAAAGATGACCAGATTGTCATTCGGCACAAGGCAACATCGTGGAACCAAACCCGGCGATCAAATTAACGCGGATGTTTGCGGACCTATGTCTGAATCGTCAATTGGTGGAAAGAGATACTTTGTTGTATTCAAAGACGACTTCACGAAGTTCAGAAAGGTATATTTTTTGAAACAAAAATCAGAAGTAGCCAGTGTATTACCCAAATTTCTTGCTGAAATTAAAACAGCTGGTCATGTTGTTAAGGAGCTACTTTCAGATGGCGGAAAAGAATTCAACAATGCTGAAGTACATCGTGTCACAGAAGCAGTTGGCTTAAACCACCGTTTGAGTATGCCGTACACTCCAGAACAGAACGGCGCAGCAGAACGTGAAAACAGGATTCTTGTTGAAGCAGCAAGAAGCATGCTATACAATAAAGACCTTCCAAAGAAGCTGTGGGCCGAAGCTATTAATACTGCGAGTTACGTACTTAACAGAACTGGACCAACACAGATTGCGGGGAAAACACCATATGAGCTTTGGTATAATAAGCCAGCTTACATCGAACATTTACGTATTTTTGGGACAGAATGTTTTGTGCATATTCCAAGTCAGAAACGTAAGAAGCTCGATAAAAAGGCTATGAAAGGTTATTTGGTTGGATACTGTGGAGATAAAGATGGCTATCGTATCTGGATACCCGAAAAGAATGACGTTATCATCTCAAGAGATGTACTGTTCAGATCAGAGACAGTTTCGACTGAATTCTGTAAGCTGCCATACGTTTTTGGTGAGCATGAAGATCAGGAAACATCTGAGGCTGTTAGCAGACAAGACAACATTCCTTGTAACGAGATCCAAGATGAAGCTCAATCACCCACTAGTAACACCAATGATGTTGAAACTCCTGAACTTAATCAAGAAGTACAAAGTCGCTATAATTTAAGAGATAGAAGTCTTATTCCTCATAACTCCAAAACAAGTTGTTGTGTCTGTCTTTCTGAAGAGGAACCACAGACGTACAAACAGGCAATGGAGTCGAAAAACAATAAAGAATGGCAAACTGCTATGGAAGAAGAGATGAGTTCACTGAAAGAAAACAATACGTGGATTTTAGTAGAACAGCCTGAGGATAGAGAAGCCCTTAGCAACAAATGGGTATACAAAATAAAAAGAAAGTTGATGGTTCTATTGAACGCTTTAAAGCTCGACTAGTTATCCGAGGATTTAGTCAGGCGTATGGCATCGATTACCACGAAACTTTCAGCCCTGTTGTTCGCTGGGATACAATTCGCACAATGTTAAGCGAAGCTGTCATCAGAAAAATGCATATGACTCAATTCGATGTGAAAACTGCCTTCTTGTACGGTGACATCGACGAGACTATTTACATGAAGCAACCTGTGGGATTTGATGACGGATCAGGCCGCGTCTGCAAGCTCATTAAAAGCCTATACGGCTTGAAACAGGCACCACGATGCTGGAATAAGAAGTTCTGTTCCTTTTTGCTGAAATACAAATTGAAGCAAAGTGAGTCGGACCCTTGCCTATTCATAAGCCAGGATCGGCAGCTGATCATCATGATTTATGTTGATGATGGATTGGTGTTATCGCCTGATAGGACTTGTATGGAAGAATTCCTGAGCGCCCTGACAGCAGAGTTTCAAGTTCGCACTTCTGAAGCAGGCTGTTATCTTGGACTTCAAATAAGTCGCCTAAATGATGGGTCGATATTTATTAACCAAGAAGCCTACATAAAAACTATTTTGAAATATTATAATATGTCAGAAGCAAACTCTGTGCTAATTCCGATTGAAAAAAGTCAAATGTCAAATAATTTGAACTGCGACAATGACACGGACGTCAATAATTTTCACTACAGAGAATTAGTCGGAAAATTATTATATTTATCGGTTGTGAGCAGACCTGATATTTGTTTTGCGATAAATGTTTTATCTAAACATGTCGAGAAACCCGAAAAGTGCCACTATGCGATTGCCAAAAGAGTCTTGAGATACTTGAAGGGAACTCAATGCCTTGGTATATTATACAAGCCTTCGTTAGCTGAAGAAAATTCTTTCGTGGCATATAGCGATGCGGATTACGCAGGAGACAAAGACACGAGAAGGTCGACGTCTGGCTACGTATGTCTGGCCGCAGGGGGAGCGGTGTCGTGGTCTTCAAAGACACAAAGATGTGTCACACTTTCAACCACTGAGGCGGAGTTTGTGGCGGCCAGCCTTGCTGCGCAGACCATTATATGGCTCAATCGCCTTTACTTGGAAGTCCGTGGAATAGAGGCTGTACCCGTAATTTACGTAGACAACCAAAGTGCCATAAAGCTGGTCAAGAACCCAGTGTTTCATTTTAAAACGAAGCATATTGACACGCGGTATAAGTTTCTGCGAGAGCTCTATCAAGAGAAAAAGGTAAACGTCCTGTACGTACCGTCAAGAGCACAAGTGGCGGATACCTTTACGAAAGCCCTGCCCAAGGAAAGCTTTGTCAGAGCACGAACCTCACTAGGGGTGGTGAGTAACCCTGATCTGATGTAGGGGGAGTGTTAAAACCTCATTATAATGGCCATCAGATTTTGTGCTTTTTATATACTGACATTGATTTAAAATGACTTGGCAAATACACAGGCTCTACATTATAAAATTGTTTCATTAATTGTACAGTGACATAGGTAGACATAATATCAACCCTACATTTTACTGAAGCTCCTTTTGTGCTAGTACCCAAAGTTTCGTTTCCACAAAGGATTACTAATGCCAACGCCGGGTCAAAAAACATTTCTTGATTAATCCGTCGTAACCTCAGCCATAATCCGTGGCCTTTGAAATTAAAGCACTTAGCGGCTTTCTAAATGATGGGCTGTTAGGTACTTATGATATTACATCGGCGATAAAGGCTCCTGAACTTTCCTGGAAACTGAGATCGACTAAGCTGACCTCTGTTAGCGCATGGTACCGCTTAAATCCATTTAACGGGGAGGGGCCCGCTGCAGTGGTGGTTGGCAACTTCTGTTTTCACTGCCTTAATCATCATGCCTAATCGGATCCATATTGAACTGAAGCTCGGCTGACCGATGCGGTAACTAAAGGTGATCACCACGTCCTTGGTTAATGTTTAATTCTGTACAAGTAATTCTGCAAAAACCCAACTATTGATTATAATTTGTATACGTGTTATGCCCAACTGTTTCTTAAAAAATGTTACCAACTTGAAATAAAATATTTACCCAAAATTTCAAATATTTATATTACATTATAACAGTGTCCGTATCCACATCATTTTATGTGAAACATTGGTAAACAATATCACTTAACTTGACTTAAAATGAATCCGGAACAATTGGGCATCGCGTTAGGCTACATTAACTGAACTTCCCTAAAAATGTTTCTAGATTTTTTATTGTGGTTGGGAAATGTTTGCAGGTCAAAGGGATGACTTAATTTTGAATCGAAAATTATGACGAAAAACCTTTAAGCTTTTCGGCGCTAACGACACATATACCTATATATCTGCACCGCAAGTTTAACGCCAACGGCCTGTATGTATACGTCTTACTTCAATGCAAAAGCAACCTTCGTTCAATTGAGTTTAGATTGAAATTAAGGCATCGCAAAAAAGAAATCTGGCGTATGGGTGACGTCCCTTGTATTTGACGTAGCGGCGAAAAGGTTTAAGGGAATGTTCATTCAAACAAACCCAACCATCTCCAGAAATATTCTAGAACGATTCTAAGACACCTTGTAAGTATCACACATGGTTGTTTAATGTATTTGAAACAGTCTCACGTTTAAAATGTAAAAGGAAATCGAAAACCTAGCAATAACAATGAAACAAAGAAACCCTGAACGTTCTCACTTGGTTTTCCGGTGTGCCACCGCTCATTTTATTCCCTACATTCTTTACCGGACCGCCGCAAGCCAGTTGCTCTTTAATGACGGTCCCGAGGCATTGCATTCAGTTGAACCGGTTAATTTATGGTTCAAGATACTGCATTTGCTATTTTTACTCAGTATGCCGCATACGTGGAAAATTAAACCGAACTTGATGTTAAGGACTAAAATTATGTAATTGTACAGCAGTTTCTTTCGACGGTTACACATTTTCGAACAACATAAGCTTGTTTATACCATGTCGCACTCAGTTATACTAAAACCCTCAGGTGCTGGAATAAAGACATTAAAGCAAGCATGATTAAACCCGACGGTATAGAAGACGTAAAATATACTCTTTACACATACATCCGAAAGCTATTTATATTCGTATTATGGTATTCAAAGCCCCTGTTTTGTGTCGAAATATTCCAATTTCCAGCTTTATTGAGATGTTTTACGATAATAAATTGTGAACCGCTTTTAAGGTATTGCCTCTATCCCGTCATTCACGTGAAATAAAAAAAAATATCCTGGCCTTGAGAAACATTTATACCCATACATTTCTACTTATGTTTATTAGGTTTTTCAATGGCGTATTTTATACAGAACTGCTCTTCAAAAGCTTGTTTAGAAAAATATTCATATTACGAAGTTGCCTTGGCTTCCTTTCAGATCTATTGGCTTTGACTTGGTTTGTGCCTTTAATTCAATTTCAGTTTGATACTAAGGGTTATCGTACACTTAACAGCGCGGGGCTGGTTTGCTGTTTTAATTCGTACAAAATTCTATTCTAGTCAATATCATAGCGGAAACATCTCGCCTGTTACAAGCTAGCAAACTGCTGCGGAAACGTGTGGACAAACCACAGTCATGCGTCATCGGGCTTACATCGTATAGACACCGCACTCGCGCTTCGCCTGCGGTGCGTGTCAGAGGACGGACCCACGGTTGGCCACCGGACTCTAAGGACCTCTAACGTTGACCACTAGCCGTAAAAGCTGCCGCCTCGCTGTCAGCGTAGCCGCGGAGATGCTAATTTGCTTCCGTTACGAGCTTAGCGTATGATTGACGGCGAGTCCGGGGCGCGCCGATATGTGTGCAATAACCGTTAGACTTATTGACGCGTATACTTAGTTGGAAAACATTCTCCGTATAATCCCTCTTTTGAGAAATTCTAAACAAGGATGCGACATGAGGGAAGAAAAAAAGTATCGCGCTCAGGGAGATATAATTTACATTCATTTAGAATATACATTATACATCATTAAAAACCTAGCCGAAAGGATCTGGACCTGTAATATATCTGTAGCATCTGTATTACTGTGAAAATGAATTAGTAAGTAATTATTCAGTAACTTAACTACACAGCAATTTAGAACTTCAGTTTTCACCTAACACGGTCGTACGTGGAAACAGAGTTCATGCACAAACTAAACCGAACTGGACCTGCATGCCGACAAATAAGTGGCGAAAGCGCCCATTTCTGAAATTATCTTTCCATTCAAGCACTCGTGTTTGTCTTCGAAATGAATTGGCTGAACGAACGTTCATCCGTCCGCCAGCGGGTTACTTAATGAAAACGCCAAGAGCAAACGCTGCGGTCGTCATTTCAAATCAACAACTGTCCCAATTCCTTTCAACCTAAACGGTGTAAGGTCTAGTTTGATTAAAATTAGTTTTACATGAATAGCCGTGACGTCAAAGTAAATTTGAACGCACATAGACCGGCAAGTTCCGTCTACGCTACGAATTAGGCCGAGCTCGTTAGTGATTCTCCATTGTTTTGATTGCGTACGTACAAATAAGAGCAAAAGAACTTTTGTCACTTTTAGACAACGCTGGACTAAATCAAAGAGGAACTAACTAGCATGAATATTTCACAAGTCAGTGAAACTTTCCTCGGGCCGTTTTCAAAAGACCTCACAAACAAAATCAACTTGAAAACATTCTTGCAGAACCTTTTATGGGCTCTATTAAAATTACGGTTATAAGGCAAGTGAAAGAAACTACTTCGTGTTTTATGTAGGCAACTCGTAAACTCGGGAGAGATTTATTGAAACTTAATGGTTTTTAACAAGCATCTTGAACTAAAATAGTGCTCGTCGTACGAGGGAACTGCTGGTAGATATTTTAGCACTTGCTCCAGAAGAAGCCCCGCCCCGCCTTGTCAATAAATTAACTTACAAAGTTCCTCAAACTTCTGACTGATCTTTGTTAGCCAAACCTAACCTTTTTCACATTCTTGCTAAAGTAGATTTCCCATTCATTCAGTTCATTTTGATTCCCGTTTCCACATATATGCCCACAATCATGCTAAACGTGGCCTTTAGGTCTTGTAACCTAAGGCTCTGTCTACCCCGTAAGGGATAAAGACGTGATTTATGTATGTATGCTAAAGTACATTCAGACCGACAGACTTGACGGAACTGTAAAAACTAAACAAAAAGCCCCGATCGTGTTTATGGAAAGTAGAGTAGGCAAATTTATTTGCAACAGCTAGTTGCATTCGACGTATGGAATACCCCCGATTCGCCAACGGACGGGCTGGCTGGAGACAGTGTTGCCAACAAGAGCAATTTGAAATCCCCCTAACTCAGACTAAAGCACCTAACTAAAATTAATGTTTTATGTCAAGTAACTTGGCCTTTTCTTAAAAGCTTTTTTATCGGAGGTTATACAGAATGAGCGCCATAACTTACATAGGTATTCTAAATTAAAGCTTAACTTATTAAAAACGTAGACAAAAAGCACATCACTTCAAAATACCACTATAATTTTTGTCCTAGATAAATTCTAAATTGGAATAGACCAGGTAGGTACTTATAGTTTTCGTTTCAAGTTAGTACTCTTTAATTTAGTCTACGTGTGCAACGCTTTCAAACTACAAGCTGTTGGATTTAAAATCAATAAAGTAACTCATTCTATTAATTTCATAAAATAGTATCAATAGTTTAAATAAAAAAATTGATCGCGCCTTAAATAAAACTAGGTACCTACTTAAAATGTTACTCTTATTTATAAGTTTCATATCACTGTCATTATTATATACAATACTCTTAGTGTTTGAAATCCCTGAAAAATGCATTTTGCTCTCTTAACACCCCGAAATTAGGGGGAAATCCCCCCAAATTGGCTAAATCGTGAGCCAATAAATATGGCTGGCGGAGACTCCGAGTTAGCGCACTTCCGGCTGCCGGTCCATACTATTTGAAAGCCGATGAAAAATATCGGGCACCGCTTCAATTTGGAATTGGAAAGTTTCAATAAGTTATTTATAAACCGATATTACAATATCGGAGTTTTAGCGGAGGATTATTTATAAATTAAGTCTCGAGCTTGTTCGGAACTTTTAGATCCTGGCCCATTCATATTTTAAGAGGGAAGTTCAGATGGATGTATGATTGATATTAAGTTTAGTAGCTGTAGGTTTAAAATGTGTTTCTACTGGTTGGGTATCTCATATTTTCTGGTCGTGTGAGAACTAAATATTCGTAATTAAAAATTTAATTAAAGCAATCTTGGACTGAATCACACCCGCAGGGTATAGTTTTACACCTCTTTATTCATAAATAGTTTCATTTTTAAACCTGTTACCTGTTATCCGGTCGTATATACACGACTTTAGATACGGTCAACAAACAGATTTTACTAAACTGTCTCCACAAACATTGCTCTCTGGCAAACAATTAAACACTAACAGCTTCGGCAATGGCAGTTGGCCAACTCGTACTTCGCAGCGGTGCTTTTCGTCGCATTTACAATTCATAGGCATCACTCGAACGGACTGGCACGGCGATCTGGCATGAGGGTAAACATGGTGTAAGTCGGGCTCCGACGCGCCGCAGACGGTCGATTGTCGGACGACTGTCTAGGCAGCAAAGGCTCCATCGACTAAAGGAAGACAGAAGCTTAAACTCACTATAAGTACTTCGTTTTTTTGGCATTAGAAAGAAAGGTAAACAATTTTGACATGTCTTTTTATCGAAAGATACCTTTTAAAAATCAGAGGGGTTAGCATGACGTCTTAACGCGATTCAACTCCGATTCAGTTTAGGTTCCCTCGCTGTCAGATCCATACTAAAAATGACAGCCAAAACCTGAACTGAGTCGAAATTGTATCGCATTAAGACGTCATGGCAGAGGCCACAGTAACTGGAAAATATACAACCATAACAAAGACGCACGCAGAGAGACAACACAACTCGCGGTCACAGCGGAGCAGAGCATGGCGAATCGACCAATCACGTTATAACATTACAAGAAGAGTGGGGCGAAGGCGAAACGTAGATTTTAACTAATGTGATTGATCAGTTCTGCATGTCTCGGAGTGTCTGCATGCTATGCTATTCCTCAACGGAAGCGCAGAACTTTCCAAAGGTACTACAGAAAATAATACAAACTTTACATTTGTCCTCGAAATACGCTGAACCACTCTTTTACGTATAACCACTGCGCGCACTGTAAGTTTCTGAATCGTGACGCTATTATCCTTGCGTTCTTCTTTATTGAATCAGGCGTTGTGGAGACCCCAGTTGTAGAGTAGCAAGGTATTGATTTCATTAATAGCTTATCTTCTTTCAATCCGGGACAGTGTTGCGTGCGGCGGCTCTATGCATAGTCAATCCATCGGCACGAGGGTAACCGGCTGATGTATACCAGACAAACACCGCGGCCGTTATCAGCGCCTTGCACCTGCCTTATCCTCCGTGACGGTGCACTCTGCCATCTAAGCCGCTTTGCGAATTTGATGCATGCGAAATGTCAGGGATTGCGACCGCGCTGGCTGACGGGACTACTTTGTCGCTGGTAAGTTCAAGCCTGTTAGTTCTGCAAATGAATAGAATAGTAACTGTCTTTTATGAACTTCGAAAACTGTCAACTGCAGTGTACTATCGGTGAGTGTTTAGCTAGTTGTAAACAGTACGATTATTCCCTATTTAATATGGATTAAAAACAGAGCTAGTACAAAAAAGAGTAGGTACCTTAAATGTAACTTGTTGGGCTGTAATATACATAACGTGCCCACAGCTTAGCTCAATTCAACTTATAACTCGATTTTTTAAATTCACTCTGAGATAATATCAGTAACCTGCAAAAAAACAGTCCTTAACATCTTTCAGTGATAGACCTTAAACGTACTTTTTTTCGCACACATACACAACTCCCCCCTTAGCTTAAAAAACGATACTTACCGAGTAATTAAGAGACAATTAACAAAATACATGAAATCAGTATGCCGATTCACTGATTCAGTGCCCATCTATCAAAGAAGACTTCGACTGATATCGCAAACAAAGCATCGTAACAAAACACATTAGACGTCAACGCAATTGGCAGTAAAGACGGAGTTCGCAATTGGGTGTCTGGTGGCCGTGGCGTCAGCACATTAGCGACGACGTGATACAGTAAATCGAGGTATTCCAAAGAAAGTTACCCGGAGTCGGCCCCGCCCGGCAGGATTACGGCCACCGAATGAAAACGAGCTGCTAATGAGCATCACAAGTTAATTGCAGCGAGGGTGCCGCGCCACTACTATTCAGTATAAGGGCACCCTGAATGCTGATAAGACTACAATGCTCAACCCTTAGCAACCTCCAAATGAAAAGAAAGACGCGGCAAAGCGGAATTTTTATATCTACTTAGATGCGGTCGGAGATACAATAGTTTTGTGAAGATAAGCTTCTGTTTTAAGGCTCTTGCGGGTAGGTCTGGGGATGTAATTTAATTCAAATTTTTAGACATTGATTGTGATACGCTTGCTTCTAAGTACTTATTATAAAAGTGAACCAGTGCATGACCGATTCGATGATTTCTGACTTTAGTGTCAAATTTTGATTGGGCAAATACCTAATAGATAAAGGCAAAAACAGGGAGAAACTGTCATTTTTCAACTTATCACTTTTTGTGTCATCGCTCATTCAGCATTAAAAAGAAGGTAACGGTCTTGTCTTTTTTGAAAAACACTGTATTGAAGTCGATAACTGTTACATATAGTATAAAACCATTACATTAAAATTACTTTATCCCATTGTATCTTAATACAGGTTAGTTAATTTAGGTATATAAGGTACCTCTATCTGCATTGCACGGTCTCATTGTCTAAGGGAAGACGGGCCCAGCGTACGGGCCCTCCCCTTCTTGGCGCGGTCTTGCGGAAGCCGGGGCCACCGGGGGGGGGGGGGGGGGGGGGGGGGGGGGGGGGCGTTTGTGGTGAAACCCTAGTGGCATCCCACTGCGTCCCCGTCACACCGGATTGAGGCAACCCCGGAGAGTTTTTAGTTCGGAAGTCCCACATAACCCTAGGCATCCCCGTGCCTAGGGCATCCATAAAGATTTCCTCTCCGTTAAAAAAAAAAGTATATAAGGTACCTACAGCTAATCGATACACTTTTATGATGATTTGATTACCATGGTGTTAAAATTGGTGGGAAACAACACAGAGAAAAGACAGAAGATGGATGGACATAGAACTTACCTACTTAGGTCAATTTATGTTGGAATGTTAAATTGGTACTCAGGTATTACATTAAAGATAAAGATAAATTTATTCATAAATGTTTTAGGTACAAAATTATAACTAACAACAAAGTTTCCTTCAAATAGAAGTCAGTTGTTTATGAAAATACTTTTTATTTCGCAACCAAGTTTCTCGTAACAACAATTATTCTAATAATATCAAGCAACTTTAAGTGCGTAACCAATAAAGTAGGATCTAGTAATGTTTGGCAATTAAGATCTACGACTAGCTGGCTGCGTGTGACGGAAAATCTAATAGCCCTCGAAAGCGTTCATACACTCAGCCAGTCCCTTTTCTTATAATGCCCTAATTTCTTACTAGTTTTTAGCACACTTTTATTTGATTAGGTACACTAATTCACAAAATACATACGAAGAACTTTATTCTGAAGACAAGCGCTTTAAAGTGACGGTAGTTTCCTTTTTGAGATTTGAATTTCAAAGCATCATTTGTGTCCACGGCTGTTTGTCAAGTAAGTGGATGTCTAGGTAAAAAAATGACTGCTTAACCAAGGGCATCCCGGGTGCCAAGGTGGTCAACCGTGTTGACGTTGAGCACGTATATTTTGGCTTGAGCCAAGAATTCTGGCCATTTACAACCTTTCGACCTTCGTTGGACTTGTGACCGTGTGTGAAGAGATGTCGGCTTATATAGGTCACGGTAGGTAAACGAGGGAGAAAGGTTGGTTCATGTAGGAAGTCTAAAATTTTTTAAGCATCAAGCAACCATTGTAATCAGTCAAAATGATTGGACTCAAGCAAAATTTTGTGCTTGCCGTCAAGCTTGACCATAAATAACAACCCCCCCCCCCCCCTTGCTCCCGAACCCAAAGAGAATATAACTAGGTACGTTATGCCCAAACACAAGCCTGACAACATTTTCACTACATTGTAAGAACCGACATCAAGAAAATGTTTTATTGAATCAGGCGTTACTTTGCGGAGGTCCATTTCAACGAACAAAAAATTTACCTTGCTACTCCGCTACTCAACCACCTTGCTACTTGAGTAGCGGAGTAGCAAGGTAAATTTTTTGTTCGATCAAGAAAATGATCAGAAATTTAAATATCGCTGATTGTGATACTCAGGATTTACTGCTTCAGAGTAAGTAGGTACCTATAATTATCAGGGCTCGAACAATTGACTTAAATTTCCACACAGGTGATGTTTGTATTTAATCTTTCGTGTGGCATGTCGCATACAGGGGTCAGGGTATTATTATGTCGTGTTTAAAATATGTGTTACAAAACTTGTTACCGTAAGGTACGCGTATTAA
The DNA here is from genome assembly GCA_949127965.1 of Pandemis corylana. Lineage (NCBI taxonomy): Eukaryota > Metazoa > Arthropoda > Insecta > Lepidoptera > Tortricidae > Pandemis > Pandemis corylana. The sequence goes on from OX421868.1 coordinate 7,138,568, forward strand.
TAACAAAAGTTGATATATTTTAATCAAAAAATTAAATTTCATATCATTTTTTATGAAATTTATGCACATTAGGTACATGTATTATTTATATATAACTATTTCTCTAACAAGTATTTAACTATCGTCACAGACTTATACGAAAATATAATAATATTAATATTATTATCATATAATTCTTTATTCAGACATAATAAGGTCCATTTTGATATTAATCAAGAAACCTAGACTACGATAGTACTTAATGCTAAATAATGAATTTGTTCTTTGCCTTAATTATTTTGTTTGCCAATTGATTGACCGAAAAAAAAATTGGCCGCTTTATCCAAGACAGTCGTAGTAGGTACTCGATTGTTCGGTTTGTGTAGAGATATCCTTCCAATGTCGTTTAGGTTCCCATGGATATGAAAATGTCCGGTGCACTGACGTTTTACTCCTGAGTTACTGTTTGAATCGTTGAGCCTTGATAACTATATAGTTCGAATACCACATTTTATGTAGGTACTGAATCAGGTGTTTGCGGGGGTTTATCCGTGACTAATACCTTACCTTACTGTATACAAATAGAAATGAGTTCAAGATATTTTTATATTTTTAGGCGTGGACGATAGTTGTCGACTATATGACATGTGACACTATGATTATTTATTAAACACAGTTCACACAGACATCTTGTGTTGGTTTATGTGAGAGTAGAGGAGGGAGGTTTTCCCATGAAAACATATGCGTACCTATTTACAGCACACACGTTGCTGTATTGCACATGTGGTTGTGGAATAAGGTTACATGTATAGTTCACTACATTTTATAACAAATTAACTTTCAAACGAGGCCCTAAACGGTAGTTTTCGGAACTGAAAAGAATTCTGAAAACGCCCTAAGACACTTCCGCCATTTCTCAATAAATTATCCTGGAGCTTTTGTCTCAGCAAAAAGTAAATGGGTCCAGGGAGACTGGTTCACGTGAATTTTCTTTTTCACCGTAAGAAATTCGTTATGGCTCTGTGTAAGCAAATCACCAACTTAGTTCGGTAAAACGTCTTCTGTCTTTCATCGTTCAGCGACATATTGGCATAAATAGCAATACTCTTAAGTAGATTAACATTAGCACTAGGTTATTGAGATAGTAATATTAAACATTCATTTGTTATAATTGCATATTTATTTATACTCTACTCTACACATGACCTTATCGCCAAGGTAATGAGAGGGTGTGTAGATAATTTTGAGCTCTTCGACTGCTTATCAACTTCTGATACTGACTGTACTTAATTTAAATGTGCAACATTTACCTATTTGCAATGAATAATTTTTGGATAATATAAATTTTTACTTCATTAATTATTATATGTATACATAACTTCGGTCTAAAAAGAAATAACACACACGATTTGTCAGGCGTAGTTTAAACCGGCCCCACTCTACCGTTCGCAGAACTCTTGTCTTTTTTATTTGGTCTGATTTGTCAATTTTATAAAAATAACATTGGCATTTATTTAATGATGTAAAAAAACAATAGTTTGCTCTACAATCTACAAATCATAATTGCCCTACGGCTAACTCTAGGCTGTTACTGTGCCGTTTGCCCTCAACTAATATAAAGAGCAAGGTCAGCTCTGATTGATACTTGCGACACGCACCTAAAGCTGTGGGTAAAACTAGAGGCTGCTCGTAGACAAATGGATATCGTGGCGGACGGAAGACCGCGGGGACCGCACCGAACGGCTTGCCGTAACCGTACGTGTACCGGTATCACGGCAGAGCATCCGTCACCGTTGAACGTTCGGTTTGCTATAGGCTTCCTATTTCAAAAATGTGACAGGTACTAGACTATTTTTTTTTATTATTCTTTCCACTGAGAAATGGCAAAGCTTGAACTCTGTACAGCCAGGTTTTGTCTGACTAAAGTAAGTAAGTATCTGTCAAAATAAAGCCGCGTATTGTATATTTCTGTTTAAATATGGATCTCTACCTATTTTATTTATTTCACTGTCGCTACCCATTTCAAACGAATAGCGGTGTATGATTCATAGTCATAGGTACGGGTAAACATTAATAATTGAGGATTCACATAATAAATCCGTAAATAAAGAATCAACCTCATACCCATCACGTCCGTTACACCACGAAACAATGTTGATAAAAGAATTTCTCTGTTCCCGGAATGACGTATCCCTAAGATCGTAACTCATGGCGGGTTGCTCATATTACTTTCATATGTCGCCGGAACTTTATACGCAACTTGCTCTTATGTCGGCCGGAAGACAAAAACCGAAAAATGACGCGTCATTCAAGGACGGGGGCGGCAAATGGCAATGGCCCGTCTGGTGATTAAAAATGGGGCTCAAAAGAATTTCACCGCCAAAGCTTGTGTCTAACTTAAGAGATACCTACCTATCAGTTAATATTAAGCCGCATGGTGGCTTCGATCATTCATAATGAATAGACGAATATACGATAATGTAGATACGAAAATTATCTACAATTTGAATTTTTGAGAAATGTTTTGTCGGCACTTTTAAGCGGCTGACGTTATAAACCTAGGTACCTATGTAAAGTATCTTGAGTGATCGATAGAATGGTCGATGCACGTTGGCACCGATTTATCTAAGAATAGAAGAATGCTCAATTTCAAGAGCAATAAAAGATTATCATCCCTTCAATTATATATGGACGTACAATTACACAATACGTCTTATATTATGAGTACAAGTCCCTAAGGCCCGATCTGGCTTTTGTGCCCGTACGTCACAATAAATCCTCTCTCATCAGTTTTGTCGTCAACTCCATTGACAATCTTAATGATCCGAATGCTTGAATGGAAATGGACAACATTTTGGAGGAGGATATAATATTGCAGATAAAGACTGGTTTAGTCCCCTTTTCAATTCATTCAAATTTTATACTACGGTACCTGTCTTCTAACTGGTTTGTAGATCGGCCAAGATGATTTTCTAGGTACCTAGATATACAGATAAACCTATTTATTTATGCTAATAAATGAAAGTGAAAGATTTTGATTGCGCTTCTTTCCCTTTTATAACTATACCTACCTGTTGCAGTCGGATATAACGAATAATTATTTGAGTCGAACCTGGCAATGAGCAGAAGAACTACATGGGTTCTATCGTACGGTTCTGTGAACAATGAAACACCATAACAAAGTTTTACTTCGTTATGGGTTCCAATCTGTTCCAATATTGTTTTATCCTTCGGCTCATACATAAATAACAAACGTAACGAAAAATGATTTGAGGTTGTCTTGCAATAAATGCCATCTATTGATAAACCTTTGTACTACTTTGTGCTACTGAGCTTGAAGTACTGGGTGTAAGTACGTGATGGTCTACGGGTTAGGTTGTCAAGGTGAGGTATTAGTTTAAGTAACACGTCAGTAGATGGCGTGAACTCGTTACAAATGTTCATCAAAAACGTAGGTAATTTTTCCTTCCACTCCATTACAATACTTGCTGTGCCGTGCGCGAGTGAGAGCGAACTAAAGTATAAGAGATCTGTATTTTTACTATTTTCTTTTTCTATAAAATATATTATGGCTGGTGTAACTTATAATGAAAACAGTGATGTTCTGGCGATATTATTCGATTTAGACAATACACTAATACAGACGAGGAACGGAGACAGCAGAGCTTGCAATAAGGTTGGTAAAATTTCGATTTCATGACATGACATTGTCACGGTCATCTGTGCCCCAATGCGCGCGCTGTCATCGCAAGTATTTTTTACGTAGTTTGGTTTGGCTCACTGATTGCACCCGCGTGTTGATCGCTCGCGTTCCAGTACGTATGGTTATAAATAGGATATTCATGGTTGGAGAACGCGAGCTCTACGTCCAGATTTAGATAGTTTGGAACAGAACTCGTGCTAAATATAAAAGTGATGTAGATCGTGTCGGTCCGCGATTCCACGACGTGCGGCTCCCTGTTGGCGTTGGTTCTCAGTGGATCTCAGTGGAGCGCGAATCGCAACGCATTGTGTTCGCCAAAAGTGTTTGTGACAATGGGTGATATATCGGAGCCAATAAAAAAATGCGTTCTTATTCTAAAGTCCGCGAAGAGCGACACAGAAAAGTTCGCCGCGCTTTTCATGGTGACCAAATTGGTGAAGGGTAAAGATTGCAACACGAACGCTAAGAAAGCTCTGTTCGAGGCCATCGGCTTTCAATTCCTGAAGAAGCTGCTCACCAGCACCGGCATAGAAGATGATTGTCCCCCTACAGTGTATAAATCTGTTGCTCTGTCCGTACTCACTTGCTTCTGCAATGAACCGGAACTTGCTTCACACCCAGAAATGCTTGCTAACGTACCAGTGTTCTTAGACATTGTACAGACCTCCGACAATGAGGATTATGATGATAACCTCATTATCATCAGTGAAGCGTACACATGTCTGCAGTGTATTGCTGAGCAAGAAGCAGGACAAAAAGCACTGATTGCAGTTGGGGCTATAACTAAAATGTCAGAGATTTACTCGCATCAGAGCTTCCAGACAGATGAGGCTCTGAATATCCTTGTGAAACTGGTTAGCATTTACGGCCCAGCTGCATGGGGTAATGACCCCAGACCATTCCATGCATTGGTAAACAAAATAGCGTTAGATTTTGCTACAGATCAATCTGAGAGAAAGTTTGAGCTGGCATCAATATTAAGTGCCCTTTTGTACAGCTGCAATAAGAGTACTGTAATACCTGGGGCTGCAGATGAAACATGGCCGATGAGTATCTACAAAGCACTGCATGATATTCTTACCAGTAAGATTGGGAAAAACCAGAGGGACCCTGCTTTGAAACTGGCTGCTAATATTGTTGATCTGCTAGGAATTGAATGGACTTTTAACGATGAAGAGAATCCGAAGAAATTCTTTCTATTACTACTTCAACTCTGTGCCATAGAAGTGAGGATGCAACTAGATGACCGGAGTTTCAAACAAGCTTTTGCTAATGCTGATTTGGTCACTGCATGCTTCATTGTCCTGGAACTGTCTGTCAATTATATGGCCACTGATCAGCTAGACTTGGAGCAGAAAGAAAAGCAATCCGTTTACACCAGTTTAAAAGGTGCATTTAATGCTGTAGTATCTATATTGGCTAAAGTTTCCAATGATAAAAACAGAGACAAACTTCAGGATGCTGAGAAAGTATATGTATGTGCTATGGTAAGAGTTTTGTTTGCATGGATTGCTCAAGAAACTACAGCAATGAGGGAACAAATATATGCTTTACTCCCATTCATGTTCTCTCTTGCCAATGACTCATTCCATGCTTATCGGGCAAGAAAACTGTCTGAGAAAAACAAATCTGAGGGAGAAGCAATGGATGTTGATACATCTCTGGTGGGTCAAGTTGATCTGTTGCGTTTGATGTTACCAGCCCTCTGTCATTTGGCTGTAGAAGATAAAGCTAGAGATATAATGTTCAATTTGAAACAAGAAGACATTCTTTATGAAGCTACTAACTTCCACTGGTCCATAGTACACTATAAGAAGCCTCCTGTACCCAAATCAGAGAGAAACAAGGTTAAAACCCAACCTGAACCTGAACTAGACCCCAAAGTATTAGAAGACATGAAGGACTCTAGAGCGGCTATGGTTAGCCTTTGTAACATTTTCATGAATCTTACTGTGCTAGCACCTAAAATTGTTGAAAATAGTGTCTTATTCAATACTCTGCTGAAATTTATTTTTAACAATTTACCAGAATTGAAGAATATCCCTGAAAATCTTGTTCTACATGGGCATCTGGCAGTACTCGGGCTTCTTTTACTTAAACAGCAAGCTACTAAGGTAAAAAAGAATGACTTTTCCATTTGTAGATACATTCAGTCTACAATTCGGTTCCTCTGGGATGCATACAATGTTGATGAGTCAAATGATCCTACTGCCCTGGTGGTGGCCATGAGTTACAAAGAGAACTGGAGTGAAATAGCTGATCTATGGTTCCTGGGTATGCAAACAATGAGTGGAGTTTTAACAATTGTTCCATGGATATCTGAGTTTGCTATTGAGAGTGGCTGGGCACAGGGCATTACAGAAATGCTAGTCAAAGTCAAAGTTGGAACACTTCCTCCAAATGTTAAATCAGCATTTGAAGATTTCCTGTGCAGATTAGTAGATTCCAATGAAACTGTTATTCCAGTTCTTAAGAAGGCTGGTGCACTGAAAATGTGCAGAAATCATAGATTAATGGAATTGGGTAAAAGGTTGTTTGGTGACTAAAAAGTGGATAGATAGATAACTTAATGATAAGTCATTTGACATACATTTTTATACTTGTACTTAATTTTGAATTGTTAAGGCAATGCTGCTCTTCTTTATAAACTTCTTCTTAATGCATAATACTGTATAAACACCTCTTTATTTTTGCTAGTTAATTGAATTTTTTGAAGGTAACAATACCATATAAATAGTTAACAATAACATTAAAGTTTTCAATAAAATCTGTGTTTACAATAAAATTGTTTGTATTTACAAATTAAATACATACCAAAATTACCTAGGCAATTAGCCTTTTGCAACAATTACCTTATCTTAGATAGGTACATAATTAGGTAACTCGTTAACCTAACCAGTCTCATTACCACATTTTCTTCATTCAACTCCTAATGACACAAGAACGATCTAAAAATCTAAATACCTTAGTTGTTACCGCTGATTATGATACCTACCGCTGTTATTCACATTCAAGCTTAAACGTAGCTCAGCCTCTTACTACTTTGTCACTGTCACTAATTTGAAACATTTCAAACTATCCCAGTATCACTGCTTACTACGACAAAGTACTAAAGGGGCTCGGTTACTTTTAAGCTTGATTGTACCTACTGAGATGCGTCCAGACATGTAACAATGTCAATTCATTATAGAAGCAGTATCAGTTTTCGATTTGGTAGCTGTGCCAACCAACAGGTGAGTGAACTAGTCGCTGCGTCGAGCCACTCCGACGTGCGTTGACCTGGTACTATTTTAGACTACAGCTTCCGTATGAAAACCGTCTTAATGGACTTGCCTTTGAGTCTTGACATTTTATGCTGATGATAATGTTCTTGCTGAGTACCTAAATTAATTTAGCTGACAATTTGTAACTTTTGGCGCACAGCTGCGACTACGACGAAAGTAGGTACAGTCACCGCGCGTAAATGTTAAGCCACTTGTCATAATTTACCCGTAAAATGTATAATGCAAATCGGGCATAATTTAGACATATGACTGATAACGAATTGCATTATAGGTAAGTACCTACGGCTAAATTAGGACAATGACGAGTGGCTCAACATTCCCAAGGTACATACATTTATTGTCACATCCTGTAAAAATAATTAGATACCTAATCGATTACTCATTTATTTTCTAGTGTAGGAGGATAGTAAATCGTTAGTTGCCAAAAATTATGACGAATGGTCAGTCACGGTCACCATTAAGATAGGCAGGTAAACACAGATAACAAATTGACTGCGACAGAACGACAAAAGTACGATAAGTAAACACGTGTATAACGTGCACTCGGTAGGTACAGATAAGCAGGGCTGTGACACGAGGTCATGTGGCGTAACTATAACGTCTAGGGCCCGTGGCGACTTCATTAGATTGGGGCCCCTCCTCAATATAAAGCCGTGCATCATCATCCCTTCAGTGCACTACGCCAAGCTAGTAAGGGGTCCCGTAGAACTATAGGCCTGTGGTATTTTGCCAGTCCCGCTACCCTATATTTACGCCACCGAGGTATAAATCTAGCAGCTCCTACATTGATCCAGAACATCCAATCCTGATTCCAAGGTTCTGTTAGATCATTAACCTGATGTATCTCATGCTCTTACCAAATACTCGATTCGATGAGTGGCATAGGAAAAGAGGCAGACATAATATGGCTACGTTACTCGTCTTGTCGCTCGTTGAACTACTCGTCATACTCAGTGTTACTTCTCCGTCTCTCGTGTTATGACCGGCAAGAGAGGCAAGAATACAGCAAACGACAAAGGAAACAGCAGCAGCGCCATGAACAAGCCTTATACTTAGAAATTCTATTTTAAAATTTCGTTTCGTGCCGTTCAATAGACATTGATTTGAGTGAGAGGAACAGTAGATACGAACTTTGAAAATCGAATTTCATACTAGGCCCCCCAGTACGAGGAGCATAAGAGTGAGGCAGGAGTTAAATAAGCAGGGTTAGGGGCACAAGTTACGCAGCGTCCATTTTGCTCTACGCATAAAACAATTTGGTGATCTTGAAAACGAGATCCAGGGGCCCGATTTTTGAAAGCACGTCACTCGAAAGTGGTATAAATCTGCTCATATCTTCAAAACTATAGTTGTAATAAAAATTTTGACTAGTTAACAAGGTTAATGAGAGCCGTAAGTATCTTCTGAGCTACTCGTATTTCAAATTCAGCACAATTTTTCACCACTTTCTAAAATTTTGACTAGTTAACAAGATTAATGAGAGCCGTAAGTATCTTCTGAGCTACTCGTATTTCAAATTCAGCACAATTTTTCACCACTTTCTAGTAGTATCTTCACACATGTGCTTTCAAAAATCGTGCCCCAGTACACTGAATTTTGATGCATCGAATCGACAGTTTCGATTCCACCGAAAATCGGAACCTGGATCATGTACTCCTCAACTGTTCACATGTTTACGCCTTAGTTATAAATAACGGCCAGATATCGATACCACCGTAGCTTATTGCTATTTACGTCATGGGAATTACATAATTGCTTATCGAAGCTTAAAGCATAAAAATACCCTTGAGCCATCCCTTAAATAAAGGAATCACTGTTCTCGCACCAACCCTAGGCTCCACTTGAAGCAAGCCCTATTGAACCTCTCTCTGCTTCGATTTTCAATAACGTTCTTTTACAAGTTTTTTTGGGTATTTTTGTCTTTTATCTAATAAACCATTCCTCTTCTGGCTCTTCATGTCACCAGCTGGTGGACATCCTGGAGCAGCAATATGGGCTCCCGCGCGAGGCGGCAGCTGAGAGCGCCACAAACTTCCTGCGAGCGTTCAGAGCGCGTCCGGACGACGACTCCTTTGCAATTGACGAGTGGCCAGCGCACTTGTGGAGGAACTGCTTGCCCAAGAACTACAGACATATCGCCAGTGAGTACACTTTTTAATTAATACCTTAGATATGCCAGTGAAAAAAGTGGGGGATCAATTGCATACATCAATTATTAATATCAATGTATTTGATACCCAGATTTTTTCTAGTAGATACGGCGTGCCTACCTATTAAGTAAACTATCTAGCCTGTGGCCAACATACGTGTCTAACTAAATGTTTAGACATAATAGGGAATTAAGTAAGCAAATGATCATTGGCCTTGTTTTTTCTCTGAATAATGTATTAAAGTAACATTGCAGGCGGTGAGTTCAGTTGTGACTAATTAATCTATTGTTTGGTGGGTTAAGCCTTTTTGAATCATTGTTATTTTTCCTCGGTTAGTAAGGCATGGGTTTTTCATACACTGCTACATAAAAGCGAAAAAGAACGCGCAATAGTTTCATATTTTCCTATTCTTATACTAAACTCTCAGAACAATAACTAAAGCATAGAACCCGGACTAAAATAAAAACTAATTATTATAGTGCGTTGCTTCTTATTCCAGTGTACTGAAACGATAAGTTAAAAAGAGAACAAACTTGTCAGTTTCTTCTTATTTTTCTGTTTCGTACCTGTCCAAACGTCAAACTTGGTTCCTTTACGTCACTTGGTTCCGATATATGATGCCGATTTCAAGAGTCAGATTTCTTAGCCCAATGACTTGTGTTGAGTGTCAACTTAACTTGTCTGTATGTGCTTATTGTACTTCGGATGCGTGAATGACTGACAACTGTTGGAGAATTTTTTGTTTATTATTGTTAAAAATTGATTAAATAACGAATATTGGTAAAGCCAATTACTTAGTGAAACTAGAAAATGTCTTGTGCAGTGCCAGGATGTAAATCTAATGCGTCCAGAAAACAAAATGATAATGCGTTTATAAGTTATCATCGTTAAGTGATTTTAATCAGCTTCAGGGTCGCATTAAAATATATTGAGTGTGTTCTATAAAATAACACCATTATTGAATCCTGTTTGTCAAAGATATCCCTATTTACATATTATTTTAAAGAAAATATGAAAACAGTATAGGTTATCTTAGTGATGTGCCTGTGATATCGACTAAACTGTCAATCGATATTAAATGTAAATATAGAGATATGATTAAATATGTTTAATTCTTTCAGTTTTCCGACTCCATTATTGTTCCATATTGTGCCCTTTCTTTGGCCATAACTTTACTATTTCACTTTTTTTTGACTTGGCAAGTTTTTACTAATCTATAGGTATGCATAAATGTTCCTTTTATAGGGTTCCGTATCCAAAAGGTAAAAACGGGACTCTTATTACTAAGACTTCGCTGTCCGTCTATCAACAGGTTGTTCATGAGCCGTGATAGCTCGACAGTTGAAAGTTTCACAGATGATATATTTCTGTTGCCGCTATAGCAAAAAATACTATGAATAAAACACATATGAATATAACAATAAAATGAATATTTAAGGGGGGCTCCCATACCACAAACGTTTTTTTTTGCGATATTTGTTCGATATCAATAGCGGCAACAGGTAGACGCTTGAAATATTCAGTTTCATATTCACTTTAAAAATAGATAATTAAATCAAAATAATTATCGGGTCCCATACAACAAACGTGATTTTTTGCCGTTGTTTTGTTACCAACCAATTCAAATACGAACGGACAAAAATGTGTTTTTGTTGTACGGTGAAACGGAATTCTCGGTGCGCGAGTCCGACTCGCACTTGGCCGATTTTCATAATAGATTTTTTTTTCATTATAATGATATCCGTTTAATATGTATTAATATCCACGACCGTCCCGATACCCATAAAAAATATCGAACGAAGACTAATCAATGACGGTTTGTTCCCTACACTAGCGAAATATATACATGTATAATTTAAAACGCTTTGTATAGGTTACCCTGGTACGGAACAGACAGACGACTGTCTCGTGAATAGCATCTTTGTCTCTTTTTAACTTATTGTTTTAGTGCACTGGAATAAGAAGCAACGCACTACGCACATTGAAACAGTAATTCCAGTTTAAACTAGACATTGCCAAAATGGCCGATTTATAGGCTTCCACGGCGGCTTCTGGGTTTTCAAACCGCTGACCACGCAATAAATCTTTAATTCTAGGGAACGTAAAAAAATCATTTGGACTCAGGTCAGGGCTGTATGGAGGATGGGACATCAACTCAACGTTTTCCTCGTTCAAAAATTGATTTGTTTTACGGGCGGTGTGGGAACTCGCATTATCGTGATGTAAGATGACACGTCGTGTGGGGTTCCCTCGGCGAAGTTCGGCCAGCATCTCTGGCAAACAAACTGTAATATGGGTATGGCCGCGAAAAGTTGTACCTTAACGCACTGGAACATGTAACACACATAACACACTAACACACTGGAAAGTAGCGGAAATTCGTTAAGATTAGTTCACATGTCGGTATTCATTTTTAACCAACTTCATAAAAAGAGGAGATTCCAATCTATGTTCCACTGTATGTTTTTTTCTGTGTGTGGCCGATTTCTTTTATAATTGTGCACGGATTTTCAATATTTTTTTTCGAAAGAGTATAATATACACCTGAGGTGTTCCCATCGTCACCAAGTCAGGATCTGATGATCCTAGGGAAATCGAGAGCAACCCTCAAAGGCACGGTAGGTATAAGCTAGTCAAGTATTTGCGTCTGGGAGTCAAAAATACATAAATTGGAACATAGAACCTCCTCCTTTTATGAAATCGGTTAAAAAGTAAAACAACCTTCAAAAATTTTTTTTTATATTTTTAAGGTGGTTTAACTTTTTTGTTAATTATAATTACCTATGCTAAAATTTATACCTAACTGCCATGGTTAATGTACATACGTACATACGTACATACTGTGTGTGAGCTGGAATAAAACATCGTCAATATTAATTGTTTGATTTATTTCAAATTACAATTATATATTATCAAACAAAGTGTTCACCTTCGAAAATAAATCTTTGTAATGAGTTTATGGCATATAAACTGACTAAAGTCTATCTAAAACGTACAACGTACAAGTCAAAAGCAAGTGACATAAAGGTATTCAAACATAAATTAGGTTTAGGTATATATCTTGTTATTGCACTATAGCAAAACTAATCAAGCAATATTTTTACCAACATAAATTATAATGATTGCGTGCTATAGAAAGTCGAGAATAAACAAAATACTAACTGAACTTCTTCGAAACAAGACCGTAGTTGTAGCTTAACACAATGTGTTTACATTACACGTTTTGTTGCTTAATAAAAAAAAATAAAAAAACTAATAGAACATTAACAACTTCTCAAAAAAGATAACCATTTCTCTAAAATTAAAATAAACTTCTTTGAAACTACACCCTAGTTGTAGCTTAACACAATGTGTTTACATTACAAATTTTGTTGCTTAATGTATAAAAAAAACATTCAATTCTAGTAAAACATTAACAAATGTCAAAAACAGATAACAACAATATCTCTATAAAATGAATAATTTATATAGCACTACGACAAAACGAAACAACATTATTATGTATACAACTGTGCATAATTAGGCTTTAAAACGTACTTGTGTGATGTTAAAACCCCTTTCGTATTATCTTTATTATGTCACAGTTGCATAAACTATTATCTTACCAAATTGAATAGGTAACAATATTAAATTTTATGAGATCAGATTAAGGAACTGTCTGTATTAAATATTTAACAGTAAATAAGAACGTACATTTAGGTTGATGGAATCAAAACAAAAACGACAACTTTTCGCTATCGTAGAAGCACTTATTTTTTTTATCTATGTTCCAAGAGCATTATTTAATAAAATAAACACTGTCATCAATATTTTTTAGTAAATATTCTTTGGGACGTTGTTCATGTTGAACAAGTTCTATTTTTTTTACAATAGAAAGCATTGGTACAGTATCGTAGTCTTTTTTTTTTGTTTTTACGAATTTCAGACATGGACTTCTAAATGTTTTTAAAAATAAAATTGAATAAAGGTATCATCTTCAGGCGTAATTTTTTCCACAAATCCAATATAATATTTCCAATTGTTTCTCTCATAATACCGTACAGGTACACTATCGCTGATTTTAACTGCGTCTTCGTCCAAATTATCCAAAATAAAGTCTTGACTGAGCAAATCGTCATCTAAGAATTCCACGTTCTCTGCCATGGGCAAGTTTTCATTATCGACTTCCATAATACTATTTTTTTTGTCACTCTTATTATCAGGAACATTCTCATCCATTTCGTATTCATTGATAGACATTTCACCGTCTGATGTATTTTGTAATGAGTAATCGTCATCATCATTTTCTGTGGAACTACTAAGTAAGTCATCATCATTTTTTATTTTTTTTGCTGTAACTTTTTTATTTTGCATGGATTTGCGTTTAACAGCTAACTTTTTCTTTGTTATTTCTTTGCCAACTCCAGATGTTGAGGGTATTGGGATGTCATTATTATTTTTTTGAACTTTCAATGGTCGAACGCTGCTAGATTTGCCATTTTCTTTAAAATCAGAATAAATATCATGGCTAATGCCGATTTTTTTAACTGCGCAGGGATCAAAATATTCCTTTAGCTCAAAATATTTGCTGTTTTCTCGCGTGTTTTTTATATCTGATAGAATCGTCACTCCTTTAGTATTTTCTTGTTTCGCTAGTTGTTCTGGCTTTTGCAGGCACATTTTTTTCAAACCGAAGCACTTGCACGATGTAACATCTGAATTTTCCAAAAAACAGAAACAGCTCAGATCTCTGTAAAACATTCCGTCACAAGGTGTACATACAATTTGATGAATCATCATTGTACCTGGTATTGTAATAAGATCCAAAGTTAACATCTGAATAGTGTCTTCTGGAATATGGAAAACTTTAACAGTGGTGTCAGATTTATCAAGGATCTGAAATGCCGTTTCCGCGTTGGTAATATCCAGACCACAGTTAACGAAAGAGTCAAGCTTTCTTTTGATAGCCCCACCTACACCATCAGCAGCCCCTTTTCCGTGAGACGCCTCGAAAAAATTCCAGGTTGATGTAGTAAATCCGTACTTTTTCATGAAAACTGTAAACAGGTGGAAATTTTTTTTTTGCCGATATTGGGTGGTGGGGCCATCGGAATAAAAATGGACTTTCGCAATAGAAGGATACTCTTTTTTGACGAAATCAAGCACAGGGCTCATATGAGCCCATATGGCTTCAGGTCCATGGTAATTGTTTCCTGATAATGAGCAAAATGTTACGGGCTTCTCTCCTTTGACATACATTACTCCAGTATGTAGTGTTATTTGTTGTCTAGAGGCACCGAAGTGCATAGACTGTATCTCAGTATTTAACTTACAAGCATAATTTTCTGAATAATCGATATGGAATAAAACCGAATAGTCATCTAAATTTTTTATGCAATTCTTATATTCGGAATATTGATGATATATGTTATAGGCATGCCTCTTGAACTTATCTACTTCTTGTGAAAAAACATTTAGTAGATTTTCTAGAGGTGCCGTTTTCATTTCTTTTACAACTTTTTTTGTAGTCTTTATCTCTTCACTGTTTTTTTCTTTATATTCATGTGCTTTTGTTGTCCATTCGTACCAAGAGACCTCATCGTTTGACATTGTACTATAATGATGAAAATCAATTTTTTTGTTCCTACACACGTCACATTCACCATATGCACATTCTTTTGATTTTAAGTCACACACAACTAAGGAGAGCACATCATCCAGAGATTGACATTCGATTACTTTCATAGACATCAGGGCTTTAAGTTTGAATGACAAGTTTTCGTGCTTAATGCGGGCACATGTATTGCGACTATTTGCCTTCGGAGATATAACATAAAAAGGTCTGTATTTCTTAAAAGTTGAGTATGAAAATATGCCACCTTCTGATTTATATTTCTTGTACATAGTCTTCAAACTATTTAACAGATACCTTTTTTGTTTTTTGCTCTTTTTATGTGTCTTGACTTCTTTTTTGCCGGCCGTGGCTTGACTTACATCGTCCCGCTCGAAAAAATCTGTAAATTTGTCTTGTAATAAGGTATATTTATTTTTCCTTCGTGAATGTCTTATTTTGCCCTTTAACCCCAGATATCCAGCTAATTTAGTCTTGAGTTTATACTGTTTTACCTTTTCGTTTTCGAATATAATAGACTTGATGTTTTGTTTACATTGATGATCTGTAGCATTTTGGTAGGCACATTTTACTGAATTTATAAACACACTGCTCTGTTAATTTTCTCTTAACTTTTTCTTTGTCTAATTCAGATATCGTAGGTAAATTTTCATTGATAAAGCTATCTACAGATTTCGTCACAGGAGTCGTATCGTTATAGGAGGCGCCTGTTGTATTAGCTAAATCAATGTAATTTTCAGTTTTCAGTTTGTTCACTTTTTCAATTAACTCTTGGTTTTTATTTTCTATTCTTTTAAGCTTTTGTCTGTTCTTCTTTAGATGTTTCTTCAGGGAGATGACTTCGGTTTTCAATGTAATTATTTGTCTTTTCAGTTTTTTATTTGCGGCTATCAGATTCCTGCTTATTTTTCGTTTGGCATCTTTATCTTTTTGCTTATATTCTCTCAACTTCTTCAATTTCTTTTCATGTTCCTTTTTATTTTCTTTGTTTCTAGTCTTATACTCTCGCCATTTTTTTCGCAGTACTTCTGTCCTTCTAGCATCAATTATATCTTGCTCAGAACTTTGAAAATAGAGACTACATTTTAAAAAAGCTAATTTTTGAAGAGAAGGTACTGTTGCATAACACTTTTTAGTCTTATTGTGTGTTACTGTTTCTTCCTTTTCTGATTTTGTAATGAGATGTGTACCCTCTTCAGCTACCATTGCACTTTTTGTTACTACAAAACACTTAAATTCACTTTTGGAGTTGTCTTCCTCGTTTTTCTTCTTTTTTCGATTTCTCCACTCTTGACTAAAACTTTCTTTATCCCCTTCGTCATGTTCCGATATCGTTTTTTTATCCAACTTTATGTCTGTTATCGTAGATGTTTGCTTTTTTTCTGAATTTGTATTAGGCTGTGCCCTTTCTTCATCTGTCACTGTACTTTTTCCTGTTACAAAACACTTAAATTCACTTCTGGACTGGTCTTCCTCGTTTTTCTTCTTTTTTTTTGATTTCTCCATTCTTGACGAAGACTTGCCTTTTCTTCTTCATTACACTCCGATATTTTTTTTCTATTCCTCTTCGTTCTTTCTGCGTTTTTTTTTTTAGTCTCTTCGTATTTTTCCGGGTTTAACATTTTAAGTCTTTCCCGGTACTTTTTCTGACGCTCAGCTGCTCTGGATGGCGCCATCTTGAAACCGATATAAAATATTACTTTGAAAATTCATATCGTTGGTAAAAATGAAAAACCCGATTAAGTGAAAGAAAGAAAGAAGAAATTTATTCTTTTATGCAAGACACACAAATATAAGATAATATACACAATTTTATAGAAAAATTTCCACAAGTTACATTGGCGAGAAGGGATATTAGGCAAAAAAAAAGCTGGAGCTGAAGAGTAGGAAGGGGGCTCGGGGTGCAGACACCACAAAAAAGCAAAATAAGAAATCAAAAAGATGGCAATAGTACTCTCTATTTTAACTTTTTATATTTGACCATTGATAAAAAATATGTGAACCAGCCCTTATTTGGCTTCCAGTATGTTATCATAACAAAAAGCGTATCACACATAACGAACGGCATAACACACGTAACACACAGCATAACACACATAACGCACATAAATAAACACACTGGAAGAAAATATAAATTGATTTATCACCGCCATTTTGGATGCTACACTTGTAATGATTCTCTGTTAAATAGAATATTGTCCATATTATTGAATAGAACAACGATATAACGTATTATTTACACTTACCTTGACAAAATGTCCTTACGAAGAATTTTTTGTTCCAATATACGCTTTTGTTCTTACGAAAAGTATTAAATTATACCGAATAAACGTACCCACGGCTCGATGTGCGTTATTTGACAAAATAGCTATGGTGTTGCCCTAGCAAATAAAACGACATGGGGTTGCCTTAAAACGAAGGAAAAAAATCCTAACACTAAAAACTTAAGTGTGTTACGATTGGAAAATTATGTGGACTTAGGTTTTGAAACTCAATTTTGATATCAACATATTAAGTTGCATGAATGTTTGTTTCATCAGTTTAAAGAGCTTTAATCGAAGATTAAGCTATGAGTAATTTTATATATCAAAAATGTTTTCCCTCAAAATTATGAGAATTATTTTGATGTAAAGGGGAGGGCAAATGCACGATTTTTGACTGCCTTACTAACTTTTGATCAGATTGCTGCGGCAACCACGATTGTTTACAAGATTTTCATTATTTCGACACATAAAGCAATGAGCAAGCTAAAAGTACCCCATAGTTTTGTGATAATCTAAAGAACCATTTTTTTTTAAGAAAATATAACATAATGCTTCATTTAAAAAGTACAACTTTTCGCGGCCATACCCATATACCAATCAGCGGTAACCGTTCTTTGTTCTTGTAAAGGAATTGTGGCAATATGTCCTTTTTTTGAGACGAACGAAGCCACCATTTTCTTCGACACGCTGCGGGAACGCACAACTTTCGTTGGTTTGACCTCGTCATCGAAGACCCAAACTGCCGACTGGTGCTTTCTTTCAGGCTCATAGGAATAAATCCAGGATTCGTCACCCGAGACAATATTATAAACGGCTTTTGACCTTCCTCCATTGTAGCGTTTTAGAGTAGATCGGCACCAATCAATACGAGCCGCCTTTTGCTCTTCTGACAAATTATGGGGTACCCACCGGGAAATCAATTTTCTGACACCCAACTCACTATGCAGAATAGTGTGGATTGCAGTCATTCCAATGCCTATGGTTGCCCGAATCTGGTCGTATGTCACATGTCTATCTTCTTTTAGTATTTTTTCCACAGCCGCGACATTTTCAGGCGACACCGCTGTTTTCGGCCGACCTGTTGAAGGTACGGTGCTGAGAGAGGCACGACCCCGTCGAAACTCTGCATATCAACGATATATTGTCGTTTGACTAGGTGCTTCAATTTCATATATAGAAACAAGCTCATTAAGACAGTTATCTGGAGATAACCCTCGACGAAAGTTGTGATAAATATTTGCACGAAAATTTTCACGCGTGAGCTCCATTTTGTCCATCGACTTGTCAATTTGAAAATGGAATTAAAAAAATATGACGCTATTTTTTTTAATTGTGAAAACGGCATCGTGACTGTCAGTCGCCAGTACGCATGTGATAAAAAAGGATTTAATGTAACTCAGTTTAAAGTACTTTATTCTCGATCATTTCGGTGTGCCCCTCGTATAAGATAAAATTTTGAAAAAAAAAATTCCTGCGTTTTGAAGCCCCGGGCAATAGCTAGTTTATAATAATAATCCATTTCGTGTTCAAGACTAAAACTGACATAAATCAGAGCAGGACGAATGTCGATTAACGATCTAGGAGAACAGTCACTGATTATTCAATAATCGGCAAACAAAATGGTATTATGTCACCATATTGAAATATGTACATATATTGATTCAGCTCTTGCCATAGCACGGCGTTGATATTAGGGAGCCCATATTTACAAAAGAGATAGATTCCTATTTGTGGCACATACTCGACAGAATCGAATGGCGCACTCTGCATCTCTCTGTTTATCGACGTAACATTTTCGGTACCAAAATCTCGTCGAGCGTGTTTTTGCAACGAACGCAGGTAACCATATACTTAGGTAAGAGTGGATCGTTAATAAACGTTTAAAATGTCTTTATCTAATATGGGTTTTGACCCCCATTCACACTCGCGTGTGAATATAATTTTGTTTACAAAATTCGATATTAATACGTTTGCGTGGGGGCAAATGCGTCTGATGACACTGTTTACGCAAATGAAACGTAGATAGATAAAACTACGTTGTTGTGTTGATCTATAACTCCTTTGTCATGATCACACAAAAACTTCGTCATGGCTTTGACATTTCATTATGCTTACGCCTACCTATTTGGGGAGCACTAAATGTTTTTATACCGCAATGATCTGGACCTGAGCCATATTGTATACTTTGTACCTACCAACCTTGTCCAAATAGTAACAAACACACTAAAAAGGAATTATCCAGTTCGGTGCAGACGTTTGGAAGTTATGCTCGTACATACATTTCGACGATTCATTTTTATTTATATTATAGATTATAACATAGTCTAATCGACGTAGGTGGATAGTATAAACGCTTCCAGAAGCGCTTTCCAGCACCGCCGTGATTTTCCACAACTTTATTTTTAACTCAAGGCCACGGAATTACGCATTTGACGTGACTAATTTCAGTTTCCACCATTTTATGTTACAGTTTCTCAATTCTTTTGTTTCAGAAAGTATATCTACCGAATGGTTGAAATTAAGATTTCACTATTTGTCTCTAACGCCTGATGTTATTCATCTACTAGAGACGTTGAGGTACGTTCTTTTCTTTCTCGGAAAATTTAATTTATATTATGCAGAAATATTCAATGTGGCATAAGGTTTTACTGTCTTAATGCCTTATTGACTTCATTGACTATAATTATTTCTTCATGATATAATCTAAGCTCATCTTGTCCATTGCATAATATGTGACATCAATGAGAAGATTTCTTTGTTTTATTATTTACAAATTATGCAATAGCGGCTAGCAGTGCCGAAAATTATTACGCACATAGTAATATTATCACACTATAAACAAAGAAATTGATCGATGTAAAGTACTGTACGCCAACGTTATTCTGAGAACTGAATCGGAAACAGATTCTGCGCACTGAACACTTGTACAAAATTAATGGTCAAGTTAACGTCATCGTCGAAATGGAATTAAACGTTGCAACTATAAATGTTGTAACTTGTATTCCAGTTTTATTAATATAAAATTATTTTGAATTCCACAACATTCAACTACTGATCTCAGAATCGCGTAGGTAACTCTGATGTGAATCTTGCATGGTGTTATGTGGTACATAACTTTATTGCAAGAACTTACTAGTCTTAACAAACACTAAGATCCCTACATGAAGTTGATCAACATAAATCATTACTTTAACAATCATTTTCAGAGAAACTATCGACAAGCATGCAGATGTTTGTGTGCCAAGCACTCAGACGCATGCCACATAATACTATGGATGTCAGAGCACTAAGTATTGATTCTATCATGACAAAGTCAGCACCAAAGTGTTGAGAAGACATCGTACCCTAATACTCATATTGAAACTTAGAAAACTAGAACTTGCCAGATGTCTTCTCTATCCGTGTTGGGCTGACTTTAAGTGCATGTTGCTAATTAATGACTTGTTTTTCAACAGTTCAGTTGTTGCTCATCGAGTGACTAAACTCGGGGCGCCGCGTGCGCTACACTTAGGTTTGAATTGTGTTTGTAAAATATATGAGGGAGTCCATCATGGCGAAGGTAAAACTATTACCTCAACAATTTCATAACAACGATAGAGCCTTTTTCAAACGCGATTTACATGTTCCACACACAATTGAATTTTACTACTTTGTTTCACATTTTAACAACACTCGAAAATGTCTTTTTCGTTGCTACCTATGTACTATTTATTAATATTAGTGTCATGTTGATACAACGAACTATATCTTCATAACCATAAAAGAAGTCTTAGGCTGTGTTGATAGAGTCACTATCCGCGCAATCCGCACTATCCGCTCTCGACTGCAATGCTATCAGCTAAGGGCGGACAGTGCAGATTGCACGGATAGAACTTAGTGAACACAGTCTTAAAGACGAATGTAAATAAGTAGTTTACGTTTGTAAAATATGACATTAAACCACTTGTTTTCATGAATAATTTATAGTGCCTATAAATTGTACGTGAAATATAATTCATGTGTCATTTCAGCTCATAAAATGCTCTTGCACGGTGCAAAATGAGTAAGCAGTTGACAATTCGGTTCGTTGTTAACATGGCACGTTAACGTGCAAGAACATTTACCAAATGTACCGTGTGCTGAGTTTCAGCATTGTTGTTCGGGCTCTCAATAACGAAAAGGGGTTGAATGAATGTGGCACAGGGAGGATTACGTACTCGGTCTGATCACGAACGGGCCTTCGCGCGCCCAGTGGCAGAAGATCCAGCGGCTAGGCCTCCGCAAGTACTTCGACTGCGTGCTCGTCTCCGGCGACCTTCCCTGGGAAAAGCCGGACCAGCACATCTTCCTCGAAGCCTGCAAACTGCTCAACGTCGAGCCTCGCAACTGCATTATGGTTGGCGATAAACTAGAAACTGATATAATGGTAAGCAAACCCAAAAACACTGAGTACTTTTTCTCATCTGCAATATTACTGAAAATTAACCTATCTAGGTTCACATAATTTTTGTTTTATACGACTAGGAAGATAAACGAGCAAGTGGATTACCTAATGGTAAATTATTGATTTATATTATTTTATTTTATTTACTCTTGACGATTTTAATCTAAATGCTCCTAACTTGACAATGTACAATTTATGATGTAATTGTTATTGAATGATTAATAATAATAATAATCTAATCTAATCTAATGGGAAGTAAACACAACTGTTGCAAGTCTAGAGGGCTAAGGTAAAATTTCACATGTGCAAGTAATTTCACCGGCTTTCCTATTCCCTACGCCGGAACACAGGATCACAACACAAGCACTGCTGCTTAGCGGCAGGATTAGCGAATAAGATCCGGGCAGATCCTACACAAAATCCTACCACTTAACTAAATTATCTAAGCAACTTTTCAAGCAAGAAACTAACCTTCACTCTGTGGGGATCAAATACCTACATAAATTGTTATATGTGTTTGATCCCTATGTATTTTTCGTGTACTGACCTTAATAAATTCCCATTTTATAGCTGTATATAAAACTTCTCAAGCTACTTTGTATAATGTTTTGATGTCGATTGCAAATTTATTTCAGGGTGGCATAGAAGCAGAGTTGGGAGGCACAGTCTGGATCCCGCTCCAAAAGGATGAAGAGTCATCAGACTTGCCAGATTTCACGATCGAGAAAGTTACGGAGTTACCAGAGGTTCTACCTAATTCCCCGAAACTAAAACACTCGACGGGCACAGCTGACAATATTAAAACTTGTTGACGACTTGCAGTCAATTAGCCAGGGATGCAAATATACTTGACTTAAAACTGCTAAGCGATGCGTCAAGATCTGCAAAATTTATAGAAAAATATTTTTTTAACTAAATCATTTTCGCATTGCAACCACTTGCAATTCCCGCCTTCTTTCTGGAACTAATTACTTTCCTTTCTTACGCTAACAATTAAATTTATAAAAGTTTTTAGAAGAGCTCACGAAACGCTTCAACCGCCTTTTCTTTTACGTTACGCAAACCGAGGAATATCGACATATTCGTCAATTTTCGACCTGATTAGTACTGATATAGAATTTCAATTTTCACAGTTCTTTACTATTTAAAGTACTAACGTAAAGTTTTTATAACTCGCAGCTGATGCAAGGCCTCGGAAGAGACTCATATATTTTGAACAAATTATTATTACTATGTTGTGTTGTAACTCGAAAGATAAGGTGGTTATAACGCTGTCTAACCTTTTTTGCACAGGGACTTACAATGTACAACTACTTTAACTCTAGTAGGTTAATAAATTATAGATCTCAATAGGTCGTTATTTCAGGTCCCGTTACTCTTTAAAATTATGAGTTGACCTGCATTCACAAGTTTCACAGTCGATTTAAGTACAAAGATAGCTTTAGAACGTAAATATATTTTCTGTAACTATCGAAAATGTATTTATTTTTTAACGTCCAAGGCTTAGTAAGTTACCAACGAAATACATATTTTGCAATTTGATTAATGTTGTATGCCTGGATATATTTTATGAGATCTGAGTTGTGTATAGAATAGAGAGATGTTATTGATAGTTTATTTTTTGAAGACTTGTATGAAAAGTTGTTAGATGCTACTAGATGATTTATGGTACCTAATAATAGGAACGCGTATGGGGCTTAGCATGATTATGTTATATTATTTTGTATAGTATTTTAGTATGATTATATGTAGATACTGGCCACTTTCAATGTGATACATACTTATAGAAGGTAAGTAGGTTTATTGCTCTTTGACTAGATAATTATTGTCTAGGCTATCTGACTGACTGTCTGGTTGCTACCTGATACCCTTTCGAAAAGTATTTAAACAGGAGGTTGTTAAATGTGTTGTTTACTTTCTTAATATAGTAGTTTGTAATTGACTCTAGTAGACTGGTTAGATAGATGTAAATTATTTATCTATATTTGCATAAGAATCGTAAGATAACTTGCTCCTACTTAACTATACAAAGTATCACTATGTACCTAATGTACCCTAGTTTTTTTATTGTTACCCAAGTTACTTCAAAGGAAGTACAATTCCCCACTTCATACCAAGTGATGTGTAAATATCTAAATACGTATAGGTACCTAACAAAGTTTTAAATTTGTATTTTTGTTAACTAGGCTTAGACTTTTTAATGCAACTATTGGTGATTATTAGATTCTAAACTGTGATCTGCTGACATTGACAACGCTGAACAGGTGATTCCATCAACCCACTTGCAAGAACCATATCATCGCCACCTATTGAATGTGATCAGTCAGAGGTAATCTCTTAGGATTACTCCACTGTAAAGTGTAAATGTATGTTATAAATAAAATATATTTTACTACAACACACATTTTTAATTTTTATTATGTATATTTTGTGCTTTCATGCTGGTCTGGGAGTAAAGAAAAAACATAGAATGTACCAGTTGCTTCTCCTCCCGCGCAGATGGTAAAAGTCCATCGAGGGAATGGGCATAGGAATCATATAGGCGATGCGGCTAGCTACCCATCACTATTTTGATTCGCCTTTCCACCTATACGCCCACAATCATGCTAAGCGTGGCCTTTGGGTCTTGTCACCTTATTCTCTGTCTACCCCGTGAGGGAGAAAGACGTGATTTATGTATGTATGTATGTATATTTTATATTTTACTGAATAGTAGATACTGACTTAATATAGACCTGTGAGTATAGCCCAAACCCTCTCAATCTGAGAGGTGGCCTGTGCGCAGCAGTGTTTATGTTATGTGTACCTACATACTTGTCAAGTGTCCAATTTATAAGCACATAAACATGCTAGCAATGTAGTATGAAAATTGTAACTTTATATTTCTTCTGTTTTCTACTTTGTTGGTGGAGTCTAGTTAATCATATAAACAAACTAATGGTTACCTGATAAAGCTATATTTAAATATCTATGTATGTATATATCAATTCTCTAACTTTACAACAAACTATGCAGTTCTTAACATTTTGACTTCTCTCTTTTCTTGTAACATCTTCTTTTGCTCTTCTACAGCTAATTTCCTTTCAGCCAAGAACTCTCCATACTCCTGTAAGAACAGAAGTAAATAGCAATATGGATACTTTTTTCAGTCTACCAATGCATGGATGAAACATGGAATAGTAACAATATGAGATATAATTCAATAACATTACACACTTTGGGTTTCAAAATATAAAAATATCATTTATTGAGTGAGAAAAGTGTTGTAAGCACAACATAACATGAATGTGCAGCAAAAGAGCAAAAACTTTTGTAACAAAGTAATATTTTGTGCTAGTAATACCATGTAAAATCAGTTTAATCAAAAATATACCTTTGCATCTAATTTGTCAACAATTTGAATGCCGCAAGTCCTGGCAGTGGCTATCAACATTGTGCAGATCTCCTTTAAAGACCTCCACTCGAGGGGAGGATCCTGTTGCTTAATTTTTGCTATTTCATACAAGTGCTTTAGAGTTATTTTTCCACAAATTTCTTTTCCTGGAAACAAGCATACACATTTAAACTTAGCAAAAGTTTTTTATTTATCTGACTCAACATTTCACAACTTTAGTTTCTAGCAACCCAATACAAAAATTGAACTAATGCTGTGCTTCTAAACTTCATATTATTATACATTGAAGTTAAGATTATGTGTGTAGCTATACAAAAGTTCACCCAGGGTGTTCTACAAGAAACTAGAGACCAGTTGCACACTTTTTAAGACTGGTTATGCTGGCAACCCAGAAATGTAAAACTAACTTTACTTACCAGAATTCATAGCACCTCTATTAACTCCCGCAGCCTGCATAAGGAAATAACTGGCTGGAGGTTGATGAATTGTCAGCTGGTAGGACCGGTCTGCATTAACCTTTACTCTCGCTGGCAAAGGAATACCAGGTTTTATGTTAGCTGTTCTTTCGTTGAAGTCCTTGCAAAATGCAGCAATGTTGATGTTTCGCTGAAACATTTCAAATCATGAGTTACAGTATAATGAGACATCCAAAATATTGTGTTAAATAACTCTTTACCTGTCCAAGCATCGGTCCTAGAGGAGGACCGGCTGCAGCCATACCAGCAGGAATATTCGTTCTCAATTTGGAAGAGTGATCAATCTTATCAGCCACTTTCTTCATCGATTTCAGCCTTGCCACTGACTTTGACATTATAAAGAAATAGCCACAGTCTTATTTAAAACAACTTATTATGAATTATTCTACCTAATTTCTATCGTAGATAATATCAAGAATCTAAAAAGAAAATAATTTGAGACTTATCGTTTCATAACATAACATAACCTACAATATATATTTTTTTTATTCTTCAAATAGGAATGGGAAAGACAAAGGAAACTAAGCCCATCTATCCAAAACTGCTGTGTAATTTAATTTTTATAATTATCTGCTTGTAAAACC
Source organism: Pandemis corylana (assembly GCA_949127965.1). Taxonomy (NCBI): domain Eukaryota; kingdom Metazoa; phylum Arthropoda; class Insecta; order Lepidoptera; family Tortricidae; genus Pandemis; species Pandemis corylana. The sequence goes on from OX421868.1 coordinate 7,164,436, forward strand.
CACAGGAACATGGTATTTAATTGATTAACACGTTTCAATCTTGCCAGTTTTCCGCCGGACTGAGTCCTAAGTTCTTAAAAATCTTATAAATCACACCGCAAATAGAATTCCATTTGTCAAAATCAAAATAGCCGTCTGTTCGAGCTACTGCAATAAATGCCGATTTGTGTGTAAATTCTCCCCGAGAGCCGACAGCCTCAAGATCATAGCTTTATGAACTGACAATTGAATTTTAAAAAAATCTAATGTCATTCGAGTTTTGTGATTTTGTCATCACTTCACTCACATCATTCATTCTTTTTTTCGCATAAATATGAGATTTCGATTTGAAACAATTTCGTTTCTAGATAAACAACGTTAAGTATTTATTTATTGTGATTTTAAAAAACTGCACATTAGTTAAAATGTATTGTAGTTGAAAGTTACTATTAAGTGCAATATGTGGTCGTTTTTCTCGCGAGATCCTACAAAGGACTTTCCTTATGAAGTGGGAGATCCAGTGCGTGGTTTAGAAGATAAGACTGTGTGGTCTTTGCACAAAGGCAAAAAGAGGGGTACGCAAGATGAGGTATCGATATTCTTATTCGAAGTGCAAAAGAATTCGGAGACTTTGTTCGACGTCGCAAAAGCCTCTCTCAAGAAACTCAAGACTATGAGACACCCTAGCCTTTTACATTATTTAGATAGCTGTGAAACTGAGAAATTTTTGTATGTAGCCACAGAATATGTAGAACCCTTAACAACTCACATAGATGATATAAAACTGGAAGGCCAACAAAGAGACTTGTTCTTAGCTTGGGGCATTTTCCAAATTACTGTAAGTGCTAGTTAATTTGTATACCACGATCACAAAATTATTCAATTAAATCAAATCACACCGTATTCACCAACATCTGAAGAGTCTATTATTTTTTTATTTCACAGAGAGCATTATCGTTTTTAAATAATGATGGTAACATGAGACATAACAATGTCTGCCTATATTCTGTCTTTGTCACTCAAGCGGGAGAGTGGAAGCTTGGTGGCTTTGAATTCTTGAGTGCACTGGGGCAGGATACATCAAACCCCATTCCAATTAAAATTCTACCAGCTCTAGAAATCTATGACCCTCCAGAGAAGAAGGACCCTGCCAAGCTTAAAGCAGTTACTAAATGGTAAGTTAATACAAAGTTTACCTTTAAAATTTGTTTTATGAAAGTTTTTTTTTATGACCCCATCAATGTGAAAGTTTGTAACAGCTTTGTAGATGTAGTGAGTATTGCATATGTATACATTCCTATTTCTTGTAATTGTTTATAAACTTATTACTTAAGAGAGGCAATGTTATTATGTCAGTTGGCATTCTACAGTTGCTCAACAATGGATATTTAACTGAAGGAAGAAATCCAATTATCATAAAGAAATAAATTTTGCCATAAGTCTTGAATTTCACCAGATTTTTCGTTACTTATGATGTGTTAGTATTTTTCACCTATGCAAACAGATATTAATTTGTTATTATTGTGCCTACTCTATTACGCTTACTAAATTAAGCTTAAATGTTTATTAATAAGGCTTGTAGATTATAAATGAAATTAATATGGCCAGATAATAAATCTTGTTTCACATGCATGCTTAATATATGATGGTCCTACAAAAGGTTGATATTTAAAGAAATGAATAATTTCTTATCAGTGAGAAATAATATTTCAACTATACTAACAGTTGCCTGTCACTTTGTCTGCAATCACTATTGCGCGGAAACTGTGAAATTTTCCTGGATAAAATGTAGCCTATGTTGTATTCCATACTATAATCTATGTATACTATGTTCCAAATTTCATCCAGATTTGTTCAGCCATTCTGGTGCGAAAGAGTATTAAAAATCGAACCGAACAATCCTACAAAATAAATGGTTTAGTTCTTTAGTTATTTATAATTGTGAGGTAAACTATTTGTTTTAGTAGTTTTTATTACCAACAGAAAGATGTAGTGATGAAATAATTATTTCAACATCATTTACAGCTCATCTGATATGTGGGGCCTTGGGTGCCTTATCTGGGAAGCGTTCAATGGTCCCCTAAAAACCCAACCTGCTCTAAAAACCCTAGACTACATTCCTAAACAACTGTGTACGCTGTACTGTGAGCTTGTCAGTGCTAGCCCAACGTCACGGCCAAATCCTGCAGATATTATTACAAGGTAAATGCCAAGAATCATTTGCAAGTATTACTCATACAATGGTAAATTTATCTCTATGATGGATCTCTATTGGTTAACCTTTGAGTGAGATGAGAGGACCATGTATCATAGCATAGTCAACTGGAAGTGATCAGTGTGGTAACCTGCACCAGGCACTCTTGAAGAAAACTTCACAGAAGCAAGCTTGTCAGTGTGAATTGTAGGATTATCATCATGAGTTTAATGCAAAAGCACACCAAGCTGTTCTGAATTCTATTATTTTTCGCATCATTCCACAGATGTCGTAAAATCGGCGGCTACTTCAAAAATGATCTCATAGACACAATGTTGTTTCTTGAAGAGATCCAAATTAAGGATAAAGTTGAGAAAGGACGGTTTTTCTCGACCCTAAGCTCGTATCTTGACAATTTTCCTGAAGCCGTGTGTGTTCACAAGATACTGCCGCAGCTGCTTACATCATTCCACTATGGTGACGCGGGATCGGCTGTACTAGCGCCAATGTTCAAGGTACTGCCTAAAACTTGTTCTTATGTGTTTTAATATGAGTAGAATAATATTAGAATTTGGGTTTTAGTGACGTAATGATAACATTCACGTCATGATACTCACTCTCTCATGTATTGTAAAATTGTCATAAAAAAATTGCAAAGTACAGTCGCCATCAGATATTTCGGAGCGGCCAAGATGTTCAAAAATATCGGCACATGCAATTCTATTATTAAGGTATAATAATTGGATGTTTCGATATTTTTGATCAACTTTGCCGCTCCGTAATATCTGATGGCGACTGTGCAATCATTGACCACTGTTTTGGTTAATACGATGTTTTCCATTTTATTTATTCCAGCTCGGCAAGTTGCTAGATGAGGCAGACTACCAAAAGCAAATAGTTCCATGCGTCGTAAAATTGTTCGCTTCGAACGACCGCACGACGCGGTCTCGGCTGCTCCAGCAATTAGACCAATTTATAATGCACCTACAGAATTCTACAGTGAGTAATCTTATAATCTTCGGACATTGCTCCATTACTCAGTGACAAATTATTTAATGGACTTTAAGTTGAAAATATTTTGAATTCAAAATGATTCATAGGAACTTTGTTAACGTTGATCTACCACAAATCTGTCTTCTACTTATACAGAGACTCCAGCTATTATTATATGGCAGTGTGACGTTTTTCATACATACATTCTGAAGTAGATAGAGTTTAATGTCTATTGCAGCTGATTCCCATGTCTGAGTTTCGTCACAGCACACTTAGTAAAGTTGATTTAGTAAGAACCGTCTATTTTGAGAAACAAATTGAAGGAGCGACGAAATATTACAAGTACATTTTGATAAGTACTTTATTCATTGTTTGTCATTGGCAGGTGAATGACCAAATTTTCCCACAAGTGATGCATGGTTTCATGGACACAAACCCTGTGATCAGAGAGCAGACAGTGAAGTCCATTGTCCACTTGGCATCAAAACTGAACTATAATAACCTTAATGTCGAAGTTCTGAGGCACTTCGCCAGGCTGCAGTCTAAGGATGATCAGGGTGGAATAAGGTAAGACGATCCTTGCCGGCTTTTCAGGGAACAGTAAACTCTTTTTTTGAAGCGCCTAGTGTCATAATTATTCGGAAACACCGCTGGCGGGAGCCGATTCCACAACCTCACAACGCCAGGCAAGAAATCTCGCAGAAAACGGATAGAACGTCCTTCGTCAAGGTGGTGACGATGGAACTCCAATTTATCTGGCGGTAGTTGGGGGAATGTTTGATTAAATTTGACTCTAAAGCCGCCCACCAATGAGACTGGTATATACCTAATCACACAAATGCATTTAAATCTCAAGAATTATAGAAAAAAAAGCCATTGCTTTTATTGCAAATCGGTAATTTGTCTCAAACCTTTCAGAACGAACACGACAGTGTGCCTTGGCAAGGTAGCCGCTCACCTGCACCCTCAGATCCGGCAGAAGGTTCTGGTGTCTGCGTTTGTGCGTGCGACGCGCGACTCGTTCCCGCCCGCGCGGCAAGCCGGGGTGCTGGCGCTGGCGGCGACTCAGCAGTACTTCCTGCTGGCTGAGGTGGCTAATAGGGTGCTGCCGGCGCTTTGCCCGCTCACCAACGACCCGGAGAAACAGGTGGGTGGTTGGTAACCGACAAGAATAGATGTGTACATAATTAGACATTAAAATACTTGTGTGATCATGTTATGAAACTCCCCTCTGGGCTGTTTTATAAATCCACGGTTGTATTTTAATGATACAGTCACATAAACTACTATTATTTATAGCCTATAGGTATAATAGGTTTTTATTACAGTGTTGCACTGCGTACAAAGCCTAAGTAAATGGTCTCAAATTGAATAGAAAACAAATGTTTTGAGATGAGAAGTAGCCATAAATGGATGTTCCTTACTTGTTATAAGCTAGGTACACGTTGTATAAATATAGGTCACATGGTAATAACCACATACAACCATAATATTTATGACATATCATTTCACATTGGCATTGTTTGATGTCGGGTATTTATTATCTTACTTCCTTTTCTGGCGACAGATGGTTACACTCTCTATTGAGGTTATCAAAACTGTAGTGACATTGCTCCCAGTTTACAATGAAAAATAAATTGATAAATTTTCAAACATGTGCTCAATTTATTTGACCTTTGTAGCGATTTGAACTCACTTCATAATAAGAACGCGTAATGATGCAGAGTTCATTGACTGTATGTTCTGGTGGACGAGGATGAATTTGATTGCTACTACTTTAATAGCACAAACTGAGAAGTTTAATTTGAAATTAAGACTTCTACAGTCTAAACTGTTCTTTGGAGTCCCAAATGGTTTGTTTGTATCAAGTAACTTAGTAATTTCTTCGTGGCCCATATTTGGGGCACGGATTTGTGGAGCTAGTTCGTCGTGACCGACATATGGGGCACTGGAGTGTGAAGCTATAACCACTGTTTTTGTGTCTAGGTTCGTGATGCTGCATTCAGAACTATCAAGGGCTTCCTTGGGAAATTAGAAAAAGTTTCGGAAGATCCAAGTCTTAAAGAAGGAATGGGTAAGAACTAGCTAATTATCAACTAATTAAATAAATGAATAACTTAGTTGTGACTTGACTTAAGTATATCACATTCACAGCCGGCAACGCATATAGGCATCTGAGGCACCCGAAGAATTCTCGGGTTTATGCGATATTATAGAAACATTTACTTGCGTTTTAGCGTGTTTCTAAATATGTTAGGTATTACATACTCGTTAAATGTATCAAGCCGTGGTAGCCTATTGGTTTGACCTGTGGCCTCTCAAGCAGAGGGTCGTGGGTTCGAATCCTGGGATCGCACCTCTGGGTGCGGTCTTCGGAATTTATGCGCGAAATTACATTTGAAATTTGCCATGAGCTTTTCGGTGAAAGAAAACATCATGAGGAAACCTGCACACATCTGTGCAGCAATTCAATGGTGTACCTATGTGAAGTTCCTAATTCGCACTGGAATAAATGGAGGAGGCCTGTGCCATGAGTGCACAATGTACTGAAATTGTAGCGAAACAGAATAAAAGGGGCTATATATATTATTAAAAGTATCACATCAAATATATAAAAGTTACCAAGAAATTACCTCGTGTTGATCCACACTACTACTATTATTTTCTAAGCATACAATAATGCTACAATTGTAGGTCAGATATCTGAATTGGCCAACATATCCGGCGAAGTTATGAAGGAAGCGTGACGGGTATTTCTATCTGTAGCTTCTTTGCTGATTTTTTTTAAACGTTTTGTGCAGAGGCAGACGTGCACACAGCGACGCCGTCGCTTAGCAACGCGGCGGCGACGTGGGCGGGCTGGGCTGTGACGGCTGTCACCGCCAAGTTCTACCGCTCGCACTCCGACACGGCGCGCGCGCAGCATCCCGCCAAGTGTGTGCTCTCCAAGCCCGGCTCGCTAGGTGAGAGACAGTAGTACTGATATTTTTTGGGTATAGATACAGTGGTGTAAGGATAGGTTGGCAGGACTGGTAAAATGCCACGAGTCCCTAGATCTACGAGGCCCAAAACTGGCTGGGCCTACAGCACAGGGGACGATGATGCACTTCATTATATTGAGGAAGGACCCCCTAACTGATGAATTTGCCATGTTATAGTTAGGTACGCCACTGCGTGGGTTTTTGGGGCGATATTACATAGATGTCGAATATTGAATAAATAATTATAAATAACCAATTTCATCATTTTTAGAGCCAGCAATTGTCACAGGGTTTACTATGAAGACTACAATTATTTTGTTCGTGAGTCACACATTTCCAGACCTTGCCACACTGCCCAGACCTGCTTAAGACCGAGACGTCCGAGACACTAAGTCCCAGTTTTGTGATTTTAGATTACTTAAAGTTTATGCGAATGCAACTCTGTCTAAACTGTTAGGGATAAAAGCTTGTGAGAGTTATGGCAGACAAGACTAAAACTATTCAATCCAAAAGTCTACTTACCCAAAAAAGAGCGCGAGGACGCATTCGGCGGCGTCGGATATTCGAATGGTGTGGACGTTGAGCCGAATGTTACAAAGTTTACATTGAGTGCTCGTTTACAAATGCTCGGTTAAGAATGCACTCAATGAAGACGCTTCTAAATTTCCTTCTGCATTAATATCGCTCAGTGCGATAATTCTGTTATCTGTGCCAATTTATCAAGTTCAAATAATTTCCAGAGCAACCGTCATCGAGCAGTATGTCGACAACGACGTCATCGGTCACGTCTATGACGTCACTCGAGCACAGCGAGTCCGCCTCGGACTATGATCCCGAGCACTGGGACATGGCTGCTTGGGGCGAGATCGACTCGAGCGCAGGTAAACTGAATTAGAAAGTAATTGATACATAATTGACAGTATTTTAATTTTTTTTGCTACTTTTCACAGTCAGGCTCAAAAGAGCGCACAATTTTAAGACATGGTTGTATTTTTTATATTTGTGAAAATCTTGTGTTTTCGTGGAAAAGCCTATTAAAATCGTGGCTCGAGCAGAAAGGGCGTATGTGAACGTCAAGTGTTAGCGAAACGACATCACTGCTTTGTTTCGTACACTTAAAAAAAAAGTTGAAATAATTACATTAGTTGACTAACAAATCCTGTGCTTAAATAGTTTGACAGTGAATGCAGTTGTCAATGTCAATGAACGTCAAAACGAGCTGACAAACTCGGACAGAATACCTCACTAAAAATATGATTTTAAATGAAAACTTGCAAACACGCATATACATACACGCATATATGCATTATTGCCCAGTAAACAGTTATCTAGTGTTCCCGATGGCAACAAAGCCGAGTGGCGTGCGAATGAATTAAACGTCAGATGTCAGTAGTGTTGTGTTGTGAAAGTTGTAAATGTCAAACGGAAACCCGGAAGGTTTTTTTATAATGGCAGTATTGGACCGGCCATTGGACGTCATTTCCCGTTTTACATATTTTGCTAATTTTTCCAAAAATTATTGTACAAAAAAATCGAAAAATATTTTTTTTGTGTTCTACAAGCGTTTCTCTCGAAATGGTTTTTGATTTGTGGAAATTAAAAAATTTGAAATATTGTCCATTAGTTTTATTAATATTTACTAATGAAAAGAAAGAACACAAGCTTTTATGCTGCCAGTACTAGAATCGGGCGTTGGTTTGAGGAGGTCGATATTAACGAGAAAATAGTTATTTTAATGCAAAGTATGATAAGGGACAAGTAACATACAATTGCAAAAAAATCGCAATTTAACAAAAATAAAACGGTTATTCTCATCATCCACATCACCAATACGACTCTGATCACAAAATGAAAACGTCAATGAAAAATAAAAAGCGATAATTATTTGTCCTAAATATTTGAATACTCGATAATATAAATAACGCAAAAAAGTATCTCATTGAACTAATTTGATGTGTCCGGTGTATCACAGCTATTCACCAACGATCTGAAAGTAAAAAATAATTTTAATGAAGGTTCTAGAGTAAGACAGCTGGTGAAATTACTGGCACAAGAGGTATTCTATCCTAGCCTAGCCATCTAGGCAGGCAATCATCTAGTATTACAGGTGTCCATGGGTGGTAGTGCTCGTTTGCCTTCCTTGTCGTATGTATAAAGTTTTCGTAATTGCATCCCGCTTTCGTTCCTTAGCCTTATCGGTCGTTGTTGCAGGCACCGGCGCGAGCGCTAAGTCGCCGGCGAGCAGCGGCAGCGCCGCGGCCGCGCCCGCGCTCTCTGCGTTGTGCGAAGACGAGTGGGACAACGACGAGTGGGGCACGCTGCAGGAACAACCCGTAACTAACTTCAATTCAATACTCTAATACGGGCGTTATAAAAGTGCGAACTGAGTCATTAATCATTCATTTAAAACTAACTTCGCTCGCACTCCCAGGCTTTATGGGACTGCCTTAAGTTAGCTACCTTCTGAGCGCGCGAGCGCCGTCCCTATGTCGATAACGACTTGTGTTGTTATTGTTACTGCAGGACGATATTGATTCAGTTCGCACGTTTGTGATGGCCGTAGTAGATAGGCTTTAGTCAAATCAGTACCCTGAGACAAGACACTTACAAAAGTTACTGATGCATGCAAGACACGAGTGAATTTATATTCCGCGTTTTTGTTGGTCGTTTTTTTTTCAACAGTGAATATTACTGGCCAGTTTTAATCCTGAAAACGTCTTTTCTTTAGGCTGCTGAAGCGGAGCTCGCAAGTCCATCCGAAACATGGAACAACTCCGCGTGGACGGACTCCGGCGTCAACAACGCTAACGCGACGTTTGTGAGACCAGCGCCCGCGAGCAAGGACCACCGGCTCGCCGCGCATCAGAACAGCAACGACTCGCTCGGCGGGTGGGAGGACGGCGAGTTCGAGCCCATAGAAGAAGACGTCGACGGTGAGTGTTGCCATTCCAATAAAAAAATAAGTAGTCTATGGTCTGTTTTATCCATGACAACATCAATCTTAAGTATGAATATTGATATACAGGGTCTTTTAAAATTGATCCGAAATATTTCAGCAGATGGTTGCGTTAGTTTGACTAGTAAATAAATAGCTAAATGTTTTTCAGGATTTTTGATTTACAGTTCTGTTGACAAATTTTTCCGCGTCCATTGATCAATGTTCAAAGTGAACCCGCGTCAATTCAAATTTGGAATCAAAAATTTTAATGAAAAATCATTGTAGGGGTCTCCAGTCGAACTAACCCAATCACCTGTTTAAAAGTTTCGATATAATTCTGAGATACCTTGTGCATCAATCTAATTTATTTTACAGAAAACAATGCATCAAAAATGGACGAACTACGGCGCAAACGCGAAGAGCGGAAACTGCAACGACAACGCGAGATGGAGGCGCGGCGCTCGGCGCGCGCGCAGGGGCCCATGAAACTTGGCACCAAGCTCACCACCGCGCCGCCCTTCCAGTAACGGCCACTAGAGGGTACAGTGCAACCTTTTTATACAACCGCAACCCCTTGGGTACCAACTATTGGTCGATTAAATTATTAAAATTTGGATTCGGATTTTTGAGATCATAAAATTGTACGAGTGTGTAAGCGTTATTTCCCTCTCGCTTTAACTCGTGACGTCCATTACGTGTTTGGTTCCGAGTGTTGGCATGGATCTGAATTTCATAGTCGGCGCAGCAGTAGCGAAGCTGACTCGGATCTAAAAATCTATGGGGTTGGGATCTCTACAAAATTCGACCGTTCGCAACAAAAATATTGTAAAACTGATTAGTGATCGTGATGGAACTTCTCATTTGGTACTTTAATGAAAAATGGATATTATTATTATTATAACGTCTCACTTCTACGAGACTTTTATTATTGAGAGGTAAGCACTTCCCAGATTATTTACGACTTGCCCTGTTTTCTAGAAAACTAGTTTTGCGTGATGGAAATAGTCACTTTTGCCATAATGGGAAACGACCTCTCGTACGATGCCCTACCTTTCTAAACCTTTCTGATTAATACTATTGTACTTAGGCATATTGTATTGTGATTATTTATTGTTATTCAAAAAGCATTTTAATATTTTAGTTACTGAATCAAGTTTTAAATTATTATGTAAGTAGGTTTAATAATTGTATTTACATGTAACATACACCTTACTTATTTATTGAATACAACAAGAAAGCATGAAAATCTAACGCGATGTTGGTCGGTAACTCTTGAAAGTTTGGGAACAAGTGTTGTATAACTGATGCACCAAAATAGAGCATTCAAGTGAGACTAGAAGCCAATAAGGCATTTAATGAAATATTTTCAATTCGTAAATTAAGATTATCATTGCAACACCTATGGCATACAGGTTTTGGACCCGATGTGGTAATTTATTAATGTAATAAATGATATATTAACGGATTCGAAACTGTTATTAGATAGGCGAACAATTTTATCAATTCTCCGTTTCTTCAGTCATGTTTCTATTGGCAGCGTTTCACGGACAATATTCTTTACGTGACTTTCCCCGAAATTTCCCATATTTCCCATATTTGCTATGATATTGTGTCCAAAACAAACAATTCAAAGAACGAAACCCGGCGTAAAGCGTTAATCGGTACAGAATATTGCCCGTCTAAGGCTGTGTACGCACTGTGTACTTTCCGGTTAGCCGCACTGCGATAGCCAATCGGCGAACTGGAAGCCCTAAATTGTAAGTATACCGTAATATCTATAGGCACGTACACGCACTGCAATACAGCATTGCAGTAATACGGATATGGATAGATATGGTTTACTTAGCAGTAAGTAATAATAATCAAAAATAAAGGATATGGCTTTTTACGTAGAATTTTGGGGTTTCGGTTAGTCGAGCGACGATCGCAATGCGGCTAACCGGACAGTGCATACACAGCCTTACGTAAGGATATTGACTACGGAGCATTCCATTGTCAGTTTGTGGTGATATGCCATGCTCTCCTCTAGCTTGTATCTAAGCGCATCGTATTTGTATTGTACAGTTTAGGCTTACACCGGAAGGGTCGCGTGCAGTCGGTCAGATGAGGGTGTCAATTTGTTGTATGTGCTTGTGTGTTGCTGTCGGTCCTCCGGGTTAGTCAGCCTTACCATTATACATTTCAATCGCGTCCTTTTACCTTTGTCCGCAACATAGTCCATTGTCTTGTCATGGTCACATTCTCTAATTTTTCTATGAGAGTAATAGTATTTAAAGGTAAACGGTACTCTGGGAATAATTTCCTAATTGAAATAATATCTCGACCCGCTCTTAACCAAAGTTATATGTACGCTAGCACCGGAAACCGATTGATGTTTTTAAGTGATGCAAAGGGACGGAACAGACTGAGGCGGTCTATGATTTTTTATTAGTGGTTTACTTTATAAATACAAGAAGTTTACGAATTATTCGATGTTATTAGGACATTTAGAATGAGTTATATTTTCTGTAAAGTATCACATCCATTACTTGGAAATTGCTCATTGATTTAAGCTCTAGTAATAATTAAACCTATCCGATACGCTTTAGTCTCTGGAACGTGGAATTATTATATTTTACGTTAACCTAGGAGCATGCTAGCGCAGCAGAATTAATTATAATGAATTGAGTTCCATACATTTATTACGCAGCTGGTAAATATATATTTAACATTAGAATATTTTCAAGAGAAGTATGCTGCGTCCTTATAATAGTAAATTCAGTGTGAGATAATAACTATTGTGAATTGAAGATTGTTTATTCATATTTTAACCATGACAAAAATAAATCAATTTTAATACAAACAACTTTATTAAAAACGTATATGAATGTTCTTATCTCGAAGTACTGACGAATCGTGAATTCAAGCTATGAAAGGAAATTGAATTATAATAGCATGCGATGTGAAAACTGTTATCGCGTATTTGTTGATAAGTCGCCAGTATATTGTGAATCTGATACGATGTCGGAGAAGTCGTGCGGTAAAATATTATTCAATCTGCTACTGAAATTTACACTTCTGTAAATAAAAGTTTAAAAATTAAATATTTGAATTTTCCTTTGTGTTCTCTTTATAAGACTTTATAAGACATAAGATAAATGAAACAAAATATAAAGCATGATAAATTTTAATAGCAAAAATTTAATATAAATGAAAATGTTAGCCACAAACAATACACAATCCTAATTAATTAAGTACATGGGATTGGCTCATCTCTACTTTATAGGCTGATGTACTGCTATATAAAGTCTACAGAGTATGACAACAACGAAAATATCCGAACACGAGTTCTATGCACTTGTAAGAGACGCTGTTTATACATAAAATACACAAAAAACAATGCTATAAACTCGCGTACGAATAAATGCTAACCTTAACTACAAAAAAAATATCTGCTAGGACATCCAAAATCAATTGAGCACCCCATCAAATTCGAACTTTCGCCAGACATGAAACAACGATTTTGATGGATAGCAAAATTGACCCTGCGACTGTAAACACAAGCAACCAAGCAGGAATCACAACTAGCGGAAGTAACGAGTTGCTGCTAAGTGGAAAGGGTGCTGCTAATCAAGTTCTATTAAAAAAATATTACAAATCAGAAAGGAAAACAACAAATTTAATGTATTAACTGGTTTTTCATCATAAGTGGTAAGTTGTAAATGGTTTATTACAGATAGAGCTATTGACATTTGATGGGTGGTAAAACTTGTTGATTAGCGTGCTTGAATAGATGGCATGAGTGCGGAGGTGTTGCGAAGACTGCTCGGCCGACAGTGGTGACTTACAGTTTAGAGCGCAGGTCGGATACCCCAGCGGCTAATTGTCAGGAGGGATCGTCGAATCTGCAACATTCAAATTACTTTACTACCAGCGCCGCAACATGCGATGTCATACAGTTAACTACATCAAAAATCCAAGATCTGATATAAAATTAACAAAAGTTCTGCAGAAGAAATTGTCCCAATGTGAAGTATCAACTGACCTCATGTTCATAGCGTTAGAGTTGCCGGGCTCAAGTTTGTAGCCGAGCGTCTCGTAGAATTTGATCAGTTTGTCCTTGCAGTCAAGCGACATTTTGTAGCAACCCACTTCTTGGGCCAAGAGGGATACAGTCACCACAATCCTGTAATTAAACTTTGATTAAAAAGACGTTTCTATTGTGTTGCCGTATTTGTGTATTATTTCTACGCTTAAACTTGTGTTATCTCCACAGAAAAAACTATAGTACAGACAGACTGTAGTTTGTGTTAGACGTTGGTAAGTTTTAATAGTTAATGTTACTACCCGAAAAATTAAAATGCGTAATGGCGGTTAAAAATACTTACAATTTACCCAATTGTTTGCCTCTGTAAGTATCGTTGACTACTACGTCTTCTAGTCGCCCGCGCTGTAAACATTAAGCAGGGTCAATTAACTATCTCAACAAAAAACATTTACTATAAATAGCTACTTAAGAGAGTCTTTTCCTCGCATCAAAAATTTTAAATACCACTTCTAAGCACGAAAGTTACAGATGTGTAAAAAGATGTCTTACCAAAGAACAGTTGTGTATGAACTTCTGCTCAACTGTGAGGGTCGCCGCGCCGATGAGCTTAGCTATGCGGGTGTCTTCAATGACTGTTACGTAGTAACCGCCAGATTGTTTCATCTGAGTGAAACGATCTGAAAAGGTGATTACAATCTTCTAAACTAAAGATTTGCATGAACATGCACAAATTCAATACATGAGATCAAATTTGAAGGTGATACTAATTATTTCACTATTTGCTGTATGCATGGGCGTACGCAGGGTGGGGCAGGGGGGGGCAGCTGCCCCCCCCCCCTGGATAATGTTGACGTCCCTACTAATTAAAGAATTTATATAAAATATATCTATTTTAATTTATTTTTTTTTAAGCACCTAGCTTATAAAAAATCTGATTAGCCCCCCCCTGGCCCAGAACCTGGGTACGCCCATGGCTGTATGTACATAGAACATACTCAATTAGCTTTGTTGTATTAGTTGATTATTTATTTATAGAGAACATTGCGAAAATCAAGAACAGGAAGAAAATCAAGGTTCAAAGAAAGGTTAATATCACATCATACTGCACTGGTTTTGCCAAGGTCACCCAGTTCAACTGACATTTATAATAACACAAGTATATTATACATTATTCAACATTCCACAGTTTATACCTACTGCCTTTATCGGCATAGTTAATGATAATAGGTACTAGCACTATGGTTTTCTCAAGACATACATTATTTATACACATGTAAAAAGTAGTTGACTATTTTTATTACAAAGTTCTGTTTAATTTGCACTGTCAGTATAAGTTGTCTGCCTCAAAATTTACAAACTATTTTTCTACTACTTCCAGTGGTTGGATTGACTTGTATTTTGGTATACATACATTATGTACACCAGATGACAATATAAGTGCAGTCAACAAAAAAAAATACTACAAATATATTCACAATCAATGAACCATTATTATAAAATTTTGTACAAAGATGTTATTAAACATACATTACGCAAGATGACTATTTAATTGGCAAATACAACAAGATATAGGTAAGACTAACCATCCTTTCACTTATGCAACAGCTTACCTAGACAATGTTGAATGTGTAATTTAATTAGCAAGACATTACATCATGCTGATGCGCTTACTAATTAATATTTTATAGTTTAAAATGTTTTTGTTAATGAAGAAATGAAAATAGTTGTGACCAAATAGTGACAAAAAAATTGGGTTGCAACCAGCGTTACCATCGATTTTGGGGTGACGTCCCGATTTTTAGATCAAAATTGAATATCCCGCGCGGGACTGGCTCAGTCCTGCTTTTCGGGGATAACTCGACTAAAAAGATTCAACTACCTAACAATTGGGTAAATGTGATTTAAAATATCATATTTTATACAAATTTTTATGGCTATTTTTGCTATCTACTATCAAGTTAATGTAATTCAAAAGTAAAATATAAAGATAAATTAAAAACTTCTGGTTATATACGTTTTTTTAATACATCCCGCTTTCAACCAAAGAATCCCGCTTTTGTCACTCAAAAAGTTTCAAAATCCCAACTTGTCCAAAAAAAAATTACAATGCTGGTTGCAAAAAATGTAATTTTGTGAAAACTTACCATCAAATTGTTTTTGAGAAACATTTCCAACAGTTGTAAGCTGGTTAAGCAACTGCAAGAAGCCTTTATCATAATCTGAACGCTGTAGAGGCCTCACCACCATCCAATCTTCGCCTGGTTGAGCTGCGCTGATTTTTGGTTTGAATGTGGCAGGACTTTTGCTGAAATCTAACCTCTGCAGAAGCTCAGGTGGGTACAGGTACTCTGATGGCTTGGCGCCCTGAAAAATCAAATTAATCATAAGTTTATCAGAAACTATATGTATTCAAAAATGTTGTCTTATAAAAGAGGGTACTAGGGAATTGAGACTAATAGGTAATATTCAACAGTTAAATTTATACATAATGTACTTACCATTCTTTTAAAGTATTTTAAAATCGATTCTGATGTTTAAATAATAATACAATGAATGTTCATGCCAATTTGTGTTATCTTATCTTGATCATGCCGGAAATCAAAGCTATCATTCTAATAAAATTTATTACATATCTCATGGATAATTGATAACAGCAATAGGCAATAATAGCCGGACATAAACAGATTTAAACAATATTCGCTAAGGTCAAACTCAAAATACATTATAAACTTACCGCGCCGTTTCTATCCATTCCCATTGTAAAAGTAGTGTGTTATTATAGTAGCCCGTTGAACATTATTTTATTTATCGGTCGTATTTATTTTAGCTCCACGTCGACGATTCGTTACAACTCCACTATGACGTGACAACTATGATGTGGTTGCTCTCGCTACCTAGAACCAACCACAATATAAATTCTTGGTCGCAAAACTAGTTGGCAAAAAGTGAAAGTTCTGTGTATACCCGCTGTTTAGTAACCTCGAAGATATTTATTTGGTCAGAACAGAACAAAAACGTCAAAATTAAATGTCAGCAATAGTTTGACACCTCCAATACATCAAGGCAATGATTAAAACGCTGCGCTAATAGTCAGATGTACCATTTTCTAGTCTGTTTCATAAGCACCTCAAGCTAATCCAGCAGCTGTCAGCTGATTATTGAGATTGACATTGACATTTGTTTTTAAGGTTATGTAAACAGGAGAGTGATTGTTTATTGCCTAAATGTAGTTTATTCCCATAATATCAATTGAAATCTAAGTGCAATCGACTCAAGGCGATAATGGCTCTTTTCAAAAACAAGATTATAAATATACGCCAGTGTTGTCGCGCGTATTCTGCTTTAAATAGAATTCACAACAAAAAACCGAAATTAAACCATTCTTCGCCAGTATTAACCAATACTCAACGCTGGCTGTTTTGGGAAAAAGAACGCAAAGGTGGATATAACACGAAAGAAGACGTGTCTACGTTAACACACATAAAAAGTGGATTTAAAGAACTGAAATCTGAAGTCAAGTTATGGTTGCAAGAAATGAAAGAATTAGCTTTGACGGATCCCCTTCTTATTGCTAGACCAGGTATGTTTGTTATTTATACCTTATATCTACTTAGTAGTAGTTTTGCCTGTTGTTGGAAATTTGAAACTTAACCTTTTCATTAAGTTGATTACTTTTCATGAAGTTGAAGACTTAAAGAGAGTTGTTTTCAGTGTTTAAAAAGCAAACAAGTCAACTTTAGACTTAGTTGATTTGTACGATTTATTGAATCATATCATCGTTTACACTGCTAATCCATTCGTATGTTTGAGTGTTTATATATGTAGCTCAAATAGCACGATTAGCTGTCAACCAACTGTCAACTCAAAAAGTTACCGTACCTGTGTGGCACTTCGAAAGAAAAAAAACAAATGTCATATGGTATTTAAAAATATCCGTTGAAGAAAATAAAATCGGTTGTAACTTCTGTTTTGTTTTTATTCGTTTTTGTTGTGTGGGAGACGAAAATAGCAAATTTGGTCGTTTCTTCAGTTGCTCATACGGATTTTCTGAATAAGCCAGTATCAAAGCTCTTTCGGGGCCGAGACGGATGTTTTCAAATATTGTTACTCTTGATACTTCGCCAGCTTTTAATAAAAACAGAAGTTTGAAGACAATTTACCAGAAGTTTCAAAGTCTTCTTGGACGCGGATCAGATCTAGATATAGGCTGTGTGAAAGACGACATGTTATCTTCGAGAGCAAGTGTGACTGCGTCTGAAGATGGATTCATCACACCGGTGTCGTCTGTAGGTGACCTGATGGCAATGTCGCCGCGGCCGGCGCATCATGCCGGCGACCCAGACATCACGAGTGACCTACTCACGGGCAACGACTTTGATAGCTTCTGTGATGTAACCATGCAAGAGGTTCAGCACCACGACGATCCCTTGTTTATTGACCCGACTAGCATGGACTACCTCGTCAAGTGCGCCGAGACTACCCGCAACCACAATCACGTAGATCGAGGCAAGGAGAGTTTATTCATTAAATTTGACCCACTCTATGCTGGCCAGAAACACAATCATCCAAGTTCATCCCATACTGATTCACTACCAGACTCTACCGAGTGTGATATTGGCTATGAAACTGGCAGCGCTGCTTCTATATTTGCTGAAACCAGTGTTGGCACTCCTAAACATTCAATGTCAGCTGGATCAATCACATGTGGATGGGAGAAACCTACCCAGGTAGTTCCACCAGTTATGAATCGTGAGATTCCTAAGTCTTTTTCATCTGATATGAGATCACCAGTAATGTTAGTCCGCAGTGCTTCTGCAATACTGTCCTCAAGCCATGTAGCCACTGAACGGCTCATCAACTTTGCTGGCAGCACCCCACCTGTTGCTGCTCCGCGCAGCCCCCATCACAGCCGTCCTCACACACATCAAACAGATCGACTTCATTCACTGAGAATGATACTTCAAAAACAGGATCATGAGGCTCTGCTGCTCAGACAAGAGAACAAGGAACTCAAGTCAGCCCTCCATAGCATTGAAAATAAGTACACTAGCACTATCGAGGACCTAGAACTTAAGGTGAAGAAACTGACTGATGAAAAACACAATTTGATTCAGAGAGAGAGCAAGTTGATACAGCAACTCAATGATAGGAACCTCAACAATAAACAGATGAGCATTGTGATGGAGGAGTATGAGAAAACAATATCATCATTAATTGGTGAACAGCAACGTGAACAGGCTCACTCTCAAGAAATGCAACAGAAATTAATCTTGGAAAGAGACCAAGCTTCAAGCCATCTCTCAAGCATGGAGAGCTCATTCAACGACCTTCTGTCCAAATACGAAAAGTGTAAAAGTATTATTATGGAGGATAAAGAAAGGGAAAAAATATTTGAGCAGAAAATATCTGAGTATGAAGCTGGCTTGAAAAAATATGAAGAGTTGTATAAAAACTTGAAAGAAGTGACATCAGAGAGTCTGGCCAAAGCCAATGAAACTTTGGAATCTGTTAAGAAAAATCATAGCATAGAAGTCACGAAATTCAATGCTACTATGAAAAAGCATGAAATTAAAATCTCTTCATTAGAGGAGTCACTGGCACAGAAGACTAGGGACAATGAGGAACTAACAAGGATCTGCGACCAGCTCATCAATGAAGTGCACTGATGGACATGCTGCCACGCATTCATATTTTTAGATATATTTAATTGAATATTCTTGTCTTAAAAATTCTTCTGTGATGAATCTCAATTTCAATTATGACATTCTTATGACTATTGTTATAATTGGATATAATTATTATTATATATTGCTTTTTGATATCTTGTAACTTACTATTATATTATGTTATGCTAATGCGACATGGAGGGCTTCTATTGATAATTTCCACACAGATCATGGTGCTTGTTGACTAATTTGTAGGAGTCAGTTTTTAGATGTCTTTATTGTGAATTAATTATTCATAAATTCCTTAAGAAAAATTATAAAACTGCTAGTTATCTAGACTTCCTGGAATTGTATGAACATTAAAAATAGTTTAGTAAGTATTCTAATCATAACTAAAGTAAATAAAATTATAAGTTAACAAGTTGTGATTGTTTCGTAATTGTTAAAATTTATTTGGACTTGTGATCTGACTAAGTATTTATTTAATTTGAGTTTGTTTGCAGACTTCTCTTTTACTAATGATATTATTACTTTATTCAATGTTCTTATTGCGTCCAGTTTCCCACCTACATTGTGTATGGACGGATTAGACCATGATATTTAGCTAAAACCTAAGATTGAGGCGGACATTCATGTTTTCAGCAGCAGTTCACCTCATTCTGCAATATCAGTGCATCACGTTAATGGTAGCTATCCGTCTAAGATGAATGTGTCTAAAACGCTTTGTACTTAGACTACTTTTTTTTTAAATAAACAGCTGCGCCTTTATACTTGGCATTTTTATATTTTACGACACCTAGTGACGAAAAATTTGTGAAAATGGGAATACAACCACAGGCCAACGTGATTTTACGGAAATAGGTATGAAATCCCTCGTGTGCTAGTCTGACTTGCATTTGGTTGGCCTACTTTTACCTTTATGAATTGGTGGCCCATTTTTGAGTTCCCTTGCTAAAATATATCTTTCGAACACTAGTAAAATTTTAATCGAAGAGTAATGTCTCCACCAGATATTTGAGAGGCTAGCCAGCTAGTTTAGAAATATCTAAAATTTGATTAACGATATGGTTCTGTTCACCTATCTTTCAGCACCTAGACAGCTACATAAAACCTGTCCTAAGCTAAGCGCTTTAGGCGCCACGTGGCAAGGAGTCCCACACTATATACTACGGTTCATAATGTACCGTTGATTTATGTAATATGACCCCATCACTCACTCTCCAGGTGAAACGGACTTGGTCTGGTGTTTCAACTCGCCGCAAGTCCTAGATAAGTTCGTAACGACCAGCGACAGCGACCACAACGAGGGTTTCAGCAGCTGTAGTTTGGAAATCAGCCGTGCGGGTCGCGCGCTGTTCCACGGACACCTGGACACCAGGGTGCCCAAGGACGGGAAGATCAAGAAGGCCGGCTATTGCTCTCTGAGGTCGCAGCCGGCACAAGTAAGTGGCTAATCTAAGTAATGTATGCTGGTGGTAAGACCTTGTGCAGGTTCCGCCCGGATCACTACCACAGTCTTGTTCGCTAATTCTGCCTCCAAGCAGCAAAACTTCTGCTGCTGTTTTCCGGCGTGAAGAGTAGACAGCCGTTAAAATTACAGGCACTATATCTAGGCAATTACTTCTAGGATAACAACGCGTTGTAAATCCACTAGTGTTGCGGGAGTACTTGGGTGGTGGTGCTCACTTACCATCAGGTGACCCACTTGCTCGTTTACCTTCCTTGTCGTCAGTGGCGGATTTACCAGAAGGCTGAGAAGGCTCGAGCCTAGGGCGGCAGATTTTGGGGGCGGCAAAATTTGGGTGACGAGCTTTTTTTTTTACCTCATAGAAATCAAAAAAGATTTTTCTATGACAGAAGGGCGGCAAAAACACTATTCAGCCTATACCTTGAAAATTTGTAAATCCGCCACTGCTTGTCGTATAAATAATTCAAGTTTTCATTGCGTTTTTCCCGTCATTTGGCCACTGAGATAATATTATTCGTATAGAAGAGATATCAGACCAAGGTATGTAAAACTTATATGCGTGTTTTTGGGGGCGGCAAATCGATCTCGCTGGTTTCTCTCTGGATTTTTCGATTTTTCAAACGCCGAGCCAATGTCGCCCGCCCAAGTGGGTACATAATATAATATTAACAGCCAACTTGTACTTACAAGTTACGATTTTACATTTACAGAAATCATTCAAACGGGACTCTTCATTCGACTGGAATCTATACAACACGCTGGTGATAAAGGTGCGGGGCGACGGCCGGTCCTACCTGCTCAATCTGTCGTGCGAGGGCTACTATGATATCACGTGGAACGATATCTACCATTATGTGTTGTACACCAGAGGAGGACCCTACTGGCAAGTTGCTAAGGTAATTTAATGTACATAAACTAAATGAGCCCCCGCACGCTCCCATTATTGTTTAATTATAAAGTTAGGCTAGTTATATGAATAAAAACTGCTATGAGCAATGAGAATAATGAGCACAATATGAATTGTTATTGCAGATCCCCTTTTCAAAGTTTATACTTGGATCAAAAGGCAGACTTCAAGACAAACAGGTGAGAATGCGACTGGACAGAGTAACACACTTCGGCATCACTTGCTGTGATAAAATTAATGGAGAGTTCAATTTAGAAATAGAATACATTGGTAAGAAAATATGAAGCATTTTTTTAGCTTGTTTTGTTGTTGTTGTGTTATTTTTTGTAACACTATTTCTATTTCAGGTCTCGAGTTTGACCCCACTCATGAAGAGGAATTTGCTTACGAAATGTATAAAACGGAAAGATACATTGTTGGTGTATGAGTCAATAGTTAATAGTGTTGTAATAAAGAAATTAGTTGCATTTGTGCCGTTTAAATTTATATTTTATTAAATATCCTAATGTAGCAAGTTGATACACATATTGCGTAAAAGTGTATAGGTAAGTATTTCAAAAAACATGACAGGTTTTAGCGACTTCATTTGCTAGGAAGTTCGATGAAAAATTACAGACTACTTATTTGGCTGACCTTACTAAAAAAAAGTGGTTATATTCTCTTTATACGTCAAAAACTCAATAACTTGTTTTTATTCCATTGATAATACTGCCATCTGTTGGTGAGTAGAAGATGTAAACTAAAGTACCAACTTAATAAAGTTATAAGGCTGGCCATTAAATTGATTGTAATGAAGTTTCCTCGTTATTTATTATATTTTACCCTAGTAACACTTTTGTATGAAATGTCAGTTACATGTTGTCTATGGTTCAGTTCAGCAGTAATTGGTAGTGGACTTGACTGATGTCATCATCGTTATTTCCTAATAAAGTTTGCACTGTGGTGAATGTTTATTTAATTATAAAGTGAGGACAGTGAAAAAGGATTCAAAGTTAACTGTACTACTTATTTGTGGTTATCATCAAAGCGCGCGGTGGCTCAAGGACATGCGGTAGGTTGTTGTCCGCCAAGGTTTCTTTATGATCGAATTAGGAGTTATAAATTTCCGAGCGTAGGATGTTGACCTTTTCGTTGCGATGCTTTGAAACAAATCCTTGTCTCTATAGTGTCACGTTAGCCTTCGTTTAATTAGTGTAGGGCGATAAAGATTTTAGTTAATTCACATTTTCCTTGAGCTCTAATCTCAAATAGGTAATTGTTCCTTTTATTTCAGGTGTAAGATTCGTCAATGAACACTGTTTAGAGTATAGTGCAAACGTTTTAGCAGTACCATGTCAGGTACGGAGCAAAATATAGTGAACTCAATGCAACAATTGTCTGTACAACCCAGTCACAGCGGTCACACTGAGAAGCCCACCCAGGTGGTCACTCCCGCCGTCAACAGAAGTCAGCACTCTGCAACAAAGGTCACTCCCGTGAAAGCTAATACAGTGTCACCAGCTATTGCTACAATTGACAGGCTTTTAAGCTTAGGTGGTAACACACCTCCTCCTCCACCAGTCATTACACGACCCACAGACATGGATCCTCACACAGTTGAACAGTTGAGAGCTGTCAAGGAATTACTTACAGCTCAAGAAGAAGAAGCTCAAAACTTGAGAGATCTTAACCGTGAATTAAGAGAACGCTTGGAAGAGTGCGAGTCCAAAGTCAAAAAGTTATCTGACCAGAATGAAGAATATGCAGAAAAGGAAAAGGCTCTCTCTCAGCGTGTTGCTGAAAAAGTTAAAAACAATAAACAAATGAGTGTTGTTATGGAAGAGTATGAGAGAACTATATCCTCCCTCATTGGGGAACGAGAAGCTGAAGCAAAAAGATGGGCCGATGAGAGAGTCACACTTGTTCGTGAGAGAGATGAAGCTGCATCACATTTGGCATCCATGGAGCATGCATTTAATGATGTGCATACAAAGTATGAGAGATGTAAAGTCATCATTCAAGGGTATAAGAGCAACGAGGAGGCTCTGAAAAGATCAGTAGAAGAAAATAATGATGCGATACAGAAGCTGGAGGCGAGGTATGAAACTTTACGACAGCATGCCATGCAGCAGCTGAACAAGGCTAATGCAGAGTTAGATTCTGTCAAAAAGTCTCACCAAGCTGAGTTTTTGAAATTGAATGCCATGTTAAAGAAAAGTGAAGTGCATGCCTCCTCTCTGCAGGAGTCTCTCGCACAGAAAATTAAGGACAACGAAGAGCTCACCGCCATCTGTGATGAACTCATTAACAAGGTTGGATAAACATACTTAATACATAATGTATTCAATGTTATTTATTGGTGTGCATTGGTATGCCCGTTTCATTTATATCACTAACATGCATTTAATACTTTGCATAAATGTTTTACATATTCAATTGTTATGATTATTAGTATAAATGCTTTATCTAATGAGAGCCAGTCCTGTTACCATTTCATAATTTGTGTCAATTGTAAATATTCTGTGCAATCAACATTGTGTCCGTTTTTATTTTTGTACAATTTTTATAATTTTATACTTAAGTTTTAATTTGTAGTGACATTGAAATCAATGAGGAAATTTTATAATTTTGTAATTCAGTATTGTGTTAGTATTTCCTGTAAGAATTTATTATCCATTAAGTATTGCAAGAACCTGATACTCTGACATGAGACTTTATTATCTTTTTGATCTGGTTTATTTTGGTTTTTAAGAATAGCTTCATTTATAAAGTAGAAATCCAAAGATTTAGATAGAAGTGGTAGAGGTTTGCTTAAACAGGAATGATCATACAGATATTTCATAGTAATTTGAAACATTCAAACCTGCCATAAATTATTTGAGTGTTATAATTGGTATTGGAATTGTTTATTAATATATTTTCGCTTTTAAAGTGTAACCAGTATAGGCAGTATACTTGAAAATAATTTGGTTAGGACTAGTAGGAAAACATTGAAAAGCCCAACTTTGCCCTGTGTACAATAAAAACAGTCCTTGATATACCCATTACAGATTGATAGTTTTCTAGTCTATTATGTAATGAATGTTGAGTAACAAGTTTCATGTAAACTTTCTTCATTCGCTTCTTTGTGAAAGTATTTATATTAATAAGATTAGAAGGTGCGATTGTCCTAAAAGGATGTCAAGGATGGGCAAAGACTTCATTCAAATAGTGTCATGTTTCCAGAGTTAGAAATGTAAGTAAATTTAGTATCTTATTTGATAGAAAGAGAATATGTACCAGAGGCTATGTTCCCACTGTTAGGTAAGTCAAATGAAATGTAGCTTAAAGGAGAAATTTTGTTCACCCTTATATGACTACATTTCTTTGATTCACCTAATGATGACGTCAAAAACCACTTATAGGCCTACTCCTACTGTGGCTGGGTTTGTTGTCAACTCTTATCCTACCTAAATAAATACTTGAGCTATATTATAATTATATGATAAAACACTATGTACTACTTTCAGCAGTCCATTAATTTATTTTACTATCAGAGCTGACATAGCAGTTGTACATTGTGCCTTTGAAATATATCTTCTCCACATCCGGTCCATTATACAAGATATGATTGAGATTCATAAGTATAAGTAGTAATTAAAACACATCTTTGAAAGAAGTATTAACCTTTTCTACGCCAACGACATATCAGCCGCAGGTTCAACGCTAACGACGTATATATACGTTCATTGCTTCATTGCAAAAGCAACCTGCGTTCAAATGAGTTCAGGTTCAACTTGCATCGCAATAAAGAAGCCTGGCGTATGGGTGACGTCTCGTGTATTTCACGTGGCGACGAAAAGGTTTATTCAATCATTGTTCAAGTAACTGTGTTTTGTGAGTGTAAATTAAGGGGTTTTTGAAACCTATCTGAAATTAATTACTTTAGTAGATTGAGTGCTTGTATGAGAACATCATAACACTTTGTGGTAGTGTGTGGGTTTGTACCTTCTGGTAATTTTGGAACAAAAGTTGATTCTGTTCATAGCAATACATTATGTGATAATTATAAATCATAGATAAATTTAACCCATTACTAACTCAAAACACGATTGACATTCCATGGGTGTTGAGTTAAAAATAGTAACAAATCTTTGAAATTGAATTAACATCTACATTTAACCAGATTGTACTCGTATCATAAACTTCCCCACTGCTTTGAAAGAAAACTTGCAGAATAAGATATATTATTTAATGCCAGCCAAGTGATTTATATAAAATTGTTCTTGCTGTTTATTGTGTGCAATACTGTGACTCTAGGTCTAGTCTAGAGATACTTTGTGTAGTCATCTGGCATTAGTCTAAGTACACATCAAGACTGACTATCTTGTCAGCTATGCGATGCGAAATATCGGTATTTTTTTTTACCTAATACCTAATGCTTTTTGTGATGCCAAGTATAAAAAGTAAAATTGTGTTGTCACAGTAAATTGTACAACTAATAAAAAGCTTCACGCGTTCCAAAGTCTGTAATCCTGATACAAGTTGATACTTATTGTATAATATTTCCCTTAAAATCCCCTTTATTAAATTAAAATGCTTGCTTCTTCTGTTTTATTTTCTAATATTTCGGAAGCGGATACTTACTATGGATATTGTAATTTGCCTAGTTAAGCATAATTTTGTAATCATTATATATTTTTATAATAAATAACTATGCGTAATTTATCATGATAGTTTACTTGCAATTTATTCATATGAATAGAACGAAATAAATCAATTCCATATTTGTAATGGTTGTATTATTTTAAACTTACTGACCAATGATACATTGTGTTCGCGGTTTGAAGGCAAACTACAGACAGATGAAAATGAAAATGAAAAATATTTTATTTCAGTAACTTAAATTAGAACAGCAGTATCTGTGCTGGCGCCTCTTTTTGAGTATACGAGATACTCGTGCTAAGAGAACACCGCTCTTCCACGTATTGTATCTTACGATTTAAATAGGTGTAAGAATTTATTCTACAAGCTCTAAAAAACTAATAAACACCAAGAAATCTATAAAGTTAAAAACAATTTTCAAGAACAGAAAATTGACAAAAGTAAAATGAAACAAAAACAAAAGTAGTATGTGTGTGTGTGTGTGTGTGTGAGCGTGTGCGTGTGTGAGCGTGGGGAAAAGGATAAAATCATACAGGTTTTTGGAAAAGATTTTCAATCTCAAAATAGCTTTTAGATTTTAACCATTTTGTTAGCTCACATTTACATTTATGTGTGGGGAGGGGATAAATACCAACGAGTCTATTTATGCGATTATACAGATTGGCAGATTGAACTGATTGCTGTCTCCTTGCAAATGCTGATTTCACAATCGGAGTGTGAATAATATTGGTCTTTTTCCTACGTGTGGATGTTGTATCAGGAATGTATGTGGTTGTTTTATGTGTTTTTATAATTAGATTGAATATATACAACTTTCAAGATGATATGACAAAAATGAAATCTTTGTAAAATATGCTAATTCAAACTACTAAAAAACCCCTTTAGAAAATAAGTTAATGTTTGCATGCCAATTTATTTGGTTAGACGTGTCGCTGGACATCAACACTTAATACTAGATCGCTTTTTTACCATGTCTAAAGCAAAATAAATAATTTCATTTCATTTCAGGCTACTTCATATAAAAAACCGATATGATCCGGTACTTATAAAAATAAAACGCCATGTCTCTTTTAATGTACACTTTAATTACACTTTATTTTTACCCACTTACATTGAAATTATGGTTTGTCGTGGAAGACTACTTCATCATACAAAGCTGATATTCTCCTCAATCACTGACACTCGAGATTTTATTATTGGCATACATATCTTTTCTTTTTAGTGACATGGTGATAGTAAAAGTGGCCAAAGCTACAGTAGAGATTTAAAATTCGTATCATACCGTCCCCATCACTCTCATTTTAATAGAACTGCATAAAACGAACATCGTATTTCGGAGTTTATGGCCTGAAAGTGAACTACGTTGCAAACGATTGCCTTATCATCATACTTCACCATGTCAGACAACATATAGGTATACCTATTTAACTCATTTGCATCGGATCTTAAATTGTTACCAGCTATAGACATTTGTATCTTTTTCTTGATATAAAACCAGATACTCTCCGCGAACTTTCGCCGCTTAAAGTGACCATTTTGGCGTTTTTTAGGGTTTCGTACCTCAAAAAGAAAGAACGGATCACTTTGCTGTCCATCCGTCTGGCAAGACAACGCGAACTCAGGAACGCGTAAAGGTATAAAGTTGAAATTAACACCAAATACATACTTAAATCAGCGGCCCTTTGGAGCTGTGAAAATATCAACCTTCTAAATAATCTCAATCACTTTGATACAAACACTGGAAAAGAATGGTAACATCCATACAAATTACCATACTCCCGACAGATTGTGGGTACTTCCAGTTGTCCTAGTAATTTGAAATTAGGTATGAAGGTAGCTCTTATAGGAGAACTGATGAAACGAGCCTGAGTTTTTACATATTTCTATATATGTAAATAACCAATATAAAATATCTTTACACTGCCAACATTTTACTTAGAAGCATGGCTCTGCTCACACCGGATTTTATATGAATTCACATGCCGATTTAGTACGGAACCGTCGGTGCGAGAGTCCGACTCGCACTTGGCCAGATTTATTGACATACTGACTAGAGACGAAGTCTACATGCAAAAATTCGCGTGGAGTGTCTGGCTTAGTAAATGCATTCATTCACTTATTCTTCTTCAAGATCTTGTATGTGTCCTTACTAACTAAGTAACTGGCAGCCGAGACGACGGTGGAGGCCGCGGTGATGCCCCACAGAGCGTGCAGCGCCGCGTGGTCCACAAACCCGAACACCGGCGACGCGAGCGTTGTACCAACCTGCAAAAATTTACTGTTAATTTAAAACGAGTATCATCTTCTATTCAATGGACGATTTGATAAATCGTAGTCTCAGGATGTCAAACGTGCAAGAAGAGTCGAAGACCCAACGAGACAAACCGTGGTTTTTAGTTGCTTCATTAGCGGCTGGCCCTGGCTCGCCGGGTCAAGGAACTTAATAATTTTTTTTTTTGACCAGATGTCGTTAAAGGCGTTTTTTTATATAGAATATATCATAAACAACCAAAGCAATTGTTCTATATAAAACCGCAATTCATTTTACCTATTGCCCTATGATCACAGTTTTGTTTCCTTTTCTGTTCACAATCAATGTTTACACAACATAATCACAGGCTGATTGTTGAGAAATGAGTCAGCGATGTGAAGGATAATTGAATGATCAGTCATCTTACTACCTTTCAGGAAATGTGTAAGCATTCAATTATGAATCACAAGTGACCTAACTCTTGATAGAAATATTATGAAGGAGATTCTCAACACATCTACTTGGCCCTAACAAAAGATTAGCTGTTGAGACATACCAATAGTAACTGGATGGCAGTGTTGACTTTGCTAATGAATGTGGGTGCCAGCTGAGCTGTGGCGCGAGACACATCAAAATATCTGCTGAGTGTTCGCTGTAAATAAGAAATAGAAAACATGATTTTTTACTGCGATTCTGGCTATCATAACAACATAACAACAAACACACACACACACAAATCACGTCTTTATCCCTTACGAGGTAGACAGAGCCTAAGGTAACAAGACCTACAGGCCATGTTTAGCAAGATTGTGAGCGTATAGGTAGAAAATGGAATCAAAATAGTGATGGGTTGCTAGCCGCATCGCCTATAACATGATTTTCGCCCATTCCCTCGATGGGCTTTTACCATCTGCGCGGGAAGAGAAGCAACTGGTACATTCTATGTTTTTTCTTTGCTCCCAGATCAGCATGGAAAACAACAACAAAATGTTACAAAAATACCAAAAAAAAAATAGAGATGATGGGTTACCAACTTGTTGGGTAATTTACATTATTTGATAGCTCCAAAGTAAGCTAAGCTTCATCATCCATAATTTTGGGTAATCATTGGATGTACATACTTACTAGATAATAGATAAATACATATATCATCCATAACTCAGGTACAAATATTTGTATTTCTCATACAAATGCCTACTTACATAGTAAAGCAAGGTCAATAATCACTATAGACCGACCGCTTAAATGAGTCCTCGCCCGCGCGGCACAGAGGCGCGGGGTAGGGCGACAAAGGGGGCCGAGAGAGGTGCGGGCGGGTAGTGCGCCTGCCGCCCGCACCTCTCTCGGCCCCTGCGGTCGTCCCACCCCGCGCCCCTGCACCGCGCAGACGAGGACTCATTTAAGCGGTCGTTCTATAACATATCCAATCGTCCAAAAGTTATGAATTTAAAGGATAAAATTAAATATTTTATATTTAATTATGTAAGTATTTTGATACCCTTTTCCAATTATAAACCCACAATCATGCTAAAAGTGGCTTTTAGGTCTGGTTACCTTAGGCTCTACCCTGTAAGACGTAAGAGATATAGGCGTGATATGTATATGTTTAATACTTACTGGAGGTGGTAAGCTCATGTATCTGATGACAAACCCGGCTGCTACTAATGCAGCATCCCTCGCCACAATGAGCACAGTCAGCCAGAGAGGGATGAGGGTTTGCCACGTGAGTGACACAAACAGGGTGGCGATGAGCACCTTATCGGCAAGCGGGTCCAGGAATGAGCCCATGCGTGATGACTGGCTCACCCATGTTCTGGCTATCCAACCATCCAGCTGAAATATTAAGATATGAGCTATTAATTGGAAGGAATGCGAAAATCAAATAATTTAATAATCATAAAAAAAACATCTTGCTTATAATATATTCTATACTAGCTTCTGCCCGCGACTTCCTCTGCGTAGAATCATACATAAAAACCTTCCTCTTGAATCACTCTATCTATTAAAAAAACCACATCAAAATCCGTTGTATAGTTTTGAAGATATAAACATACAAAGGGACATAGGGACATGGGGACAGAGAAAGCGACTTTGTTTTATACTATGTAGTGATAGTGATATGCTAATGGCAATTGTTTTTGTTCAAGTCGTGATTGTGACCTTTCTCAGGGAAAAAAAAAATGCTATTTTTACTAGGGTTATTTCTCTATATTTAGTAGATGACCTGCCCACCTATCCCTTAATTTTGTCAAATTACTTACAAGACACCCTGTATATGTACATATGTCCCACTTCTGGGCACAGACCTCCTCTCATAATGAGATAAAAAAATACTATATCACTACATAGTATAAAACAAACTCGCTTTCTCTGTCCCCATTTATGTATAATTCTACGCAGACGAAGTCGCGGGCAGAAGCTAGTAATGTTAATGCGAAAGTTTGTGAGGATGGATGGATGGATGGATGTGACAATAACTTTGGTCTCCAGTTATATCAGCCAGGCATGGTAAAAGGAAAGAGGTTGTGTTGATATTTAATCATTTATACACATTTTTTTATTAGTACGGTATTCAAATTCCTAGCACTGGGAGTTTATTTAGTGAGTGTTAAAAAAGAACTGCATTTTATCCTTGATTATAGTAAACACACACATATTACACAGGTTACAATCAATCTACACAATAGATAATTTAGCTGCTGTCAAATTTAGGCTTATGCAATTACATGCAATTTTCTAGAAATAAAATACTAGTTGTCTACTCACCAAGTCGGTTACACCAGCAAAGGCCAACAGTCCGAGGGCTAAGCTGTAGTTGTCTTGCAAGATAACATAGCCCAAGTAGGGAGACATTGTAATCCTAGCCACACAGAGAAAGTTGGGTATAGTGTAAACTCTGTCTCTCTGCAAATAAAAATAATTGAATGTACAAAAACACTTATTTTGTAGTCATGTTGAGCAAGTTTGTCAGTTCAAGAACTGTCAATGTAGATCTCACCTCAACAACTTCCTCAAATCTTTCTTTTACTTTAGCTTTAGTTTCAAGGATATCTTTAACCAAATGCTCCCTTTTTTCTCGTAGCCTCTGCCCTGTGAGCTCCCTCTGTTGTTTGATGTCTCGAACGAACTCCTCACCTTTCAGTCTGATTCTATGTTCCGTGTCCTTCAACTGTTCTTTTTTGTATTCAAGTACATCCTTGAAAACCTCAGTTTTCTTATTCAAGTTTAAAAAGTTCTTCTTCTTGTCTGAGTAATATGCGCAACCAACCGGCAAAAGCGTCAACGGACTTCTTGAAAAGATGGAACTGTATTGTCTTATAAATATATTGCATTCGCGCCTTTTATGATTGTTTACTTTATAATATAAAGTTGAAACTTGGTTCAAGTAAATACACCGCGATATTAACCGCATTATAATGACTTTTATGAACGGGCGGTGAAAAAAAATAAAAAAGGAGATTTGCTTATTTTTATTTTAAACAACTGCACATGAATATAATTTAACCAAAAACTGAAGTATTCACATCGTGATTTTTTCAGGAGGTACCAAGAAAGATCATGCATGTCAAGTCAAAATAACATTGACATTGACATTTGCCAGCTTAGCTAGGGTACCTCCCATTTGTTCTATGGGACTGTGACGTCATAGAACTGTTAACATTTTTCTTTCCCAGCAGTTCCATGGCAGAACTATTGAAACAAAAAACGTGATATTTGTTCTATAGAACTAAAAGCACCTCAAGTTTCCCATCACAATCTGGAGGTGCTTTTAGTTCTATAGAACAAATATCACGTTTTTTGTTTCAATAGTTCTACCATGGAACTGCTGGGAAAGAAAAATGTTAACAGTTCTATGACGTCACAGTCCCATAGAACAAATGGGAGGTACCCTAAGCTAAGACTTTTTACTTTTACATACTTTAGGTACTATTAAAAACGATACTGTTATATAGATCAAGTTTTAATAGATTAGCAGTACAATAACAGCCATAATTATTTTAGTTAATAATCTAATAGTTATTTTAATGAACAAGAATAACTTCTTCCTGATTTTATATAGCTATATTAAGCAGTTGTTATTTTAAAAACTACTTGTATGAGCAGGAAAATTTAAACCTCGAACATCATAGCACTGACTGATTGACAGCAAATTGTCATTTTTTTTGTTACTATGGCGAATCAGTTTGACTTTGTCTAAGTATTTTTACAATTGAATCTATTATTAGGTAAACAATAAATTAATTGTAATCACTTTTCGCTAAACCTACAACACTTATAATTACTACTACTTTGTATAAACTGTGCACGAATAAAATAAGTGTGTAGATTTTTTGAGCCGATTGGTGTCATTGAACGGGTTATGTTTTGGTTGGTATCTCACTTTGTTTTGTACCTTCTTACGTAGTCTTGTTATAACTTTTAATTTATTATCTTACTCTACAGTAATCTGCAGTCTGGCTCACTGTAACTATCTACACAGGAACACTAGATTCCGCCAGTGAATGAATTACTTTTGACCTGTAAGAGGGTGTAATGATAAACAAATGACATAATTAGTTTACTGACGAGAAGTATACAACTTTACTTGCAGTATCATAATGAAGGAATATTTAAGTGGCAAGTAGGAATCTAAACTGCATTTTGTAAAGAAAAAGCATATGTGAGTACCTAAAATAAAATGGCCAGCAATGAGAAAATGAGGGAAGATGAATTAAAATACGTGTTACGCCTTCTCGATGATCTCTCAGCGGAGGTGTATGAGGTGAGCATATTTTATAGTTCTTATTCAGTAAGGCTTCTTAGAGTTGTTTTACTGTGGATTTTCATAGTGATTGCTTTATAATTTGTGAATTAATGATTTATACTTATTGATTCCAGGAAATTATACAGTTCTACTATGACATAGAGGAATCAAAACCATCTAAAGATATATCTAATGATACTTTAACATTCTTGAAGCAAAACCTTATAAGCAATCCTGTGACAACTTCCACCATCCTAAGATATCTCCAAGCTCACCTCTCTGAAAACAAGTTAAATGCAAACAAGATAGAAACACTATATCTAGAAGTGTTGAAAAATGAGTTGTCAACACCAGACAGCATTGACAAAGCAATCACTCTTATGTCCCTTGTGAAGTGGGAAGACCAATTCATACCTCAATTCATCCAACAAGTGTTGAAGCTTGTATCTGATGACACCTACAGGCAATACAGGAAACAAATCCTTATTAGTTTAGTGCCTCAAGAGCGCCCAGAGCTCTTAAAGGTCACATCAGAGTTCATGCAACAGAATGAGCCTCAGAAAGAATTCAAACTGACCCCAGAGTATATGTTGGAACTCTGCTACCAGGACAAAACCCATTGGTTGCTTAAAGCTGCCCAAGTGTATAAACACCAGCTACATGACATGAAAAAAGTTACTTTCAAAATCAACAACTTCACCAAACAAATACTCATCATGGTCCTCATAGACCTGACAAACAGTCCAGAGACTTATGACCTGCCCTCTCTAGTCCACCAACTGACTAACATATTCTCAATACTGGATACATACTCGACTGCAGATGAGCAGCTCCAATTCTATATCACAGAAGTGAAAAGAGAATTAACCATAATCAAATTTTGCCTCGAAAACAATTGTAAAATTATGACAACATCAATATTTAATCAGGCCCTCACACAAAGTGCTTTAGCTCTGATTTCACAAGCCTGCAGACTGCCTAAAGTGGACAGATACAAAGTTTCTAGACTTTTGAACACCAATAATGACATAATAACAGAATTGATGATATTGCAAGGCAGCACCGGAAGACTAAAAGGGGATCAAAACTTGAATTGGGATATTGTGACTTACAACAGTTACTGTGCCATAACTAAGATCATAGACACTATATTAAATGCTGCTGAGGGTCGTGAAGATGCTGTTGAGATAACAACTTCCCTGGATGAGGTTAAACGCATTGTCTTATCCATCCAGCCAATGCAATTCTGTATCGAAGTCATTGAGAACATTTTTGCATGCCTCTTTCTGAGATATGAGTTCCTCTCTTGTCAAGAACATGTACAAGAATTTCCTTGTGGCACACATTCAGACTGCTCCTACTTCTATTCAAAGAAACAAATGAAAAATCCTAAAGGTAACAAGAGCCCCAGTACAGGATTCATGTGCAACTCATTGACTATGCAGATTATTTTGAACACATTGAAATTGTGTTTAGAATCTTTAGAAGATAACATTAATACGGAGACCACTGCCAGTGTGGAAGTCTCTAGACTAAAACAGCTTGTAAAGGTAGTAAATCATTCATTGTGGAAGTTGCAGTTGGTCTCCACACTCCCACCTGACACTGGGCCACTGCAGCTCAAGCTCTGTTTAGATTATGTCGAGGTAGATGAGAGCAGTGAAGAGGAAGACAGAGAGCTTGATATGAAGCCCTCCAGAAAGAAATTAAGAGTTAGGAGACGGCACACAAACCCTAAACCAGACGTAGATCAAGTTATGCTTGCATCTACAATATCAGCAAGTGAAGATGGTAAGGTTGAACTGTGCTATTTTATGCATTTAACAGGATCTTCGTCCCATAAATCGCATAAAATGAAATAATGATTCACAATACAGTTTTATACATGATTTATGCTAGATCTGATATTATCATGGGCAATTGTGGCCAAATTGGGATATAACTTTGTATCAAAAGTAAACATTGAACATTATACCTAACAGTGAAAATGCATTTCATGGGGACAGGGAACCAGTTAATTTAATGGTGCTCCTACACTGGTATTTTTAAGTGTTGTAAAATGTTATACAACAACAGAATTCACTAACACTTCATGAAATGTTATTTTACAACTTTAAAAATAAAGTTATAATAAAATTTTATGATACAAATGCTTTGTAATGTTTTACAACACTTTGTAACGCCATCACACATTGTCGAGCACCACTACCTAACTTCATAGGCATTTCAGTATTTTTTAAATAGTTTTTCTTATTTCAGTTGGTAATACCACTAAAGGGAACATTGACTTCATCTCCGTAATGCTAGCTAAGCCAAACAGCTTAGTGGCATTGGCTCTGTACCACAATGATTTCTCGAAAGCCAATCAGATCATAGAGGTATGATAATAACATATTAAGCTTTTCATAAAGTCTTTATTAAATGATCTAACTCTTCATATGTCTCTTTTTCCTTATCTGAAGGTTCATAGACTATATCACCATATTTATCTCTTAAAACTCCAGGAGGGTTCATCCTTAGATATACTCTAGCATTGTTTATGGTTTCATGGGCCTTGAAGCATTTGCAGCAGAGGCAACAGCAGCACCAACCTGAAGATAGTAAAAAATTAACATTTGTTGTGCTGAACTGAAATAAATTTGTAGAATGTCTTGTGACCACATGGCTCTTTTCGTCACAAGCAATATGTAGGTACCAAAACAGGTATTTGCAATATGAATCTATAGATATTTTCCCGTGAGAGAGACAGAGACAAGTCATTTTAATAGAAAAAATATTCCAAAAAAAATATAACTGTTTTACTACCTAAAGTGCACCATAAGGGAATGGCAACAATCACATAAATAAGAAGCCATATTTGTGATACATTCCAGATCCTCTTCGCAATAACTTCGCGTGTCTGACGATGATTTAACTTTTCCGGTTTTATATTAAATGTGGCGATTGATTTTAAACGCTGTATCAACCCAGAGCTATTAGAGTCTGAAACAGATGGATTTTTTTATTTATTCCATTTCTCAACTAACTTGAACCTCGTGGATTAAAGAACCCACCTATTTTCACTGCATGATATGTTTTGTTTAACATTTCTTCCCTTATTGCTTCTGCATAATACTCATTTATTAAGGCATCATAATCATACTCTGTATCCCCTTCTAAATCAACATGCCTTCGATGTTGTGAATGTTTCGAAAACTGAAACATTTTCAATGATACATATTAAGAAAATTTAAAAGTAGAAGTTAGTATTATTTAGGTCAGTTTAATCACCAATTACTCACGGGTATTTGTGACCTAGTAGTTACTTCTCCACTATGCCTTATCAGTTTAATAATATTAGGTTGTTCAAATTGTTTGTAATATCTGTGTACTAAACTTCTTGCCCTTATTGTTCTATAGTACTCTCTCTTACATATCCTGTAACATTTAAATTTTACAGGATTACTCGGGATCTTCAGCAATTTAATTTAAAGCTTTGTCTGTTTCTTGTACCTACATATTGACAAGATTTACCTACTTGTTTAGTTCATAGAATTTGTATGATTTATCATCAATCTGAAACGGTATTAGGTCATGTTCACTGATCATTTCAATATCATCATCTCCTAAAGAATAATGTACTTTATAATCTGTGCTGCCTCTCACAAATATGTTGTGAGACTCTTCAGCATTTGAGTAACCTACTACTAATACACATATTACTACGTAATTTAACATCTAGTAACATGATTTTATCGTACTTTACAAATTTTACAATCATTTTTGCTATTTGTTATTATTTAGCATGTCTCAAATATTTAATGCCAAGTAATGTCAAGCAGTGTCACAAAGACAGCAATAAATCTGTGCAACTCATCTCACCTCTTTAATGGTGGAAACAAAAAGGTTTAATAAAATGTAACATATTTTTTTCAGATGTTCGATTTAGCTGATGCTGAAATCGCAACAGAGGTATCCTTTACGGAACAGCTAAGACATCTAGTGGGCAAAATTAAGAACATCATTTACTACAAAGACGACACCCCATACGCGACTAAAGAGCTCTCTGCGCTGTCTGTTGTATCGACAGAGGTCATGGGGCTGGTAGAAGGGTTCTTGGCATCAAACAGGCCTCCTAATTTCTCATTTGACGTCATTCAGTTAGCGGCGTGCCATCCCCATTTACAGCTATATAGCCACCAAAATGCTTCATTCATTAACGCTGTAGATATACTACTAAGTAGTGGGCTGAATAGGGAGATAACTTACGGACTAATAAACGTAGTCGAAAGAAAACTAGCTGAGGTCAGATGTTCCACAGATGTGGCGGCTGTGAAAAAAATCAATTACATCAGATTTATTGAAGATATAGCGAGTGTTACGTTCGAAATCTTCGGCAACACAGAAAAGTCGTTCGACTTTGTGGATAACGTGTGCGGATTGATCGCAGACTGCCGGATACCGATTAAACACAAGGATTTCTGCAAAATGAACCAGCTCTCTAAAGAAATGCGGCAATGCTGCGAGGATATAGCTGACGTCGTCAACCCGACCAAGTCAAATAAGAGTCTCGATCAGAATCTTCTTCAAAAGTACCATCAGATTTACATGAATATTGTAGCCGCTTCTGACAAGGACTTGTGCAACATTGGTGAGGTGTCTCGACACGGAAACAGAAAGACGAGGATGCATTATCTGAGAATGTGCTATATGTATTGCAAAACAGTATCGCAGCTAGAACTAGAGGAGACCAACTCGTCTGCTCCAACAGATTCTTCCTATTTTACAGTATTAGAGAAACAGCTGCACGATATATTCGGCACCATGATTAATGCCAAAGAAATACCTGTTACCTACTTAGAACCTATATGTAAAAAGCTAAACGTGAATTTGATACCAAAGCTAATTCTGAACTTCTGCCCTTCCATTCCGCTGATGGACCCCCACACGGAGGCCAGCGAGATGAACTTTAACAATTTGCTTCAGGCTGTTTATGCTTTTAAAAACACTGAAGAGAATTTGTTTTTGGAGCCGGAGACGAACTTGGCGCCGTTGCCACGCGCCCCCACGCCGCAGTGCCTCACGTACATCGTGCTACACAACTGGGTACTAGCGCATCTGATTAAAAAAATCCATACGTCGCCGAATGACAACTCTCTCTCTCAGCAAAGTATGGACGCGCGCACACGCTGCCTCAACAACTACATGGAGCTAGAGAGATTCAACTGCACTAAAGTGCTGTTCGGCGGCAACAAATACTTGGCGTCCCTTCACACGACCATAGATCTCGACAAATTGTTCCTGTTCTTGCCTCAGTTGATTGAATCAGGAAAATTATTGAAATGCCTCAGCATTATAGATTCTTTGTCGGAACAGCAAATACTGTGTAGCGCTAATTTGTTGAATCTCAGAGATTTGATATTGTTTAAACTAGCGATAAATCCGAAAATTGAAAGGAATTGGAAGTATTGCCAATATCTGAAGTGTTCCGAGTTGAAAGTCAATCTGATATTGAATCACCTGAGCAGTTGGCCGGCGGAAGGGGCCATTGAGGTGCTGGATTACTTGAGGTTCCTCTTGGACCAAGACGCGTTGGAAGAAGACTTACATGAAAAGTGTTCCAGTTGGATGGTCAAAATTCCACTATATGATCAGGTAAATATCTAGGTAATGGCAGAATGCCAAAGATATAGAACTAAGTTAATCTAATTCTTTGATTTTTATGTCATCTTTCTTTTTTAGATCGCGACAATAATGGGCTGCAACCATTGGTATAACGTGTATGAAAAGTCTGTAGAAAATCCAGAGAACGTGATCGAAGTTCTTATGGACAGTCAACAGTTCCAGCTGTGCCTGGAGTGGGCGGATGTGCACGATGTATCGGATCACATGAAAAACTTGATCGTCATGAATCTGCTGCGCCAGCTGTTCGAGTACACGAACCAAGCCACGCCCGCGGTGATCGCGGAGCTCCTTTCAAGACTCCCAACCAGCGAAGCAATGGACCTCATCCACAAAGAAATGGCCAAAGTCAGAAACGTCGAGATACTCCAAGTGTGCGTCGACTTTGTATCCGAACACTCGTCTGATTGGAAATCGTTTGAGAACATCAAGATCGGCCTACAGATCATGCTCGAAATCGATACTAATTTGCGGCAAATATTCTGGGATTTAATCGAGAAGCCGTTGCTAATGATCGAGCAGTTCATGATGAACGCCAAATTAGATATTCTATCATTGATTATTAACAAGATCTCGTCTAACTTGAAGAAGGACCCGACCGGAGACAATCTCTACTATAATATAAAATTGATAGACAGTGTCGTGATTTCGCGGAACGCTGTTGACGCGTTGCTGCGGTTTTACGCGGAGAAGGCTTTAGACATGAATCCTAAGAATACTTGTCCTGCACCTCCAAAGCCTTCGGAAGATTCTCTGATGCAGTCCATAGACTCGATTAACATAGAAGCGGCATCTAGACCTTTCGTTATGCCAGAGCAAGTGCCTTCCAAAGAGCAATGGGCGGAGGATTACTCGACCGACCGATGTATGGTGTGCCACACATCTATATTCTCTATGATTATTCGCAGACATCACTGCCGCCGCTGCGGCAGGCTCGTGTGCCACGTTTGTTCGAGGAATAGAATGCAGGTTAGTAAATACTTCAACATTTTGTAACGCAGACAAAACTGTCATTTTTGACAACTCACATAATAACACAACAGATTACCCGACAGTTTCGGATATATCCGAGATCCTTAGTTATGGAGTGTGTCATAAGATCGTTTAGGTCACATTTTTCATTTTATTGAGTGGTTTCATTTTATGGAGCGCCGCTGTCTATGACTGGACCTCGGATATAGTCTGTCTCAAGCTGATGTTCTATTTGATATCACATAATGTTTTTTTAGGTGCCGACGTATCCCACCAGCGTCAAGTTCCGCGTCTGCAACGACTGCTACACGCAGACCACCAGCAAGAAGAGCAACAATGACCAGGACAACATGATGCTGAGCAGTAACTCGGACTCGGCTGGCAGCGGCGTGACCTGTATGGACTGGTGTCTCTCCACAAACTCCAGTAGAAACGAGGCCGTCAGAGCTGAGTTCAGCTTCGAGTTTACACCAAATGTTACACTCTGCTTGACTATTATGAAAATGCACTCCATTAATTTGGATTATCCAAGGTATGTTAAGTACTGGGAAAGATTATAAGTTTTAATCTGAAGAATTCAAAATTTATGCCAGCTGTTGTCACGTTTACCGTGATGTAGTTCACGTTTGAAAAATGTTGCAGTCGGGCAATCAAGTGCATTGGTTTATCCGGCTCGAAGGACCATAATGAACACAAGAACGCAGGATTTATTTTACATTGATTCGTTACAAGAAAAATTATTTGAAAATCGCTTAATTTTAACTTTAACTTCATTTGTAACGGACGAATTAAATAGGTAACAAATAATGTTATCAAATCTTGCAACCAAAAAATACTGTCTAGTAGTTCAAATATTGAAAAAGCACAACTTTTGACGGACTCATTTATTAATCTAACCAACTCAAGAATAATGAAATTAAAAAGGTATCAATAAAGGGGTTCCGAAAGTAGTAGGTGACGTCTTTAAAAAATATATACAATTGTATTGTGCCCTAGACCTAGACCGTTCCGTGACCAAATCGGGGACGTTTTGAAAAAACGTCAGGTCAAGAGTATACTAAACCGACGAGCATGTGCATGTATGAAGATATAGAATGTGGATGAAGCGATACAGGTATGTCAGGATCGTAGCAAGTGGATCAAAATGGTATCTAACTGCCTACCCCTATGGGAAAGACGCGTGACGGTGTGCATGTGTTGTGTCCAGGTTCCTGCTAGACCGCAGTGACGAGATCGCGCGCGCTTTGTCGGGCGGCGGCGACGCGAGACTGCTTGTGCGCGCGCGCCGGTCGCTGCTGCTAGCCGCCGCGGAACTCTACTCACGCGCTCCGCACGAGATCGCGTGAGTATTGCTTTCGAGATTCATGTCGACTGTGAAGTCCCTTAAAGTCGTGTCGATAATTATCTGAACTAGTTTAATGGATCAACGTGCTCAAAATGATAGTTCAACCAGTGCTGTTTTAGTCGATATTATAGAAAATATGTTCTGTATAGGTGCATTAAAAATATTATTAAGTAAGCAGGTACTTAAATATTTCAAATTACAACATTAGAACATTACGCTTGAAAATCGAACCAATAATTTTATTTACTCAAAGTATAGATAGATTATGTACTTAACTGGTAATTCGCAAGGAGTAGGTATAGGCATTAAACAGTAGATCTTGGGTCTAATGAAGTTGCCCTGATCTACACCGTGCTGTAAGATACAAGATAGTATTTTTTAATATGACAGCTTTTTTATTCATCAAACCAGTTCGGCAAATTTTTGGCTGGATTACACCTATGCATCCATTGATTCAAAATAAAGTATGTGTTTTGTTTTTGTCATAGTGGATATGGTCGCGGACGCGTGGCCGAGACGGGAGCAGCGCACGCGGCTCGTTGTCTCGCTCACGCAGACGCGATGGCAACACTCGTCAAACACCAGGCGCATGCGTTGGTGCCAAGGCAGGGCGCGCACCCTAGTTAGTACTTGATTGTTGTTATGTGTATAACTTTGTTTCTTAGTTACATTACCTACACCAGTAGGCTTATTACCTAACTCGCTCGCAATCGCCATCGTGTTCATTTTGACAGTTTATGTATGGACTGACAATTGGCATCGGAATCAGCTAGCTGTCACATTCATTCAAGAACTGTCAAATGGCGATTGCGAGTGAGTTAGGTAATAAGCCTACAGGGGTCCTACACTTACACCTAATTATATGTAATTGATAGATTGCACAGAGTATAGTCACTAATAGATATTGGGTCTAACATAGTTGACCCCTAATCTACACCAAACTGAAGAATCGAAAGTCAATTTTTTATAGAACCTACTGACGCCACTATGGAAGGATTTTTCCTTAATTTTTATTCAGCAGGCAGAATATTCTTTAACTGCAATTATTGTTACGCTTTCAGGTCAAATAGTCCGTTCGCTATTAGAAGCAGAAAAGTGGGAGCTCGCATTGGAAATAGCGACCAAGTCGGGCATACCGCGGAACAGTGTGCTAGCGGCGTGGGGGAAGGCTTGCCTCAAGGCTGGTTGCTTGAAGCAGGCCCGTGAGAAATTCGCCCATTGCTTCAAGAACACCATGAACATCTGTATGGAGGTGGTAGAGGACTGCGAGTACGGCAAAGAGGCTTCGGAGTCTCAATTTGTTAATAGAAGGTATGTGGATTATTTTAAAGATACTTTATTGGTGTCTTAGTAAACTGACTTTAAATGGATTCTTGGATACTTTCAAGGATACCCGTCATTGGATATTAAAAACCTTGATTTTCGGATGGGAATCCATTGAATTTTTAACTAAGAATTGGATAAGAAAATTGAAAAGAAGATTGTCGAGCTTAGTGGTGCGGACAAAATTACTCAAGTAACGACATCACCTTCCCTTTTTTACTACAAGTGCATAATTGTAAAGGGCGAAGGGATGCTTCAGTATAACCTACTTCAGATAAAACTCCAACGTAACAAACATAATTTGGCTAGGTTGCAGGGTCTGCGGCATTCGGAACGCACAAGTTCGGTGTCGAGCACACAGTCAGATGGTCGGCCGCGAGCCAACCCGCCGCTGCTCAACGAGATCATAAGCATGCTCGAGGATATCAACTATCCTGTCAACCAGCAGATCCTGACCAAAGCCGAGGCCATGAAGGTGGGCTCAAGCTCTTCCACCCTCAAAAACATTTTAATTTTTCCGTGATAGGCGTGCTTTTTTAGTGTTTACTTTCTTTTAATCTACGGCCCAAGCCCCATACGTAAATCCTGATTCTTTAACCATCCCTCACTCAGATCAAGAGCAATTTTAAACAGTTCTCATCAATAGGGTGCTTATGATGCGTTTTTATGGTTTTCTTTGCCAACTTCATCTTACATTTCTAAACGACACTGAAAATGAGTACACAGAAATATCCGAAAAGTAAAGCTTTGGCAGGGAATCGAACCCGGATCCTCGTCATTCCGTGACGCGTGCTATATATCCCTACACCACCCATAGCAGGTGGGTAAGCTTTCGAATTTTTCTATCTGTTACTAGCTGTCACGTGACCTTGTTACTATGCGATTTTTTGTCGCTAAGCGTCATCTGTTTGAATAATGTGTCTGTACGACACAATTACAAACTCCCAATTAATTAATTTTAATTTAATTTCTAACGGTAAAACCGTAAAAGTAAACAAAAAATCAAGAAGTAAAAATTCTTGATTCATTTGATAGTACCTAACATCATCTTACTATGATGCTGTTATACCTGTACAATATGAATACACTCGACAGTACTAAAAAGTTTATTCTTAACGCAATCTGACTGCCGTTCTTGTTCCAGAGCACAAACGAAAAGCTCGCGTCCCTCAACGCGAGCAAAAAACGTATCCAAGTGACAGAGCCGGCACTCAACATAATGCACACATTGGCAAGCGTGAAGAAAATCAAACA
This sequence comes from Pandemis corylana, assembly GCA_949127965.1. Classification (NCBI taxonomy): domain Eukaryota; kingdom Metazoa; phylum Arthropoda; class Insecta; order Lepidoptera; family Tortricidae; genus Pandemis; species Pandemis corylana. The sequence goes on from OX421868.1 coordinate 7,207,762, forward strand.
AGGCGACTACAGTGACTTCCAAACAGCCACCGTGCAACCGAAGAAAAGCTTAGCGCAAGGCTTGCTCAGGAGGAACAACAACCAAGAACCCAAAGTAGATCATCTACATAAAAAGCTGGACCCGTTCTTCTACAGAGAATGCGTGTATTACCTCAGCAACTACGGCTCTCACGTGGCTAATATAGCGTTCTATATGAAGTACAAGAACATGGCGGAAGTGCTGACGTATTGTTACGAAAACCTCGTCGACAAGGAGACGTTTACGGAGTCCGTTTACATGGAGTGTTTGAAGAAAGATAAGGTTAATGAACTCTTGAAAGCGATGAGCGATGTTGATAGCACGCTGGAAATGTGGTCCGTAAGTTGACTTAAAATACCGACGTAATTTTTATTATTATTTGATATTTACGTGTACTATTGTTGTAGCAATCGCGTTGCATAAAGAACATGAGTTTTAAATAATTATTTGAAACATAGCTGATCATTATATAAAAATCTTGAAATTCTTCTGTAGTACTTGAATTTACCTAAGTATCGATATTTTATCGGTATTACAGTTCGTGTGTAATGTGCAGGTAAATATGTTTCTTTGCTGGTATATAGTCGCCTTAAAACGGAACCGGGGGTAACAGATCGAGCAATATGTCACCTGTCGTAAAACTGTGTTTTGTTAGTTACTTAACCCTCGCAAGACTGTTACATTCGCCTGTACTCGGTTGTGAGACTGCAATTGGTGGTCACAGCCAGGGATGCACTAGGGGGCAAATGTCCTGCGACAATCGGCTGGCTCGTATCGTAAGTGTACCACCGGCATAATTAAAGTTCATGTTGCAGGAGTACATAATGCACATCTGCCGCACCCTGGAGGCGAGCAAGCGCCTGGAAGCGTTGTACGCGCTGCAGTGCGGTAGCGGGCAGCACGCGCGCGCGTCCGCGACCTGCGCGCTGCTGTACGCGCGGGCGCTGCGCGGCGCCACGCCCGCCGCCGCGCTGCACGCGCGCCGCGACACGCTCGCCGCCGCGCTGCACCACCTGGCGCAGTGCCCGCCCACCACACGCAGTGAGTGCCCCGCGAGATCATTTTGTTGACCACCGACACAAAGAGTGTCTGTGATGTCGTGGCTCTCATATGGATGGACCGATTTCGATGCGGTTTTTTATCATTCGAAAGTTTCCTTGCGGTGGTTGTGGTTCTTAGCCATGTTTAGTAAAAATCGACCCAGCAGTTCGAAGTGTATCAGTTCTTTTCCCAAATGATGTTAGACAATTTTGGTATAAAATTGAATTATTATAAGTCCTTTTTGCATATTTTTTTTCTAATTTTACTCTGTGTGGAGGTTATAAATCTATTAAGCTTGAGAAAGAAGAGTAACAGCGCCGGCGCGGCTTTTTCGTACCTGTGCCGAGAACTTTACGACAGCTTGATTCGTTCAGGCACAGTCTAAACGTTTGAATCATCTCTTCCCGCTAGTCATCTACGAAAGGAGCAACGCTTTACTTTAATATTCCGCATATTTGTACGAATTTGTGGTCTGACAAATTGTAAACAAATAAATGGTCCATTCACACTTCTCAGCATTCATTCTGTTTGCAGAAACGAATGACCCGAAATCCATCCAGTTCCACCTGGACAAGGTGACGATAGATAACCTGATGACGACGATGTCGCGGCAGATGGAGCTCGCCAAGTATTTGGCGGCCAACGAGGCGGCGGGGCGGCTGACGCTCACTGTCGTCGACGAGGTTATACCTGTGCAGGGCGCGCGGAGAGACCCCGACGCTACGGAATGGAGGCCGTTGACCCTGTTCGGATCGAATACGGACAAGATCCGGCTGGTCGCCTTGGTCCTCGCTACTGGACAGTCCGTTAAGGACGGATTCGATTTTGCCTTCAAGTAAGTATTTATAAACTTTTGATTGGAGCGAGTCATGACTCTGCCACGAGCGTTTTAACGCGCGCATAAAAGCTTCAAAGACCAATGTGAAAGTACTGAAAGTTCATTATGTAGGTGTTTTCCTGCCTTGTTTATTTGTGTCAAAATCTAACTTCACCTATGATCCAGACTCATGTTGTTCTCAAAAATTTTGATAATAATGAGAAACTTAAACTATTGTAACTTATATTTTTAGGATCATAAAAGAACACAGATTGGACTCTATGAACATTTACACGCACGTGGCTAAATACTTGGTAAATACCGATCGCTTTATGGAAGTGAAGACTCTTGCCAAATGTATAAGGGAATCCAAAGAGACCGCATCTAGGTGAGTAGCGTTTGTTATTGACTGTTGGGTGTCATCTTTATACAATATCGTAGTTTTCCACTACAGGATTAAATTATGAGTAGCGGTCCGGACGGATCTTTCATAAGCCCGTAGTTTACACCGACGATGTATAATGCTGTAATAATTGTTTTGTGTTGCAGCTTGATGAGTGACCAAGTACTGGAGTGGGGCGTGGTCGCGGTGGTGGCGCGTTGCGAGGCGCGCGGCCAGCTGCACGACGAGCAAGCAGAACTACTTATCCATCACGTCACCAGTCTCACTATTAAGGTACCTGGACCTGTAGGCTTATTACCTAACTCGCTCGCAATCACCATCGTGTTCATTTTGACAGTTCTTGTATGAATGTGACAGCTAGCTGATTCCGACGCCAATTGTCAGCCCATATATGAACTGTCAAAATGAACACGATGGCGATTGCGAGCGAGTTAGATAATAAGCCTACTGGTTATAACCTGTACGCTTATTACCTGACTCGCTCGCAATCGCCATCGTGTTTATTTTGACAGTTCATTGACATCGGAATCAGCTAGCTGTCACATTCGTACAAGAACTGTCAAAATGAACACGATGGCGATTGCAAGCGAGCTAGGTAATAATCCTACTGCTTCAGCATTTAAGAATTGCATTGATGCTCACCTAGAATTGACAAAGTACAGTCGAAGGCATATAATATCGATACAGCCATCATGTCAAATTTATGTGTCATTGGCCTTATTGTTTAAAGCATAATGGTGTATAGATGTTTTTGACGTTTTAGTAACGTACATATAATTTATGCCCGTCAAGGGCATATATGTACAAATTATAAGTTATTCTTCCTCAACTCTAACTGAATTTTGCTTTAATGTAGCTCATAACTAGCGGCATTTATTTTCGAATAGAAAAACTAGCATCGTCTGTTAAAATAAAAGTTTTAAAATAAGATAGATAAAAGTTGTTCATCCCGCGCCTTTGTTTTATATTATTTTATTTATCCAGGGGCTGTAATACCGATATGTACGTATCGAGTTATGATTTTGGTACCTTAATATCCAATTTAAACTGGTTTACCGATATTGGTACTTATACTTAAATACCAATATATAGATATTATCCATCTTCAATATTTTTACCTATGTCTTGAATGGCGGTCGATAGTCCCTGCACTTACCCGTGTCTCAATAAAGTAGTACAATCCGTGAGCTCTTAGAATGCCATTTGGTTCTGTCTTGCTGTCTCACTCACTCTTATAGGTCTGATACTTGAATCGGCTGACGGTACCCGAAACCCGAGTGGCATTCTAAGTGCTCACGGACTGTATAGGCATAAATCAAGGGCATAAATAAATGTACGTCAAAAACATCTATACACCTTTATGTCACCAACAATAAGTCCGGTGACACATATATTTCACGTGTTTGGCTGTATCGATATTTATGCTCTCGACTGTACGCCTCTAATGATTATTGTTTGACCAAGTTGTTATTACCAGATATCGTGTTACCTGGCTTGCCGTAACGTCAGCAGCGCGTACATCCTCGCCGCTCGCCACGAGCGCACCAACGAACTGCGCCGAGTACTGCACGAAGCCGAACGGCTCGGCCACGAACAGATACGAAATGCTTGCCTCAAACGACTCACCTCCAGAAACGTTCTATAGCCAGAATAAAGGCTAGCTGAAAAGTAATCACTAACGGTTGTTACACTTAATATGTGACGTTTAAAATATTTCCGCTGTAAAATCTTTTATCTGATATTAAATATTGCCGTATGGTTATGTTATTTGTAACAAAAATGATTCGGATAAAATAACCGAATTTGTAATCCGACAGGAATCAGTCGAGTGGCCGCGTCTAAGCTACAAACTGGAGTTTACTATATCATTTAATCTTACATTCTTATTCATATAAAGTTATCGAAAAACAAAAGACAAAAAGGAACATTAGTTGCATACTCATTTTTGAGGTTTCATTTACTTAGTTTTAAGCATTGGCCAGAAATTTGATCAAAATTATTACTATATTGATTGATGAACTCCTAAGTCTGTTGAACATACTCAGAATGTTAGCAAATGAAAACCGACTTACTGATTTTGATTTATTTAACAAAACTGGTTGGTTTTTATTTTCAACTTTTTAATAATCACATCCATAACTGGAATGTGTACTATATTATATCGATTTAATGCATTTTACTGAGGATTAAAGTGACATCTAATTTGAAACGGTTTTGACTATTGCGCGCGAAAAAATTGTATACCTAATCATAAACTGACAATTTAGTAAGGAGTCTGATTATTTATGTGTTATGTACGAACAGAGACGTTAAAAAAATTACATACTTAAGGGCTTTAATTATAATTATAATTATTTGTTGTAATTAAGCCCTGAACTATGTACAATTGTTTTGAAACTGACTCCTGTGGCATTTCTCGGAGATGACGGTATACTCAAGTTGTTATTTCTTATGTTATCACATAAAAATTACGTGATACCAGAGCTAGCCGGTTGCTAGTCAGTTATTTAACTAATAGAAATAATATTATTTGTAACTGGTTCTGATATTTTGCTTTGCATCCTGTTACCTTATATTTAGCCATTCAATCACTATTTCCTATCCAGCGTATTTACAGTTTCTTTGTCTAAGAATAATATATATACATATATGCAATCAAACTATTGTCTCTTCCATTCACACCTTGTTTTTTATGATATGCTCATTTTAATGATATGATCAAGATCACATTGATCATTGTACTTATTATTGTTATTAAAATAAGTACCACTGAATAGGATACAGCAGAATTTATAACGTTCTAATATTCCAATGCTGTCACTTAGCAATAAGTTAATTATAAGTTATAAGCAATGCAGTTTTTGACATTTGCTTTATACTGAATCTTTATAGTATTGTTTGTTGACCTAAATCATTGTGATTGAAGTATTATTATATTAACAGTTTTAATATTGCATGTTTATAATCATTGTAACAGAATATCATTAATTTCATTGATAATATGCTATTATGCCAAAAAAAAAAATATTAGTTTACTGAAGGAAGTAGTTGCAAAATATAAAAAAATCCTATTCATTGTTACTTTTTGTAAATAGGTTCTTTTTTTCTCAATTATAGGTATTATTTTAATCTCTGTAACAAAACCACCATCAATAAAATTATAAGATGGCAGACCTTAGTTGAATGTGCCGGCAAGAAAAATAACAGTTGTTAGGACTTTGCTATCAAATGTCGTTAATTAATAAGGTGTGACTTTTTTATAATAGTAAAAGGTTATTTTCTGACTTAATTATAAGCCATGCTCAGAGTAGAATAATCATCCCTTTTTTACCAAAGTTTTGTAAAGAGCAACTGGTTGTTTAAATACTAAATATTCAGCCAGGGATATTTTTATACTCTTGCTTGTATAGTCAACGTCAAATAGGTTGTGGCACCCAAAGTGGCGAAAAAGTTAGCAACACAACCTTATTTCAACTGTAACAATGACATGTCGCGAACTATTTGGCTACTTTGGGTGACAAAAACTATGTGACAAGGACTGTTTATTCTTGTTTGTATGCATATACAAATATGAATAGTTGTATATATATCAGCATGAAATTGTGTAGGGATACATTAAAAATTTAATATTATTGGCAAGGCTCAAAACAAAAATATTGTAAAAATATAAAGTTGGTGCTTCATACTGATGAATTAGAGAATGAAATAATTATTTCTTGTACTCATAGAATAAGGTCTATTTTACTTTAATCTATATTGGTCTCATTCTAATGTGATATCTAAATTCTATATTGAGTATATAAGCTTGTTGTTTATAATAAATGCAATATTTTATATTGAGTTTCTTTACCTTATTAAATATGAAATTAAAAAGTTATAATATTTTCTTAAATATTTACTTGAAAAATGTTTTAAACTTAGATGTATAAATAAGGTGACATTGGACAGATGGTCAACGAGGAAGCAGCGCCTGCGTCGCTAGCGCAGCAGTGGACCCAACTCTTCCGATCTCCATTGAGAGAAGAGCACAGTTCAATGGACCTCCCCTACGTACAAGCTAGGACATCACGGTGGTACACATTAATAGTTTACACTTTGTAGAACACAATTTGCGCACTATATTTTCAGTCTCTTGACACATTGCCTTGGCATTTGATGCCGTTACTGGGTTGCTACTGCCTTTTTCTTAGGTTTTTTCAAGCGTTTCAGACCATTCACGCTCGTCTTTAGTAGGTTCGAGTATGCCGTACTGAACTTCTCTACCTCTCTCTGCTCAATGACTGTAGATATTTTCTTGCTGCTAGATTGTGCCCTTATTAAACATTTGTACTCAGGATTCTTAACTACTGGAGTTCCGTCCCGCGGTTCAGGCTTTGTTCGACCATCGTCTAAAATAAATGAAACAACTTAACATAGTTGATACTCAAAAATTAAAATTTAACCAAAATAAATTGCTTAATCACTTACATCTTTTCATCGTCATAGTGATGGATCCTGACGTACGTGCCTTTTGAAACAGTTTTGTGAGTCCTGCTAAAAACTGTTAAGCAAAAATCTAATTAATCACACTAAATTGATGAATGTGGCATGTAAATCTGAAACTGGAACTTTAATATTACCTCGTCATTGCTGAGTAACACCATATTGAGAGATTAATGAAGATATCTGAAATATACAATAATCTAGTAATTTGAACTCAGGCTAGACACAAACTATGCATTTTTCACAAAATTGTGAATTGTTAGCCCGCACTTTGCCTACAGCAAGAAAATGAAAATGACAGGAGCAGAGCAAGATTGACATGTTACACGTTGACGTTGTTGGTGCTATTTCACATTGAAGTTTTAACTCACAAGTGACACAAATGAATTCACTTTCACATATAAAACAGGAATAACAGATTAAAATTTGTTATAACCAACACAATGAAAAAATAATTCGTATTAATAACTTAAAATAGTTCTACAAAATACATAATATACAATAAAAGGTACAAAAAAGTTGCTTTACAAATTTGATTAAGTTTTGTGTAAAATGGAACTGTGGTCGCTATTTGTCTAAATTAATGTTGCCAATTTAGCGACTTTCTGCTAGAAAAGGCGACTTATGCTTACGTCCTAGCGACAAAATTGTCTAGCGCTCATTCTGGTGACTTTTAGGATCACTTACTTTTGACATTGTAAGCTCAGCGGCTTGGATCTTTTGGAGTTGGCAGCACTGGTCTAAATCGATACGACTCCATGCATTCAAATTTAAATCATCGATTTGAAGCATGATACTGCGAAATTCGATTTTCGAAGTTGGTTTCTTGTCGTTTCGCTCACACCAATATTCAGTAACCTGAGATTGAAAGGGACGGTATGATACGAACTTTGAAAATCGAATTTCGGAGTAGCCCCGCAGGCCTTATGCTTCGAAATTAGAAATTCGAATTTCGTATCGTGCTGCCTCGACCATACGACTATTGGTTACTTATAAGAAAAGACTGCAAAGAGAAACAATAATGATAAACCCGCAGGAGTCTAAAAACACCTAAGAAACGATAAAACTGCTTAATAAAGAAAAAAAGAAAGAAAATACTTTATTTATGACAATCACAAAACAACAAATAGATAGACACACATATAAAGAACAGACAGATAAATCAATTGCCGACGAGAGAATCTACATTGATATTAATTGACAGAGGCGTCTTTACCTATGGTGCAGGGTGTGCGGCGCACACGGGCGCCGAGCGCCTTCTTAATGCGACACCTCCAAAGATGCGTCGCTCGCGGCGCCGGCGCTCTCAAAGACCCTGCGCCCGTGTTATGGCCGACGTCGGGCGCGCGGCGCGGTAGCAAAGCAAAGCTACTCCTTTTCCTACGCTATTAAAATTAACACAAACCCTTCCTTCCTAAAAAAACTTTTTATCCCACATCATTTAAAATTGCACCATTTGCATCCGAATTTCCGTTTGAAAATATAAAACTGTTAGTATTCCATTTTGACCCCGCGCCTACTAGACTAGAGGGCACCAGGGTACTGGTTGCACACGGGCGCCACAAGGGCTAGAGACGCCTCTGATAATTGGGTACACGCCACAGAGAGGCTAAACTAAAGTACTAAGATCGTAGGTATAGCAAATGCCCATGCCAATTTTAATGGGCCATATGGGTCACGCGAGCGAAGCCGCAATACTTAATGCAAGTTTGATTGTAAGTACCTACTTAACCCTGGTTAGTGTGGTATAGTCAAGGTATAGCACACTGTGACGCTAAGATGTTTTCGTTAAAAAAGGGTCATTACTCAGCAATCATCACAGAGGACGCGGACAGACGGAGGGGCAAGAAAGTGATCTTATATATAAGTAAGGGTTCCGTTTTTGCCGATTGAAGTACATAACCCTAAAAAAGAAGATAGCGTTCCTGTGGCGTAACGTTAATTGCTCGTTTAAATACATTAGATTAGATAGATAGACAGAAACTAAAGATATCAGATATGGATTTGTATATTAGATTAACATTCCTTGAGAGTAGGTACTGAAACTGAAGCATTGTAGCATGAGCATGACGATAATACGAACAAATTATTACGTTGGACATTGAATGGGCATGTATATGCATTAACCATAATGAATGGCATGCCTTAAGACTATATTCTGTAATGACAACACCTCGATATCTTATGGTATCATAGTCTGACCAACCAAAGAGAACATAATATAACGGTACGTCTGTCCAGCCAGTACCTAGTGTTTGATAATAGTCTCATTGTGCCCTTCGTTTCGTGTCTTGTATCTTCTTCCGTTTGTGGATTTACTACTACTGGTGCTGTAAATTCCTGTAATAATCATACTTACCTAACTTATCTTGTTATAGTATCCACCACAATAATAATTGTAAAGTATAGGTACTGTAATTGTCTTAATGATGTAGTTACTGCTTTACACTTTCTCTTCAACTCTTCCTCAGGCCAAATAAAAAGTAAAGACGGAGTATCGCGAATTACAAATTGAGGCCACTTTAAACTACGCCATAGTACCGCGTGTGTGTGTGTCGTGTGTATGTAGTCTCAACCGGCCCGACTTTCCCATTCATAGTACCTACTCCTTCTTGACTTGTTATGCTACGGTTGCCTACTAGTCACAAAAATAAAACAAAATTGATAATGTTGACGGTAAATTTCCAGATTCTATAATAAGAAATCACGTAGCCTTGTTTTTATAACTTATAATGTACAGTCACGTGTATTTAATATGTAGGTACATTCGAACCATTTGATTCCTGACCCCGTTCTACGTTTAGAACGTTCTCACAGTAGCTAGGCAAACGTCACATGATTTTCCCTGTTAATTCAATATGACGCCACTACGACATATACTGTGAGAAGGTTCCACATTGGGTCAGGAACTCAGGAATCAACTTGTTCGTTGGTTACGTAGCTGTTATATTATACTATACGCGAGATTTCTTACCCAAGTAGGTATACAAGACTATCGTTAGTAAAAATGATATAATAAGTAATCCAAAATTGTCTTCAAAATAATGTACCTACTTAAAACCAAAATTAAATAAGATACAGGAATAATCACAAACCGTAAAGTAGTATTACGTAGGTAGCCTTTTGATAAACAAAAACGATAATATTTTTGGTATGTCTACCTACGCCAACCCCCGCAATCCAAGCTACGCCTTTGTACCTACCCTTTTTTGGGTTATTTTATGAATTTGCCGCCCGTTTCCAGTCTCAACTTTCGTTAGCCAGACTGTGCTGGTGATTAAATAAAAAAAAATCAAAATTTCTTCAATGGAAAAAAGTGAAGGGTAGTTAGTAGGGTTATACCTACTTCAAACTTTTTTTTAACGCTCAAATACGTACCTTTTAAAATGAGGGAACGATTACATATATTAATGCACATGACTGTACGCAGATATAGATAGCATTTAATTTGTTCGTCCCCTTTGATAGTCGGCTTCTGCGCAGTCGCACCATTAGTGACGCGCTGCGTGTAGGTCGAAAATCGAAATCTACGATAAATTTAAACTAACTAGGAGGCTACCACAGGGTACATTTTGTGGGCGTGGGCTACTCCGTATCATGGTGTCCCTCTCATTCTCCTAAGTAGGTACCTGATGATGATGATTATTAACGACACGAAATTTGAATTTTTAACGGCTACTATTACCTAGTCAAACTGTCAGGAATCAAACAAAAGTGATGAGAATGGTAGGTACTGAAAAGGTCATATACGATTGTTATCATACTTGTCAGTTAATAACTTAATACTTGTTAGGTCTTGTCTGTACGTCATAATCATAAATGTAATCGTGGCACACCACTTGTTTGCGTATTTGCCTTATTCAGCCAAAAACGACCATTATGAGGAGGATTTATTAGTCTATATTTGCCATCTTTGCACGAATAAGCCAAAAGCGCAAATAGGCAAACACGCAAACAAGTGGAGTGCCAACATAACAGTTACGAAAGAAGTGGCGTTCTCATTAAATTTCTACTCTGTACCTACGCTCGTACCTATTGCCTCCTTGCAGTGGTGGATTTACACTAGGGGCAGTCGGGGCTAGTGCAAAGGGCGGCAAAATTTGGAAATATTTATTATTCAAATTTTTAAGAAATAAGATATCAAAACTATTAAAATAAAATTTATGTCATAGGGCGGCATTTTCTTCAGTGCCCCAGGGCGGCACAAATTTAAATCCGGCCCTGCCTCCTTGTATTTACGTGCCAAATATCAAATGAATAACACCATACCAATGGACACCCGCAACACTAAGAATTGCAGATATCTTGCTGCCGGCCTAGAGGGTTAAAAAGGAATTTCCCATGTGCTAGTAATTTCTCGGTGGTAAATACCCTCTCCTTATCTACTAAAATAAATAATATAATAATAATAACGAATATTATAAATGCGAAACTCTGTCTGTCACGTTTTCACGCCTAAACCACTGAACCGATACAGTTGGAATTTGGAATATAGTTTCAGTCCCGGGGAAAGACGTTAGTTATTATCTCGGAAATTTCAGTTCCTGCAAGATAGCGAGGAGCGAATTTTCCACGGGTAAAATTTCTTGTCTAGGACCTTTGCCAGAGTTATTCATAAACGCTTGTCAAGCTTCTGGTGACTTAACATTCGTTACTGCCACCTTAACATTTTGCTTAGGACATGCCTTAGACAGACAAAACATACATTGTGGCTGTAATACGTTTGTAGCTTTTGGGGTAAATCGTAAATCACTGAAAAACAGCGTGGTAACATGAGCAGACTTGGTTCAATTTGTCGACTTATTAGCGGGAACATCACTAGTTCCATTGATAGCGCATAAATTTATGTTCTTATTCAAGTTCACAACCACACTCAAGTCGAATAACACTACAGCTGTGAGCAGCGAGCCACTAGGTGCCGCACGTGTGGCGTACACAGTTAAAACGAAAATAGAACATCTTTATTGTATTTAGTTGGCGATACTTAGCTGATAACGGTATGCATAGCTACGGTACGCAACTTTTAATTTGCTTTGTTAATATAAAATCAATAATCTTGTGGGGTACCAAATTCGAAATTCGATTCGTACCATCCCTCTCATTCTAATATTAAGAGGGTTTATTCCTACTGAGCTGGCAACGTCGCATTTTTGGTGTTTTTTTTTTACAATTATTTCACAGAAATTGAATGAAAGTTTGAAATGTGCGTTTGTTGTGTCCTTCGTTTTTAGTGTATCAATGTGTCCAATGCAATAATTGACGATTAATTATTGCATTGGACACATTGATACACTAAAAACGAAGAACTCGTATAGACCACATTTTAAATTTTCATTCAATTTCTGTGAAATGGTCGTAAAAAAAACACAAAAATGCGACGTTGCCAGCTCAATAGGAATAAACGCTCTTAAACAATATTATAAGGTGCTAACAAATTAGCTACCGATATTTTTACAGCTGATAGTAGTTACTCTACTTTAGAGCACATTTAAGTATAAAACAATATAGGGTTAGTTTTTTTGGAGAAAAAACTTTGCTACGTAAAAACACCCTGTTAACAAGATAATTCATTTCATAGTCACTGATTAGACCTATATGAATATGTTCTAGAACCTCTTAACAATCACTTGACTGGCGACTTCACGTTGATAAATGAATATTTGAATGAAAATGTCTTGTTATTCGTTGGTAAAGTATTCCGCCGATTTGAACATAATGACATTTATGACAAACAACTGTTTACATCACAGAATGTTTAACATAATAGCGACCTCTTGACAACAGTCATGTTGGTTTAGCTTTGACATCGCGTAGCGCACTTAGCTTGTATGGAACCTTTTCACACTAATTTTGTAATGACTTAATTTCCAGGCGTTGTTATTGCCTTTATAATATTTTTTACGAAAAAGGCCCACAGAGACTCGATATTGTAGGAAAACAACTTCGTAAACTACTTCAAATACCTAAAAAAACTCGACTGCAGTCCAGAAACTCAGGCAGCAGAATTTGTTTGAAGTATAAGTTTTTTGTGTGATGTCGGGTTTCGATTTGCACTCTACTGCTTTAATTTAATTTATTTATATTCCAGGCCACTACGCTTCGGCAGCGGCGGTAGCAGCTGGCGTGGTCGGGAGCGCTTACATCGCATACTGCATCTATAAAGAGTCGCGGAAGACAAAACTACCCACGGAATGGCGAGAAGTCGGCAGGGTCAAGACCATAGACGTGTTCCCCATCAAGTCGTGCGGTCCTGTAAGAGTGGACAACGTGGAATGCACAATTTTGGGGATAAAACTCGGATGGCTGAGAGACAGGTAACCACTTTAGGTACCTACTTTATGTTTCACGTAAAGTGAAACGCAGACTCCGAAGTAAAAAATTGGAAGGTAGTTAGTTTCGCCATTCCGCTCACACAAACCATTAATCTGAGATTAAGATAAACGGTAGATATGTATGATCCAAATTTCGAATTTGGGAGTACACCTCCAGCTTTTTTTTTAATAATAATAATAATAGTAATAGTAATTTATTTCAGAAAAATATCCAATAATTTGTTAGTAACACTTGAACTTAAAACTATGTTAGTAAAACATAATAATTAATAATCAGATACAGTATACTCCCATGTCCAACGAAGAGCCTGCCTGTGCAGTCTATCCCAGTGGAGCTGGAAAGGTCCGTCCAGTCGCTCCGCTACTGTCTGTAGGAGGCTGTTTGTGCCGCCGCGCAGGCGCCTCACCAGGGACGCTACTCGTTTGCGCATTATGGCATGAAAGCCATCTGTATGGGTTTCGCAAAACATCCCCGATGCACTGCATCGACGCGGCAGCCCCAACAGCATCCTAAACCCAGCATTATTTTACTGAACTCGTAGGGCGCTGTAAGCCTTTTGAGTGTAGTTGATCCACAGACTGCAGGTGTAGAATGATTGACAAAACTCCTTAAAAAGGGTAATCTTTACGTTATTAGTACACCTAGCAAATCTGCGAATCAACATGTTACTCCGGACTGACAGCGCCCTACGTTCCCTCTCGATATCCCTATCGTCAGTTAGCCTTTCATTGACCCAGTGGCCCAAGTATTTAAACTCCGTTACAAGTTTCAGAGGTGTACCGTATAGTGTAACTGGCGGTATGCATGGGTAGTACTTGGTAGGTACCTGCCTTTTAAATACCAGCAACACACTCTTTGAAGTGTTATACTTTAGCCCGTGAGTCTCTGCGTACCGCTCACAGACACCAAGCTACTTATTTAGTCCTTATAACAATGGTGCCTGCGATGTAATTAGATATTGATCATATGCCATGTTGCGGAATTTCATTGGAATAAATTTCTTATGCGAGGGCTGAGTGGTCAAACCCAATAAATCGAAATAAGTAATTGTCAGTTGAAAAAAGAACACTATGTTAACGTATATTTAACTAATTTCAAAATTCATATGGAATGTTAAGTCGACTTATCGGGTTTGACCACGCAGCCCTAGGTATTTGTGTACTGAACTGTTGCCATATAATTCAGGATAATTGCGCCCTCTTCACAGTAATGATTTAGGCATATTAATGTTTTACCTTTAAAATATGGATTAGATTAGATAAGATAACCCGAAAAAAACTCAACATTTTAATTTACTTACTTACATTTTACATTTACTAAGAAAATGTCTTTGTTTAAAGTAAATACCACTGCGCAAGTGAGGCCGGTTTAAACTACGCCACGGCCACGACTCGTAGGGGTGCCACGGTAGGCCAAAAGGCCTCCACTGAGCATTTGTTAAAATAAACACATAAAGCTTAAGTATAAAATAGCTAACCAACTCTTCATTGATTACAAGTGGTTGATTACAGACTCATGATGGTCGTGGACGGGAAGAACAATTTTATCACAGCCCGAGCATATCCGCAGCTAGTTTTGACGCAAATCTCGATCAAAGGATCGGTCCTTACGTTGAAACACCCCAACTTGGAGGATACCCTCGTCGTGGACTTGGCTGAGGTGAGACGACATATGAAATAAGGGGGTCTACTCTCAAATCCGAAGTTTGTATCATACTATCCCTCTGACGCATCCAGTAAACATAACTAGTGCGAGCGGGAAAGCGCGATACGAACTTCAACCTTTAAATTTCGGAGTATAAGGCGAGGAGTGTCTATTCGTGTAACCGACTACTGTAGGTACCGTATTTAAAATGACGCTAAAAAGTTAATACTCCCACAATGATCGTGTTCCTATTCTAGCTATTTAAATTACAGTTACCCGTACTATTAAAATTTACTTAAACAAACATAAACATAATATAGCGATAAGACCGCCTATTGTGTACTTTGTTCTTTGATTCTTTATTGTTTTGTACGGATTTGTGCTGTTCAATAAAGAGTATTTGTATTGTATTGTTTAATATGTTAAATATTATTTACAAAGATCTAAAAATTTAGATATAAAAGAGAAAAAAAAACCTTAAACAACTTAATCTAATTATAAATACCTATATTTACAAATATCGCCCAGACTGTTGCCATTGGGCATATTGCAGGCTGCGTTTCCTCTTTAGATAAGATAGCAATATGTACCTATGCGTTGCCCGAGGAAAGAGCTAGAACCTTTGGATTTTGTTAACTTTTTTTTAATGATCCTCACCCGTATAATAGAAAAGTACCTAGCTACTAGACTGCTATAATACTTAAACAGTAGGTATAAATTAATTGATGGCTCGCGCAACTGCCGCATTATTAAAATAAACAATAAAATGCTTCAATATGTCATCAGTTTGATCAATCTTGTAGGAACTTTCTTTTATACGTTTTCTATCTTTCTTGTGGGACTTTTCAAGTGAGTTTTTAATTGACATTAGATGCAAAAGTTAGAAGCTACCTCTATTTTTTGACTAGGTGGCGGCAGCAGAAAAACCTCAAAACGCTGTTGTCTGGGGCATCACCGTATCAGTGTTAGACTGTGGCAAGCAGGCTTCTAAGTGGTTTAACAGGTAAAACACATACTTACTATGTTTAAAATTAGATTTGAATAAGTACCATTGTACTTTAATATAATTCCATTTTTACCATAAACTTTACGTTTTGCAGACTACTGAACAAACCTGACATCAACTTCAAATTAGTGTACTACGCGTCTCAAAAGCCACGCCAGTTGAAACTCAAGCATAATTTCTTCAAATATACGAAGAATGACACTGTAAGTCTTACAGCATATCCCATTTTAGCTTTCCTATTTGTACATACCTATTAGGACCGGCATAATGTCCTCTTCTGGCTTTAATACCCATTCCCTGTGTAATATGCATAGTCAGATAAAATGATGAGAATGATGTACACCTACCTATTAATCGGTCGAAAAAGTCATAGAAAAAGACTCAGGATCTATATCTTGCGTGCGTTATTTGACCGAGAAAATAGTTGATAACCAGTCGCATCGTCGCCCTCGGTGGGTCCAGTGCCTGAGAAAGGCGACTCAAAAAATTCGATGAAAAACCTTTAACGGGACTATTTAATTTAACTAACCCAACCTGTTGAAATTTTCTAAAACATTTTTAACACCTTTTATTATTTGTTCCCTAGGGAGCGTTAGGCGATGAAATCTCATTTAGCTTGATGAACGAGGCCTCCGTTCAAGAGCTGAACTCGCGGCTGAAGACTACTCAGGTCTCGCCGCTGCTGTTCCGCGCCAACTTCCTGATCGAAGGAGCGGTGCCGTTTGACGAGGACACGTGGAACTTCATCAAAATTGGGGACAACGTGTTTGAGAATATACAACCTGCGCTGAGGTAATAGTTAAGTTATGTATTGTTATGTTTGACAGTACCAAAAATTGAAAATTTATTTTTGCAAATTGGCCGCCTAGGGCTCTTTTACATGTCTTTTTCGAAACTACCAGCGCATTCGGAAAGACCATCATTGCCAAGAAGAATGCGCCACAAGAAACTTGGTAGAAAGTTATTTTTTCATACTTCCATATATTCAGTATTATTTAACCTGGTGTTAGCGGCTGAACTCCCGACTATGTTTGTTCGGTGCAAATCTTGCAAGTCGCATTCGACCTACTTCTAGTGGTTTATTGGTTTTGATAAGGTTACATATATACAGAATGTATGACAATGTAAGTAAAGTGAACATTAAAGCTTGTTTTAAAAATTAAATATTTTACTAGGTACCTATTTAATTATCATGACTTATCTTTTTCAGATGCTTGATGACCACCGTCGAACCGGAAACTGGAGTTCGCTACCCAACAAACGAACCGCTACAAGTTTTGAGAGGGTATGCAGGTTTAAAGTAAAACAGGCCATGAAAATTGACAGGTTAACCAAATCCCCTAAGACTACCGTACATGAGTACATACAACATTGCTGCTATGTCTGAATCTGAAACAAGGATTCTATCCGAGCGGTCCTTTGTAGGTGTCCGGGGAGGATTCTCAAGGCCGCATGTTGTAAGGAGTACTATATCGGAGTGAACGTTGCAGTCGCCACTTTATGCATCCGTGACGTCCCACTATGGCCAATGGGAAATGCGTGTGGTATTAAGTCCACCTTGGGAGAGCTCCACATACCCGTTGCCTCTAACGCAGGGAGGATAAAAAAACCTGTCGAAAAAGTCTGGCCATCCTCATTTGCAGTCTACTTTGGGATAGTTTATGTTACATCATGACGCTAACTAAGGTAATGTAATGATTATTTCAGGTATCGCGAA
The DNA here is from genome assembly GCA_949127965.1 of Pandemis corylana. NCBI lineage: Eukaryota > Metazoa > Arthropoda > Insecta > Lepidoptera > Tortricidae > Pandemis > Pandemis corylana. Next base: position 7,225,224 of record OX421868.1, read on the forward strand.
ATCGAAGATCCAGTGCTTCGCCGGAAGGAGGGCAACGCGCCGCGTCTCGGCGTGCAAATGGCGCTGCGATCCCCTGTTGGCGGACACGTATCGCAGGGCGACGTCGTTTATGTTGCTTAGAACAGTCCTAAAGTTCCCAAAGTACACTAGAGACCAGAGTTTTCACCGTTGCGAGATTCCATTGAAACCGTCAATATTATTTGTTTTTCTGGTTTCCGATGATAAAATGAAAAAGTTGCCGACGCCTGCCATACAGCTAAATCATAGATCTGTATTTTTAGTAGGTAGGTATGAGGTTTCCTTAAACGGATATGGATACCTAAGCACGAAACGCCGCTCTTGGTGCATATTTGGCATATTTGCGTCCGAATTGATTATTATTACATACCTACTTAAGCGACACGCGAATGATATAGTAATCTGGTTGCTTAACAACTGTGTGTCTATTTAATGATTGGATGTGCGTTGGCAACTTTTCCTGCTCATAACATAAGGACTAAAGTCTTAAAATCCGCAGAAGAAAAACACAGCAGCTAGGTTATTAAAAAAAAACCTAATAAATAAGCGCTTGCTTACCTAAGTATCTCTCAAACTCGTTTGTTTTGATTCTCTTGTAGTAGGCAAGGCTCCAGAGTCCAGATGCTAAAACATTTTGTTAGGCCTGTACTATTTATATATACTTACTAGCTGACCCGGCGAACTTTGTTCCGCTTTAAATTTGAAAAAATCCTTTGTAAGTGCATCTTTATACTAATCAAGGAATAATGTGTAGGCATGCTAAATTTAATGTCTGTAGCTTTATTAGTACAACATTTTGGAATTTTCCAATCCCGTGGGAAAATCGGGATAAAAAGTATCCTATGTCCGTCTCCGGTTCTAAGCTACCTTCCTACCAATTTTTAGCCAAATCGGTTAAGCCGTTCTTGAGTTATAAGTAGTCGTATTTTTATCCCGTGGGAAATTTGAAAAATTCCTTTGTAAGTGCATCTTTATACCAATCAAGGAATAATGTGTAGGCATGTTAAATTTAATGTCTGTAGCTTTATTAGTACAACATTTCGGATAAAAGTATCCTATGTCCGTCTCCTGGTTCTAAGCTACCTCCCTACCAATTTTCAGCCAGATCGGTTCAGTCGTTTTCGAGTTATAAATAGTGTAACTAACACGACTTTCTTTTATATATATATATAGATGTATTTAAACCAAAATAAAGTGACAATATTTATCTGAAGTTTTATTACTGTATGCCTACGCGAGTAAATTATGATGATAATGTTGCGCAAGGGCACAGCTAGTAGCGCATTATGTCAACAAGGGTCACCTCACAACTCTGACGCTATTGCGTTATGAATGGTCTTGTCCTTGGAGGCCTACTATGCAGGAACTTATAAGGAATTTATAAATTTGAAGAATCCATCCATGATAGGAGTTAAAAATTACATCTACATTTTTTCATGAAAGGTGTACAACCGTTTTGATTGGAAGTACCCAACCGTGAACATGTAAATAGTAGGTATTACTTCATTCGTAAATATAGAAACCCCGCGAGTATAGCAACACAAGCGCGCACAGCGCCGCCAGCCCGCCGCCAGTGATAAAAAACTTTATGCTAATTACTTGTATCGTGTCTACGAGTTGGGACCACGTCATGACAAACTACGGTACGTTTTAATATCAATATCGATATAAAATCAAATTTTAAAGTACCAAAGTGTACGATTTTTATTTTCATTTTTGTAAGGTTATGTTGTGCTAACAGCGACTATATATCTATAGGTACTGTAAACAAACAGTTAGACGTTTATCGGTGGTATTTTTACAGCTAGACAGAGAGCAATCAACTAGTTTAAGAACAGAAAACAAAATCTAAATATTATGTAGGTACTACGATTAACGATTGTTAATTAGCGATTTTGATACTTAACATCGTGTTCATCAATCATTATTGGTTAGTAAGTTATCAGTTTATTTTCGGCTAATACATTAAGTAAACAAATTCGCACCAGAAAGTTTCATACTGCATAGCAAATTCGGTACAAAATTTACTAGGCAGGTTAATGTAAAATTAAGGTTTCACAATTAAATAGTAATTTGCGTCCAACGTTCATTACGTTATTCAACTCAATTGTTATTCAACACGAAACCGAAATGCTGAATTATGGCCATATCCTCAGTAACGGTTTTTTAAATCCTGTCTTTATTGGCTTAGTTAATTTAATTATTAACACAAACGAAGCCAATCAAACACCGAGTGCGAGTGGTGTTTTGTTATAAAAATGATATAAGGTACTTATTTGATAACGGCTAGTTGTAGCGAGTTTCTTATCTCAGAACTCCTACCTAAGTAGGCACACATTATAATTATAATAGGCAGCATATCAACTGTTTATAAACATTACTAAACATTACTGCGGCTATAGCAATAATAATAATTAATGAAATGAAATTAGCTCCAGCTCTGACTAGTCCTCGAATACAGAAAAATAGCCCATCATCTAACAATTAAAATTTAAATGACTGAACTAAGTACTGGAGACTGGAGCTGCCACAGCACTAATGTTGGCACCACCGCCCACTTTGCATTTGGATCCAATTATTTAACAATAACATTTGACATACTCCAGCTCCTTACGCAACGGCGGCGGCCGTCACTGCCGGTGTGCTCGGAAGCGCATACTGTGCTTACTCTATTTACAAGAACAAGACGAGAATACCCACCGATTGGAGGCAAGTCGGCACTCTTGACAAGATCTACACGTATCCTATCAAGTCATGCGGCCCTGTTATACTAAGCAGTGCAACGTGCGAAACTTTAGGCTTGAAAGATGGCTGGCTGAGAGACAGGTTCGAAAACGCACTTTTAAACAAATAAAGAATAGGTAACCTTCAAGAGATTTAGCGTTAAATTGTCTTTATCTTTTCAGATTTCTGATGATTGTAGATGAAAAAAGCAATTTCGTCACTGCTAGAGCGTATCCGGAGCTCCTATTGATTGAACCGACTATAAGGAATTCTATTCTTACGTTAAAACACAGAGACATGGAGCTGGTACACGTCAACTTGGCTGAGGTGAGGTTCGGCATCTACAGTCAGCGTCATATTATCGTAATGGTCTAAGTGGTCAAACATATCGGAAAAGGCTCTTACTTGACGTACAGGCATGTACCGATATATTTGGACACTTTTGCCGTAACGATATGACGCTGAGTGCACAATATGACAATACTAATTGCGATTAGCAATGGACGAAAGCATTTTGTCCGTCCTACCTATGAGTTCATCTCGGATTTTGGATTATCCATAGTTATCAACCATCTCTATTATTTTCGTCAAAGAGAGAGAGATGAGACGAAAGCTGAAAACATTTTTAAAAGTACTTAGGGCTTTTGAAACATGGGAGCCTCACGTTCCTGAGAGCGATGTTTCTGAACACCGAAGATATTAAAACATTCTAACTTTCACTGTAGGTGATCGCCTTGGCCACCCCAAAGACTGCTACCGTCTGGGGTGATGCAGTACCTGTATTGGATTGCGGATGGGAGGTCTCAGAATGGATTTCCAGGTAAGAGCTCTCTTACAATCAGTTTCTTATAAAAAATCTACTATTTGAAATCGAAATACGATATTTACTTACTTTCATTAATCGAAAAAGTAGGCCACCAATCAATGTTTAGGTACTTATCAAAAGGCGTATGTAACAAATAAAGAAAATAACCATTAAAGCATAATTGGCCTAATTACCAGGTAGTTATATTTCCTCAGTACTTATCAGTTAAGGAATGATAAAAAGCAGCATTCAAAATCCAATTAAATTTTTAGGCTATTGGACCGCTCGTCTGTTAACTTTCGCTTGGTCTACTATGCGTCTCAAAACCCGCGGACTTTAAGAGCCACCACCAACCCAGCTTACAAATTCACGAAAAAGGATACGGTAAGACAAACCTTATTTATGATAGGTATAATTTTCTATTCGTTGTATCGCATATCAGCATATGGTACCTAAGTAGGTACATGTCTGCGAATGAGCTGTTCAGTCCCAGTGCAACTCCTTCACGGCACATTCACGGGCGAGATTAGTTTAGATAATCACGCAGATAGTACTCAGGATAATAGGTTACGTAGCTACATTCCTAGACGTGGTACTACTAAGTTTTTGTAACAAGATCAAGATATTAATTCCCGCTTTCACCCCCTGAACGCACAAGTGGAAATTATTATACAATTCTGTGTTTTTAAACACCTCACTTGTACCTACCTACCCTTTCAATGTAATTCGGTAACACGCTAACATCGCACACCACGTCAACGCCGCGGCTTCTTTTTTAATACTTATATGACAATAAATGTTATCGGTTAGATTTGCTATATTCCAGGGTGCTCTACCAGATGAGACTCCTTTTAATATGATCAACGACGCTTCCGTGGATGAACTAAACACACGTCTAGATCCCGACTGCCGCGTGACACACCGCTCCTTCCGACCTAACTTCCTGGTCAAAGGCCCTCAACCCTACGATGAGGATAAATGGAAGTTCATCAAGATTGGAGAGAACGTGTTCGAGATACTGAAACCTTGTGGAAGGAAAGTATCGGCTAAGTCGAAAACAGAAGAATTATTTTTTAAATTAACAGCATCACTCGAGAATACCATTCGAAAGTGGTAAAAAATTGTGTATTTCTAACAAAACTACAGCTCAAGTAGTTATTGACACGAGATTAGAGTCAAAGACATTGCTACTCAACTCTATTTCAAAATTCAGCTTAAGTTTTCATCTTTGTTTGTTGTTATTTTTATTTTGTGTTATGGTCAAACAAATTGCATTGGTACAAAATAAAACTGCCGCTCTTATTAAATTTTGCATTAGTTAACAATAATTTAGGGATGTCATTTTTCTACTTACATTTTCAGTACAATGTTTTAACGCTTTTGAGTGATAATTTTACAGAAGTCAAAGATAATCCCTCCTCAAAATTCATAGTTTTCAGTCGGCTTTGTGTTACTGAATAGAGAGTTGTATAAGTATCAAGTATGAAAACTGGAGGCTACTCCGAAATCCGAAGCTCGTACCATACCGTCTCTCATTCTCCTATCAATGATTATTAGTGTGCGGAACGGCAAGAAACGATCATCGGAATAGGCCTGATGATTCGTAATTTGCTTTCACTAATGCTGAAATTACAATATTCTAAAGCTAAGAGCTGTATGAGATTCGTGTATAAATTTAATAATAATAAATTTGTAGGTGCATTCTGACTACGATTGATCCAGAGACTGGAGTTCGCAGTACGAAGACTGAACCACTGAAAACTTTGAAGACGTAAGTTTTTGCAATTAGTTTTAATACTTTTATTCGACAATGATCTCTTTCGTACAAACCTTAAACTAGTAAACTACCTACTAAACTTAACGAAACTAAAGATATAAAATATTCATAATTTCGTTAAAAGGTTTTTTTAGGTTAAATATGCTGCTACATACATACAGAGCAATAATTTATTCATTCCCATTTTTTGGGTTTTTGTTATTTTTTATGTAGTTCAAGATGACGATTACCTACTTTTTGTTTAATTTAAAAGTTTCACCTATACCTACTTTGTTTTTTTTAGCATTAGACAGTAGGTAATATCCAGTGAAGGAATTTAAATCCCTACCCACCACGGAACCTTTGTAAGCGTCGTAATGATTTGTAAGCGAAAATTTCAGGAATCATGTTATATTATAGGTGATGCGGCTAGCAACCCATCACTATTTTGATTCCCCTTTCCACCTATACGCCCACAATCATGCTAAACGTGGCCTTAAGGTTTTGTTACCTTAGGTTCTGTCTACCCCATAAGGGATAAAGATGTGATATATGTATGTGTGTCGTAACGATTTTCCTTATTAAGTAATGCGATGGCGTTTTATGTGAAGAGGTTCCGTGGTGGGTTGGGAATTGACTTCCTTGACTGTAACATTACACCCCGAGGGTGGTGGAATAAATAATGTCTCAGGTAGCAGGAACTTGTCGCACGAGCCACAGGCGAGGGCGATAAACATGTGACCTGAGGCTTTTTTATCACCGCCCGAGGTGTGTACACAGTTTAACGTCTTCCCTTCCTTCCGTTTGCTAAAGTAACAGACACTGTATGGGTAACCTAGTAGGTAATTAGAAAACTTGATATATTGCCAGATACCGTCAGATCGAAGATCCAGTACTGCGCAAGTCGGCAGGCTACTCACCGCGCATGGGTTTGCAGTTGACGCTGCGTACGCCACCCGGCGGGATAGTCTCGCTCAACGACCCGGTCTATGCTGCCTGAGAATTCAACTAATTTTCCCAGAGCTGATAGAGTACGTATTTGAAGCAAAATAAAAACTTGTACAATGCTTCCTTTATGATATCTAAACTCAAAATCACACGCCTGGCTATAGGAGTAGAGTGGGGCTTAACCAACCCTTCATTTGCATCTGACATTCTGGAACACTTAGCCCTGGCAAGTATGTCTCACCGAAATTACCTGGCTTTATTAATTTAGTAATCAGTTAATTTCGCTGACTGAAAAACTTAAAGCCGCACAAAGAAACACATGTGTATTTAAAAATTCAAAGATCCATTTAGCTCCAACACCCAGCCAAATCTAGATTATTCTTTTAAAATATCATAAAGGAGGTATTGTGCGAAATTTTGTGCAGCCTCAAATACCTACTCTAAAATGTCTGCCAGTTGTCCTTTTTACAAACAACACTAACGGAAAAGTAGCGTAGAAGCTCGAGTTACGAACAGTTTTAACGGGAAATCGTTCCCATCATTGATAAGTTAATTTCGAAACTGATAAGTAATAACCTATGGCGTTTATTTATTTCCATACACGAGCAGCAAATTTACCAAGCAACAACAGCTGCAAGCTCTAGAAAGTCGATAAGTGTCTTGATTTCATTATTTTATTATTAAAACACGAAAAAGAACTTAATGTAGCGATGCTAACACTTTGGGTGGTTTGGAAAATAAACAAATAAAATGACTTACTGAATAGTTTATTTCGTAATGATATCAAATGCGTATTATCTGCGCTGCTATGTTCCGTGTGTCAGCGTCCACGTTGACAAGCAACCGCGCGAATGTGCCTCCTCCTGTGCCCTTTGTCAGTCGCTCGGGATTTATAACTGTGGAACCGTTCACCTCCTGTAGACAACAAGATCACTATAAATGTCAACAGTGTATTTTCAATTAAGGCAAATACAGAGAACATATAGAACAGAACAAATATAGATTTAAAAGTAATTAGTATTTTATTTTCTAATGTGGCTTGTACAGGGAGTCTTTTATTACGGTACTTGGACGCTTCATACCGAATTGACCCATGGCACCAATACCAATCTAACCTGCTTGATCATAAATTCTTGTTAAGCTTTTGCTAACTAACGTTCGTAACTTTTATGAATAAGGGGATAGTCTTCTTCTTACGTTTATGACATGAGCTACGCTCTCATTGAAGTAACCGCCACTTTGTTCAGTTTCAGTCAGTCGCTATACATACTTTCTGATACTCTTGCCATAACGTGATCAAAATAGGTCAATCTAGGCCTTCCTCTGTCTGCTTTCCGACAGTACAGTAGGCGTGTTAGCGTGTTGTGCCTACTGTATTAAAATAACAATCAACTAAGGCTATTTTTGAAACGGTGTCAAAAGGTTCATGTTTTTCCTCACCTTGACAAAATATCTGAAGTTGGAGGGTAGGATGAGCAGGTGCGGCGAGCGCGGCAGCTGCGCGTGCGCGGCCCACAGCGCGGCGTCCACCGGCTGCGCCAGCGGCGGCCACAGCGGGCAGTAGCATTGCTGGGAAAGCACGTGACCTGCTAGTCGGGCTAACTTGTCACCCCCAGTGCCCCTGCGGACATCAATAAAATAAACAGATCAGAACGAGGCTTTGTCAAGCAGTTGGTCAAGTGGTCCGGCGTGGTGCTGGCTTAATACAACGTCAGCCTGGCATAGTCAGTACAGTCTGTGCCAACAAGCCAGTAAAATAATTAACGAATCCACCCACTTAATATTGTCACTACATAGTATAAAACAAAGTCGCTTTCCACTGTCTGTCTGTCCCTATGTATGCTTATATCTTTAAAACTACGCAACGGATTGTGATGCGTTTTTTTAAATAGTGATTCAGGAGGAAGGTTTACATCTATTCTATACTTCTATGCAGACGAAGTCGCGGGCAAGAGGCTAGTTCTACAAAAAACACGAGAAAATAATGATTGCAGGACAACAAAGGCGAACTTATCCCTAAAAGGTATTTCTTCCAGTTAACATTCGAACGGTTGAGAGGACATATTGAGCAAGAGAGCAAGTCAAGATTATTTGCTGGCACGCCTTGTAATTTGTTTATACAGGGTGTCCCAGAAAGTAGAGTCAAGCGAAAGTCCTGACGTAGAGCAACTCAAGGGGCATCCGAATCACCCCCATGTATGTTCCGCGATTTTTCGTAGTTTAGGAGTTATGGTCTTTTTCACATTTTCTATTAATCTACGACCACGGAGACAGTTTTGCTCACTCTGACTTATTAAGGACTGACGGATTAAGGATAAGGAAGCAATAAATAGCAATATTTCAAAATAAGGTACACTCACAGAGATATTTCTTCCTGGCTAATCTGCATGAGGACATCGGTGCTGGTAACCCCGACGACGATTCCATTAATGTTGAGCGTGCAGGGGTCAGGCACGAACTGGACGTGAGGCAGCTTTCTACGACTCGAGTATGGCGGAGACGGGTATATGTTTAGGTGGAATGCATCTTTGTAACTCGAAACTATGTAAAGTTTGGTATACGGACTGAAAAAAAATGATTATTTCAGTGAGTTTTGATGTTTTGTCTAGGCTAAGTATACGGGTATGAATAATGTTCGAACCAATTCTTTATTAAGTACTACATTGGATCAGGTTTAAAAATTCAGTCTGAGGGAGCACGATAAGGAGGGGATCTTTCCTTTCCACTGCTGAGGTACCTATCGGTTATTTAATCTCCATTTCACACGTGACAAATTATGTAATCGATGCATTTCCTTATTCCGGCAAAAACGATACTGCGAACACAGTGAAGTATTTCACAACACGTTTACCGTGCGCGTAGTTTTAATAGCTCTTCATAATCATAAAATATTGTATAAGGAAAAAGGATCTCGCACGGTTTCGTTCAAGTCACATGCCTACATAGAGGTTGTAGTTATCGGATATTTTGAATCAGCAGTATTTTACTTGCCTTTTATGAATCACAACCCACCTTATTGTATGGATTTCTGCTAAACTATCCATTAGCTTGTCAAACAAAGACTTATAAGTCTCTGCGAGTGAATTGTCTTTTGTTTTGGGATGGTCCGCGTCCACAAAAGGCCCCGTCATAATTACAACATGAGGTTTATGAGTCGTTATGTAAGTAACAAAATCTTTCAATGGCTCATACGCCAAATTGTCTGAAGTAGTGTATGGGCCAGCCACGGCGACCATCGACATGGTACCTGAAATAAGATAACTTAATTCTTATTTCAATAAACGTTCTTAAAATGCAACTTTCCTTACACACACACAGTCATGACTGAATAGTAACGTTACGATCCCTCTAAATACCTACCTTCTAACGTATTGTTCAAGTCTGCTCTATGATCTGGTAATGGTAGAGAGCCATCACAAAAAACTTCTTGAGCTAAAAACTTGTCTCCTCGAGGATTAAAGCCTCGCATCACCACCACTTGTCCGGGGAACAGGGAGTATTGTTTCAAACTGTAGCAAGATAATGTCCATTGATTAACTTGTACGAGAGCACAGTATAAACCAGTACCTAAGTAGGTAAGGTAATCCACATTCAATGCACCGTATTTGCAGCAACACCTCGCCAGCGACCGCCTGATCAACCCCATTCTCACCTGTTTTCACGTCATTGATAAGACCATGGTGAAAAGGATGTCATGTGGCTATACTTCAAATACACTAGGTACACTATTGTTTCGTTAAAAAATACCAATTGGTCAAGTTATGAAATTTTGATACATACATAGCTACATACATCAATCATCATTATCCTTTTGGGTTACGGGTCGCCCCTAGAGGCCTAGTCCCAATTGAATACTTAGTACATCACTATCAAAGACATTATTTGCTCACAAAATTACAATTACTCGATTTATTAACCTAACTTTCAATCAGTACCTATTAGCCCGGGGCCCCACCTCACGAAGCGCCCCTGACGCCATGTTTGTACTCCGTTAACACTGACAAATCAGGAGACACTGGGTGACCGGTTAGCACTTACTTATCTAAGTCTACGGGCACTGATTGACTGAGAGACTTGTCCCAAGTGCCCTGCAGCACCACACTTTTTGGATTGAGCCGCGCATCCGCGTCACACTGTATCCGACCCGCCACTGCTACATCTATCTGAAATATTCACAAATAATGGAAATCACGCAATCCGACACGATTAACCAAACCAGGCGTCAGTCAGTTTGCTACGAACCTGCGTTTTGCGCCGAACAGAGCTAGTTTCTGTAATGCCTGCCTTCTTCACGATACAGCGAGATATGTAACTTATGTGGTTGTCATAAACGCTGGCCTTTTCGTGTAGTAGTTCAAATCCAAATCTACGGTAGACTTAAATTTAAAACTGATGTTGAAGTTTTTGGTTAGTATATTGTTTATTAAATCAACATCAAATTCGAAATTCAGATTTAAAAAAAAAGACAAAATTTAAATAAAATAAATAACATTTATTTTTGCAAATTGGCCGCCAAAGGCTCTTTTATGTCTTTTTTGAAACTACCATCTACCGTCTGCTGATATCATGTGGTTCTTCACAAGAGATGCGCGAGGAAACACAGTGACAAATCACAGAAGCATTTCATTGCGTGGGTGGCTATGAAGTTAACGAGTACCAAGTAATTATAGCGACGCAATGTACCTCACTAGCACAATCCTTCCCGCAGCAGTATGTATTGTTCTAATCTGAATCGCACGAAATCGAATTTTAAATTAGAACAAGTTTTAAAACAATTTCAATAACAAGAAGAGCTAGACTTAGTAGAAGTATGTAGGTAGAAGGCTTACTGCCCAGCACCGGTATCGTAATCAAAATGAAAGCCAATATACAAAACAAAAGAGCTTTCACGTAATTAACGGTGATAAGTGATAACATCATAGGTTGACTCCCTCCAGCCTTACAATGCATTAAACCGTCAGTTTCAATCCATACTTAACTTACACAGCTTTCGTGTACAAATCCCCATCGTCGTTCGGTACTTGCGTGACGTTGAGTTTCAAGTCATCATTAGGGCCGTTAGGCTTGGCGATGACTTGCAATAATTTGTCTTCCCCGTAGCTGTGTACTACGGAGCCGGCGTTCGTTCTCGCACTGTACTTAGAAGACACACCGCTGGAAACAGGCACACGTAGTCATTTAAACTTTTTGTTTGATAACACTTATTTTACGATCAGTAAATTATTATTGCAGTTGGTGAAGACGAGAAGATGACCAGATATCTAAATTTTATCACGATATTTTATTACCTAAGTTTTATTTTTCTTCAAGAGTATTTGGGTGAATAGCTGTAAAATTGGATTTAACATTCTAGCAGCTCTACCGCGCAATCATTCAAGTCCCAAAGAGTCCTTATGATTAAATACATGATAAATAGTAGTTACCCAACCAACTAAAACTATTCATTTTATTTACCAGGTATATACAACCATTGCTCCCTTGAAACTATCGAATACTAGCTGTTCCCAGAGTGGTCTTCAAAAATTCGTTCATCGTTATCTTGTGTGAACTATGCAATTTTTAGGGATTAAAAGCTATCCCACCCGACTTCATCACACACGAAATTTCATCCAAATTCATCCAGCCATTTTAGCGTGAATGAGCAACAAACATGCAACCGCACAAACTCGTCAAACTTTCGTATTCGTAACGTTAGTAGGATTACTATGCACGGATAAATCTATAATTAAAAAAGAATCGTCGAAATGTATGTACGTGCATAACTTCCAAACGACTGCACCGACTTGGATAATTCTTTTTTAGTTACGATTTTTACTGTTTGGACAAGGTTAGTATAAAATAAAACTTTGAAAAACAAATACTGGAACGGGGGCGAAGCCGCGGGCAACAGCTAGTTTACAATAAATCAGTTTTTGATGAATATTTCATACTTAATATAAGTTATTTTGGCAGACTTTCATCCAACCTAATATTAAGTATATTGTCCAAAAAAAGCTTCCCAACCACTACCTACTGCACCGACTTGGATAATTCTTTTTTAGTTACGATTTTTACTGTTTGGACAAGGTTAGTATAAAATAAAACTTTGGAAAACAAATACTGGAACGGGGGCAAAGCCGCGGGCAACAGCTAGTTTACAATAAATCAGTTTTTGATGAATATTTCATACTTAATATAAGTTATTTTGGCCGACTTACATCCAACCTAATACTAAGTATATTGTCCAAAAAAATGGTCCAAGTGGTTTGCAAATTTTGAAGCGGACAACTTGCATAGTCACTTGCCAAAAATTAAATAAGTGTTTGATAAAAAAGGGACAAATACAATACACCCAGCTAACACTTTATTTACTTACATCTTAGGAGAGTATGTAGCTGGATCTATTTCACTTTGATGGCTTGAAACTAAACCATTTTCCACCTTTACCCTCTGAAACAAATAAATGCAGAGATTCACGCGATCACTGTATGATAAATATTGCACACAATTCCATTACCAATGAGCGGATGTGCAAATAAATATGTAATTGTATGGGTAAATAATGAATTTTTGACTAGTCATTACTAAGGTAGGTTCTTTATTTATTGTGTGAATTTTCCTCAAGTTTTTTTAACACAAAAAATTATAATCTTTCCTAAATATATGATGGCCAATTTAACATGCATTATGAAATATTTAGAGATATTGACTTTTTGAGCAGTGCAGTGCAGGTATATCACATGAAGGACAATTAATCAAAAGAAGTCGCCCACCTTACTCGTAAAAAAATATGAACCTCTAACAACTAAATTAATGTTTTGTCTACATCTGGCAAAGGTAAATTTCCAAATACCGGATAAGGACACACAAGTGTTAAGTTAATTACGCAATCTCAAATAGTATTTATGGAAAAAGAGTTTTAAGTCTAAATGGTCATCTAAGTAAATAATAACAGTCAGGCATTTCATCTTAAATTTGCAAGACTGCATACAAACAAACCACCTAAACATGACATTACATAAGTACACAACACTATTATCGGATCAGAAGTTCCTACCCTCACTTACTGTTTGACAGAAAGAAATTTTTGGCCTCTGGTTATACTTATTAGTTAGTTAATATTTATTAAACAATAGTCACTGAAACACTGAGAAATCCCCATAAATAATAAATACATTCTAAACTAGTTTCATAAAAAACATGATGCAGTGTAATACATAGTGTGTTATGTGTAGTGCGGTGTAGTGTATTCTTTATATTTGTACAATAAAGCACTTACTCACTCACTTAATACATAATTTATATTGTAGTCATCAAAAATTAATAATAATAATATACCACCAGCACCTTTATTAACTGCTTCTCTAACTAAAATGTATGTGAGTAATATAATATTACAAATTCCATATCTTTTGATAAACAGGGCCTCTAATGGATCAACTAGGATACTCAATGCAGAATACAAAACAATCCACAAATTGTCCACACATGCCCATTCTCTTATATTGAACAATAATACAACCATAATCTAACAGCGCAGAGTGAGTTGATGGCTGCAGACGAGTATGGATCTAGTCATGGTATGCACAACACGAACTAGAAACATACTTGCCCACAAATATCATCAAGTCATCTAAATAAAATACTATCCTGTAATGACTCTGCATGTATTCACCGATGTTCTGTCAATGAGCATTCAATGAGTGTAGATCTAGTCACAGATGAAAACTGTGCCACTAGATTCATACCCATTCAGTGCAAATAGACCTCAAGTAGACGTAGTAGCTTGTTCTGAAATATCATCCTTAAAACACATTTTACAATCGAAACCTAACCCCAAGAATTAGTAACCAGAGGCATTCACTTGTACTTCTTATGTAATAGATCCAAACTCTTGCTTGACTCTCAAAACAGGATAATATCATCTACCTATACAAATTTAAATTCTCAAAACAGACCTAGATATAGGATTTTATAAAATACTAGTTTAGTACTGATCATTTAAAAAAAAAGAAAATCAAAATACAAATACTGCAACAATCATCTAAAAAAATCCAATGAAATTATTAAGATTTGTAACCAAGTTTTTTATGTACTTATGCCTGTAGTAGCAGCTCTCTCATTCTAACATTTGGTTCCCATAATAAGCAGACAAGGATAGCATGACATTTCAATTACTTCCACAAGGTTAACTTATTACAAAGAAATAATAAACCAACAAAATAACATACCTTTGGTGTTGCAGACATGTATTCAGATAGGACTTCATTATCTGGTCTGAATGTGTAGGAAATATATTGAAAAACATGAACTCTTAAGTGCACATAACCCTCACTTTAAGTCTTTAAAACATTGAATACATTATGTTAAGTAAGCCATAAAGTAATAAAATATCGCTAGAACACGTGGAACATGTGAACAAAAAGGATACTGTGAAACTACGGACGCTTTGTACGCAGAGAGACTTGAGCCGGTACTTGATCTAGCATCTTTAACGGGCGCGCTCAGGCGATCCGCCCGCTTGGAAAATTCCTTTCTCTCGAGTGAATTCAAAGTTTCCAAATTCGGAGGAGCGCCGTTTAAATTTGTCAAACTGAACGCCATCCATAGTTCAACAAAAGTTTCCTCATCAACATCATATTCTCTGCACAAACTCACACCTATGAAATACAAGTGAATAATGAAACAACCTTGAACAGTCATTTTCTTAGCGGCACAAGTCATACAAACAGTCGAGTAATGCGGGTTTGGAGTAGAGGTGACCACTATAGAACCGATTGTGGGTAATTAATTGAGTACTTACATTTGCATAAAACTTCTTTCTGTACGTCTATACCCAGAAACTGAAATTGCTCGGTCAGCAACTCTTCGGTAGCCATTTTCTGTAAATTTGAGAGTGAATGAAGGAACCAAGCACGGCAGAAGACCGCCAATCAAAAAGTTTGCGTCAGAAAGTTTTCACCATAGACAAGCCAAACCAAGCTCTAAGTTATTATACTCTTTGCGAGGTATCCAAAGCCAATCTAGAGTAAGAACTAAACTAAAATCATACGAGAGTGATACCGATTCGATAGCGATTGACGATTAATTAAATACAATCGAGTGAAAAATAAAATAATCGAATGCCGAGTAATAGATGTGAAGTACTGGCATAAAAATACTTATTTTACATTGGTGGAAATTCAAAAGATGTGTCAGGAAGACTTTTTTTAAGTAAAAATACTGAAAAATACAAAACTTAAATTCTGCTAAAATTTATTCGAATTGTTGTACATCATGAATACATTACTATTTCCGATTATTCCTCGAGTAAGTATTTAAGCCCATTTAAATACAAATAATTAGGTACCTACTTCACGTTGAATGGATTGGTAACGGTCTGCATTCTATTCCTATTAAATACATTTTAGTTACAAGGTACTTACTTTTACTTGTACTAATTAGAATCAAATATATTATGTGGGTAGGTAGGTATAAATCAGAAATAATGTATCTACCCACTTAGCTGGTTGATACAAACTGTCCATTCCAATCCATTTTAACAAATTCATATAAATACTAGTTGTTGTCCGCGACTTTATCTGCAAAGAATTTGTTTATCGCTGTCCCGCGGGAACTACGCGATTTTCCGGGATAAAAAGTAACCTTTGTGTTATTCCAGACCATAATTTGTCTCTGTTCCAAATTTCATCCAGATCCGTTAAGCCGTAGGTACTGGCGTGAAAGAGTAACAAACATGCATACATCCTCACAAACTTTTGCATTTATAATGTTAGTAGGAGTAGGATTAAACATTAAGTACCTACTTAATAATCGTAGTATGATCGTTACAAAATTTCGTGAAATAATAAGTATGATCCTTCAACGTGGGATTGTGTGGGAATTTAGATGAAATTGGTACATACACACACAAATCACGTCTTTCTCCCTTACGGGGTAGACAGAGCCTAAGGTGACAAGACCCAAAGGCCACGCTTAGCATGATTGTGGGCGTATAGGTGGAAAGGGGAATCAAAATAGTGATGGGTAGCTAGCCGCATCGCCTATAAGATTCCTATGCCCATTCCCTCGATGGACTTTTACCATCTGCGCGGGAGGAGAAGCAACTGGTACATTATATGTTTTTTCTTTACTCCCAGACCAGCATTACTCTCTCTTTACTCCAAGAAATTGGTTTGTTTACAAAAACGTAAAAATGGTTTGGAATGGAGAATACCTAGACAAGACAAATTTGGTAAGAATCGCAGCGGTGGCGAATGATGATGATGATGATGATGACTCATCCGTGACAACGTGTAGTCAGAGACAGGTTTAATTGTGTATTATGTTGTTTTATGATGAATAAAAAGTTTTTTTCAGTATCTTGCAACATCAGTGGTACGAGAGATATCGACATCACCAATTAATAGAGGCGCCAGGGCTCTTGAGAAGATGAAAAGGCTTCAAGCTGAGTTTCAAGTATGTAGGACCACTTTTATCTTAAGGCACAGCTGCCAAATTAGTTACATTACACTTAAAAACCGCTGTTTTCAGGTTGATGATGGCAAGCCAATTTGGCTTAAGCGTGGTATGGGTGACAGAATTCTATACTCTAGCACCATAGTAGGATGCTTTCTTGGTGTTGCAATGGTTATCCTGACCGTATATGATCATGCCAAGCCAGAATCGTGGAAAGGTAGTAAAACTTGTTAAGTACTGGAGACCTAAAAATATTTATTTGCCTTAACTGTTATTTAAAATTATTAGGTTTTAAACAATAAAAGATTCATTAACAATAAATATTTTATTTTATCTGGTTAGTTTATGACCTTTGTACATGAATATGGAATTTACAAGATGGCATGGACTGCACCTCTGCTGTGACTATACTGTTGATTGACAAATTGGCCAGGCCTCCTCTTATCAGCCCACATGTGTATGCCACATACTGTAATCAAAAACATTATTTTTAAGTATGCATGTAAATTAACTAATGTCTCTATTCCATGAACACTAAAAGAAAGTAGGTTACAGAACCAGTATTTAGATTTAACCCAACATATTCCCCAAAATGTATGTTTTTACTTTTTTAGAAGATGAAAGATGGATTTTTAGTGGATAGGTTAGAATCGCGTCAGGGCCAAAGGCCCAAACAGCAGAAATTACAATGAGACAAAATGTGGGTGCTTTATTGAAGAATGTGCAATCCGGCTAATTGTTGAACCGCTGCATTGTGAAATGACAAATCGCCTAGCCGTAATGTAATATGGCAGATGATTACAATCTGCCTGCAACACCTATATACCTTCATGGTACTGTATGCTCTCCTATGGCACACAATAATGCCAACCAAATAAGAAACCTTAAATATGATTAAAATTCATAAGAGATAAAACCATAAATTTCATAGAACTGAGAACAGTAATAGCTCTTACCCGTGGAGCATATTCCAAGTACTGTTGGCCATTAGAGAAGTTGGTGAGAAATCGGAAAGCATTATCTTGTAACACATAAACCCCTTGATGGTTTGTTCGCAAATTGTCAATCTGCTTCTTGTAAATACAAGTCCAGAAATCTGTACATACAAACTTCATGGTGTCTAGTTCATCCTTAAACCTTGACCATTCCCTGGTCAGTCTTTCCATTACTTTATAACCAGCTGCAAATCCTATGTACTCCACTATGGACAAATCTGGTTCCTGGTAAAATAAGAATAACATTTACTATGTCCTGTCAAAATACGAATCTAAATTGAATCTCTTATCCTCTATTAACATGGGTCAAAGTAGTATTTGACATACCTTTTTCTCCTTGCTATCCTTGGACTGCTGCTCTAAAGCATAATTTATTATTTCTGAATGAAGCAACTCGAAAACAATATCATCGGCCATCGTTGATATAAAATAACTGTAGGACTAATGATTTATATGATATTGATATCTGTCAATTAGCTAGGTTTTAATTAAATCAATCAGTACTACTTGGTGATGTATCTCTTTTCGTAGTATTAAACATAAATCTTATTCTATTAGCGAATCGCCCAGTATTAAATTAAGTTTTCAAAATACTTCAGTTCAGTCAGAATTGTGTGTGTTGTGATTTGTGATGTGACGTGACGCACGAAATTCATTCGCCAAATCAAATTCACGAAATAGACAATTAAATAGACAGTAATGAAACTGACAGCAGTGACAGATAGACTTTTTTATGTGGCAACAACATGATATTATCTTAAGCGAACTACTCAAAGTCCTGCAGGCCCGATAATCGATCGATAATCCTGAATACAGAAAGTTCGTGCAATGTTGTAGAACTTCGATTTTCGAAATAACACCCCAGAGTAAAAACATCAATTCGGTACAATATATACACATAACCAACACGATTGGCAGTGGTACGCACTCTGTAATCTGTAAGCAGCACCACAATTCGATAATTTTAAAATTCGATTTTTCTCCCTTACTTTCAAATGGATGACCATTAGTGTGAGCGGAACGGCACGAAATGAACTTCGAAAATTGAATTTCGGAGTATATGGCCTGCGTGTGGCAGTTATTATTTTTTATTACACTTATTACACACTTTACCTAGCAAATCGTACTCTTTGAATGAATCAATGAATTAACTTCATTTCTTTGGAAAAATGGTATTATTTTCTTCAAACATAAACAAGTCGTTTTCTTTTATTTCCAACATTTTTTATCACGACACAAAATGCGGATAAAATATTTTTATACCCAATGAAGGCCTCGCACTAAGTAGGTACCATGGGCAACATATCTCTATCAAAATAATGTACGTTTCTTTTAGAACAATCTCGCCCTTATGACCTAGAAGTTAAAACCCCTGCAGTTAAAGTCGTACACCTTTTGACATAATAGGTTGTCGTTGACTGTATAGACGTACAAGTACAAAACAAATATATAAAGATGGCGAAATTGCAATATCTGTGTGTAGGTCTCCGCAGAGATAAGTTCAGCTTGGTGGTCAGAGTACATTAAGAATCGTAATAGAATTTGTGAGCACAATTGTGATTACGGAACTGCTGATTGATCTGTGAAAATTATACATTTAAAGTGAAACATAACTTGCAATGGATGTAAATATCATTTCGGAAATTAAAGATGGCGATTCGACGCGACCCATCGCCTCAGATGCGCCATCTACATTGGATGTGCCAAACCAAAATCTTGAAGGAGCTAAGAAGAAAAGGCGCCGCGGGAAGTCTAAACGTAAAATTATGAAACCATACTTGAAAATGCCTTGGCAACAAAGAAGAAAATATGATTCATCCAAAAGGAATTATCGTTTTCGGAAGATGGTCTTAGCGAAAACCCATGCTCCTTTTAATAACAACCAGTTCCTGATGGAAATCCATAAACCGGAACCTGAGAACAACTTCCAAAATCTGCAGACACCTTCGGCGCGCACTCGAGACTCGAGCTTCAGCGTCGATTCCGAAGACAATTACTTCTTCTCTTTACCAGAAGATGAAGAAGAGTATTTGACTAAAGAATTTTCGAGCGTCTACGAAGATGCACAAAGTGAGCGCCTATCAAACATGTCAAAGAGTGAACTCATTGAAGAATATCTTTTACTTGAAGCTAAATATGATAACCTCATTAAAAGGACTGATCGCTCAAAACCTAAATGTATGGAAGAGGATAAAGACTTTGCAACAGCAGACCAAGACACTTCAGTCACTGACAAAGACAGTATGATTACAGAAAAAGACACTTCAGGGACTTCCATTGAATCAAATGTGACTGATGAATCTTCTGTTGATGTATTACAACGCTTGAGGGAACAGGAGGAGCAAATACGTGACCTTCAAGCTGCTAATGAAAAGCTCCGTGTTGATAATGAGCACTTGCGACAGAGGCAGGATAGCACATCCAGTGAGGACTCAGAGAGTGACAGCTCCACCTCAGCAAGTGACAGCAGCTCCAGCCAGAGTGCAAGTCCAGTTGATGAACCAACAGCAGTAGAGGTAAATGGCTATGGAACATTTGAGAATCACATCAACACCAATGGAGTAAATGGAACAGTTGACCCACAGCACCTACCTGTTGTAAATGGGTTTCACAACCCACATGACAATGAGATTGATGAAGATCCATAAATACCTACTTCTGTTAAACCAACTAATAAATTAGTTTTAAAAACTACAAGTCTGTATATAATTTAGCATTATTTAATTTTCGATTTTTTTGTATTTCTTGTTTATACCTATACCTGATTTAGCTTGTTTAAGGAGCAAACTTGAATGTATAATTATATAATTATTATATGCATTTATTAACTTGCCAAGTTAATGATCCATTTAGGGCATGTGTTTTAAACTAAGAATATTTACACTGTAAGAATGTAATTGTGAGATCTCATGTTATTAGGCTAGAGTATATCTGTGATATCCGTCATGATGTGGATATTTTGTCAATAGAAAAGTATGAGAAAGTGATATTTTCAAAAGATCTCACATTTATGTTTGTACAGTGAATTATTAGTTTTAAGAATTATGTAAGAAGAGTTGTAATTTATTAGCCACTTGGATATAAGGTATACTTTATGTTGCTTTTTTTAATTATAGGTGTCCAGTTTATATTCATTATGATTACAACCAAATTGCATGTGTCAAGTAGATTGGAGTAAGTATGGTATAAGTCAATAATCTATTTTGTGCTTAAACAGGAAATGTGATTTTTATGCTGCAGTAAATCTAAGGGATAGGAAGGCTAAGAAATTGTTTAGGAAATTAAGTATATGAAGACAGTTTGTACCTGCCCACAATAGGGAACTAGCATGTGGATGAATGTGTAATTAATGGGGTAAAGGTTGATAAAATTTATGCTGATCTCATATGCCATGAATGTTAAATTTTGATTTCAAAATTTATTGTCTGTAGGTATGACAGTTATACCTTCCTGTCTCTTGAGGTAAACTTCATTGATTATATTAAGTTTATTCAAATTAAAATACTTTCTTTACAGAAAATTGTTTTTTATTAAAACTATAGTAAATTGGCTTATTTGTTAACTCATGATTATCTGAAAGAATCAATTAGGTTGTGTCTGTCTTATTATCACACATGTTAGGTACATTTTATTTAGGTATTGCATATTTATTTGCACAGGCACATCAAACAAAATTGTAAAAAAATAGTTCTAAACAAGGGCAATGGCTTTCTGATATACATAAAATGGGTTGGTAAGAAACAGTTTCATGTTACGCTCTGGCGTTGAAATAATGTTACAACATTTACTGTAACAATATGAATAAAGTATGAAATAGCATGAGTCAAATAAAAGAGTAGTATACAATGGGGTGTCCTTAAATTACGTGAAGCATTAAGGGGGGGAGGAGGTGTCTCAGCAAAACGCCATAATTTTTTAAAATCTCACATGAGGGGGGGGGGGGAGTGGTAAAACCAAACCTCATGTAATCTTACTAAGCAGAAGGGGACGAAAAATCACCAAATCACCTCACATAATTAATGAATGTCCCAACATTCTTCATAAAGTAAAGTATTATCAATTGCATCAAAGCAAATCAGTTAAAAAAAATGTTTGCCATTGAGCATAAAATACTAGAGTACAAGAAGTCATAAAAATTCTTAAGAACCTGGGTCTTACAAAGCATACAAACTAGTATATCCTTGTAAGTCCTGGCTTTTTATAAATTGTGTGGCACTTGAGACCGAGCCACTGAGTTCCATTATTTGATTTATATTTTTATATTTAATTTCATAATATTTAAGTTATTTTTTCATTTAACAATTTGTACTTCACTTAGTACATTCAGCATTTATTCTTGCTAATAATATGTACTTGAAATATGCAAGGACTTGGCAGAGTGCAAAGCGGGTGGAGGGGGTAGCCTAAACGATCACAGCGCTCGCTATGGCTAAAATTGACATTTTTGTCGCTGACTTGAGCTGTCAAATCCATATTGCAGTAAACATTTTCTAATCGTTTTTGAGATAAAAATATGGTCCTGGTAAGATGTGTTGTTGTGAATTGTAATAACACCAAGAAGAATAGCGACTGTAAATTTTACCAATTTCCAAAGACCATGGTGGAAACGAGACCAAAGAAATAAGTGGATATTTGCCGTAAGAAAAAAAAAATAAGTTACCTAACCTCTAAAATTTTCACTGAAAACAACAATTTTAATGTTATTGGCAATAATGTTACTGACTACCATTGCCCAAAATTGTGTAATATAGTAAAATAACACAATATTTCATCAATATTTTTCACAATATTTACTTATTTCTTGTTTGACAGCGGTGACAATATTGTCCATAATGGCCGCCTATCACGTGGCGCTGTCGTCGCGCACGGTCCCAATAGAAGTAATATAAATGTGCAACAAAGAGCTTGTTTAATTATTTGTTGAAGCTAGTTTAATTTTTCTTCTTTACTTTACATTCTGGGGCATTAGGATTAGTGCCCTTGTAAAATTGTTTTAGCAGCACCATTGCCTCATCTGCTAATACATTTCCTGTCAGTACATAACTGTATGTATAAATATCGCTCACATCCAACACTGTTTTGCCTCCAAACCTGTCATTAGCACAGCCATATACAACCTCTCTCACATTTAGTTCACTGAGTGCGGCTGCACACATTATACAAGGCTCTACAGTAACATACACTGTTATTTTTTGAAAATAGTCTTTGAGGTCAATGTTATTTGTTTTACAATAGCTGACAACTGTATCAATGCAGTTTATTTCCGCGTGTCTCGTCGGGTTTCGAGTGACGTTGACGCTGTTTCTTGATTCAGCGACGATTCTCTCTCCGTCGGTAAAAACACAACCGACTGGCACCTCTTTTGCAAAGAGGGCTTCTTCGGCTAATTCAAGAGCCCTTTTCATTAAATCAGTCATTATTAATTGTAAAGGGCGAGTTAATTTTCATAATTTAGTTCAACTCATAACGGTTCACAGCAAAAATTCTGTTAACACAGCCTTAATTCATAGATGGGTGTAATTCAGAATTTAAATATCAACTGACATAACTGGGTCGTGGCATAAATATCAATTTATAATGGTAATATAATTTGTTAAATTGTTAAAATACATTGTTAATAAAAATACGATAGTCCCCAATGTCTTTTGTTATGACTTTAGCATGGCATTGACAAGTGTCATTGTTGTTCTCTTTTTTCATTTTCTTCCATATAAAAAAGGCAAAGGGTTCAAAGCCATTAATTATTAAATCTTCAATTTAATAATTAATGGCGTATTTTAGTCACAAAATAAAATTAAGAAGTGAATAATAGCCAATATTATTTGAACGTAACGTATGGGGTGCGAGTCGGGTTACCTCCACGTGTGGTCAAGAGCTGCGGTTCGTTTTTGGATCCGTCCGGGGAGAAGAGCAGTGCTTGGTCCGGTGCACCCTGGGCATCGGTTAATGTTTTACTGGCAGTTTCTGAGGGATATCATTGACCGTTGGCTAAGAGCCCGACAGGGGAGAAGGGGTATTTGACCATTAACTACCATACAACGTTGCCAACATTTTGTCACAAGATTTTTTAATTATATTTTTGTTACTTTGACATTGGCGAAGTTGTCATGGCTATAACGACTTGATAAGCCACAAATAAGAAGAACGTAACGTGCTCCACAACCCGTTTCGTTTGACGTACGTAAGAGTACTATTTTATAGTGTAACGAGAGCGTCAGTTTTTGCGCGACATTAACCTTGACGATTTTTTTAAAGTATTAATATGATATTATATTATTTATTTATTTCATTATATTTCACAGTATGACAGTAAAACCAAGACACTGAGAAAGTAAATATTACATTTTTTTTTATTATTTATTTACAAGAATACATACACATACATACCTCCACATATTTCCCGCAGGGGCAGGCAGAGACTACATTGTTCCACTTGCTACAACAAAAATAAGAGAAACAAGTAGAACTTCACAGAAGTAGGCCGCACATCCGTTAACTCTCAGAACTTTACAACTCTACGCACACGTCTAACCATCTGCTTGCGAACACCATCATCTATACTAATATTGTAAACAGGAAAAATTTGATTGTTTGTTTGTTTGCATTGAATAGGCTCCGAAACTACTGGACCGATTTTAAAAATTCTTTTGACGTTAGAAAACTGCATTATCACTGAGTGACATAATAATATGCTACTTTTTACCGCGGGAAAATACCTATTTCTACGGGAAAAATAATTTATCGCGGGCGAAGCTGCGGACGGAAGGCTAGTATCATTATAAATGCGATACTGTCTGTTACATCTTCACTTTTAAACCGCTGAACTGATTTAAGTAGAATTTGGTATAGACATCAGTTTTTAGTTCAGGGAAAGGAAATGGGATAGTTTTTATCTTCAAAACTCGCAGTTACGAAGTTCTGCAACGTCTAGGAATACAAGAATTATTCTGTATGAAAATTTTTAGTACCAATTTCATCCATTCTCTAGTAATTTACTAATTGTTGGGCATTATTATAGCATAGTTAAAAATGAGACAAAAATGTTTTGCATTTATTATTTAAATAACCACTATATACTATTAAAACTATATTTTATCAAAATGAGTACTTAAGAAAGGAATGTCATTTTTTATGAGATCAGGAAGGTCTTAGGTAATAGAAATTGGCTTATGTAGTATATTATTATCGTAATTTACGCTTTTTTTGAATATGTTGTTCCGTGTCTGTGACATTCTGGTAGTATTGAAGGAGATTTAAATTTTTCATGAATTTTACAGCTTTTGTGTCCCAATCATTGTTATTCACAGCTCTTGGACTTGGATGTGGAATGTAGAGCACCTGAAATAAAATGAAAAACTATTAAGTAGCTAATGCCTACTGCTTCTTTAATTACAGCAGTCTTTAATTATAACATTATCATTTGAACCAGATGGTATCTAGAATCTACTTCTACTTACCTGAATATTTTTTGAAGGACAGTATTGTTTAATTGCTTTTTGTGCTCTTATTTCACAGAATTTCCCAATAGCTACTATTATTTTTACTTCATATAGCTCGAGGACCTTTATAAAAGTTGCATCACAAATACTGAATAATCCCTGCATATCTGAAACCTGAAGAAAATTATTCATGTCATAAGGATTACAAAAGTACTATGACTTTCTTTATGATTCCTTTTACTTACTTTAAAATCACCAGGAGTTAGGTTGCAGCCGCTATTTTTCATCCACTGCTGGGGCAGATAGTTATAAACAAAACTTGTTCTGAAAAAGTTATCTGGTGTTCCACAAATTTCTTTGAGCATTCCCCAAAATCTTTTACCGCTGACCTGTAATTTTCAGTAATTTTTTTTCATTTAAATTATATATATTGTAATTTTGATATTCTCATGGAAATTTTATTGACTAAGGAGGCTTTAGAAGGTACAAAAGATTGTTTTTTATTAATTAACAAAAATATTGTAATTTTATTGAAGTGATTACACGCACCTCTGTCCTGGTGCACTGAAAACCTTGGACGGGCCGGTCTTTAATTTCATTAGAAGGCTTGTCAACAGGCCCTTCAATGCCTAGCCAGTCCCTTACAGACTTTATTTCACCAAATGGTACCTATAAAATAATAATAAGACTGAAATCCTTTGAGATATGTATAATTGAAAACGAATTAGTAGTAGGTATCATGCTTACTCCAGTCTGTGACATACCCCAAGGTCCAGGGTTCATTCCAAAGTACATAATATCTTTTTGTGTATTACAATATTTTCTTACGTACATCTCAAATGTTTGCCGAGCATATAAAGTAGGGTTGTAAATGCATTCAACAGCTTTAGGTAGTTTTAAATGTTTTAAAGAGTGGTTTAATTCATCTACAAGATGCAAAAAGTCATCACTTATCTCTTTGGATGCCTCTTGTGTTTCGTTTTCAGATGAGAAATACGACGAAACCACTTCACTGGCCATCGTTAATGAAGAAATGTACGAACAATACAATTTTAAAATGCAATAACAATTTTATCATATTAAACAACGAATATAACAATAAGTTAAGAGCCCTATATAATTAATATATAAATATAAACAAAAACATACATACAGTGTTGCCAACCAACTTTTGTAAAAGTCGCTACGCTACGTCGCTAGGATATTTGAAATATGTCGCTAGATTGTAGGAAATATCTTCCAAGTCGCTAAATTTATGAAAAGCTTGAAAAAAAAGTCTTCTTATTCGTGGCGTATCAAGTCGTTATAGTGACGATAACTTCGTCAATGTCAAAGTATTAAAAATATAATTAGTCTGGTCAACATGTACCTTTTTAGGTTACATTTTTGTATAGTCTCCGAAAATTACGGTCAAGGTGTCATTCGATTCGGAATATTATGTAGAAAGTTTAAGAAAAAGTTCCAAAAGGAGCCGATAAAAATTGCAAAAGTTATAAACAATTAAAAAAAAATAATAGGGGTTTGGTTTTTTTTGAATATCTCAGAAACTATCAAGGATATTCAAAATTTGAAAAAAGATTGAATAGAGGAAAAAATTTCCTAAAAAAAGTCCTACCGGAACTGTATCTTTAATATTTATAATTTTTACGGAGCCCTGAAAATAGCGCTAAAAGGCTTCCGCTCGTGATTTGTCACCCGGACACGGTAACAATAAAAATCATTTTAACATATTAAATATAAATATTAAAGAATAAAAAAAATTGAGTACTATTGGGATATATAAATAAACAACAATCCGTCGGCGAAAAATTTTTATCCCCATTTTTCCATTAGTTATGCATTAGTTAATTAACAACTTTTTCTGAATAGAATGTTAACAGAAAAAACCTGATTATTATTAAAGTACAACTAGGATTTTTTTCACTTCGTGGAGTTATTCTCAAAAGGCATAAAAATCAATCAAAAATGTTAATTTTCCACTTTTTTATTAACAATCGAAAACATTTAAAAATTAAAAACTGCCTAAAAGTAATTAAAAACTTTTTTTTCAAATATTTCAAATTGTATGATTTCTAACGGTTAAGTTACATGAAAATATATTTTTTTAATTTTTTACCGCGATTGTTTAAATAATTGTTATAAACAAATGCATTGTTTATAAGATAATCAACATTTTGTTTCCTTATCTACTTGTCGATATAAATCATGACTTTTAAGAAAAAATTCATTCCTTAAAAAAAAATTTTTCTTGCTATAAAATGCAACAATCGTTTTTTACCACAAAATATAAATATTAAGGAACCATTTTTTCTCTAAAAATCATAAATTATATTGTTCTAAGATTCTGGAAAATAATTTTTTTTTTCATTCTTTATTTGTTTATTTAATAAAGAATTTGTTATAAACAAATGGATTTTCTTAGTTTATTTTTTTATTAATTCTTAATTTTATTCTAAATACAGCTATGTATTATTTTTTATGAATTTTAGGACATAAAAATATTTAGTTATATAAAAAACAAATAAAAAAAAATTTCAAATGCAGAAAACGATTTAAAAAACATTTATCTCGAAATTGTTTTCGATTTAATATACATTGTAAAAAAATAGACAATCCCATGTGACAAAATGTCGTTAACGTTGTACGGTAATTACCGTATTAATAGGGGGGGGGGGGGGAGCGGAGAGAATAAAAAGTCACTTAACATAGTCCCAAAAGTTACTAGATCTAGCGACAAAGTTGCTAAGTTGGCAACACAGCATGCATGTATATTTCACTATTTTAATTTTACGGACCTTACGTTAGGCAGGCACTCCACTTGGTGTATTTATCCAAATATTTGCGTGAGTGAAGCAAATGCACTATATTCTTTTGGGGTATGCGACGAAGATGCCAATAGCACAACGCGAACACGCAACGCTGTGGAGTGCCACCATTACGTTCTGAAAACAAATATCCTGCAATTCCCACAACTACGTTATTATATTATGCGCAGACAGCAAGTTTCTTGAACGTATCCTTAAATTAAATGTCATTTTCGTTTCGCTTTTGTCTCGCATTTGGTCTGTCTCACTCTCTCTCTCTGCCATCTTCATCTATCTCATTCTGTTACTATCAGCAGTATCAGTCTGACGGGACATATTATTTTGAATTTGAAAATGACTGAAAGTACAGAAACTTTAAATTGTGATGTTGTTTGCAATATTACTCAGAAAGTGGCGGTACCACTTGTATTTCGAAAATTTATAAGTGATTGGTCATTATGCCAATGGGATGTAGAAAAGTGGTGTTCGGCTTTTGGTGATAAAGAAATACCATTCCGGTGTTTGTCGAAACATCTTGTTTCTGACGAGCCCTGTTGGGAAAGAAAGTGTAAGATTAAAACGATGAGCTTCAAGGACTTCGTCGCACAATCCGAGTCTAGCCAGGACTGGTTGTACTTTGACTATAAACATTTACCTGAATGGTTTGATGAACATTCTGCCCTCTACAAGGTAAACTTTTTAATACTTAGATAACCAACGTGAGTTAGTATATCGCTGGTCAATAAATTACTATATTATAATTGGTGTAAAATGTATGATTTTGTAGGAAATTTCTTGGAAAAAGTTTGGTTACCCCGATAAAGGAGCAGCAGAGTCAACATTATGGATTGGCAACAGCGGGGCACACACTCCTACTCACCAGGATACGTATGGCTACAATATCGTAGCCCAACTGTATGGAAAGTAAGCATTTGTGAAGTAGATGATATTTTGCTAGAACCAGTTTTGTCCACTCCAATGCCGTTGAGATGTTAAAACTCTGCAATAAATGCCTTGTTTTGTTAGTTGGCTTAAAGAATTCACCGTCAAGTTTACCATTAAAATTATGAATTTGAAAGTAGCCCAGGTTGAAATAGGGCCAGTTTTTGTTTTCATACAATTATACTTATTTCAAGATTTTATTGTATTTGGATGATATTTTTTCATTTTTAGGGTTCCATAGTCAATAAGGAACCCTTATAGTTTCCCTATGTCTGTCTGTATGTCCATGGCTTAGCTCAGAGATTCTTAGTGCCAAAAAGCTGCAATTTGGCATGGGTACTAACTACGCAGACAAAGTGGTAAAATATAATCTTGAATAAATTTGTTTTAAAGTAGTGGAGATAAAAAAAACTTGTTTTTCCCTATAGCGTGAGGTGTCGTTGGAAAAGTCGTTCAAAAATATTGTGAGTGTGGCAAAACCATTTTTCGATTCAAGGTTCTGTTTGCGAAATATTAAGCTTTAAAGTTCTAATTATTGTTAAGAGTCAAGTGTCCCTCTTGCCAGCTAAACGATTGTATGTGTATAGGTGAAAAAAATAATGGCAGTGGTATATATATAACAAAATTTAAAGGAAAACTATCACAGCTAGTGTTATCACAGTAGTAGTTTACAATTTAACGAGTAGTATTAAACCAACTTATAAAATGTACTTGAAACATTAACTATGTTGAAAAATAATAATTATATTCATAATATCCACATATTGTGACAGGCAACTACGGAACCCTACACTGCGCGTGACCGACACTTTGGCCGGTTTTTATAGATATAAAATCAGTCACATTCACATAACAGAAACATGAAGATAAATGCAGAATTTCATTTCAGGAAGCGCTGGATACTTTTTCCACCAGAGACGGGAGGCTTAAAGCCCACAAGAGTGCCTTATGAAGAGTCAAGTATTTACAGTGAGCTTAATTTCTACTGTCCAAGCAATATGGAAGCTTTTAATGGTAAGTCTTTTGAATAAAGATGATTTTATAATTTCATTTGTGAATTAGTGATGTGACTTCTCAGACCAGTACCTATATTCTCAGGGCATTTAATAAAAAGCCTTTACTAATCAACATAAATACATATTCAGAAAGTTGTGCGTTTTAATAAGAAAAGAGAGTTCAATAGACTTGAATATTCATTTGACAACATATAATTTAATTGTCCCTCTTTAATTTATCGCTTCATCTTTTTCAATTCTTTGTTTAGCAATAATATTTTTTTTTCATTGAAAAGTTCAATAAAAATACAGTTGCAGTTTTTTTTTGTGTGATTGAACCACAGAGAAATCAACATCCTTCCAAACATTCACATTTTTGAAACTAATAATTCTAATAGGTAACATGTTTCTATCTCTTGGTTTAAACCATAAAAACTTAAAACAACTGTACACCTTTCTTTTGGCTGGCTGCCAGTGCAGTTATCTCCTCAAAAACAATAAATTTAATCTCTCAATTAGACACCCTATTATGCACGGTTACGGTTTGCGTCTCTAATCAGCCTTGGTACCTACAATACTGCTATGTAACTGCTTGTGTGCTGCTATTAAATCAACCACTCAAGTCAGTCCACATTTACCCACTTCCACGTCACTTGCCCAGTCATGTGGCAGTCACATCCACAGCCAACTGCCAGATGTCATCCACCATGTGCGCTATTAAAAATTAAAGATGAAATTTCTTTAGATTTAATACAATCTTTAATTGCATTGCATGTGCTGAAAATAGGTTAAACATCAGGTGTTCCCTGGGTCTCTGCCATCTGCCTTTGCAAGTATGAAAAACGAATGTTGTAGGGCTGACGGGGGCGCGGCAGGTGGAACTGCGCGCCGGCGACGCAATGCTGGTGCCGCGCGGCTGGTGGCATTATGTGCAAAACATTGACCCGTTGAACATATCTCTCAATGTTTGGATGCCACATGTAAGTTTGAACCTAGGTAGATGTATTTCAATGTGCAGTCATACAACAATTATTCATAACTTTTATTAGTACCTATTGGATTTGGTGAAGCTTTCGGATAGTTTTTATTTCGGATATCCGAAAGTTTCGATTCCGATTATGGATCTACTTCATCCCTGGATTTTGGAATTTGATATAATGTGCAACACCTCGGTTCTGTTTTTACTTATATCGTTAATGTTTATATTTTTATTTTCAGGAAAAGGATAATTCTACCAGGGTATCTGAGGCTCTTACGAAAATAATGGTGGCGCAAGTTTGCAAGGACCTGCCGCAGGAGACCGCGAAACTTCTAGTCAATCCCAATGAGGTATGGTTAACTTTTTTAAACAAAGATAATTGTTAGGTTACTGCAAAAGGAACCTAAAATATTTGTAGAACCTTATGGCAATGGGCTTATAGAAGTCATTTCGTTATGTATAGTTACAAGATTCTCTACAGTGGTTTATGGATTATATTATGCAGAAAAAACTAACATACTCGCACTTTGCATAAGGAACGATTCTGTAGTCATTATGGCAGTTATGTCCTTTTGTCTAAGAATTGCAGTTTTTTGTCAGTACCTTGGAAACTAACAAGACCTGCACTGCTGAAATAAATTTTCATTGAAAGCGCTCATTAACATGCTGAAACCTTGTCTTTTTTCATATTTTCTGTTTCCACTATTCAAAAGTTCGAGGATAACATTTTTACAACTTTCCTAGCTCCATAAGCCTTTAGCTAGTATCAGAGGTAACTGTTGAAAACTCGGGTCAAGAACAATTTAAAAAGGCCTAACTCCACAAGTGAGGCGTTAATACCTCGAGGCGACTTCTGAGAATCAACTCGATATCTTCGTATCATTGATCGGAGCTGGTACAGCATGATGTGTGCTCGTGCATTTTATGGGTTGCACCAACATGCCATCATGTCATAGGGATGAGTCATGTTTGATAAAATTATTGTAGTAACTGATATTTTTAGTCCAGGGTCAGGCGTGTTAACAGCCTCATGTCATGACAACATAATTTTGAGTCATACTCAATACATAAGGAAAATCGTGTAGATTACACCACTAACAATTTAAGTACCCTATATTCAGGGATGTGTGATGTTAGCTTATTGTGACCTCTAAATAATGTTATTACTAGAGTAAGCATATTTCATGAAAAAGTGGAGTCATTTATTTGATTTCTTAAGTTAGCAGCGCAGGGCTCAAGCTACCGGTGATTAAGATAGCGAAGTGAGGAATCTCCTGACGATACGTCCCGTGTCGGAAGTACTG
Source organism: Pandemis corylana (assembly GCA_949127965.1). Lineage (NCBI taxonomy): Eukaryota > Metazoa > Arthropoda > Insecta > Lepidoptera > Tortricidae > Pandemis > Pandemis corylana. The sequence goes on from OX421868.1 coordinate 7,257,370, forward strand.
CCTTCTGCATCTGACCCTTGAGCCGCCACACTTCTAACGAGGGTGTCTTAACGTTTTGATCGACTCTTATTATTTATATATTTAATTCGTTTTCAGGATGACTTGTCGGACACGCCTCTAGCAGTATTATTCTTGCAATTGGAAGCAGTTACCAAGACGTATTTGGACAGCAGACGCAAGCTTCGACGAGCCAAACGGCAAAGGACCTGCGAGGAAGACACAACCTCGCGCGATGTCGAAGACTTCGACTTCAATACTATCCTCAAAAATCACCCGCAGGAACTAGAAGTACCCCCCATTATAACGAACGAAGACCTCTTAAATACATTAAAGCAGAACGTTAAAGAGTTTGCAAGTACTGGTTTATCGTTTGATGAGGATGAGATAGACGGTGCGGGAAGCCTTTGCTTGACTAAAGCGGTCATCGACGCGTTCAGCGACCGGCATGTCATTGAGCTTGTGAAGCAGAATCTCTTTACCCGACTAAGTTAGGTGAAAATGGATTATTAGACCAATCTCACGTAAGTACGTGTTAAGTTATCCGATGCATCAGACTGTGGTCATTGTTGCAAGGATTCGATTCTTGTTAAGGTAAAGTTTAATAGTAAGACAAGTTGTGATAGTTCTAAAAGTATATATTGACTGAATAAATTAGGTAAATTATTTATTGTGATATAGTATTTGCGCTTTACGCTAAGAGCGACGGCTTTTATTACTAAATTAAGCCCAAAAGTTCACATAAAAAATTAAGTTTTGTCTCGGTAAAAAAATATTTCACATGATTCTCAACAGTGCCTTTTTCGGCACCCACACGGTTAAACGGTGCTATAACTTAACGGTCAAGGACAGAATAAACTACACAAACAGAGACTTTCTTTTATTTAAGACCAATTTTATGCGCTATTAGTAGTGTGATACACAATGAGGCTGGAAGTGCAAAATCCGGCTTAACTGTCACGGGATAGAGACCACAATTCATTGTAGGACTATTTTTACGCTCATCCCATTTCGAGCTATGTAAGAAGAACTAATATATAGAAATTATACCTAAGGCACAGGTACCAATACCTGCATTGCCTAAGGCAGAGGCACCTATACATGCATTGTAAGTAAGTAAGTAAGTAAATGCTTTATTGTACAAATATAAACAGATACAATTTACAAAAAAATAAAAAATAACATTAATACATGCACAAAGGCGAACTTATCCCTATAAGGGATCTCTACCATTGTCTAAGGGCCTCTGCAGGGCCTCCGACACCCTAGCCTTTGTTAATTATCCTTATCCCATTTGTTAATTGACGTCTCTAAGCGCAGCAGTTAAACGGAGATCGCTCTAAGAAGATTTCTTTGTAGTCTTGACATAGGTCTTGTAATAAAAGTCCCCAAACAATAGTACCATGAACACGTTTTGTGGGACCATAATGTAGGCGGTCTGCACCGGGTAGTCGCAGTCTCGCTTCACTAGCAGCACGGCGAAGTGGATCATCAGGTACGAGAACTGCAACTGAATTTGTATAATATTAATCAATAAGTTGATGGGAGAAGCCAACACTGCAGTTGCCGTTTGTAGGGTCCAGTTACATATGTGTGTGGAGCGGGAAGGAAACGCGTAAGAGTTGGGTCGCGCGCTCTTGTGCTAGCCGTTCAGCAATCACCGATTACATTAGTTTGAATCTTCTTAGCTTAGGCTCTGTCTACCCCGTAAGGGATAAAGACGTGATTTATGTATGTATGTATTATAATGGGGATAATCCATACTAATATTGTAAAACTTTATCTTATCTCTTAAGATTCAAATCATAAAAACTATCTGAATTGGACATATTGAGTTGATATTTATCAACTTAAATGCGAAAGTGGGTTTGTCTTTACCTCTAGTATAAATAAAGAATAAAGATATTATGTTGATACGCGTAGGCAAAGGCACGCATGTGTTATTGAAGCAAGCTTATTTTCATCTTGCAATGTAACTTTTCCGTTTGACAGGAAAATTATACGATGATTTAGCTGATGACAATGCGAGAAGGTACAGTCAGCAAAAAAGCTTAAGTTTACTTTGACAATGAATTTCAAAGTAGTGACAAATTTACAATATCGGTCAAAGTTGAGTCACCTATTTTATGTCTGTACCTTCTAAAAAAATAATTAAAAAAAATAAACACACACTTACAAGTTGTATCTGAGTGACATGTTTCTTCCACCACACCGAGTTCTTGTAAGACTCGTCCCATGTCGTCAGCAGATAGTAAAAGTACATGATCATGTGGACGGTAGAGTTGATGGTCACCACCAGGGTCATGTGGCCGCCTGCAAAAGTATTTTTATTATCTTATAGTGCGCAATTGCAATTGACGCAGGTAAACTGTAAAAAATGTCACGTGTCTAAGTCCTAAGCGTCAAATGCCTAGCAATATTAGCACACTAGAGGTCATAAGATAGGAAAGACTAACAGTTCACCAATTTGATTTGTAATTCCTAGGCAATGGCAAATTTTTATAGGACTTTTTTTTATGAAATAACGAATGCGTTATTCGATAAAAAAAAGTCATATCAAAATATAGTAATTTTATATGACAAGGTTCTATAGTGGAATTACACCATGTGCTCAAGACATTCCCGTCTGTAATTTTTTCGTGTAACTACAGGATGCTAGAAAATCAGATGCGGATATTTTGACGATCGATTATGTTACTCAGTTTAAAGCATACTTAATTAATTACAGTATCTAATGCAAGGATGATTTTCTTTGGACGGTAATGGTAGTTATTATTTTTGTATGAAACAAAATAAAATACCACACTATATAGTATTGTCAATACTTAAATCATTTATGATACATACTCTGAAAATATCCGCACTTAATTTTCTAGCACCTTATATTATATCGTAACTGCATTTATGCCTCTTACCTGGAACCCATTTGACGAGGCCCCACGAAACTGCTACCATTCCAAAATGATGGTAGACGTGAAGAAATGATACTTGGTTTTGTTTCTTTCTCAATACGAAAAACACCTAGAGGGACAACACAATTCATTTAGTTGTATTGTATGACATTACGTCTTCTACGGGTTTAATTATCCATTAACCTTTCCGACGCCAACGACACATAGCAGCGCCGCGGGTTCAGCGCTAACGACCTATACATATGTACGTCCATTATTTCAATGCAAAAGCAAGCTTCGTTCAATTTTCAGTTCAACGGCCATGGTGTCAAATGGAAAAATCTGTAACTTTTTTCTGTAGCTAGGGATGGTTATTCCTATCAATAGAAAATTCATCAAGCACTTTTAAAATAATCATCCATTCCCTATTGGCTTTAGGTTCAACTTAAGGCATCGCAATAAAGAAGTCTGGCGCATGGGGGACGTGTCTTGTGTTTGACGTGGCGGCGGAAAGGTTAAAACATAGGTTCTACCACAAGGGTCGGGTCATACATAATAGGTCTTCTTTCTAAACCCTATTACCTAACTACGTCGTAACAGTGTTTTATATGTAGGTACTCAATTACCTACTTACTAACAATAATAGTACCTACTCGTTACAAAGTTCGAGTTTCGATTTGAATTGAATAGTGCGATTTGCATTCACATACATTTGCATCTGCTATTAATGCTTATACGTATATAAGATACTTATATCTATCTGATAGAGTGACACTTGAAAAGCACTGTTTTCCTGTCCGACAATGCAATTAAAGCCGGGTACTCACCTGCGAGGTGTAACCGTAACTGTTGCACGTTACAGTAACCAATAATCGATCACGTCACTGGTGTCCCTTTATTTTGTAGGCAGAATTTTCACATAGTTTTATTTTATAGTTTTTTTTTTTTTCAAATAATATACAAATATTGGAATATTAAATCCAATATTTTCATTTCAAATACTCTTAATTTCAATGAAACATATTTTAAAGAAAATTTTACTTCTTAGACTAGTTTTTTCAAACGATTGGTAGATTTATTATTCACATAAGTTTATTTCTAAGATGAAGGTATTATTGTAAAAAAAAACTTGACTTGTGAATATAAAATAATACTTAGAAAAAGTAGGTTAGGTTAGGAAGTTAGTATACAACGACCACACCAAGAACGAAATGCTACCAACAGTGCCGTAAACAACCTTTTCTGCGCCCTGTGCGAGCTTCTATAACTGCGCCCTTGGTTTTTTTAGATATTATTGGTACCCTAGAGCAATGCTATGTATAGGCCTACTTTATTTCATGCAGGGTGATAAAATAAAGCACAAGGAACTTAGTGTTGGTGGACCAATTATCTAATAGGTATTGTCTGGCCAGCCTGGTCTGGCCATTTAATTCTTGCGCCCCCCAGAGTCTACGCCCTGTGCCTGGGCACCGGTGGCACCGCCCTATTTACGGCACTGGCTACCAGAAAAGGTTAGATTGGGTTAGAACTCCGACCCCAACAAATAACAAATTACCAAAAACGCAGGGCTGTGTGACCCGCAAATCATCTGACCGAAATGAAAGTAGCAACCTTGTATATGAAATGATTTTCATTGTATTGACTATTATATTAAGTAAATAATATAAGAATTAATAATGTTTGATTTGTCATTCTACCATGTATGTATTTAAATAAAAATAATACTGGTCTTAAAAATCAATGAATTGAGATTATATGAAATGAGTTTTTCATGAATTCTATGAAATGAGAATATGAGAAACAATTTCTCTGGAATATAATTCTATAAAAATATCGTCTACAAAATAGTGTACAACCCAACGTCACTTTTTGGTTATAGTTGTTTTCAAAAAAATTTAGGTATTAAGGACTTAATCATAACAAAAATATTCTTTTGAGTTACGACCTTTTCACCTTTATTACAATACATTGCAATAATGATGAAAAAGTCGTAACACAAAGGAATCTACCCCGTAAGGGATAAAGACGTGATTTGTGTATGTATGTATGTATATACAAAGGAATCAATTAACTTTTGTTTTAATTAAGCCCCTAAACTATGTAGGTACATGTGTTTTGAAAACGATTCTATACTCACTGTAACGTTCGACGGTTGCGGTTACAGCTCGCAGATGAGTACCAGGCTTAGGATCCACACTGGAGCGCAAAATACACTAATGCTGTTTAATTTTCGCTGCGTTAAAATTACACAGCACTAAGGACCCACGAGGCTTTCTTATGCAAAGGATCACGTCGGGCAAGACGATACGCTTATAACGGCCCGGCTACGACTCTGGAGCCTCTAGTGTAAGATTCTGGCACATGAAACGTCTCGAACGCGTTCGTGTGAACGTCTCAATTAAACAATTAGGCAAATAGTACGGAATCCATAATATGGATACCTAAATTTGCAGCGCCACTAGCGGCCCGTATCTACAACAGACTGTTCTCATGATATTTGTCATTTTAACACAAGCGCAATCGAGTCTTCTGTAATGATAATAACTCTGTGTAAACACTTACTATACCCTGTGCTTAATAACACTCCGTGTTACAAAAACTAAGTCACGTTAACGTATTTTGACCTTGTGTGGTAGTCTTATGTGAAAGCTTCACATTACAGATACAAATATACTGTACCGTGTCCAGCAGATCAATTATCTTGATGTAGAAGTATCCGTAGCACACGTGCCAGGCGTACTCGACGCCGTGCGGACCCTCGTCCACGGGCTGGCAGAACAGCCGGTAGTGGCTGAGCCAACCCAGCACTAGGCTCTGGCAATCATAAAATAATTACGAGTAAGTTTTGTGAAAAGTTTCGCTCTTCACATCTGAGCATATAGCGAGTGCGAATGGGAGCGTTGGGAGAGGAAGAGCTAGACGGACGTTCCGCGACCAAATTGGCAACGTTTTCATAAAAGGTCAGGTAATAGTACCCTATAAACCGACGAGCATGTATGAAGAGATTGATGAATGTGGATGAAGCGAAAAAGGTATGTCGGGATCGTAACAAGTGGAACAAAGTAGTCTCTGCCTGCCTACCTCCGTGGGAAAGAGGCGTGACGGTAAGAATGTATGTTCGCTCTTCAGCCCTTGATATAAAGATAAAGCCTGTTTCCGATATATTTGAACGCTTTCGCCCGCCGCTACTATAGGTATATCTCACGTTGAATGCTTATATAAACTTGTCGTTTTTGTATGGCTTTCGGCGCGTTGTCATTTGTTTTACAAGGCCCAGCTCCTGTAGATAAATTAGTTATCCAATAAGTTCAACGACTCACTTTATAAACCAAATAGGCACACAGCAGTATCTGTATCGCGTTGTACGCAGCTATAACAGAACGAAGGTCGTACGCTGGCCGCTTTTCCATATAGTTCGGCAGCCATCGGCATACTGTCAGCAGGTAGACCGCAATGATAGCCAGCCCCGGCCATGGTGTCCTAATGAGGAACCAGTTCTGCGTCCTGGGGTCTAAGGCATGAACAAAATATGTAAACATACCGGCCAGCTAGGTAACTATCCAGATTCGTGCCTCAAATAAGTTTAAAAAATCTGGCCAAGTGCGTGTTGGACCACGCTCAACAGGGGGTTCCGTAGCCTAGTCGATTATTAATAAGTATAGTGATCTACAGAGATATCAGGTAGTTTAGCTACTCATTGAGAGATGGCACCACCCTTTCTTACCCGTGGTCCACCTACAGTTCGTCCACCTGGATTTCGACGGAGCTCCACCCCCTTTTTTGAGTATTTTGTCCCAGTATGTCTAATGTACTGTGTGTTTTGCCCTTCGGGCAACTGAATATGCCTAAATAACCTACCCTATCTATTTTGGTATTATAATATATTATTGAGTGATTCAAAATAATGCCAGCATTTTTTTTCGGGTGGTCAAATTAGGTGGACCACGGGTATTGAACTGGCACCATCAAACATTTGTAATTTTTTGGCGATATCTCCAAAATTGTTATATAATCCAATGGAAACTATTTTATAATTTTGAAAGACCCACCTGCAATTTCTTCGTTTAAATAATAATATAATCTCACTGCGCCATTTAAAAGGAGTGCCATATTAGCTTTTACCTATTAAACCAAACACAGATCACGACTACTCGAGGCTAGTGCTACTGACAATACTGAAAATTAATTTCAAAGTTAAATTATAAATGCAGTGCTGTGCTATCCTTCAAAGCGACTTATTCCACTTACGTCATAAAATTCATTTCCATATAATCAAAATTTTTAAGGCCGCCATTAAGGGGGAAATTAATTAATCTAAATTTATGAAATTCCAAGTAGGTCAGAAAGTCCGATGTGAAACATTTTAATGTCTATTTCGTCAGATTCTAGGTAGGATAGATTTTTTATTGATATACGGGTAAATTCATCAGCGATAATTAATTTTACTTCAGGCTGATTCCAGCACTATCAGTCTGTTTTGTTTTCATAAGACCGGTGAGGAGGAAACTGAGGCATATTTTATCTGGGAATAGAAAAATGGGCAAATCAGATTGTTCTTCAATGTATGAATTTTTTGCACCTGGAAAAAGAGTCGACTGTATACTATTTGGGTCCATATTGGAATGTCTAAGTTTTCCGTTCTATTTTTCCCTACGTAACTTTTCGCATAAGTATTAATATATCAATTCTGGATTCTACTTAAGTCAGTAAAATATTATTAATTTACCTAGTTAGTTTTTTGGATGAAATAAATAAATGAACTGTTTTTTTATGATTTTATTCTTGCAAAGTACAACATGATACTTAACCATTTTTTTATCATAAAATATTTGTTTTACATTAGAAGCATACCTATCTATTCTTCGTAAGAGTGAATATGTGCATTTTTATATAGGTAACTAACATGTGAAATTGCTTTTTAATAATTTACAACTGCTTTTTAGATTGACTTTCTCTTGCCTTAATGACAATTTTATTCAAGTATTAATAGATATCTCACTAATGATTAAGCACATTTTTTTAAAATACTGACGTTGTTATGCAAAAAAAATGTTTTACTAATTTCACAACCATGCTTTCAAAAGGAATTATGAAAATTTTATGAACAAATTCAATAATTAAATTTAAGTACAAAACACACCTCGCCTTAGCCTTCAGGCAGATAAAACAAGGGCATCTCATGTTCCTGAAAGTCTACCCGGAGCTAGTTACAACACGGAACGTTTTGTACAGCCATCCTCTCTCCCTATTTCTTAAAAGGAAACTCGGGATGTTTCTCGATGCCTTGGAAGAAAGAGAAGTCGCAGATGCGGCCGTCCTCGCCGCGGTCCAAAGCTGCTAGTTCTGTCATCTCGCTCTCACTCAGTTCAAAATCCCATACTGATATGTTCTGTAAGAAAGTATAGCAGTGTTTAAAGTTTAGGCGCAAGTTGACCGGGTTATCTGGCCCTGCGGGTAGGAAGATAAAATGGCAGCGAAAGCCTATATAGCGATCTAGCGAGATGGCCTCGCGATAGTAATCAATCGTCACTACTTATGAACAACTGCACTATCGAAATAATAAAAAAGACTCCGACGAACTGCAAACCTCCTTTTTTTGAGGTCAGTTGACAACAGCGAAAGCTGCAGCGTATCTGTCAATTTATTCGCCTTGCAGAAATAAGAGGCTAGTCCTAATATGTGTAACAGATACGTGTTTACTACAAGTAAAGCTCTCTCGCCATCGTGAATTGCAAGAGCTGTACCTGTTTGATCCGCTCCGGGTTGGTGCTCTTGGGTATGGCGGCCAGGCCCCGCTGCAACGCCTGGCGCAGCAGCACCTGCGCCGGAGTGCGCGCGTGGGCGGCCGCCGCGCGGGTCACCGCCGGCAGCGTCAGCAGCGACGGGTAACTCCGACTGTGGGTATGTCAAAGTTACATACAATACAAACCAATACAATATCGATACTCCTTATTGACAACACGAAACAATACAGTGAGTTAACAAATTATTTCAACAAAGTAATCAACAGGCGGTCTTATCGTTGAGTTACAAGTACAACATCAAACAAGCTTTAATTAATAATTTAAAGAAAAAAAACCCGACTGCGTCAATAATACTTTTTTTATAATTTTGATGTACCCGTGTCACTCTCACGACGAAGACGTATCTAACCTCTCAAGCTCAAATCGGACCAGCCATTTAGGCTCTAGCCAGAGCGTGCTAAAGAAATATACATACATACATAACTATCTTTTTTTATTTTATTTATCATTATCGCTATTCCGCGGAAGCTATATGCGATTTTCCGGGTTAAAAAGTAGCCTATAACCGGGCCGGGGATTTCCTTGACAGATTAGTAGTTTTCATTCAAATCCGTTCGGCCGTTTTTACGTGACGCGCTCGCAAACAAACAACCAAACAGACAAAAAAACTAAAAACTGTTGGAACGTGTTCTGTTATTATTATTAATTCTAAATATGCCCAGCCAACTTTTTTTCGCATATCTTGCATGTATAGACTTTCGAACCTCTTCAGCTTTGTTATGTGGATGGGTTGTATGGATGTATAGATTAACATTGCAAATGCAAAGCTTTGTGACTTCGTGCCTGTATGTAACGTTTATAAATCTTTCACGATAAAACGGCTCGACAGATTGAAATAAATATTAAAATAAATAAATGAAAGTTACATAAAACTATTTAAGGAACTCCAGTAGGTACTTGGTAGTGCAAAACAAAAAGACTCCTGACCTTGTTTAATAGTAAACTAGACTCGCATAACTTAACCAGGAAATACGAATATAATTTGAAAGGAGGTATTGGCGTTTTAGGCAAATTCAATGTCACCGTTACAGAGCATTCCCTCGGTATACAATACCGTTTACGTAGTGTTTTGTAACTAATAATGTAGGTACGGATCTGAGACATCCGAAAATATATTATTTTTATTTTTATTTCTAACTAGCTTTTGCCCGCGGCTTCGCACGCGTGAACCATGAGCATTTCAAAGAAGCTAGCAATCAAGCGAGCGAGCACCCAAACCTGCAAGCATGTAAGTATGCAAGCAGGCACGCAAGCAGGCATGCAAGCAGGCATGCAAGCAGGCAAGCAAGCATGCAAACAAGCGTGCAAACAAGCATGCACGCAAGCGAGCGTGCAAGCAAGCATGCATGCAAGTAAGCACGCAAGCATGCATGTATGCAAGCAAGCATGCATGCATGCATGAAAGCAAGTATGCAATCAAGCATGCAAAGCAAGGACTCAAGCAAGCATGCAAGCAAGCCCCCGCATTGCCCCGCTGCCTTAATTTTTCTGAAACTGTAAATATTGCAGGATTTTTATAAAACAAACCTAACCTAACCTATAGGGCTGTCCTAAAATATACCTACCCCAAATAGCTTTTGCCCGCGACTTCGTAGTTAAGCGCTAAGATGTAAAACGAAAAAATAAGTTTTTTCCCGTTCCCGTGAAAATTTTGGGGAGTGCTTTCGGAGTAGGTACACTTAAAGCCTTTAAAGAAAGACACGTTATAAATGTTAAGCCTCTTTCTTCCGCTGTTTCGTCTGGAAACGTAAAATCCCGTTTTTTCCCGTTTTAGTGTTCCCCTACACTCCCGAATAAACCTACGTGACAAATTTCAACTTTTTGTGTCCAGTAGGTAAAACGTAAAATCCCGGTTTTTCCCGTTCTCGTAAAAATCTTAGGAAATCCTTTGTTAATGCTCCCTTACACTCCCTAAGGAAGCTAAATGCTAAATTTCATCTTTCTACGACCAGTAAAACGAAAAATCCCGTTTTTCCCTATCCCGTGGGAATTTCGAAAAATACCTTCTTAGTGCACCTCTAGGATACTCTAGGTATATGTGTGCCAAATTTCAAGTTTCTAGCCATAGGTATTATGCCTACCGCAGTATTTCTTTGTAAACAAATATTTTTCCCGTTCCCGTGAGAATTTTGGAAAGTACTCTCTTAATGCTCCTCTGCACTCCCGAAGCAACCTACATGCCGAATTTCAGCTTTCTGCAACCAGTAAAACGAAAAGTCCCGTTTTTCCCATTCCCGTGGGAACTTCGAAAAATACCTTCTTAGTGCACCTCTAGAATACTCAAGGTATATGTGTGCCAAATTTCAAGTTTCTAGCCATATTATGCCTACCGCAGTATTTCTTGGTATACAAATATTTTTCCCGTTCCCGTGGGAATTTTGGAAAGTACTATCTTAAATGCTCATCTACACTCCCGAAGCAATCTACATGCCGAATTTCAGCTTTCTGCAACCAGTAAAATGAAAAGTCCCGTTTTTCCCGTTCCCGTGGGAATTTCGGGAAATCCTTTTTTTAGTGCTCCCCTACACTCCCCAAAGGAACTTGAAGGCCAAATTTCAGTTTTATACGATCAGTAAAACGAAAAATCGATCCCGTAGAACTGAATATATAAATCCCGTTTTTTTCCTTATCCCGTGGGAATTTCCAAAAATCATTAAAATATTATTTTACTATTATAATCACCTACTTCTATGCCAAATCTGAAGAGTCTAGTAATTATAGTTCATAGGATTTCGTTAAACTGAATATATAAATCCCGTTTTTTTCCTTATCCCGTGGGAATTTCCAAAAATCCTGAAATTATTTTCTTCGTTTTGTAATCACCTACTTTTGTATCAAATTTGAAGAGTCTAGTTATTATAGTTACTGAGATAGCGTCACTCTGAGTCGAATATATAATTCCCGTTTTTTCCTTATCCCGTGGGAATTTCCAAAAATCCTTCCTTAGTGGATGCCTACATTGTATAAGGTATCTATGTGCAAAATTTCAAGTCTCTAAGTTCAGTGGTTTGGGCTGTGCGTTGATATATAGTTAAGTCAGTCAGTCAGTCAGTCAGTCAGTCAGGACTTTGAATTTTATATGTATAGATAAGTATACCTACTCGGCAGCAATGCAACCGGGACACTTTTCATACAACTTTCTACTTAAAGTGACTCGGTTTCTTGCTTCCGAGTAAATATAAGTCGAGACAAATAAATGAAGGCGCTCTGAAAGTAGTGTTTAGGTTTAGGTTGTTTGGGGCGAGGGAGGGGAAAAAACATTAGTTGAAAACCGAAATTTAGCAGGTTTTGTGTAGTAAACAAAGATACCGCCTATTGTCTACTTTGTTCTTTGTTTCTGTATTGTTTTGTTCTGATTTGTGGTGTTCAATAAAGAGTATTTGTGTATTGTATAAATATTACCTTATAAATTTTGTGGAAAGTAAAAGAAAAAAACATTACATAATTCGTTTAGACTTATTTTAGCCTGTTTTCGGGAATTTATATGATCGAGTGAAGTACCTACATGTATGTAAATGTATGTATGTAAACTCTTTATTGCACATAAACATTTTAAAAGTACAGAAATACAGAGAAAATAGTACAAAGGCGAACTTATCCCTAAGAAGGGACCTCTTCCAGCTAACCTGACACACATCCTACATCCTATCGTGTAACGTATTTTTTTTTCAAGCTGGTCATTTAACAGTCAATATCTAAACCATTGGATCTAGCCTTCGATTCAGTCTCCCCTGGGAATACTGCGCCTTAAGATAATTAATCTAACTAGCATGAATTAGACTCAACATTATCGTGTGATCCACGCATTTCGCGATACGTATCACGAAATATTGATGCGAATCGCAGAGCATCCATCCGGTTGTTTTGAAATCCACGATCCAATATTGACATACCAATATCACGATAATATCCATGCTAAAGACATGTAAATAAATGTACCTCTCTGTCAGAAAATCTTTTAAAAAAGTGTCCCCTTCTGCTCTCTCCGCTCCTCATATTTATACCCCGTAGCCTTATTATCTGAAGTCAAACAGTATGATGGTTAGAGTCCTACATTAGAAGAAAACTTTTAACCAGTGTGTTTGATGTTCTTAGTCGAACAAATAATGAGTTTTCATACACCATACCTACCACTTCCACGCCTCAGGACTAGGACTCAAACACGCGTGCATCTCCAAAGTGTACAAGTTTTTTTATACCAGGTGCATTGTGCAAGGAAGGCAAACGACTTCATTTAGGCTCAGCTCACCCGGTCTTTTTAGCCAGCGCGTCGGCGAGCGCCTGAGAGCCGAGCGGCGAGTAGGCGACCACGGGCACTCCTAACCGGGCCGCCGCTGCTAGCAACGCTGTCTGTTGGCACAGCGCGTGCACCTCTACCTAAATTAAATATTGTTTATATTAAAGTAAATATTGGTACGTTGATTTAACAGAGTCACTATCCGCTCAATCTTCACTATCCATCATCTAACGTAATAGTAGCTTAGCTTCATCAGAGTCTCAGAACTTTATATACATGTTTTTATTTAATTTGCAATACCCGTATCGTATGTAAGTTAATAAGCAGGAATATAAGTTGTATTCAAAATTTACAAGTCAAATTTGCCTCACTTTTCCACATTTTTGAATTGAAATGTGGTAAACATGACAATGCAAGTACAAAGTCAACAAAAAGCTTGTATTTTTAAATGATTTTTTTTATGAATAGAATGACAACTGGAACTTGGAACATCCACCAGTTCAACAAATGTTAATAAGGGGTTTAGTACAGACAAACCCTATTTAAAAAATAGTTTGAGATTTCATTAGTACCGACCTGAAGGCACGCGGGCTTTTCCACCGCGCACAGCCGCGCCAGCTGATGCTCGTTAACGTTGGACACTCCCACATGCCGCACCTTGCCGTCCTCGCGCAGCTTCAAAACCGCCTGTAAACAGTGAAACCTTACCACATGCAGAGTCCTTATTGTCAAAAGCGCAGGCGCTGGCGATCACTACGCACCATCTCTTTCTACCGTCAGCCATTCCAAGGTTTCCCAACCTTTATTTTGCCGAGAATCCCCGAACCAAACATAATATTTTCATGCCCCCCTTAAGTTTCAACAAAAATAAGAACAAACAATACAATTTGGCAATTTGTAACAGTTAATTTACCTACGCGTTTTCGGAAATGCAAGCGGCCCTATTACGCCCCCCGTGACATATTTCTTTACGCTCCCCTAGGAGGGCGGGCCCCTGGTTGGGAAGTCCTGTCCTATATTGTTTCGACATAAAGTAATGGTGAATGCGATTATGATTTCGAGTGCGTTGGACAATATAGCCTCAGCTAAACATACAAAAATATCAAATATCTTTGTCAGAGATGTCATTCCTCGTTAAAGCAGAAATTTAGTTAGTTATACCTACTGTAATGGTAATGCTGACCGAACTACCCAGAATATACAGTCAACAGCCTGAATACAAAAACAGCCCAAGAGCACAAAGAGCACATCCTCTATAATCTTAGCGACAAGAGCCAGTTTGAGCATAGTTTGAGCCGCTATACAATGAAGTTGTCGGTGGTTGTAGTATGTAGTTCAACGTTTCAAAATCGAGCCAAAACCGACTTCTTTTCCCTTACCCCTTTTCGGCACTCAATAATAAAACAATGTTTGGACACTAGTAGGCAGGTAGGTAGATAGGTACAAGGTGTTACATCTTAAGCTGAAACGAGTAGGTAAAAACTAGTGGGTTCACTAACCATTATTATGTGTTTATGCACCAAAACGAATAACACATTGCTCGTCTGTAGAGTAAGGTATCTATTTTGATAACACAATATCTGTAGTATATCTGTCATCAGGTTTTTGTGGCATAACTTCCCCGGGCCGACTTATTTTTTGACAAGGTGCAATTTCCTTTTCGATTAGTATGATATATGAGGAGTCTTTAATTACCAATGGCCTTTCAATATTACCCCTTCCTGATATATTGGGTTCAGTGACAATTCTGACCACCTTCACAGAGTTACTGGAGATAACAGACTTGGGTTGCGAGGAAGATGTTGTTCTGTCTGGATTGTATCCCAATTTATGGCCCAATTTACAGATCATAACTTGAAAAATAGTCGGTTTTTTAATATATCCTTTAGCCCATTTCTTACTTAATACGGTCTCTGATGACGACAGACGGGAATGCAATGACGCAGTGAACAGGTTAGCCATCATCTTGGGATTTGAACTGGATTGTCGGATATTGGTGTTGCCGTCACAAGCCATAAACCGTTTTCGTCCCGATAGAGGGCCAACAACGCTTGCATGGCCATCTTTATTTAAATCAGAATCTTTACGTTTGGTTTTCTTACCAAGGCATTCACGGAATAAGCTTAAGAAAGGTTTTCCTTGTGAATGATTAGATTGCTGACGCTTTTTAGAAGGAGCCCTGCGGCATTGAGCGATTCCGCTTGAGTTATTGGTTTTCTCACTTTGTACATTCCTCGTTGGCTCCGTAGTTTGTAAAGAATTCTCTTCCGAAATAAAGATGCATTTGAGTGAATGAATTGATTTACGGACAGGTAATATCGATATTGATGTTGACATAAAGGGCTCGTCTTTAGAATAAAATGATGCGTCGTTAGACCGTTTTACTAATACCTTGGACGGGCGTGCTTGTTGTTTAATTTGAGCATTAAAAACAGAACAGGGGTAAATTGTTGTTACATGTTTTTTAGGCCTCGCACGATGCTGACTTGTACTTTGAATGACTTCTTTTAAAAACTTGGGATATCTATGGCATTTCAGTTCGTAGTTAGGTTTACATTCAGCTAACCACCCAAATAATCTACTAGAAATGGGTTTCCAATTTGGATGAAGGCGTTCCTCAGAAGAAATCGTTTCAGTTTTGAAGCTGTTGTGTGGTGCCTTACATTTACTGCTTTCGGAGTAAGCACTAGTTTGGAAAACGTCATTGTGCGAGTTAGTATCGCTCCCGAGAGCTTGAACTGGATCTTCACCGGGCAAATGTGATTTTAAAATTGATTTTCGCTGTATTATGGAGGTGCTTGGATTTTCTGACTTTCTGGTTTTTCTAGGATCCAAAACACAACAAGTATAGTTATCTTTATGACTACTTTCTGGATTTTTGTCTAGATTTACTTCGCTTAAGTTAGCTGGATCTTGCTTGTCATCAGTTTCGTGAGATTTATTTCCTGAACTAAATATTTTTTTCATGACTTTTGTGATAGGATTTCGAAAATCTATTTTTATTTTTTGCCCCGAGATTTTTTCCTCAACTTCAGGGTTTGATGATAATGTAGTAACAGAAGACTTTGCTGGTATCCTACGCAAACTTGGCTTGTTAACAAATGAAATGGCACGCCGTCGCATTACTGGATTATATTTAATAAATATCATTTGGAATCGACGTTCAAGCTGTGCCGCTGCTGATGTGCGATAATTGTTTCGTTTATCTCTGCGACTCCGCTTTTTTATTACTGAAGGTTTATTCGTACATTTTGGTATTGTGATGATATTATTACGACTTAGACTATCGCGGTGGTTTTTTATATTGTCTTTGCGTGACTGATATTTTGTAGGAGCTGGATTATTTGTGCGATTCGCCATAGTATCCACATTGCGGTTTGGCAAATTATAATGGCGTTTAATATGTTCCGGATTATTTGTGCGATTCGGTACTGTATCCACATTGCACTTTGGCAAATTATAATGGCGTTTAATAGGTTCTGGATTATTTGTGCGATTCGGTACTGTATCCACATTGCAGTTTGGCAAATTATAATTACGTTTAATAGGTTCCGGATTATTTGTGCGATTCGGTACTGTATCCACATTGCAGTTTGGCAAATTATAATGGCGTTTAATAGGTTCTGGATTATTTGTGCGATTCGGTACTGTATCCACATTGCAGTTTGGCAAATTATAATGACGTTTAATATGTTCCGGATTATTTGTGCGATTCGGCACTGTATCCACATTGCAGTTTGGCAAATTATAATGGCGTTTAATGGGATCTTGATTTTTAGCACGATGCGGTACTGTACGATTTTCACCCTTGCGTATGTCTCTTTTGTTCTCTCTGCAGCCAGATTCCTTGATTTTATCTGAATATTTTGCATGTTTCGATGCTTTGATGTTATTATTATGAATTTCAATATTGCTTATTTTTTTACTATCTTCCATCCTGGAGTGGGCTTTAATAGGTTTTGTATTAGAAATGCATTTTGGCGGCGTGCCTTCCCTAAATCTAATAGGTTTGCATGACAGTTCTTTGTAAGGATCTGATTTGTTTGGGCATTTCGGGTCTGTAATTGTAATTCCTCTGTTCTCAATCTGCGTCTGCACCTTGATAGGACCCTCAATGCTTTTGCTTTTGATCGGTAGACGTCCGCGCACTTCTTTTTGTATGCTTTGCAAAGAGCGAAACGATATAATTTGCCTGGGTACAAGTATTTCGGAAGAATGTTGACTACACCATAGTTTATCGGGCCAGAGCCAACCGCAGCACCACACGTATTTACAAAAATATTCAAACTTGTTATATTTTTGAAAGCCACATTTTGGTCTTAATTCTTTCGCTATATAGTATGGCCATGCTCGATTAGAAAGGTTTTTGTGTTTGACGGACATCAATTTCTCATGTGAAATGAATCAACATCAATTTGCGTGAACATTATACGTAAATTTCATTATTTATGAGTGGTATGTGTGTAAGGTCATGATGACAAGTGACAAATCATTTAATTTTTTGCAACATGTCTAAAACATCGAGTAATGAGTTTAGGCTTGACTAAAAATGTGGCATAATTTATGACTTCTTGTGGACAAGAAATAATGAAAACGAACAGAATAGTATTTTATACAATCGTTGCATAATGAAGGCTCTTAGAGTCGAGTACCGTGTTTAGGCCACGAGGCTTGCCGAGTGGCCTAAGTAAGGTACGAGATTTTAAGAGCTAATTATGTAACTATTGTATACAATACTTTTTCTACGAGTCATCATCATCATCATCCATAACCTTAACCACATACATAACCACATATGTTATGTATATACATACATAACCTTTTGTAAAGTACATTGGGTTAAGTTTGAAAATTGTACCTTCCACTTATGAATTAATAGTAGTTATCTCCTCTGGAGTAGCGGCGAAACTAATCTCGTCACTGTCACTCACGTTTAATTCGAATTAGGGATTATTTATTTAACACCATCGATTTCGCGTCAAATAACAAACAAAACTTTAAAATTTTCGTAGCACAAAAATGAACTAATCAGACGTCGTTATAAGACTGTTTCTGATTGGCCGATTACTTCAATTACTAACCAATCACGTATCAGAAGAAAAAAGTTGGTGTATTCAAATGGAAGCAAATTTGCCAGATATTTCCAACTTTACATTGGGTGCGTTCCACTAAGCGCTCACGACGCTCAATCGAAGTAACCAAGTTCTAATTTTGAAATTATTATAGTCGTCTAGAGCGTTGTATAATAATCATTATAGTTGAGTTCGATGTGCCATAGACTATCCAAGATTATAAAGTATGTGATTACAATTTTGTCTATAAACACATTATTGACAGATTAAAATCAACGAGTAGAAAAAAATAATTATAGGTTTGTATTAATCTATGTATAATTTGTTAGCGGTACAGGCGCAGTCTCTTCAATAGCTTAGCTTGAGTTATTATTGTATTCATTAGGTAGAGTCTTAATATATATTTTGATAAGAGTGGAGTTCTGAGGGTCGTAAGCATGTTTAAGATCTAGGCTGAGTGACAATTAGCGCAGCGTTTTTATAAGTATTACGAAGAACATTCATTAACATGTTCACACATTTCATACTTGTATTTTTCGGTCTTGCATATCCACGTAAATTTAAAATGCTCTGTAGAGATGCATCTAAATTGAGAGATTGTAAAGCTATATTAGAATTTCTGGTTAAATCCACAGTTTCATAGGATTCGACGGGGCTCTTCATTGTGTAGGGCGGGTCGCTCGCGTCAGCGGGCGCTGGCTCACCGCTGTCGCTGCCGCCCGTGCAACACGGACAGACGAACTTGGGGAACATTACTTTGGGCCAAACTTTGCGCCATACGCACCGTTTAGGTTCCATATCACGCGTTACGTTTAATAAGTCTTCTTTGATTACTTCAATTGTATCGGCATCAGTTTGGTCGTCTATCTTCTTTTGCAACTCAAGATCGCATTTTAATTTGTATTCCGTCTGATCAAATGAATTACACTCGGTCATCAAAGGCTTTTGTAAACAATTCCTCTTGGAAGTAGGTGATTTGTAAACTTTCGACCACGTCTCCTGATCGAGGTCCACTTTCTTTGTTTTAAGGTTGCACACTTTTTCCGATTGCTGGTTCGGACGTGTTCTACTTGCTTTAGCAAAAAAAGACCCACGAGACATAACATCTGGATAACTGCACTCTTTATAAACATCGCTATGTCGGTACATAGAATTAAGATTAATTTGTTTTATGTCTTGGCAAAGTGTTTCTGTATCTAAGTTGTGATTGCTGCTCAACGCATCAGGCAACATGACACCCATTCTGTAAATGAACTGAAGTGATGGATGGTTTAGTTTTATTTTATTTTATCAAATTGCTTTCGTTATTTCTTACTGCCTTATAATTTTGATGATTTTTTCAAAGTTCGGTTCAAGGTTTTGTTTGAAGCGTTTGTTATATGGCTGTCAAATGACAATGTCGTCGTGTGCTTGACATAATTAGACTAATGCAGATCTATGGTAAGCATACATAATCAGCCAGCATACGCATCCGTATCGTACTCACGCTATAGAGGTCTTGCGAAAACAAAAAAATGCACAAAGGCTGCGCCACCTGGCCCGCGCTACCGTCTAAGCATGCGAAAAAGTCAGGATTTTCATAAAAGTATATTTAATCTTGTTTTAAGTTATTGCTCTTCGTAACTATCTGATGGCAAATAAAGACAAGTCTTATCTTCTGACTTCCACGTCAAAAGTGTACCTAAGTCTGGTGTGGATAAAATGCATAGGGGCACGTGTTTGGGGCAGTTGGAAAACTTTATACCCATATAAGAAGATAAGTCTTGCTTGACCAACTGATGTATCTGAAATTTTGCATAGAACCTCTTTGTCATCCAGACATGGAATAACGACGGATTCTGATAAATTCCCGCGATATAAACAGTTCTGCGTATCTGGTTACAGTAGTTAAAGTATAATTTAATACCTTCCAAACTGCAATGAGGTCGGTGGAAAGGTCAACTTTCATGGATCCGTCGGGGTTTTTGGGATGCAAGTCACCAGGCACATGCTCGAAGGCAAACGGAGTGTGCATTAGGTACATGTCCATGTAATCGAGGCCCAGATCCTTTAGCGACGCGTTGAAATACTCTGGCACTAAATCTGGTCGATTCCCTGTTGAAGGTTAAAATAATATAACTAATATTGTAACTTATGCATTTTTTTATGAAATAACTAGGATGAAAAATCAATAAGTGGGTCACCGGATGGTTCATGAGCACTACTACTGGACACCCGCAAAACAGAGGACTGAAGATGCAAGATATTGCACCTATACGATAAATTTAGAGAGCTAAGATAGAATAATAATTTAACTGCTTTATGTATAAGGTGAACTCTTTCCTTTAATGAACTTCCAGTCAATCTAATGCTTCAGATCCTAAACAGCTTTTAAACAGAACAGACAGCGTCGTTGTTTAAACTTCAATATCTACACGAATTTCTGTCATCATTTCCTTGACAGGTCTCTGTAACTATAATAGAGGTACTGACCACCAGGAGGGAGTTTCGTGACCACGAAGAGTTCTTTCCTCCTAGCAGAATTGTCACCGATCCAACGGCGGAGTGCGCGCCCTAATGCTGCCTCATTCTCGTAGGCGCGGGCCGAGTCGAAATGGCGGTACCCAGTCTCTAGTGCTGCGTCCACAGCTTTCTCCAAAACTTCGTCTGATGCCTGTAAGAACAATGTGTCTCTTAACTGTACTAGATTATTAATCCAAACACCCATCAACTTAATATTAGCATTAACTACAGCAGCATCGGTACGAAATGCTGGCTGACAGGATTATGGCTAACACAGAGTTAGACGACTCTTGACTAAATCGGACTTTACTGTATGAGCTTAGTTCCCTTCGCCTTTGCTACGTGGAAGAACTAGAACGTAGCGTTTATAGTCATTGGGAAGAACCACAAAAAAATTAAAACATCAACTGATTCATAATGATTAGATATAAATGGTGTTAAAAATGTCCTTCGTTAGAGATTTTGACTCTTTTAACCGTGATGTCGGATAAGCATGATGCAGACGCCGAGAATTCGAGTCAGGATTCGGAGTGTGTGAACACAAACTGCCCCGCTTCAACATCCCGAGGCGTCACGCGTTCCAGCGGCGACTTCGACGGCGTTTTCTCGTCTGCTTCCTCTTGCACTGTTTGCTCATGCGATTCGCGACTTACCAAGATACCTTTCTCTATCGCAGACTCCTCCACCAACCTACAGAAGTCTAAATGGCAAATATTCAAAACATTTTTTAAGAACCGTCTGAAGAACATAAAAAGACGAAAGTACAGCCGAGAGTGCAATGGGCCGCGGGTTAAAAATGAAGTAATTATCAAAGATTCCCCGCCTGCTTTCCTCTCTAACACTTAAGTCAATGGATTAAATATTTATCCTGTGTTGAGGCTAGCTTTGTGGAAACCCGCATTTATCGTTTTATTTCAATCAAAGGGAGAAATAATTAAATGCAATGAAACGATAAAAAGTCTCAATGTAACTGAATAGCAATGGAATAAATACCTATTGACATTAAACATATTTTTTCTACTTATTTAGTTGCAGTCGGGGAGGTAATTTGTAAACATGTATGTGTATTGTTTACGATTCCTACGAGTGCGTGCGTTAATGTTGACATTTAATCAGAAGGTGAAAATACTGCAGCTATTAATTGGTAAAACACCTAGTAAATACCTATGTAGTAGATAAATAATTATCTTCGGCAGTGCGAATAACAAGCAGGACATTAGCACTCCAATTGACGCAGTGTTAAGCGGAGACAGTGTATCTACACACCTTTGGTGTACACCTGTTTTTTATTTCTGTTAAGTTTAACATTCTTCAGAACAAAATAAAGTAATTTTTTCAAGACACCATAGTCTTACTCGCGCCAAGTAGGTAGGTACCTTCTGTTTTTAAGATATTCAACAATTGAATGTACTAATTAATTGTTTGTGCATGTGAAATCCTAATTTTACCGTTTATATTCATTATCTCACGTTCCTATAACGAGCTAAGCTCCTCTCGTCGGAATAAGATGACCTAGGTAGTCGAAAATTATTGCACTTGTGATTTCTTGTAACCATTTCCGGATGGTGTTTTTAAGAGAACCGCGAGTTTGAGTAAAAAAAAATACATACAGTCGAACATAGAACCTCCTCCTTTTTTGAAGTTGATTAAGATAGCCAACAGCTTTCTTACCTCTCTCGAATGCCTTTTGAGTGATGTGATTGAAAAATTCGGGCCCCAGAATAAATTTTGAACGCGCACATACCTACTCGACACAATATTTTTTCTACTTAGGTACTTAACTCAAAGTTGCAAGAAGACCTTCTACAAAGCATGCATCCTTAGAGCATTCATCTAATATTTTTATAAGTATTAATTTTGTGTAGATAGATATCAGAATCAGAATCGACATTACGACAAGAATAAAAATTTATAACCATGCACTTTTGTGAGTCTGTACCAAACATAAGTCGAAGTTGACGCAAATTAATAAACACTATTGGTATCATAGTATAGAGAATTATAGTAGGTATATATGCAAAACAAAAAATAATCACCTGCCATGTTCCAAAGCCGATTCTTGGCAGCCGATCTCCATTCGCTAACTCAAAATATTCGGGCAGGGGCATTGTTTCTGAAGAACTAGCGAGCTGTCACAGTCACAAAAGCATTAAATTGAGTTACAATGATGAGGAAAATTAAGAGGATTTTTTTATAAATAGGTCCTTAGCGATCGACGTGTGCCGACGCAGTGGCGTGGCGAGGTGAGAGGCGGTTGCAGCGGCCTTGATGGCCCTCCATAGTACCGGTTCGTTTCGGGTCGCGGCACCTAATCAATGTTATTAACTATGAACTCAATTTTCGTCATGCTTCGTCCATCACCGCTGCAGTTTTGGCTGGGTGAACCTAGAGCATGAAGACCAAGAATCTCAAGACCTTCCTATCTTTATGCCTATAGTAAAAAAAAAAATCAAGGCAAATGTTAAAACAGAAATATCCTGCTGTATTTTCTAGGAGACACCTTCGAAGTATCGTCTAAAAACCCCTACACACCTGATCTACCTACCTATCTTTCGTTTTTCCTTTTGCGGTACAGAACCCTAAAAAGCTTGTAAAAACAAAACATTATTATGCTTGAATTCAGGTACGTGTGTAATTTGCATTTCGATAAAGTAGCGGTAAAAAAACCTGTGGTCCAATTTTTAAAAGGATTCATGTTTGTAGAATAGAAGAAAATTAAAGCTCTAATTACTTTTTCCTCTAGTCAAGAATTTCATTGAGCAGTAGTTTTGTGGCAATGCAGTTATACTTCTGAAAGGTATTTTCAAAAATGGATCCCACCATATTAGCCCTGTGACCACAGGCTACGGTCGCATTTCACTGAAATCAAATGCGTGTTTTGAGGTAACATCTGCCATTACCCTGAAGCGAATTAGAGTTATCAGTGCGGCCAATCTACATCTCAGCCGAGTGCTGCATCACAATGGGCATTTGTCCAGGCTGTCAATAGCCTCCGGTTGCTTGCTTTAGGTACTCACACAATAAAATAATGTCGCACTTGAGCGACTAAACGAGCGGAAACAAACGCAGATAACGTGATTACATCACTTGTGAATAATCGGTTAAAGACCCCGCTCACTATTACTATTTACTAGTTTAGTTGTTTTACCTAAACATTATTGCTACGCGTGTAACGCTGAAAGAGACTGCGCGTGGAACGTGGTATACCTACCTACAGTAGGTGCCTACAGTCGACTCCTCCAATATCTATAAGGCTAACCATTCAAAAATGTCTAAACTAAAAATAGGCCCACAAATAGGTAGATATTTAGGAATATTATGCACGGCTGCACAAAGAACTTACTATCTTAATTCGCTCAGATAATATTAGCGGGGCGAATTAAGAACACAACTTTAATTGAAATAAATTTACTTAGATGTTTAGGGTGGTTTTCGATTGAAGCATTGGTTGAACTCCACTTTTCACCCCGCTCTGTCCATGTAATACATATATTGTTAAAATGTTATGTGGGTTTTAGTTACCTTAATCGGTTGATTCTGCGTCTTTGCTCCGCCGTCTGTGTCTATGAAACCGTACCGCACCTTTAGCGACAATTGTAGGTACTATAATTAATATAGTAGTGTTAATTATTTACCAATTGTTTATTAAGTAAATCCCAGCCAAATAACAACTTTTACTATCAAACTTAGTATGTACATAAAAATAACCGAACTAAATAACTCCACGAATTGTCATTATATTTGAAAGAAAAATTACTAGTTATATTCATAAACACAATATGATTCAGTAAACAAACAAAAACCCAAATGCAATTTTAATAAGATCGTATCGCATTACACATCTTCCTACTGCATCGGCAGCAAATTTTAAATTACAAATTAATGTTCCCACATGCTCGTAAAGTAATAACATCCTATTGTGTGCAAACAGTATCGTTTACCCATTTAATTTGCTGAAGTGATGTATGAATGAGCCGACGTCACAACACTAGGGATCATTGATGCGTGCACCCCATTGATTGCTGGCCACTGATAACATCTACGTAGGGCGAGTTCCCCCCACGAACTACGCGTACGGGAGGCGGGGCTGGGCTGATACCAACCCTCTATTGTTGCTATATATTTTGGGGTTGCAAATGGGGCATCCCATTTTGTGTAAAATATACTAAGTGTAATGATGGACGTGTCTCCTGTGCGTAGTTCTAAAAGTAGCAGTTCGAACTTTAGCATTGAACGGATCTTGAGCCAGGAGTCCAGCAGTCGTGAAGCACCCAGCGAAGTTCCGGACTGGTTGTGCTGCACACGGTACCGGCCACCACGACTGCCACGTTAGCATTCCACATTGTGTTATTTACTATTATTTAGTTTTTAGTGTGTGTGCGTATTATGATTGTGAGAGCTGTGGTGAGAAAGCAGGGTGGTAGGACTTTATGCAAGATTTTTTGTTATACGTAGTTAGGCCTCTGGAGAACCGCCATACTAGTACAAATGACCGTAAATTTTGTGTCACCATCTCCCGACCGAACAGTACGTTGGATAAACAACTCTTTACTACTTTGGTTCGTTTCTGAATCTTTCGCTTCCGAGTCACGCTCTCAAGCATCCACAATACTTCTTATCTAACTTAAAAACTCAAATCCACTGATATTATAAATGTGAAAGTAACTATGTCTGTCTATCTGTCTGTTACGCTTTCACGTCTAAACGATTGAACCGATTTTAATTAAATTTGGTACGGAGTTAGTTGGGAGTCCCGGGGATGGCCAAATGATAGTTTTATCCCGGAAAATCGCAAATATTATATTTATTATACATATATTACATTATATTATAGTCTTTTTTATTCCGAATTCGCTACTATTTCATTTTTGTTGTTGTTATTGTGTTGTTTTTTTATTATTATTAAATTGTCACGTGATTCGGCGTGCCTCATGGCATAGGCCTCCTCCGTGTATTGGAGGGTTTAGGCTGTAGTTCCCACCCGCGCCCAGTACACAACTTAACACGGAAAATCGCATAGTTCCCGCGGTACCATTTACTTATAGCTATATGTATTTAACTACCTAAAAGTGCCTTAAAAACTAAACTGCAAGAAATTATTAATTGAATCCGCAGAGGTCTATAGCTGTGACCACATACAAAAACATTCAATCACGTAGTGATCTGTTATTTGCGGGTCAGTTTAGCCTCTGACTGTACCAAAACAGTTCGTTTTGTGAGTAATTAATAAGTAGGTCTCACCTCATAAGACACTGCAGGTGTTAATGGGAATAGTGATTAACATTTAACAACTGAGGACATTTAGACATCGTTATGTTCGGCCGCGACTAGTAACTAAACCAATTTACTTTATCAATAGAAAAACAGCCCAAGCATTAGATGGTCAGCAATAGTTATTTGATTTGTTATGCAGGGGTGCAAAGTTTTTGTTTAGCGGGAGGGCCTCTCTTGGAACCCGAGCAAGGCAAAGATCCCATGCCTAAATTAAACCACAACCGAAGCGAGTGGTTCAAAAGAAGAATACTGAGCGTCGCGAGGGTTTCAAGGCACGAGACACTAAACAACTTTGCTGCCGAGTGAAACACAATTTTTCACCTCACTACAGCGAAAAAAACGATGGATGAAAGAAAAACAGTTGATCTAGTGGTAAATCAGTTTTTTATTTAGCAATGAATGTTAGCAGTTTGGTACTGAACGGATTTTAAAATAAATTAATAATGGGTAACGAATCGTGTTGCTGAACGTGCCATGTTTTTTTAATCTAATACAAAAGTTAGCGGGTCTGATAACAAGTTCTACATTTGATGTTCGTATTATTCGGTGTAAGCTGGACGGGACGGCAACATACGAAGTTAAAATTTCTAATTTCTGAGTAGGTGTACCCAGCAGTTTAATCTATCTAGTATTTATATAATAAAGCTGAAGAGGGTCGAAAGTCTGCAGTTGGCTGGGGATACTTAAAATCGATACACAAAACACGTTCACAAACTTAACTAATCTGTCTGTATGTAAAATCAAACCCTACAGGAGGGGGCAGCCACTACCCAAAATAATAAATCCTCGTAGACGAAGTCGCCGGCAAAAGCTAGTATTAAATAAGTTAAATAACTATGCTCTAGCTTCTACAAGAGCTAAAAGTAGACAAACATAACATTCGAGAGCTAAACGCGCTGTCTGTTAGCCTGTGCCGCTGCCGCACCTGCACTGCGGGGTCAGCGTCGGTGCGGCGTGGTTAGGCGTTCGTATAAACACAATTAATGTTTCGGAGTACGACGATATCAAGCAGATTCAATAATAGGCGTTAACATCATACGTGACGCAAGTTTTCTCACCGTTTTTTCATACATTTCAACATATCAACGTTTTTTACGCACCGGTATGGTCGCACCTTTATACATACCTCGTCTCCGTGGATGCGGAGGTTAACGGAGGCGAATGCTAAGATGAAAGTGAATGTGGAAAATAGTAATTCATGGTTAATTGAAAATAAATAATTAC
The DNA here is from genome assembly GCA_949127965.1 of Pandemis corylana. NCBI lineage: Eukaryota > Metazoa > Arthropoda > Insecta > Lepidoptera > Tortricidae > Pandemis > Pandemis corylana. The sequence goes on from OX421868.1 coordinate 7,284,371, forward strand.
TCTGTATTAAATCGCTTAAAACAACCAACTTTAACTTTCAGCAACTTGACAGGTTGATTCCTGTCGTGTGTTCCGGTGTTCCCGTCGCGCACTCGTTGATTTCGTGATTTCACGCGCAAACGTGGCGGGACGGCTTATTCATCGCCGAGCTCGCGCTTTATTATTATTCTGTGATCATGAGATTTACGAAATTAAACCTCCGTTACAAGCCCGCAAAAAAAATGCGGAGGCGGAGATGGAAGCGGAAGTACGATTTCTTGCGGAACTTCCGCAACGGAGGCGAAGACGAAGTTGAATTATTTTCATGCACCTATAAATCTGTCCGTAGTATGAGATGTGTTTAATGTGTTTGGTGTAGGTGCAGTGAGCAGCAACGCCTGTCGCAGCAGGCGGTCGGGGCGGCACGCGCGCGTCCCGTTCACAGCTGCGCAGGCGGCGGCGCTAGAGGCGGCCTACGCCCGGGCGCCGTACCTCGCGCCGCCGGCTCTACGAGCACTCGCCGCTGCACTACAACTACGCGATGATAGAGTAAGCAAAAAGCCGTACTATGATATTTACTGCGAAAAGGTTCCACGATAGGTCAGGAAATACTTTTTTCGATAGTAACTACATCTCAGATACACATTTTTTTCGTAGCTCCAAGGGAGTGCAGACGTAATTGTTTGATATTAACGATTGAGATACTTGCTCTGGCTGTCCCATCTCAATAAGATTGTCACGCTGTATAATACTTAATTAGGTTAATCAAATAATTACATAAGAGTGGTATTAACGTCTTTACTAATCTTCCTGATAGTGATAGACAAGTGTTTGCACTAATCTGATATCGCAAATGTAATGTTCAAGTATTACTTTATAGAAATCTGTGTCATACATTGAAGTGTGAGTACTTATTGGTAGACACTTGAGGTCGTAAGTAAGAGAGCAAGATTACGGCAGAATTAGCGGACAAGTGAGGCCGTGAAACATTTCAATCACCGTACCTTCTGCTTTTCCAATTAACTTGCTAAAGACATCACACACACCCCTTGCCGCTAGTTTAGTAAATTTGTTTCACGGACATTCATCGTTTTTTTTGTAAAAACTACGGTTGTCACAATAACGTTGTCTGAATCCGAACGTTTATTTTAAGCTATCTTTAATTCCACACGGATCACCGTCCTCACATAATAGGCAATTACAACGGTGTTAACGATGAAACCATTCTTTTTAGATAAAAATCTGGTTCCAAAACCGACGGGCGAGGGAAAGGAGAGAGAAATGCGCGACAATAACACCACCACAAGCGGTGGCGCTGGCTCCCACACGGCCCGTTATTACCGTTACTGACACTCTATGGACTCCTCACTCCTCCACTGAATTGCCTAGTTTCAATAACCAAGATATGTTTAGAAGAAGCATGCAGAGAGACAATATTTTAGACGTTCACTGCGAACGTCTGTTACCAAATGAAGGAAGTCCAGGTTCGTCTGAAGATAGACCGGAATCCCCTCTGGACATTGAGACGATTGACGAGTAGTTTTAATTAAATCATGTAGGAAATCCCCGCAAGTTACAACGTAACATTTTCATACGATCAAATTTAGAATATTATAATTACCTATATAGTTAGTTACTTTAACTGTGATAAGCGTGTGTAAATTATTAAAAAATGAATTAGATAGATATATCAGTAATACATCATGTGTTTAGACACTGATTGGGTGTCTAGTCATATGAACTTAACGTATTTTAGCTAGTTAAGTATAGATAGTATAAATAAATAACGCTTCAAATAAGGAAAGGTCAAAAGAATATTTACCCAATTAAAAAGCAACTGAGCCACTGAAAGATTACGCGGCGTAGAGATAAGTATTTTTTACAAACCGACAAGTAAAAAAAACGTCTAGATGAAATAGGTATAGCCTCAAGACCATATTTCGGTGGGTGCGGTTACTACACTAACCTGTTTCTACAAAAACTAAACTAAACTGAGCCATAAAATGAGTAATATTAGTATGCAAAATGCTTTGGGCTCCAAAAAAATCATATGGAACTTGCCCAGGTACACACTAAGATTACTGTAAATGCTAATTATCACTTACCTGTCGCTAGGCAGACTCATTCATTACGCAAATACGTAGAATACAAGTATATTGGATAAATCTATCTGCTGTTAGGTCAAGTAAATGAACGGAGTTGTGACGCAAAGATAAGCTAAATAGTTTAAATACTACAGTGGGTACCGGTCAATGGTGACGCGGCGCTCTCTGTTTAACAAACATGTCGAAGTGTTTTGTGTGTAACTCTAGAGGGATGTTCGCTCCAGTGCATTCTAATGGTTATAGTTCTTTCTGCTGCGCTCTCCCATGCGGTGGAAATACGATGCCACAAAACAGATTAAGTACCATTGTTGTTGCAGATTAACTTGTAAACGATACATTGCAAAGAAATGAGCTGTTACAGAATACATTCACGTGTAACACTTTTTTGTGTGGATATTTCTTTCGACATTTATTTAACGCGATTTCAATTAGCGTACTTAAATATTTTTCATTAAATAAAACGTAGCTTTGTATCGACATTTCTATTTATTTCTCTAAATCCTTAATTTTATGAGAGTCGCTTTATTATGAGCTAATAAGTTAACGACTTAGAAAAGTGTCACAAACCTACGGAATGTTAACGTGAACATTTTTTTTGTTATCCAAATAGTCATACATAATATACTAGTTTTCAATCATTTTACAAACATAAATTCATTTCGGCCTCACGCACGAGTACCTACCTACCCAGAGCAAATGAAATCACATGGAATTACAGTTATTAATCAATGTAATTTCGTTTCGCACCTTGTACTTCGTACGTTTACTTCACAATCTTTAAATCTTGTTAGTGAATTTTGACCCACTTCTACTTAGTGGTCAGATTAAAACGAAATTTGAAATAGAGCACCGTAAACAATTAAATACTTAATTGACTAGGTCCAGTGAAGTTGTCGTGACTGGAAATAATACGGTTTTAAACAACGACGGTTTTACTAAAGACTCGTTGGCGCTGAAATCTGCAAGCTTGGTTCGCGGTACTTCAACGATGTTACATTTTGTTATACTACTCGAGAAGCTTTACTGCGCCTAGTTGAACGGGGCGGATCACAACACGGTCGACTGCAAAATGGATGCCTGACTAATCAGTAATTGGACTAAAAAGGTCACCAGCCAACGTCAAATATTTAACGCTATGTACGAATCGCGACCTGCTCGAACGGCGTATTTAGCAAATTGCTCAATGGGCGGATTACATCATGGACGAACTGCGTAACTAATGAAGCATGATATGGACGAAAGGTTCTCAAAGTGGTCCAGGTGGACGTGAAAAAAAATGGTAATACATTAGAAATGTGATAGAAATGTAGCAGCAGGGGTCTACCGAAAACAGTAAAACTTTAAAGGTGGTCTTCAAGAAAAAAAAAGTATGGGATCTATAAATTGCTTCCAGAACGAAAAGTTATACCTATGTACGAAACACACCTCGGAACAACGACTAGCAAATAGCCACTAGTAAGATTGCCAGTCAATTAACGACAGGCACGAGTAAAACTGTAGTTGTTTAAAACCGAGGTATACGGCACGCGTGTCGCTCACTCGTTTAACATGTTCGTGTAATGCTCGGACACTAATTCCCTGAAGCAAAAATTACATATAGTCCAAGATCCCAGAGCGAACAGACATAACTTATTTTCACACGAATGAAACCTTAAGTTTTCAGTAGCGTCTCGTGTGCCTTGAATACCTACGCGCTTGTGAAAACTTGCCGAGTGACACCTGGGCAGGTACCAGGTGAGAAAGGTAACTAAAAGTAAGAGTTATCTAACTTAAATTCACATGGCTGATTTTTATATATATCATGTAGAATATTATTTTAAAGTAATATCATAAGTGTCAGACACTTTTGATGGACCAGAGCTTTTGTCAGACGCTTTTAAGCTAGGTACCCAATAAATAAATGAACTTTACTTATTTTTACATGTCTGATTTTTGAATATGTTATTGAAGTATTTATTTAAAAGTTATATTCAATCAGTCAGACAAATTAGAGTGACCAAACATCCCCTAAGACAAAAATTTTTCAGCCAGAAGTATGAGGGCGAGAGCACTGTTACGCATGCGTTTCAGAGTGATTGAGACGTCCATAATAACTCGGTTCCCCTTCTTAAACTCACCATCTGTTTCAATCTACTGTGTAGGTACCTATGTGCTGTCTTTTTTATCTGTGAAGTTTATAGTATTCCTGTTAAAGTTAATTTTGTTGAAATAAAGATGCAAAAATCTCAGATCGAAAACAGTAAGTATTCTTAACACATTTAAATTTTTTACTTTGAGGCGCATGCGCAATAGTGATCTCGCCCTCATACTTCTGGCTGAACAATATTTGTCTTAGGGCATGTTTGGTCACTCTAGTTTGTCTGACTGATTGAATATAACTTTTAAATAAATACTTCAATAACATATTCAAAAATCAGACATGTAAAAATAAGTAAAGTTCATTTATTTATTGGGTACCTAGCTTAAAAGCGTCTGACAAAAGCTCTGGTCCATCAAAAGTGTCTGACATATTACTTTAAAATAATATTCTACATGATATATATAAAAATCAGCCATGTAAATTTAAGTTAAATAACTCTTACTTTTAGTTACCTTTCTCATCTGGTACCTGCCCAGGTGTCACTCGGCAAGTTTTCACAAGCGCGTAGGTATTCAAGGCACACGAGACGCTACTGAAAACTTAAGGTTTCATTCGTGTGAAAATAAGTTATGTCTGATCGCTCTGGGATCTTACTCTAATACATTTTAGAAGACAGCATCTGTCTTATCTTTGTTTTGTCTAAGGCAAAATTAAAGTGACAGATGAATAAAAACGGTCGTTTAAACAGAAGCTTAACATCACTACATAGTACATATTATTATAAATCAAAGTCGTTTCCGCTGTCTGTCTGTCTTTCCCTGTGTATGCTTAGCTCTTTAAAACTACCCAAGTAATATTGATGCGGTTTTTTTAATAGATTGGAGTGATTCAAGAGGAAGGTTTAATATGTATAATTCTACGCAGACGTAGTCGCGGGCAGAAGCTAGTACTAAATTGGTTTAATTTAAAATGTTTACGTTGTAGGTACTTTGCTCTTTTATGTAACAAGGGGAAGTACGCGTACTTATTCGTACAATGACGAGAAATTATACTTCAATAATAAACCTACCATGTTACTTTTGTTTTAATTTAATAGAAAAAAAGTTAGCTCAATTCGTTTTGGGTAGATACTTAGTCATTATGTACTCGTATATGCTCATACATATGTATCAGCATATACGAGTACATAATTACTAACTGACCTCATGTCATGTTTTTTTCCGGTTGATTTGTACAAATAACAGAAAGAAAATATCTTAAAATCTTTGGATTTATACAAATTGTACACGATTGATTATATGAACTACTCCTTATTACTAAGTGGACATTAAATTTAATGAATAAAAATTTCGTTTGTATAAAAAATAGAGACAAATTAGATAGAGATAGATGGATTGTAATTAGAAATTTAGAGTTATTTTGTGAATTCGATGTTTAGTTTTACAAAGTTTAATGAATATTTTAATCAAAATGCATTGACATGCCCCATAGATCACATCTTCTAACTCTAGGGACACATACAATAATATGTACTTCGAGGCACTCAGATATTTTTGTCTAAAATAACAAAATAAATAATTAAAAAAAAAGTCTCATTATTTGTATATTTGGGACAATGAACTGTGGCCAGGGCATTATGACAATTCTTTTCTTAAACGATAAACACTAACCACCGACCGAACTAACCGACATCTAATGCGAACAAAATTATAACTACTAAACCGATTTTGATAAAATGCGATATGGGAGCACCTCTGACCCATACGCTGCTCAGTGTAAAAAAATCACTGAAAGCGGTCAAGAGGCGGCAAAAATCCCACTAAACACATAGGTACAAAAAAAACTTCATTCGAATCGAGAACCTTTTCAAGTCGGTTAAAAACTTGTACTAATTACACGTTATGTTAACTGTCGATCTTCTCACCCTCCGTCGCTTTGCTCAGTATCTCGTAATGCGCCGCGTCTTCTAAGGCGGGACTTGTCTCGTCTAGAATGTACCTGGAACAAGAGAGTCCAGGTGTCAGAAAATAAGGAATATTCATTTAATTTTAATCTGAGTTTAATATTTTTTTCTCGAATCTTTATTATTGTCACATTATGATTAATTGGTATATTTTTTTTTGTTAATAATCCTACTAATATTATAAACGCGAAAGTTTGTAACTATGGATGGAGGGATGGAAGTTTGTTACTCTTTCACGCCAGAACGGCTGGACAGATCTGGATGAAATTTGGAACATAGGTAGATTTTAGTCTGGATAACACATAGCATAGGCTACTTTTTATCCTTTCCTGCGGGATAGCGATAAACGAATTCTATGCAGACGAAGTCGCGGGCAACAGCTAGTTAAACCCATAAAATATTGTATAAAAAGTGAAAAATAAGAGATGGAAATTCAAACTTACGAAACGCGTCACCATTGGTCAAAACGAAATGTGACTTCAGATGTCACAAAATTGGGTTTATCGGCGTTGATATTCGTACTTTGTTAGCTGTTTTTTGTAAGAAAAATAGTTTAAAACTGTATTCCTGTGGTGATTTCTAGTGTCTATATTTGATGTATTTTTCTAAACATGAAATTTATTTTTATTTATTTATGATAAATGACGTGGCGTAGGACAAATCGGTGGCGTTTTGAACTGCGCAAATTAATTCAATGTTTTAAATTTCACTTTAAAAATAATTTGAATATTTTCAAGCCTGTTTATATTTTTTCTCTTTTATAAAAATGCAATTGATTATTATAAGTAATAAACAAAAAATTGTCCTGGTCCTGGAATATTTCAGAAGAGATGAGTTAAGCTGGATACTGATTCGCGAGTTGTAACCATAACTGTTGCACGTAACCAAAAACCCTAGTGTGAACGTGGCTCCCGAGCCTGCCCCGAGCGGAACGCCAAGAAACGTAAGAGCCACGTCCACACTATGGTTTTTGATTACAGTAATGTGCAATAATGTGTCACGGTTACAGCTCGCAGATGATTACTCGGCTTTAGACTGAACATTCATGTTAAGATTTTCTAACGTGTTTTATGTTTCAAAATTAAGTCGCCTCTTTGACGCCGTACGCTTTGAAAATCGATGGAAACATTTTGTCAACCACAATTTAAAAATCCTGCACAACGAAAAGCTAAAGTAGAGTGCTAAAAGTATTCCGAATTATTTTAAGAAACAATATACATATTACACGTTGAAGTCCAAGTTTAGGCTTTCTCCGAATTCTCCAGTTCGTGGTTACTCAAGAATCTGGACATGCACAGTTTACGACCAATAAACTACTATATATACTGTACACAATATACTGTATATATGGTGCAATAGGTAAAATTACAATGATATTCAGTTAACATTGCGATATCTGCTCTACCGCTAGCGCGGACAGTAAGATAGGTGACATACCTACTGGCAGGTATCTATTCAAACGTACTTTAACGATGTGAGATATTTTTCACCAGTGACTGCATCAACGCATTTATTTAGGGTTTCGAAGTCAACAAGAACAAGGAACCGTTACAGTTTAGCCAAGCCCGTCGGTCCTGGACCACAATTTGTGAAGCCCAGTTGTGTCATCGTCCCGCTGCCTACCCTGGCGACCCCACTGCACGCCACTGTCCGTAGTACAGGTACAGTACATTGGCGGATTGGCTCACTCTTTAGTCATTAATGCCGCCCTGCTGGAATAAGTTGAATCACGATTTAGTAGCATCAAAATATATAGAACTGTCAAGTTTTAAACCATATTAAGCGAGTAAATCGAGATATTATTTTCCAGCCTAAGAGCCTGACGGATATTAAAAGAGTATGTATAATGATTCCGTTTAAACTCCAAACACTCATTCTGAGACGAGGCCTGTGCTCAGCAGTGGGACGTATATAGGCTGGAGAAGATGATGTTGATCCCATGGCGTGGGGGAGCTGATTATTGTAGGACTCAACGGTAGCGGGCACTACGGAACCCAACGTGGTCGATGTTCTCTCTTTCTTTAATGTATGCGGCTGATAAGAACTAATTAGTGGTTATTTATTTACTTTGGTGTGCACTAATGTTGCACATGACTTACATTTTGGGCGATAACAAGGTTTAAGTAATTACCAAAATTTTCAGCTTTGACGTAATTTAAAAAATGCTTATGAAACCCGAATAGCTGATAATGATAAAACTAGGTAAAATAATAACCGATCCAGAACGGAAACTGTCGACAGCGTTAAACAAAAGTTATGGGTGTTTCTTGTATGGTTTTCCTCACGGTGGTACGAAACACTTCGTGAGCGAGTCCGACTGGCACGTGGTTAGTTTTTACTTTATACAAAAAGAGAAGAACAAGGTTATTCATAAATTTTATTACACGCTTACGAGGTCGTGAGCAAACGCTACTCATACCATAAACTTTGGTAAGCATAATTATACTGACCCGCAAGCTCTGAAGAAGGCAGAAGCGGCGGGGTTGTGCGTGAGCGCGGTGAGCCGCACACAGCGCATGCGCGTGGCGTGCGCGAGCCGCTCCAGCACGCGCAGCACGCGCGCGCCGAGCCCGCGCCGCCGCCCGCCCGCCTCTACCTGCACCTCGTAGCTGCAACAAGAGTAAAGCCTCATTGTCATTGGTCGACAGGGCCCACAGTGGGGCACGGGAGATTTTCATAACGCATGCATAGGGCCCCCGTTCGGGGAACCGTTTTCATTGGTTGATAGGTCCCGCGCGGGAGATTTCCATAAAATCATGGGATCAGTAGTTTCACTAGTCGTTAAACCGATTGCGAGGAGTCACCACACACGCTGTATTTGAAGCAAGTTATCGACTTAGTAGTTTCACTAGTCGTTATACTGCTTGCATACACCACGGACACACGCGCGTTAGTCACAGCACGCTTTACATCGACCGAGTTATCAACCTAGTAGTTTCACTGGTCGTTATGATGAGGATGACATAATGAAACTTGAGCCTTTTGCCCGGACAAAATCTACACAATAATTAGTGAAACAAAAACATTTTTAATATTTTGTGGTCTGTGGATGCTTTTTTCTTTACTTGCATTGCAAGCTTTTATTTAGTTTGCAATGTATGTATGCATGTACTTGTCTTCAAAATACGTTAACCATTCTTCAACCATTTCCAGTGGTCGGATTGAATATAAATTTGGTACACTCATGCAGAATGGGTGACAATGCAAGTACAGTCAGCAAAGAAAAAAATTTTTTTTTTCAATTTGAACTCATTTTTAAGTTCAAGCTTTTTGTAAACTTTACTTTTGTACAATAAATGTTCTGTCATGCAATAGTTGTATGAAACACACAAACCATACTTTTTGAGATACGCTTTGTAGAGTTGGGGGCTTGGCTCTAGGTATATGAGATTTGATAACTTTTTAACAATGACAGCATCATAATCATAAGCTTGTGAGTTTTGGCAATCTAATTTAAGGACATATTAATACTTTGAAGGACATTTTACTTATTTTTATTAGATGCCAAATGTTCTTTTTATTTTTCTTCGTCGTAAACGTTAAGTACAGATTTCTTGATATTGTCTTAATGTGTAACATATTTTAGACAATAAAATCTAAAGTATCAAAGTTAGATATTAATTATATGTTTGTTATATTTGCAACCCAAACCTTACCCCTAGAATTTGGGTTCTTTTGTATTATCCAGACCGAAGCTATTAAGTTTTGAAATGCGACAAAACACTTCGAGAAAAGGTGGGTAGGTTAGGAGTGCCCTGCGGTGCCCCCAGCTGTTTGTGCCCACGAGAATAATTTTTTATTGTACCGGGCAACAGCAAGTCGGTTCTAGAGATACGAACAACACAATCAGGAGACTGCTGACCCTTGATGGGGTCAGCATATTGTTACCGTACGTCTTATTCACAAGAAATTCATAATGCCACTCTTAATGATCCGATAATGTTAAATCATAAAAAATAATTGGCAGGAAACTCTGTTAATTGGTTATCAATAAATTGTTACTAGGGCTCTGCATGGTTGAAAGATAAAGAGATTAGTAGGTATTTATGTAGAAATATGTAAAACCTAGAGGGTATTCAATTCAATTTTTAGGATGATATGCTATCGATCGATACGATGATTTCGCCAATGTCAAAGTATTAAAAATATATTCAAAATCTTGTGACAAAATGTCGGCAACATTGTACGGTAGAATACGGTGAAAAGACCCCTTCCCTCCCTGTTGGGCTTTTAGCCAACGGATAATGATATCCCTCGGAGACCGCCAGGAAATCATTAACCGATGCCCAGGGTGCACCGGCCCACGCACGGCTCTTCCCCTCGGACGGATCCAAAAACAAACCGCCGTTCTTGACCACACGCGAGAGAGGGTGTAACGTTTACACAAGTCTGGTGACATTTTTGTTCTTATCTTTCTTTTGTGTGGAAGAGATTTATACAAGTTTTTATTGTTTTCTCACCAAAACGGCGACAAAAAGCCAAATGACATACAGCAGACATGACGAAACTATAAACAATTTGAAAAAAAAAAAAAAACTTTCGGTTTTTCCTAATGTCAAAAACCCTGTATTAGTCTTGCTACACAAATCAATTGATCTTGTTAAATATTATTAAGAGCTTGAGCGTAGTTTGTTTTACTTTACAGCATAAATTTTCACTACCTATAGGCGAATGCGCGATATACAACGAAACAAAATACCAAAGAACATTCTGTAATCTTTAACGATACTCGGTAATCACTTACTTACCTCCGTTAAACTTTCCATTGTACGACGAAAATATGTTGTTTGACACCAAGTACAATTTGATTAACGGGGAGCAGGTACATTTATTATGAAATTCACCCGATTCTAGATACTTTCAACATGAAACTAATAACGATAACGATTAATAACGATTCTAGATAGACTAAAATCACTAAGTTGAAACTGTTACGAAAAATAGCTTGTTAATTTACCAAAAATGTGTTGGGTGCTGGTCAAAACAAATGAAGTTTAAAATGCAATACATTTTCAGTGAAACTATTAGCTAGACGAGCTTTTTAGGTCGCGTAGGTTTGGTAGGTTAGTTTTAACAATTATGTATTTTAATACGTACCCCTTTTCACCGAGTAAGAACTCGCGCCGGACAAACTTAGAAATTTTCTTCTATATCCTTCTCACGCTCACGCGCACCTTGAATCCGTCTTAGCATCCCACTCACTTTATCTAACTTTTTATACCAAGCCTTACGATCAACGAATCGGGCGAGGGCACGGAATGGTGACGACTTACCAAAAATCATGACGATATATATTTCCAATATTAAGGGTGGGGATACCGTATGTCTAGTATACCTTTTGTTTATTAACGGTGTAGTGGGATGTGCGAAAAGACCAGTGTCAGTATCTATGTCCAGTCAGGTTTAAAAGAAAATTAAAGGCCTTTTTAGCAGCCGGCAGATCATGTATGTACTCTATGAAGTGTCAACAGATAGTGGGAAATTTTTGCATGGATTAAATAAAGAGTGAAATTATTTTTATAAGCAAACGAAAATCATAGACAAAAATCTAAAAGAAAGGAAATACAAAGACATTTTGGAACCGAGATAGTTGTGGTTTTAATTAATTGCGTGGAATTTATTTAGTTTAGAACCCGCCACAAACGGGCAAGAAGGAAAATAGTTTATCACGCATCACGCGAGTCGCAAACACTCAAGTAAATTTACGATCAAGATACTCTAGAAAATTTTAATTTGTTTCGCAATCCAAAACCGTTTCAGTTCTCCTCGCAACGCTTCCTCAGCTTGATCAGGAATCGACCGTCGTTTTAGTTAGCGGAACTAGGTAGGTACCTACTAAGAAAGATGCACATCCCGATGAAACAATAACTTATCCAGCACGTACCATAAGCTCAAATTTGTTTATTCGTAAAATTTGGCATTAAACTCTAATCCACAAGATCGCACTGCCACGCATAATGCACGTGGACCGGAGACAATAACTCATCGGTCACCTCCAGTTCATACGAGTACTCGAGAAATGTTTACGACGGATAACCAGACTGACGCTAGAATAAATTTCTCATTAGCGTAGCCAGCGAAAGCGCGTCGGGTCGTCACGGAGAAATTGAACTTAATAAAGCGCCATCCGAATAGAATAGATAGGGTTTAGCAGCGTATGTAGGTTTTCATCGTGGGTGGTCGGAGTGGTGAGCGGGCGCGTGGTGCGGTCGTCGGCAATCAGAGGGCAGTGACGTCATTAGTTATCGGGGGCGGGAGCAGAGCCGAGCACCGACTGAGTGGCTGGGCACACCGAAGCTGGCGGCAGAGAGATGCGGGCGCTGCTGCTGTGGCTAGTCCTGTGCGCGGCGACTTGCCAGGCGGCGCGGCTGCTAGCCGTGCTGCCCACCAACACACGCAGCCACTACGCTATGTACGGCCGCATCATCGAGGCCCTTGCCGACCGCGGTCATCAGCTCACGGTCATAACGCACTTTCCTATGGTAAGTATTTTGGATTTTTCAACCCTTAGCTACTGTTGGAAAATTCTTTAATTTGATTACACAAATCAACATAAAAATTTAATGAACCTACCTATTATTAAATAGTGGGTGATATGATAGTGTTAAATTAATTCGCCCTTATGATTAGGATTTATTGCGCGGAATTTGCGATCAATGTTTTTACACTACGCGCGTATGTATGCAACGAGGGAAAAGTAAGCTAAATGAGCTTCACCTTTTATTTTCAAATCATAATATAAATTTACATAAAAAGCAATACCGTTATCACAAAGACCAAAGAAAGAAGTAAATAAAATACCATAATGTCCATAACACTAAAAACCCGCTTTTAAAAAGAAAGTTCCATTTTTTTTATATAAAAAAACGATAACAATAAATAAAAATACGTTATTTGTATTGAGCTGATAATGCCGTAGTTGGTTCCATTTAAGGCCGCGCGTTCACCAGAGCTGCGCGAGGTAGCTAAGCGGTGCGATAGAAAAAGATCTACCAATATGATACAATCATTTTACATGGCTCGCTCAGCGCAGCTTTGCTATTGGTCGATTTATTTTTTGGACACAGCTTAGCTACCTAGCACAGCTCTAGTGGATGCGCGGCTTAAAGATCGTACACCTACAAAACCATTATTAAATTACTGGTAGGAATATTCATACTTAACTAAATATCTACGGTTTGCTTATTTCGAAGTTGGTAGTGTAGTGTGTTATAATTCAACTAGTTCGTAACAGAACTATTAGGGCCGGTGCACATTGGAGCTCATTGGCGTCAGTGTTTGAAGTGTTGGATAATCACTAAAAGTTACTACTAGTTACCTAAAAGGTTTTGTCTCCGTTTAGCGAAGGCAGGTGGAAAATGACAGATAAAGGCAGTATCAAACAGAAGCAACACAAACGTTTGTGAGGGGGTGAGTTTAACTGTCTAAAATCAGAAAGGATTTTTTTTAAAGCTTGTGCGCATAATTTTGTACAAAACATTATAAAATAAATACACATTTTAAAATCACGTCAGTAGATACCTAATGAAAAATAAAACAGCACAATCAGCGGCAGATAATTATGCCGTAGCGGTGAGTGTTCAAATATATCAGGACAAGGCTTTTTGTCAAGGAATTGTGAGTGTGCCGTTCCCTATAAATTCGGCCTCTTTGTACGATGTTTCTGACGCTGATTATAAAAAGGACAAAAAATGTATGAGACTACTTCTAAATCGGCTTCGAAACAAAGAGGTTAAGCCTCAAACCCCAATGAAAAATGTATACTATTATGTACAGTCAATTGATAACCACCTACTTTTTTTAAGTCGGGTAATAAAAAATAACTGAAGTCACACACATTATGCCTTGGAAACTGCCGAGAGCTTTTGTAGGTATATATATGCTGATTTCGTTTTTTTGTATTAATTATTTTACTAGACCTTATTGTTTTTATTTTATTTACCTAATTTACTATCATTTTGTGACTTTCTTATGTTTTGACATAAAAATATAGGTACCTAATATAATTTACAAATAAAAATACATGAACCTAATCTAATCTATAGAAAAAAATATCTCCAAAAACCCCTCTGAATTTAATTATATTTATTTCGCAAAGCTTTACAATTTTGAGTACTGTGTATAAAGTATAATGTTTCTATCTATTTTTGAAGTGAAAACTTCTTTAGCGGGGTTGTGCACTTTTTGGGACGGGTGAAAAATGTTAAACTCGCGTCAGGTAAAATTCGTAAGATTAAGGGAGTGTTGCTGCAGGGTCGTAATAATATACGTACGTCGATTTCATCACTCACTCGTAAGCTACGTTTGGCCTAGTGGTATAAGGTGTGGAATAACAGTGCGTTCGCTCCGGTGAGCGCGGTTCAAATTTCGTGTAATTTTTTTTTTCTTTTTCTTTTTGAAGTGCGTTGTGCACTTTTTTGGTATGTTTTTTATCTTAATAATTATTCCATGTTTTATGTGTCGTAATACCAGTATTGTTATTATTTATTTATGTACTGTATTTATGATAACTATCCAAACCTAGGTGAGTTAGAGGACATAGATAAGAAGAACAATTTTACAATAACAAAGTCAGAGTACATTAAAAGAAATGTGAGAAAGTTATCTACTGGACCGCCGAACACGAAACGGACAAATGTTAAGGACCATTTTATTTGAATGCATGAAAGGCGTTATCTTAAAGCTCAACTTGCATTTTTGCGTTGTATGCTACAAAAGTGACTTTCGTTTTTTACCAAAATTGTGTGGCCGGTTGAATTCATAAAACACACTGAAAAAATAAAATTAACAGAAAAATCCGAAAGGTAAAATTATGGCTGGGAATCAAACCCGTTCGTGATGGGTGCTTACCTAAGGGTAAAAATAAAAACAAAATCGGGAAGTAAATTTTTCGATACAATTATTTTGCCTAATTAAAGTTTGGAAAAAAAATGGTAAAAGGACGTCTCAGGCGGTTAAATAGATTAAGTGGAGAAAGCTTGGACAGAAATTAAAATTATATTTCAGATGTGAAGCTCAGACAGAAAAACAAGGTGTGTTTTAAAAAAAGTGTGAAAGAAAGTGAAGATCAATCGTTAGAGGTTAGAGGTATATTATCTTTGACAAATATTATATCGCCAAACGTCGGTTAAACCCCTACTATTTAAATTTTCTCTCAAGAGTTTTTTCTGAAAAATTGGGTATTAATATCAACAATTTAGTGGAAAAAAACCGCTTCAGTATCCCATCATACAATCGGGTAAGTGCCTAGTCGTAGGTTACAGATAGGGGTCATAGTAGACGAGGAATTATCATTTGTATATACAGAAACGATAGTAGCTAACAAATTAAAAGTACACTCGTAAAGTTGTTATCTGAGTATCTCTTACCCACGGTACAATGCCCTACCATATTTCTAAGCATGCCAATAAATCGCACGATATCGGAACGTGATGTCCAAAATTCTGATTTGGGTTAACGAACTGTAAACTTAACAACTCTCTGTGGTCATTGGCAAGGACGCTCGGTCATTCGTTTAATAAAATTTTTCGCGTTGTTGTTTTAAAATCTCGTCATCGAATCAATCTTGTCTCAAAACAATCACACTCATTCACTTGTTTTGTTTAATTACTCATCGGCGTTAACTCCAAAGTCGTCAGAATTACACGGCATAAAAATATTAGTACAGTTTTATCTGACAAGTGTTATGCTAGATTGCTGCGGGTGTTTGATGATAATGATGATGACTGTGCGTGAATTGAGATCGCGATGCAACGCGATTCAATAAAGAATTGGCTCAGACTGGCTTTGCATATTTACGTTGCTTCACCGCCGTTTCGCATTAATAGACCACTTAGTATAATCCTACTTCAGGGAAATAGCAATGTAGTTAGTAAGCAGTTATATGTATACATTTGATTTCTAAAGCTAACTTGAATGTGCAATTCGTAAAACGCAGTAGGTACTGAACGATTGGCATTTAGTTACCAGCATGCAAGTTTCATTTTCTTCTAATTTATGATGTTTAGTCCACTAATAACGTACCGTAACCGCCATGTGATTGGCTCATACTTATAAGTTTGTTCGCGTTTTTCATGTAAACATGACAGAAAAATTAAGGCTTTACCAATAAGGTCGATGATTCCAAGTGGTTAATTTAATGTCCACAGCACACACAACATTAGTTTCTTATTCCGTGCATGACCTGGACTACAAACGCATACACATGTGCCCCTTCACCTCTCGTGTCTGCGGCTTTATCTGCCGGCACGCGCTGAACTCCCGTCGCGTCTAAACATTCGAAACGCGTGGTCATTGAGTATATTTACATTATTCCATTACGTTTTTCGATTTTATCTACTTACTCATTTTTTTTGTTATAGAAAAATCCACCTTCCAACGTCGAAGAAATAAGTTTGGCGGGAACGATACCAGAGATAGCCAACAACCTGACAAGAGAATACCAGTCGTTCAAACCAGAGTTCATACACAACTTGGAACAAATAATTGAAGAGTGTGTGCAAACTTGTGAAATTGTATCCCGATTGCCGGCAGTAAAGGCACTACTTAATTCAACAGTTACTTTCGATTTGGTTATCGTCGAAGTATTCGGGAGCGAATGTTTTCTGCCACTCGGACAAAAATTTCAGGCGCCTGTAGTTGGGTTTCTTTCGAGCGTGCCTCTGCCATGGGTCAACGACCAAATCGGAAACCCGGAAGCGACGTCGTACATCCCGGCATATATGATGGCCTACGGACAACATATGACCTTCTGGGAAAGATTTATGAACACTGTATCAGTCACTTGGGCTAAGATGTTGTACAAACAACAATCTCAAATTCCATCGCAGGTAAGAAAAACGTGAAAAATCTGTATTGTATCCGTATTGTATACGCTAATGAATTGCTTTAAATCTGGCTTTGATTGCAGATGATAGCAGACCGGCTTTTTGGCCCTGGTCCACAACTAGATGAGTTGGCGCAAAACTACAGTCTGGTGCTGTCAAACAGTCATTTCAGCATCAATGAAGTGCGACCTCTCGTGCCTGCTTTTGTGGAAGTAGGAGGTCTGCATCTGGACGACTCGCAAAAACTACCAAAGGTAACTCAATGGCTTTTTATTATTTTAGCCTTTATTATATGTAAATGCGTTACTATTGATGTCAGCCATGGAATCTTAAAAATCTCAAAACTAAGACTTCTGTATGTAGTACTAGCTTCTGCCCGCGACTTTTTTCCGTGTAGAATTAGACTTAAGAACTGATATTGATAGTCCATTTTGTAATCATTATTTACGTGGCGACTCTAGAGCTACGACATTTGACATGTTTATCGCTATCCCGCGGGATCTATGCAATTTTCCGGGATAAAAGTAGCCTTTGTTTTAATCTAGGGTACCAGACCAGCTGTCTCCATTTTAAATTTGATCTGAACCCGTCTAGTCGTTTCAGCGTAAAGAAGGTACAATCATACACACACACACTCACTTACATCCCCACAAACTTTTACATTTATAATATTAGTAGGATAGAACTTCTGTGTAATAGAATGTTAATAAACTAGTATTATCATACCTTATCTCCTCAATGCATGTGTTTTCTAAGTGGAAATCAATGCACGCATGTCACATGCGAGTCACTAGGTCACCTCTTTTAGCCTCACACAATTGCAATTGTTAATCAAGAACTTTGCAAAAATCTTAGGAATCATGTCATAGGCGATGCGTCGAGCAACCCATCACTTATGATTCCCTTTTCCTCTATATATCTGTTTGTATCGTAACCTGTAAATTACTTGTATTAGATTTACAATAAAGAGACACATTGAACTTTACGAAGTGGCCCGTTATTTTTGCTCGACAGTGTAGTAAAATTCTTCTTATTTTCTGTTACTTAGTGATTAAATTATGGTCAACAGTAGCGGTTCATCTAGTGTTGACATATTGCTGGAATAGTCGGAATAGTGGTAGCGATGCGTCGCGTCATGGACCGACCTCATTAGGTGCCCATTATGCTGTTCTCACGACAACAATGACGCTCGTAACTGAATTAAATAATGTACGGGATAAGTGCCAGAATGTTCCTCACAACAAGTATTACTTAAAAAGTGAAGTAAGTAATCTTAATCTTGAACCTGAACTTGAGCAACGCAACGTGGCTCTAACGGCATTAAGTATTATTAGTTTATTATCCACCAAAGATAATATTGTTGCGTTTACTACATGTAACACTGGCATAGAAATTGCAACATTGTTCATCACGTAATGATGATGCTTTCCATTGACTCAGTGACCTAATGATAACATAAATACATACAACCTGTTATCCGTTCGCCTACAGACAATTGTTAGCATTGTTATGCATATTTAAGATCTTAGTATTTCTAAATAAATATAAACAAGAATATTTAAGTATATAATAGAGCCAATATTGATAGCTAAACAACCGTACGTACTTGGTAGTCATAGTTCGATGCGGCAGAACACTATTAACCCAAATTACTTATACTGCAATAGTGAATCTTCCTATCGCGTCGACCCAGGACCTAAGACCCATCTGACATGCATGATAGCAGGCGAACTGTTGCCAAATTACCCCTAATCTAACAATTCGGTTTTCCAACAAAACAAACGGGCAGCGCCCTACTTTTCATTGATAGACATACTGTCTGCATAATTAATTGTTAATTAAGTATTGTACTTGCTTATCTTCAACAAATAATAAATAAGTAATGTAAATGTTGGATGCGGATCACATCAAAGAACCGTACCAAATTCTACCACCTCTGGTTATTGGGTTAGCCATGGTAAAGCAACAAGAAGGGGTGAAATTTACAGCTGTCAGAACGTGTCGAATAAGAAAAAGCTATTTTATAAAAAGATCTACTCCATCTACCTCGCTCAAGAATACACGTATTATGCCATTTATTTTTACGGTCGTTTTATCTAAATCTATGGTTACAATTTTAAATAGAGTGAGTGCAAGTATATTTTTTTTCAGGAACTGAAACTACTCCTCGACGCGTCCGACGAAGGAGTGATCTACTGGAGCTTCGGCTCTATGTCGCGAATAGAGACCATTCCCAACGAGACTCTTGCGCAGATATTTCAAATTATATCTGAGTTGCCTCAAACGGTTCTCGTCAAAATGGACCGAAGGATACTTGCTAGGAATCTTACCGTGCCTGACAACGTGTACACGATGGACTGGATACCACAGTACAAAACATTGTGTGAGTATTGTTGCTTTATTTTCTCATCACTAATTTGAAGACCGTCACGAGTTCAAACCTGGGAGATGATTGTAACATAACTGTTCTCTACAATTAAAGCGCACTCTAGCCGACAGTGACTGCGATTGAAGAATAGCCAGTCTACCTCTACAGTCAATGTAGTGAAACTTCGAAAGTCAAACTTAAGGACTGTATGTTTCAGGATACCATAACCTGTGTTTAAAAAGATTTATGAAATAAATAATTTCCAAATACTCTATCCTCGTTTGGCTGCAGGCGTACCGTACATACATACTCAACCCTATTTGATAGTCCAGGGCTTCCCAAACTGTGCGGGGCGTCGCGAGTCGATGCGACCGAGTCGAGTGAGCGCCATAGAATTGTTCCGTGAATCCAGCCTAAAGCTACGACAAGGACCATCTGTTTGAATTTTGGGGGCTGAGTTAAGGGGCGTCGTAAAAAACTGGCAAAGTCCCATGGGCGTCACAGTACAAATAAGTTTGGGAAGCCCAGCCCCATGATAGTCGATAGATAGGGGTTTAGTCTAAAAACTGTCGGTTTTTACACACAGGTCATCCGAACGTGAAACTTTTCATATCCCACGGTGGTCTACTGGGCACGCAGGAGGCGGTGGCTTGTGCCGCGCCCATGCTGACGGTGCCCTTATACGCAGACCAGGCCCTGAACGGCCGTGCTATGAGCGACCGCGGCGTTGCGCGCCTCGTCTCGCTCAAAAACTTCGACTACGATGACTGGCGGGAAGCACTCGCTGATTTGCTTAGTAACCCAAAGTGAGTAATGTTAATCGGTTTTCTTGAACGTCAGATGTCATAGCAAAATGTTTGTAAATAAATACTGAATGTT
The DNA here is from genome assembly GCA_949127965.1 of Pandemis corylana. Taxonomy (NCBI): domain Eukaryota; kingdom Metazoa; phylum Arthropoda; class Insecta; order Lepidoptera; family Tortricidae; genus Pandemis; species Pandemis corylana. The sequence continues at coordinate 7,304,571 of OX421868.1, forward strand.
AAGTTAACATAAGTTTTATGAATAAGGGGCTGTAACATTAGAGTACAAAGGCCTGTAACTTTTTTTTTCAACATAACGTTGTGTCTAGCAAGTCAAGTTTCTAGTGAAGTCCGTAATATATATCACCCCCGCAGCTCCAATGTGTTATTTACTAAAATATGTTGAATTATGATCTAATCAAGCTACCTCATAAATCAATAGCAGCAAACAAAAAGTTATCGCTGGGCACGCGTACGTCTACCTACAGCGTCATTGAGCTCCTTATCTTGAACCATATTTATGGGCTGCACTGCAAAATGTTTTTTTCTCATTATTTCTCTTGTTTACAACAATTCAAACAATGACTCGGCAGATAACCTGATGACACCTTAAAGTTTTCTACTCTTTTAGGGATCCGTATCCATAGGGTGCCCAACGGGATCCCTAAGCTTCTGACGTTGGTCTGTCTTTATTTGTCACAAGGATGTATCTTTTAAACTGTATTAGGTTAGGTACACACTCGAATTTCTTCTGACCTCATGCTTTGCAAACTTAACGTGAACTCTTTGTTCCAGGTATAAAGAAAATGCTTTAAAGCTAAGAGATATATTTTTAGACAGGCCTTTATCCCCGCTCGACACAAGCATGTACTGGATCGAGTACGTGTTGAGACATAAAGGCGCGCGGCATATTCGGTCGCCGGCGCTCGACTTGCCACTCTCCCAACAACTTCTACTAGACGTAATCGCCCTTAGTATAGTCCTAACTATAATGACAACGTTCATCCTCCACCTGCTATTTAGGTACCTCTGCACGAGATGTATCAAATGGTGGCCCAAAGAAAAACTAGTTTTCGAGAAACGATTGTTCAGAAGAAATAGCCTTTTCCTCTGTTTACTTTGGAAGTACAAAGTGAAAGCTAAATAATGTTAATTCAAATTGAATTTATTGTAACGTAGGCGGTAAGTGTAAATATTAATGCGTAAGATATTTATGTTAATAAAAGAAAAATACTTTTAATGTTCTTATTACTCCTGATCTTTATGTCTGCGCTACACACTTGACGCGCGGCGCGGCAGTGACGAGGTTGAAGGCAGAGACATAATGTCATTTTATAGCTGCTCGTCATGTCGCATGTCATGGTACAGTTCGTACGAGATCTATGTGCAGTCGACTACACTCAGATCGCGCGCGCGTACCTATACTATACTGTTATGCCTTGCAGGCCTACTCTGAAGTTAGAAATTCAAAGTTCGTTTCGTGTCGTTACGCTCACACTAAAAGTCATTAATAGGAGAGTGGGAGGGACGGTATGATACGATACGAACTTCGGATTTCGGAGCAACTCCCCAAAGTTTTCTCTCTCCTCATGACCAGGAAGAGAGACAGGGATGAGTCGAGCGAGACAGCAGTGTGAGGCTTTACACGTTGCGACAGTTCGATAGGCAGAGCAAAGGGGACAGACAATGAACACTTTCTTAGTAGGTAATTGAAGGCATGGTTTTTTAATCGGTTTTTCTAATAGACCTGATACAACTGGTAGTTTAACTTTGTAGTTGATAATAATGAACTTTGTAGTTACTTCTACACTAATGTAATTTTTAGTAGTATTCTAATACTAGCAATTCCTCTAGTCATATTATATTAGCCGTAACATGTAACATGTTAATAAGGGTTAATCATAAAATTATTATCACTGGAGTCTGCACTTGTTTATACATAGATAGAAAGAAGTTAATAATTGCAATTGTTCCCTAATCTGTTAGTGCACTATCATGTTTACTTACCTACTTAATTTAAATAATGATGTCATTGTTTTCATAGTTGTGATGCATTTTCCCATCGCAAAAGAAAAAAAGCTCTGTCTACCCCGTAAGGGATATAGGCGTGATATGTGTATGTATGTATTAAATCACTGATTTTATTTGATATTTTCAGTCTTAGAATAAAATGTTTTCATAAATGTAGTGTATGTGTTATCATGAACAAAAAATGTCTATACCTTAATAAAATGTTTTTTGATGTTTAGTAGAAGCACTTACCAATAAAGTACAGGAATGCCGAAGTCCATGTCAAATCTGAAGTGTGAGAATGCTAGTAGGGCTCCAGATTTTTCTTTGACAATGAGATACCAGGCCGAATCATCCTTCATCTCTTCAACTTTCCGTTCCTTGTTCCAGCCCCAAGCACATGTCTCATAACTGTAATTATAGACACAGAAGTTTGATAAAGTTTAGTTTGAAATTTAAAATTTACTCTAGTGGTACCTAATTACAATACAATACCATTTAAACATTCTTTATTGAATACCACAAATCAGTACAATAAGACTACAAAAAAATAAGACAAGGTAGACAATAAGTCTTATTAAGTCTTTTTACTTATTAGCAATCACTACCAGACCTTTAAGATTGTTGCCATCTTCACCTCTTAAACTGTAAAATTTTGTAAATTTTCAAACAAACAAATGATGCAACTCTTCTATCCCGTTTATACTTCTTACCCTTTATCAAATTAGTTTTTCCTCTTTGGTGGTAAGTAACCTAAATTCAGAGCTATTGATTAAGCTGCAGGAAAAAAATCTGTGAATCATCTACATCTACCCTAGATTTATTTTTATGGTTGGAAAGCGACAAAACAGCAAGTGGTCGCATAAGTCATTACTACCATTACATCAACAATTTTATAAGCTTTCTTAGCTCTCATGCATTTGTGAAAAATTTCAATACAGATGTACACAGCATTTAATCTAATAATGATAAGAAACAAACAGTTTACTTACAGTGTCTTCATATTCTTCTCGGTAAGGTCTATGGCCCAATCTAGAGTGCTCTTTTCAAGGTCAGAGACCCTCTGAATGTACATTTCTACATCCAAGTCTTTACTTTGGTAAACCAAGAGCTCCTTGCACAAGGAAGCAAGGTCTGTCAGCTTGTTGGCTGAAGTAACATGTGTCATGCCATCAGCTATGCGGTATTGCTCCAGTTTCCTGGCTTGTCTCTTCTCCTTACTTTTGCTTACTGAGGCTGTGGTTTTTTTCTGAAATGTACAATACAAGAATTTAATTTTTACCACCTCCTACCATAACCTTATCTACCGACATAAAAAGGATACATAAACATTGATAATCATATGCTATAGATGTTCGTCAAAAAATACGAAATCATATTAGGTTTTTAATCAATTTGGAGCCTGTAACAAGTAAAAATGGGATCGATAGAAATAGATCGCAAGCTTTACACGAGAATACTACTTACACCCATGTTATTATATGAAAATGATTATTGTTATATAACAAAATGATTGTAGATTTGTAAATTGATCAGTTTTTCATTAATAATTATTCGATAAAACTATTAAAATAATGATTGTAAACATAAATACGGCGGGAAAAATGCCTGTACATTACTGTCAATCAACCTGTCAAGTTAAGTGTCAACTATCTGTCAACTGTAACTGTAACAAGGAAATTAGGCCTCGCGCACATTATTCGATAAATTATTATTATAAAAACCATTCCCAAGAAGTAGCCAAATACTCATTTTCATATTTTTCCATGACGAGGATAAGCTATCGTATTAAAAATACTTAGGGCCGGTTTGACCACTCCCAGTTGAGACTGATTTTTTAAGTTACAGTTATCTATGATGTCGTCTCTGTCTGTTTCGTAGTACTAAATAGAGAAGGAATTATAGATTACTGACACTTATATAAGACATAAGGAGCTTAACGGATTGGTGAAACAGGCCCTCAGTCAAGCTAGCGCAATTAATAAGTTCTACAAATACCCAGAGTACACGGTACAACAGTACAGTATCTATTAATTTCTTTGAACTAGCGTTAAATGCCGTGCTTCAAACACGCTCAGCTTTACCCGCGAAAGTTAAAATAATAGTTACGTCACTTGGAATTGAAAAATCAATATATTTTTCTTCAATTCATTTAGAGCATTGTGATATTTTTTGGATTTATTAATCGTACTAAAAGTATTTGAAAGTCTTTGGATTTTGCTATTGCTTTTTAAACGTGTACTTTAATTACTTTTTTTCTGGCTGATTGCCAAGTTTTATCCGTCAGATTCTACATCGCCAATATTTTATGAACCTTGGAATAAAAGTTCGTTTCAGTATTTTTAAGCTCTCGTTAAGGGTATCAAAACGTAGTTATTTCAATAATATTAGGAGTATGAAGTCACTGAGGCTTTCACAAACGAACGACGAGATGCCTACGTTAGGTCTGGGAACTTGGCAGGTCTGCTTTCGCCCATTTGTTATTAAAATTTCACAGAATATCGAATTATTTTTGTATACAAAATTGATTTACAGGCACCCCCAGATGTAATAGAGTCGACAGTGTTAAAGGCTTTAGATTTGGGATACAGACACATAGATACGGCTTTCAATTATAACAATGAAGAGGCTATTGGAACTGCTGTTCAAAAATGGATCAGTGATGGAAAAGGCACGAGGGAAGACTTGTTTATTACAACTAAAGTAAGGAATGCTACTGTATATGAAAAATTACAAAAGTACCTACCCTTTAGACGAACCATGGCGTTGTACAGCTTGTACTGTACAAGCTATATATTCATATGGAACGTTTTAAGGGAGGCCTTCGTTCAGTGCTGTATATACTTGAGTACTAGTGTACAAAGAAATGATGCACTTAATTTAGAATTGTTCTTGTTACAGCTTCCCCATGTGGGTAACCGTGCATCAGATGTGAGGAAGTTCCTGGAGCTACAACTTAGTCGCTTGCAGATGGAGTATGTCGATCTGTATTTAATTCATGTCCCCTTCGGCTTCTTTTGTGACTCGAAGAACCTGACTCCAATTGTGAAGAGTAATGGAGAGTATGACTTGGATGTCAAAACAAATCATGTTGAAACATGGAAGGTGAGAAATTACAGAAACCAAGTAGAAAACCTCTTATTTCTTTTTTATAATGATTTTTCATCACACTTGCATCACAGTATCAAAACATACAAATTAACTTGAACGTAATGCCCTTGGGCATTTTTCTTGTCATGAAACCCTTGGGCGGTAAGTAATGCCTGCGCGCGATACCCGCCGCCAGCACGCAGTCCGCGCCCGCGGCAACTCGCGGCCCCCGCCAGGCCTGCCGCTACGTGCCGGTTTTTTCTGCCCTATTTCTTTGATCGCTAACGTGATGAAAAACGTTGTATGTGTCACGGGCGGTATGGGAATTAAGAACATAGTCTCAGAAAGCCCTGTCTTCGACTTCGGGCTTAGAGCCTCAATCGTAATTCCTTACCGCCCTTAATACAAAATTTACTATTATTGTTTATTTTACACAGGCAATGGAAGAGTGCCAGAAGAAAGGTCTCACCAAAAACCTAGGGGTGTCAAATTTCAACGAGTCTCAGATAAGGAATATAATGCTAAGTGCCACACTGATGCCTCAGGTGTTGCAAATTGAGTTGCACGCCTATTTCCAGCAGAGGGAACTTCGTAACTACTGCGATGAAAATAACATTGTTGTGACTGCTTACGCTCCTCTTGGCAGTCCTGGCGCCAAGGACCACTTTGTAAACAAGTATAATTACAGGTGAGATGTGTTACAAATCTGTTTCTTTACCTACTGTAGTAGAGTTGGATCGCGAATGTCTATTAAACTTGAATTGTAAAGTCTTGACACTTGGCTCGTGATTTCCAGCCCTGATGTGTTTCCCGATTTACTCGGACTTCCGATTGTGAAGGAGTTCGCGGATAATCACGGGAAGACGCCGGCCCAAGTGCTGCTGCACTTCCTGGTCAAACAGCAGATTGTCGTCATTCCGAAGAGTACTAGCGAGCACAGGCTGAAGGTAAACAACAAATATGTACTTTTCGATAAACACGCTACCACAGATCTTATTAATATCGGTAACTAAATCAAAATAAAATGCGCTCTATTAATATGTATTTAATTTACAGGAAAATATGCAAATATACGACTTTGAAATGACAGAAGACGAAATGAGCCGCTTAAAAAAGTTGGACAAGGGCGAAAAAGGCCGCATCTTCAACTTTCTGTTTTGGAAAGGAGTTGAGAATCATCCTGAATACCCATTCAAGCTCCCTCAAACTGCAGACTTAAAAGGATAGTTAACAACTTTATGAATATCATCGAGCATACCGAATTTTATTAATGTAACATTCTAGTCATTCTACCTCTGCTTGTGCACAACTAAGATTAGGAGACCAGGTATTATCATTGTTGTAACTTATACGTATACATAGGGTTGGCTTTAGGATTAATTATTGTGATCATGATCAGTGTGACTGATGTCAATTTTCGTCTTTAGCTATGAGCTCAATAAATTTTCACGTGTTTGTTTTGCTTGGCATTCGATGCTGATAATTGAATAGAAACGAAATAAAAAAAATGATGTGGTTTTATTTTGATTACGAAAAACCCAATCCTGGCAATATTAAACAGACAGCACAAACACATGGACAAAATAAAGTGATCAAGATAGTCGGTACAGCATTTTTCGTTGCAAACGATGTTGGAGCTCTCCTCTCCTTATCATGGTGTGGATGACCTTTTGTATGGCTCTCTCAGGGTATTTCTGCCGCAGGAAATCTTGAATGATTGTCTGCTCTGACACTTGCGAACCAACGGCGAACCTGCGCTTCAATTGTTTCTCGACACGGGACAGCATCTCATGGTCTTCCTCTGTTGTAAAGCCTTCAGCACCTGAAAATGAGAGAAAAACAATGTTGACTGTTTGTGATGGTGAAGAAACAATTGGCTAAGTTCCATAAAGTGACTATGTATAGCAACTAGCTACACAATTACATACTCATGCTCATATATGTATTGTAGCATTCAACTATGTTATAGTTATTTCCCTTTATAGTTGCAGGTATTCATGCATAGATATCGCCCCGAAGTCACCATAATCAATCTGTCAATCGGTATAAGATGTGTTGTGTTGTTGTTTGTGAGTTGGTAAGTATTAGGAATGATACAGGAGCGATGCTGAATTGATACAATGCAGCAAGTGCAGTCAGAATAAGATGTTTACATAACTGGCTGCCAAATTCCTGTGGCCAATGACATTTTGGGTTCTAACTTTAGGGTAGTTTCAACAGGTTATATATTCGAATATATTCTCCGTTAATATCTTCGGCGCTTGCGAACCGATTTATTTTTTTCGAAAGTGATTTATGTGACTGTTTTATTACCTGCAAGACTCCCAGTCATAGCCGCGTCTAACGTAGACACTTGGAACAGTCTTAGGGCTTCAGTGACGTGCGCTTCCGTGGCAAACGGTTGCAGTTGCATTTTGGCGAGAGATTCAGATATACGCACGATGGCTTCTAGCTGCCTGTAATGAAAAGAATATTAAGTTAGTAGTGAATGCTTTAGTTAATAGTGAAAAGTGTTTGTGTCCTCACTAACATTCGCATCCTATGATAAAATGTGTATGATTTGAGACCTCGAAACCGGATCTCACGGTTTGGGGGTTTTTGGGGGGGCAAAAAGTCGACCAAGCTAGGTATCATCTCGGTTACGGACTCTCGGTCCCACTGTTATAAAAATTAAACTCCACCATAACTCGCGGGGTTCCTATTTCTTATGGCATTTGAAGATAACTAACGAATCTAACCTAATTTTACAGTGGAACATAACAGTGGAACCATGGCAGCTATCATCTCTGGGAAACGCGTTTTGGATAGATATTTAAATTTTATTTCAATTTTAACGTTCAATCGCTCATTTAATAATATTAGTAGAATTATTAAGTCAACGCATGTACCTGACTGTGATGGGTATGGCGAGCCGTTTGTCTGCGTGCGCCTCCTGCTGCGTGGCGCCCGTGCGCATGAGCACGTAGCGGGCGCGCAGGCGCGAGGCGGCGGCGGGCGCAAGGCGCGGCCCGCAGCGCGCGCGGCAGAACGCCGCGTAGCGCCGCAGCAGCGCCAACGGCAGCTCGCCCGCCGCGCTCTCGCGCTCCAAACCCGACCCGCCCATGTGCACGGACATTATGTGCTTCGCTAGAGTCTGCAAGTCAACGTGGCGTAATCTTTATCGCCTCTCACGGAATGGAATGGATTAGATGGTCAATATTATCGTGATACTGGTATGCCACTCGTGTATTACAAAACAATATATCTTGATATGGCTCGCAACTCGCAATATGCATGGATCATACGATAATATAGACAGTTTAATCTATGTTTAACTTTACACAAGGATACTGCAGTTACTCTCACTTACTAAATTTGTTGTATTTCATGTTAAATTTAACACGAGCCTGCAGTCGCGCCATACCTCGTTCTGTGCCGTATAGTTAATCGCATTTCTAACATAAATGAAGCAATCTCAACAGGCCGTGACAAATGTTCTGGTGCAAATCGGACCCTTCCAAATTCCTTCTTATATTAGTTCCATTAAATATCGAACTGAGGGATAATATCGGTTTATTTTTATAACCAACTCAAAAAAATCTTATCTCAACTTACGATGTCCCTATTCTGGTCGTGTTCGTCCTTGACGATGAAGATCATGTCAAAACGCGACAGGATAGTAGGCATGAAGTCGATATTGTCGTCGGCCTTGGTGTCGTCCCAGCGCCCGAATACGGAGTTCGCTGCCGCCAGTACAGAGCAACGCGAGTTCAGCGTCGTCGTAATACCCGCCTGGAAATTAACAAGATTTTGTGAAAAAAAACTTTTTTAATACCTGCACTTTTTTTTATTGAAGGTACTTGATTATCCCATTGTCATCGGACATGCGAACATGCCGAGATAATTGAAGGCACCGACTGTAGCAAATTTTAACTTAATCAGATCACCGAAAGTAATGAAATGTGTAAAAACGAGTTGCAAATTTGATTACTTAGTTATATGGGTACAAATGAAGCTATAAGGATGTTAACTAATCTAATAAAAAAAAACTATCACCATACGTATTTCACGTCAATCCAACCACTGGGATTGGGTCAAAATTCACTTGCCAGATTTGATGACAGACAGACAAAGGGACAGATGAAACTAAATAAAAGGTGGTAATAAACTCATTGCTTCTACTCAATCTGAAAAATGAAAGCGCGAACATATAAGTAGTCCGATAGTAGATGTTCTCAATTGATGATAAGAAATGATAGCTTTAGTACGGTAAGACAAGCTTCCGCGCTCAAGACAGTATTTCCATGACAAATTTTTGGGTCAGAGTGTAGAGGCATCTCAGTTTCAGTTAAATTTAATTTGATAATTAGGTACGTCGTTGATTCCGCCGAGACGAAGAGACGTCATTCTTTATTAAGCTGTTACTGGCCCTGGTTATACCTTGGCGATGGAGATGGTCTGCTGCTCCATGGCCTCGTGTATGGCGACGCGGTCGTCTTCGCGCATCTTGTCGAACTCGTCGATGCACACGACGCCGCCGTCGGCCAGCACCATCGCGCCGCCCTCCATCACGAAGTTGCGCTGTGAACGTCGCGATCGTTGATTGGTTGGGACGCGGCGAGAGTTTAACGTTATAAAATTGCTGCACTCCGATTGGCTGGTTCAAGGTATATTAAATCACAATTGTAATTTGACCGAGTGTGAAGCGTCTTTGCTTCAGCTGAGGCAAAAATCTTGTGCTGTGGAGTTCTTCTTTCTAGGTCGCATTTCTCAACCAATTCTCGTGAAATTCAGAGATGGTTCCGGTCTATGCAGTGGAGTGGATACAGGGAAAATCATCGCGTAAAATGTGTGCACCATCAGCCAAATATGCGGTCCACCCGTCTATCACCATAAGGTTGAAAATTGTTTGTACTTTCTAAAATACAATGTCGACAAGATGGGATTGTTAATTTAAAAGTTCACCTTTAGCGAAATTTATATTTAATACGAAGTTAGATGAATTGGACAGTCCTAATCTCTTAATAGGGAATTCCGTCAGTAATCAACGTGGCAAGCTTACGGAGCCAGGGTCGCGGATGACGGAGGCGGTGAGGCCGGCGGCGCTGGAGCCCTTGCCGGAGGTGTACACGCCGATGGGCGCCACCTTCTCCACGAACTTCAACAGCTGGGACTTGGCCGTGCCCGGGTCGCCGAGGAGCAGGATGTTGATGTCGCCACGCCGCGTCAGCCCGTCCGGGAGACGCTTGCGGGCACCTGGACAATGCAACCAGTTTGTTACGAAAATACTTCAAATAATCAACGAATTATCAAAGCCAAAAATGGTACCAGATCTAATAGGCTAACATTTCAGTCATCATAGGTACTTTCAAATGAATCAAGAATTTTTACTCCTTGATTTTTTATGTTTACTTTTACGGAGTCGTTGAAGCTCAGAAAATTAAAAAAAAAAAAAAAAAAAAAACTTACGGTTTTACCGTTAGAAATCAAATTTCTAAACGACATTGAAAATTAGAACACTTAGGTACCTGCTATGGGTGGTGTAGACGTATAGCACGGGTTCGATTCCCGGCCATAGCTTTACTTTTCGGATTTTACTTGTGTTCTAATTTTCAGTGTCGTTTAGAAATTAAATTTCTGTCATCTTTAATTGACATTAAGTATTTCAACAGGATGGTATTTCAGTAGTGTTGATTTTATTATTTGTCACTTTGGGAACTTGGTAAGAATCTAAATAGACTTTCTTTGCTGTTTACTCATTTTTTTCTTCATCCATAGATGAAAGCTCTGATAAGTAATGTTCAAGTACATACAGTAAGGGAAATGTATTCACATACCACTGATGAACCCTGCCGCAATTGACAGGCCGCCGTTGCTCAACCTTAAGTGATATGTCACCTTATAGGGTTATACATATGGTGGTACGTGAATCAATTTCCTTTACTGTACCTACTTTGCGAAAATCGTGGACACAACATGACTGTGTTCATGCTAGAACAACTCAATAGAAACCAATTAAAAATACGCACACAGAACCTCACGGTTCAGGGCCAAATTAGACTTAAAACACAAGGTCTGATTGCCCACATACCTCCAAACAGCAAACAAGCGATAGCCTTCTTCATATCAGTGGCACCATATACACTGGGTGCTATGGACATGGAGATCCGCTCGTACACGTCAGGAGAGGCGGCGAGGCGCCGGAACTGCTCCTCCTCGTCCGCCGTGAAGGGCTTCAGGCCTCCGGTCACGCCTTCTTCTGCAGTGAGACCTACCGCGCGAAGGTAGGAGGAACGGACGCCCACGCTCTTGTCACCTCGGCCTTCACGCTGCGGGAAGGGATAGTGCAGTGTGATAATAAAGCATTATAATACAAAACATATTCAGATTGATCAGTGGCGTAACTATAGGGTGGCACTGGCAGGACTGGCAAAATGCCACAAGTCCTTGGCTCTACGGGGCTACGAACTGGCTGGGCTTAGAGCACAGAAGGAGCAGGAATGCACTTCTTTATATTGAGGAAGGACCCCCCATCAGATGAATTTGCCACAGGCCCCAGACATTATAGTTACCCCACAGACTTTGATGCACTTCTGTTAAAATATTTTAACTTTCTCATGATTTTTCTGTAACTTTTGATTGAAAATTAAGTTGCCCCTTTGAAACATTTGTCACCCATAGATAAAAAATACTGAAAAAACATTCATGTGGATATGTGGGTGTTAGTCAAATCATATCATAAACCAACCAGATGCTGAAGTATTTCGAAGTAAACTTACCCCTTGTTTGGCAATTTTCTTGATGGAGTATATCCCGAGCACGGTGACGCGCGCGCCGGGCGCCACGCGCTCGCACAGCACGCGCTCGCAGTACACCGACAGATGGCGCGGCATTTCGCCCTGCGGGATGCTCTCCGGCGCCTCTTGCAGCTTCAGTACCTGAGGACAAGGGGTGCATTGTTGTCAGCTCCTTTATTCAGAAATGGCAAAACATGTTGAAGAAAGTTTCTAGTTTGCAGGAAATGTCCCGGAAAAGTCCCTGAATGTATAGAAAACTGACCAAAAAGTCAGTGGAATCTATTCATGAAATGATAAAAATAACTAGAATCATCCCACGATAATTCTGCACAAGATATTAATTGGCAACCCAGAAGAATCACGCTTTGGTAACACTTTTTTCATGTCACTCAAAAATGACGTATTGGAATTTCGTGAATGTCTTTGTGATGGCTAATGATTTCCTGGCAGTTTCTGAGGGATATCATTGACCGTTGGCTAAGAGCCCGACAGGGGGGGAGGGGGGTCTTTGACCATTACCGTACAAAGTTGCCGACATTTTGTCACAAGATTTTTTAAATATATTTTTGTTACTGTGAAATTGGCGAAGTTGTCGTCGCTATAACGACTTGATACGCCATAAATAAGAAGAAGAATGTTTTTGTCGAGGTTATTAGTGACTCCTGCTTTAAAAATGGGTAAAACTATTAAAAGTAGAGCAAGAGAACTTATGTTCAAGAAGATTACTCATTTCAAAAATGTTAAAGAGAAATGGAGTCCAGTTTTGCCATGAACAAACTTTCGATTTCTACTGTTGTCAGTTCATTGCAGAGTTATTGTGGGTTGACTCTATGAACTAAAACCATAAACTAAATTGTGAAATGAAATGAAATGAAATGAAATGAAATGAAATGAAATTATTTATTTCGCAAGAACATACAGGTGTTACAGATATTATAATAAGTAAGTATACCTATTATGTTACAGGAATTTGATCCATGTCATGTATGCTCTGCCACAATTTGGCATGCAAAATCTTAAACTAATTTGTAATTTGAAAAATTTCACACGAACTTATTTAATTAAATTATTAACTATTAATACAATTTTAAATAATCCGATCCATAAATATTTCTGCATAATAATCCTATTCATATAATTTATCAAAATATTCAGTCAAAGTATAAAATGGTCTATTAATCAAGTAGGCCTTTAATTTTCTAGAAAATTCATTAATACTATTACATTGTTTTATGTCCTCATTTAAATTATTATAAATTTTAATACCATTATATTCCAGACTCCTTTTGAAATTCACATAATTGTTAGATCCTGGCAATTGGATGTCATAATTAAATTTACACAATCTACGTGGTCTGTTGTTGCTATTTAATCTAAAACTGGATTTATTTTTATATACAAAAATGCACACCAAATATATGTAAAGTGAAATTACAGTCAATATTTTATGTTTCACAAATAGTGGACGACAATGTTCGAGAGGTTTTGCCTTTTCAACATATCTAAGAGCTTTCTTTTGCAACAAGAGAACACGGTTTACATGAACACTGTTACCCCAGACTTCAAGGCCATACCTTATTATACTTTCAAAGTACGCAAAATAAACCGTTTTTAATACCGAAGAATCCAACACTTTTGATAAATTTTTTAAGGCGTAACAGGCACTGGCCAGTCTTTTCCTTAGCAGACTAATATGGCTTGACCAGCGCAGTTGTGTATCTAGCTCTACACCTAAAAACCTGACAGTCTCAGCTTTTGCTATGGGTAGAGGCAAATCGTAAATAATACTATTTGAATGTCTTAAGAAAGGGAAGTAAAATGTTTTGTCCAAATTAATTTTAAGACCATTACATTCAAACCAGTGTGTGAGTTCCTCCCAAGTCTTGGTCATTTGAACCTCAAATGCAGTATCATCTTTATTCTCAACTATAATACTTGTGTCGTCGGCATATAGGTAAGCAGTTCCGTGTGTTATATTAAATTGTAGATCATTAATAAAAATAATAAATAGCAAGGGTCCAAGAATAGATCCTTGGGGCACACCACAGTCGATTGCCTTTTTTGCAGAATTTACAAATTTATTGCACCCTGACCCATCTACATGCTACTCTGCAACAACATGTGAAAGGCATCTATGTTTATGTTTTACTGTTTAGTACCTATACCCAACCTATACCATAAATACACCTGATTTAATCAAATATTTAGCTAGATGCAGGGATAGGGAAAGGTGAAATTATAATAATTACCTGATAGTCAATGCATTTGCATTTGTCTGGAATGATGAAGTAGGGATCCAATGGACACTTGGGGCGACCAGCTTGTTCTCTAAAAAAAAAATTGTGCAAGTCCAAATTAGTCTGAAATAAGTAGTACAGTCAAGGGCTACGGGGATTGATACAGCCGTTGTGTCAAATATATCTATAACTGGCTTTATTGTTTGTGGCATAAAGGTGTATAGATATTTTTGATGTCTGAAAAAATAAATTTTCATTTTCATTTTCATTCATTTTCATTCATTTCATTGAGTAACTTACACATTTTTATGGCCTTGACTGGTGAACAGTATGTTTTAACAATCCAGGTAGGTTATAAACTACATGTGTGTCAAATTCTGATTAATATATTATATGGGAAAGAGTAGATTTCGTATTTATAATACTACTAAGATTATAGGATAATGTAAATAAACAAAGAATAATTAATTTCTTGTCAAATAAAAACAAATTGTGACAGTTACCAAATTTAAATTTTGGTTAGCAAATGTAATAAGTAATAATAATTACGTGTTGCATTTCCGTGGCATGACATAGCCCTCCAGGCCGGGCTTGACGGGCAGGTTGGGAATGATGTTGCGGCACGAGCGGCACTGGATGGAGATCCTGGTGGCCTTTGCTTTGATGCCTGACGCTGATATAACAATACCAGGAATCTTCACTAGACGTGATACTGTTTCCGACTGTAACAGAAATTTTTAAATATAATATTATGATAAAAAATCCAACTGATTGGTCAAGGACCCTGTCTTAGTTTTATTTGGTTTAGACTATATTTGCATGGACTTGACTCACATGGTTTTTAACTTTTCTAAGAACTTAAAAATCAGCAACTTACTTTTAGTTCTCGCAGATTGGATGTGTGAGCATCAGAAGACAGTAAAACTTGGATATCTTCAACTTTTTCCTCCCCCTCTGGTCTAGGAGCAGTTAACTCATCTGCCAACTGAAACAGGAGTTACATAGGTATAAATACAGAATAAAAAATCAAATTATATCACATCCTCCTTGAATCAGCACATTTAACCTCTTTTGCTGCTTCTTCCAAGATAGGGAGATGTTCACTGGGCTTCTTATAGAGTTTTTCAGCTAGAACTTCATCAAAACTGGATAAATCTTCAATGTTTATTTCAACCCAATATTTGCTCAAGTTATAATTCCGCTTGAGAGCATCTCTGAAACAAAATTATTTTCAGCAATTACCTGTGCAATGAACATTTCACTCACTTACGCTGATTTAATGCTGTTTACCTGTATTTATAGTTAAAATTCCCTGTATGAAATTGCCGGATGAATTCCTTGAACTTTTTCTTTACAGCTTGTAGGTTAATTGTTTCCTGTGATTCATTATCATCAACACCGAAATTGTCGGAAAAGAAAACACCAGCGTCATCAAAACCTTCCATGTTAGAGCGAAATTACTTTTATTAATGAGTAGGTTTGATTATTTCAAAAATACATGTGTTTGATTTTATTTTCGTAAACCAACTACGGTATGTTTGGGCGCGAAAATGTGACAGCCAGCCGTCACTACGACGGTGACAGTGACAGTTGACAGTTTTTGAAACTTTTTAATATTTTTTTTTTGTAGAATATGGCTTGGTAACTGGACCTTTAAGCCAAGTCTATTTTTTTTTTAAATAAATGAGTGCGGAATCAAGTTTAATTGATCACAATTTTAATATTACGAAGATTTTTTTATAAAAAATTGCAAATGTTCGCGACAGAACCTTACATGCAAGGCTCTACTCGGCACCGAGCTATGCACCGAATTGAAGTCTAAATTATCTAAGAAAAAAAAAACGTTTAAGGCGAGGTTTTAAACGCTGATTACATCGGGCCGAGATTTTTTGATGACGACTCGCGCTTGACCATGTAGTAATGGCTGAATAGCGCTCGATATTCAAAATTCAAAATCAGAAACTGGTTGCCTAGGCGCTACGGTAAACAAAAATAATAATTGGTTTTTGTATAATTAAAACAAACAACGCTTGAAGCAACATTAACAATTCACTAATTAACCTTGAAAGTTATTAAAGATGTAAAAAAAACTGATTTTTGTGTAAAAGGCGACTTATTTCAGTTGAAATAATAATAACTGCGACATACTAATAAATGCAGCAATATGGGCGACGTGAGTAACGCTGTCAATGCCTTAAATTGAACATGTAACAGTTTTTTTGAATTCTTTTTGCATTACTAAGAAAAAATGTTTATTTTTGTAGAAAGCCGGAGATACAGTCGACACTCGGCTAGAGTTTATAATGGAATATGTGCTTAAATCACTTAAATTAAAGCTTGAGAAATGGGCAAAGTTCATCACTGGAGATGAGAGGGTAAGTTAAAATCTTCAGGACCAACATGCTTACGTAAAAACTGTTCAGTTCAACATATCAATAATAAAAATAACAAATAATAATAACTACTTAATTTTCTCCTTTTATAGCATGTCGTGTTAAAATTTTTTGATATCCCGAAATTCGAGATCATTGTGTTCCGCGTAAATACTGCGGGACTTTTGACGTGTGCAACACACTTTCCAACTATCAGTAGAGGAAAAATGGTATACTTTTTGAGGAATATCGATGAGAAACTCACGCAGGACAACTTTCGCAAGGTAAGTGTAGATATGTAGATAGATGTATTGTGGGTGCGGGTCAAAATACATAAACTTTGAAATGCATAATGGTCAAAGCAGATTGATTCAAAATGTACTGTGAAATTTTTGATGAAGTCGAACTCTTTGGACCGTGTAATCTACAGATTCGTTTAGACAATGTTACGTTTACTTTCAATCCTGTTAAGTTGCCATTTTCTTAGAAAATTGCATATTATATTCTAAACCATTAGGTTTTTAATTTGTACCCATTTAAATTGTTACATATATATTTATGTCCAATATTAGAAGAGTGTCGACGAGATGAATAGATTTTACGCGGTAAGTACTACACCACTGCGGTAAGGACTACTAAGTAATGGCCGCTGTATACATTGTGTCAATATAGGTGGGCCAGCACGTTGGGCAAACGTGTAGAGATCTAGTTGGGTGTATGTTGGTAGTTGGCGCCAACACTGGCTGGCCAACCGATTGGTGTCGATTTTCGTTACTTATAGGCGCGCTTCGCAAACAGTGTTCACGCGTTGGTGTCTTATCCGATTGGTTTTTATAACAGTAGTGTCAGTAGTTCCCAAGTTACGATGGCGTGGACAAGTAATGATGTCTTACAATTAATTGAAAACTGAGCCAATGCAGAATGATCGGTGCATGCACCATTGTGTAAAGTTTACATCATTCTGCAAACAGTGACTTTTGGGATTCGTTATTTTGGGCCAACGTGCTAGTCCGCGACCTGGCCCAATGTGTACGGCGTCCATAAGCGTAAACGTATACACTGCGTCCCTCAGGTTGGCCGACGCTGGCTGACGTTGGCTCAACATTAAGAGCAGGATTTCGAAAGAGTAGCAAAATAGAAGCCATTTAAGTATGCATGTTAAGTTTGCATAGTAGTAAATATATGTTACATTGCCTGCTTACATTGTGTGCAGTAGTCCACAATGCCGTTTGTTATTTTCTTGTATCATATAAGCAGGTTCACAATGCAAAGAATTTTACGCAAAATGCTTGATTTTATGGAAATATCTATTAGAATTAACGTCATAAATTTTTGGTTGGTAGGCAACTTGGCAATTTTAGCAGGTACCTACGCTAAATAGACGCTATATTATGCATATACGCTTCGTAGATATAATTAAAAAGTACGATGTAACATACTTCTAGAACTAGGTATAGTTCAGGTGCTTATTTAAGTTTATGCTCCTTTTCAGTCCATAACAATCGGGGAGATGTCCGGTAACGTCCTGATGGATATTAGCGTGATGGCAGAGGAAGTGATCGGCCCGCTGCTCTGTAATCCTGAGAACCAGAAAGGCTGGCCGAAGATCGTGCAGCAAGACATGAAGCGTCACGTCGATGACCTCAGGAACTTGATGCACCAGGTTAATACCAGCAACAAAGAGCCAAATTAAATGATAACCTATGCATGAATTGAATCTCTTTACCCAGATCAGTGGTTCCTAATTCCTAACCTTGGCCCCATTTTTTTACACGTCTACCAGTTACCACTGGAAATAACACGAGTTTATCCTTTCCCCCTTTAAAGCAAGCATATTTTGATCACTTTATGACTCGTACCGCTTGTATCATCAACTAAATAATGTAAACTACAACCGTAAGGTTGAAAATCCTTTTTCACGTCATAAAATATAGTATAATGTCGATAAGAGGTGACTGTCAACGTCTAAGTTCGACATTAACGACATATTCATTTGATAGGAAGTTGGATGAAAAGTGCTGCAACAATATGACGTCTAGACTTAATCATACAGCAATGGTGCTGCTTATGTTTAAATCATTAGGCGCTTTTAAATAAGCTCGTACCATTACGAATATGAGTTCATTACATTGCATATATTACCTACCTATCTATTGTTTTAATGCAGTTGAAAGGTGAAATGGCCAGTCAAGTAATGCTGCCTATGCCCGCGGGCATGGAAAATATTTTTCATGCTGAAGCAAGACTGAAAGAAAGGTACTTATGCCAGTGTACTTTTAATTAATACTATAATTCACATTATAACAACGGTAAAATAACACAACTGCAAATCCTTAATCACATAACATATACATAAATAGAGGTCAGGGGATCATATTTGTACTTAAACGTTTTTTGCAGCGAGGGTGAAGATGTAGATCTATATCTCAAGACCAATATAGAAGGCGCCATAATAAAGTGGGCTCAGCAAGTCCATGACTTACTGTCAGAAGATTCTTACATAGGTAAATAAAAAAAAAAACAGTTTTAAGCTATGTCAGAACTTTTGACAAGTACGCGCATATTCTAAACTGGATCTTGTCACAGCTTTCAAGCGAACCAGGTTTCCTCTACCGAGTGCAGACATAGATTTTTACACGTTCCGGCTAAAGAACCTAGAAGGCATCTACTCCCAACTGCGCGACCCTCGTGTTAAGCGGATGGCGCATTACCTGGAAGATACGAGGAGTGTATATTTGGAATGTTTTAAGAACATGCTGACTAATGTTGTAGCTGGTAAGTTTATTTAATTAGTTATTTTCATAATAAAATTGAAAAAGGCAAAACTGGGTTTCAGCAGCTTTTATAGGACATTGAAACTTTTAAATAGATTCATGTTAAAGTCCTCACACTAGCCTCACACATACAAACATCATAAGTAAAATAGTAAGTTGAACTCGTGCACCGAGCGTTCCGTACAAATTTGCCAAGATATTATATATTCCAGTGTTAGCAGAGCCCTGCCTCAGCAAAATGTAGGCAGTAGATATGAGGTCATTTTGTATTGGTTACTTACATAGACAGACATTAAAAATTCAGATTTTTATACTAAACTTATTTCATTAGTTGTTCTATAAAAACTACTTTCATACCAAATTTGAATTTTCTAGGACAACTGGACGTACCCCATAGTTTTTAGAGCTTGGCAATTTGTATGGAAACACCTTTTCTAATGGCTGTATCTTTTGATTAAGTTGACTCAGAGGGTTCCTTTTTTCACAGCCCTAAGGGACTGCAGACCTCCGTATTTGGTATCAATTTCAATTTTATATCTCTACGCATTCCTGAGAAAAAGAGTCTTGACGAACAGACAAAGACGGACAGGCAGACGGAAGGATAACGTAGTGATCTTGTAAGGGTTCTCTTTTTCTTTAGAGGTACGGAACCCCAAAAATGTAAAAACGGAGTTTTATGAATGTCAAAACGAGGCAGGTTTAAACTATGTCCGCCTCGCCAAGTGTATACACGCACAAGTGCTACCAAACTTTGCTGAGTAAACTAGTTGAGATCTACTTAAGCCTTAAATGTGATTTCCAGCCATAGTAGAATGCCGCGATATCTACGTGTACCAGAAGCCACTGGCGACCCATTTCGAGACGTTTGAGAGCACGGACTTTCAGGAAGCGAAGCACCTCATAAGGCCCATGTTTCACTGCATCGGGCTGCTGTGGGGCAACTCCCGATACTACTGCAGCGTTGAGAAACTTATACGTACGTGACTACATAGTCACATATATATAGTACATATTATATATTATGAGTGAAAATTTTCTCTGGATTACATTAATAAATTTAGTTACTTCAATTGTACTTAATTTGTAGCACTCCTCCGCGAAGTTTGCAATATGCTAATAATGCAATGCACGAACTCCGTCGATCCTGCCTCCATCTTTCAAGGCGAGCCCGATGAGCAGCTCCTGAAATTGAGAAAGGCGTTGGCTATTTTAAGCAATTTCATGTAAGTGCATTGCTTTGCTTTGTCTTATAGGAGACTAGCTGTTGCCCGCGACGTCGCTTGCTAAAAATTTGTGGTAACTATGTGATTTTCCGGCATAACAATGAAGGCGTGTGCTATTTCAGAGATCCAGCTATCTGTCTGACCTACCAAAATCAAATCCATTCAACTGTTGCTGGGTAGAGCCGTGCCTGGGCGTTTTCCGAAAAAAAGTCCACATGAACATTTTTTCTAGAATTTAACTATTTTGGGTTTTTCTTATTTAGAATCGTTTACCCTATCGATCCATTATATAAAGAAAAATGACACCCAAAATTTACATTCCAGTACGTCACTTTTTATTATATGGTACCTATGTGTATGGAACGTGACGAACAGGAAAGAAATTTTCATAGTAAAATCTAGGACACATTTTTTCTTGTATGATAATCGATAGGGTAAACGATTCTGAGTAAGAAAAACCCAAAATATTTAAATTCTGGAAAAAATGTACATGTGGACTTTTTTTTGGAAAACGCTCGTGTACGAAATTACCTCAAATTTTTTAAATATTTCAGTGAAACATATGAATTAAATCGCGATAAAGTGCACACTTTCTTCCCGATTGGAGTGACGCCTGTGCGCTGGTCGTTCGACTTTGACCGTGTTTTTATGCGGTTTAATATCTACGTCAAGCGACTCAGAATGATTGAGGGCATTCTAGAAGCTACTGTCGAGATACTTAAGCTAGAAAAGGTGGAATTTTGCGGAGTTAGAGGCAAGATTATCAGTTCCGAGTGTATGAAGGTGATTGCGTTTTAATCAATAGATTGAAGAATTTATGTGCGATCGTGACGATTTGTATCCTTTAAAAATTCGTTGGTACATAGGTATTGGAAGACTATTCAGTGAAATACCAGAACCTCGGCAACATGACGTACGATCCGGCGGACCCGGAGGACAACTCTTTCCTGCCCGACTACAATAAGCACACGGAGGTGCTCGCGGATGTGGACCGCCGCCTCGCCTCGCTCTTCTCACAGGGGCTCGACGAGTGCCACAACGTGGAACACTTCTTTAAGGCATTTAACTTTACCTTTCCTCTATGCAACGCAGTCACCCTTGGTTAGACAGCTTTTACATAGTGCAGCAATAACTTTTGGAAACGAATCTTCTCTAATATATTCTACTTGTGGTTGATCTAAATGCATTACTGTCTTATTAAATTAAATTAAATTTAATTAAATATTAGGGAACAGGTCACACAAATTGATCTAGTCCCAAAGTAAGCGCTAGTAAGGCTTGTATTATGGGTAATAGAAAACCATATACATACATATATAGAAAGACTAGCTGTTGCCCGCGGCTTCGCTCCCGTTTTTTTTTCTTCTAAATTTCAATATGAAAAATAGATAGTAGCCGATTCTCAGACCTACCGAATACGCATATAAAATTTGGTAAGAATCGGTAAAGCCGTTTCGGAAGAGTACGGGAACGAACATTGTGACACGAGAATTAGATAATATGTTAAAACACAATTTTTTTCATAAGTAATACAGACTATATTATTATTAAATTGATGGGTTAATGCGAATGCCAAGTCAATTTATTTATTTATAACATAAACGATTTTTAATTTTGATATGGGCATTATTATGTTGTTAGGTTAGCTAATTACGTAATAACTTAAGACAGGAGGTCTCTTTAGTAGGGACTGAATAAATTAACCGACTTGGTATTACATGGATCTCACAACTTTTTACGGTAGAAGAACTGAGCGAGACTTGGTTTTTTACAAGTTTTGTTTTGATGGGATAAACAATACAAGACCAAATTCGAGGGGGACAGAATTACTTAGCTTATCCTGGGCACGGCCTTTAAACCATCATGATCATTAACGATAGGTCCCAGTTAATCTACTTTATTGTCAATATTTTCTCATCATTGAAAATTATAAACTGAACTTGAACTTCTTGCAGTTTTTCCAAATTATTGGAGATTTATTCCACCGTCCGATTATCAAAAGTGAACTCCAACCAAAACTGCCCCAACTTCTGGATTTCATGAATAATAATCTAGATGATGTGAAGGCAATCTTTGACGAAGAAATGGCGGTAAGTTGAAATTTCATAGTCATAGTCTTCTATAATTAGACATTTACATTATGTGTATATACTAGCTTCTGCCCGCGACTTCGTCTGCGTGAAATTATACATATATAAACCTTCCTCTTGAATTACTCTATCTATTAAAAAAACCACATTAAAATCCGTTGCGTACTTTTAAAGATATAAGTACTCGTACTCGTATACATAGGGACAGACAGACAGCGGAAAGCGACTTTATTTTATACTATTATGTTAGTCTAATTAGTAAAATGTTGTATGGCACCAGTAAGGCCGGTAGGCGTAAGTAGTTAATTGTAACCATTTAAAAATAGACTATGTACAGTATTCTTTTCTGTCTTAGAAACTAACCAGAAACTCAGAAAGCCCAATGGTAGACGCATATTTTCCACCTGTAGCTGGAATGATGTGGTGGATCCATAAATTACGAAGGCGGTTGCTAGATCCAATGGAAGATTTTATTATTTTTGAAGATCCGTGGGTATCACGTAGTATGTTAGTGGTGTCAGTAAAATTACGAATTCTTATTTAAGTTTAATTATGCATTCCAGCATCATAAATTCCGATTCTGCTTTATATATGAAGCGAAAGACCAATGAAATGTTAGGATACCTAGATGCGGTAGAAGATCGGCAGTTCAAAACTTGGTGTGCAACTGTGCCGGATATTTGCCAGATCCAATTAGCTAAAAACCTTATCGAAAGGGATCCACCGTTTGTAAGGAACAATTTCAGTCCGGAGGTAAGCATTCATTTATCAGTGGTCGATCGGTTTTAGTTTTCTAAGTACGGACTTTTAAAATAAGTACATTTTTTCAGTTAGCGATGATGTTGCGTGAAATAAGATACATGAAACATTTAAATAAAGAAGGAATACCCGAGGAGGGCTTGGAGTTATATGCACGCAATGAAAAGTTGCAGGTATATTTTTTTTATTTAATTTAGATAATCTTACCTGACTTTTGTTTACGAAAATTGCGAAACCTATTCTCTATGGGACGTTCTTGCAGTATGACATGAATCGTCTGAACCGTGCTATTTCTTGGTACAATGCGATCCGCGAGGGCAGCCACGAGACTGAAGTGGCGCTTATCGAGAAAGAGATTTCTGCCATCGACACCCTGCTCGGACGTGGCGTGGAGGAGCTCACGTGGAACGATGATTGTAACTGTCCATAGTCTATCTGTAGATATAATGCAATAGTGATGTCCAAATGTTCTGTAATTTAGGTAGGTATTACGTTTAATCCGGAATTTAATGGTGATGGTAATTATTGAGTTCGTCTGGGACAAGCGGATTTGTGATTCTATTTTTGAAGATTTAGTATAAGCTAAGTAAGTTACATTTTAATGTAAACTAGCGACCCGCCCCGGTTTCGCACGGGTGCAATCAGTTCTTCTCTACAATATTATGCGTGTATTATACATAATAAACCTTCCTCTTGAATCACTCTATCTATTAAAGAAAAACTGCATCAAAATCCGTTGCGTAGTTTTAAAGATCTAAGCATACATAGGGACAGACAGCGGAAAGCGACTTTATTTATACTAGTAGTGATACTCAAGCCGTTTGAGGACTTTAAATGGCACAGACATAATTCATTCGAGACTAAAATGAGAAACAAGTTTTAAAACACAGGTATCTTTTAATAGATGTAGTAGTTGAAGAACAGAGGCTTAAAATTAACAAAAAAATAAAATATTTATATTTTTTGTTCATTGAAATGGACCTCCGCAAAGTAACGTCTGCTTCAATAAAATAGGGGTTTGAAAATATAAGTAGGTTTGATAATAACATCAAGTTCACACTCAGAAGATGCATGCCCACGATTCCTGCAGTCAACTAGTACAGGACATTTAATAAAGTTCTCGGGTAAACTTAGTATAATGTATGTATGTATATTTACAAAATAAACGAATGCTTTTTTATAATTATCAAAATTCAACTAACAAAAGCTGTTTTGAATCCATTTTTCGATTAGTTACGGAATGGATGGCAGAAGTCTACCAGGCGATTAACACGCTGCAGGAGCGTGTTCTGAAGGCGCAGAACAACGTGTGGCGAGGACTTGCCAACATTGCTGCTTGGGGCGACGTACCCCTGCACAACCGAAAGGAAAACCCGGACAAGGTGGAACTGCTGGCCGTTCGAGACCGACATCCTAGATTCGTATCCAGGTAACGAAAACATAATTATGGTACCTACTGTCTGAAATTGATTGTATTTTGGATTTGTTGTTTTATATTTACTTATTATATTTTTTTAGGCGTAGTAAGATCCTTTCAAGCCACGCAGAGTTTCAAGACATATTAGTCGAAAATTACAAGTTATTCTTTAATGTTATGGAGGATGAAGAGGTAATTTACTTATTTTACGCTAACAATTAACAAATACAACTAAAATTACTATTTCACACTCATAATATTTACATTATGATTACAGTCTATTGAAGAAGAAGAAGAATTAGAGGAAGTTGACGAAGAAACTCTTGACGACGATGAAAAAGCCGCTCGGGCTACTAAACTTCAAGAATTTGCTGAAAGACGCGAAGCGAAACGTATTGCCAGAGACGAAAGAGCGGCAATGCGACAAGCTGCCGACCAGGCCAAATTCGAGAGAAGAGAAGCTAGGAGACTGAAGAGACAGGCTAAAGAATCTGAAAAAGTTGAACGGAGAGCGCGAAAAACTGATGGTAAAAACATACAGAACAGGTTACATTTAAATATTGGCAGTTATAGGATTTATTCTTTAATAGATAGTTGTATTTTATTTCATTAGATCAAGATGGAGACGCTGAAGCTGAGGAAGAAGTAATAACGGATCCCGATGAAATAGCCGATATAGAAGCCGAAAAGATTGAAATGGCAGGAGAAGAATTTAGGGCCGTACGCTGGCCCGCTTATGTCACATACGTTGACTCGCTTGTAAGAATTTGAAGTACCTACCTACTGGCATAGCGGTGCAATTAGGTAATTAAATTAGTGATCAATCGCATTAACGTAAAAACGTGTTTCTTATAGGTATCTAAGCAAATTATGAAAGCAATTCAAACAAGTTTAAACCTTTTCGAGGTTCAAACAAACTTGGAAAAAGGTCCGCAAGTAGCATTTGTAGAAGTTATAGCTGAGCTAAGAGATCCAGGTAAAAGAATATTATAATGATAAGGTAAATCAGATAAAGTAGTGAAGTACGTAGTCATAAACGTTCTCGTATTTTTTTAGATATATTTTTTTCACCATCGCTGGAATTTGAGGATAAGGGTGGGGTTTATGATACGCTGCGAGAAATGATGAAAGATATGTTTCTTCAGGCTACTTTGTTCCCAAGAATTGACGCCATTGTCCCAATTGTTTCGTATGAAGGTATAATACAATTATAATTTCGGACAAAGCACGTCCTGTAATTGCTAGTAAAATTACAATTTACCTATAATATAACATTTATAATTCACCATTTCAGATGACATCGCAAATGAAGACTCTATGATCGATCTTTACCACGAAATCCTTAAAAGGATTGAAAATTGTATAAATGATGTCCTGACTTACGCAACGGTATGATATTATTTTTGCAAGAATCACTTGTAATGTTTTTTCCATTAAATCGACGTGAGCTTTATTTATAGAAGTATGAAAAATATGTGCCTCTTTGGACCGAAGATCGACAGGACGTATTGGAAGGTTTTCTGAAATATGGTCAGGTGATCTCACCAGAAGAATTCGACAAATATGTATATGAGAATGATTGTAAACCACCTGAAGCAAAACCAACACTGGAAGAATATCAACGGGAGGTGAAGTATTTTTTTACCCAAATATGTAGTTAGGTAGTAGTAGGTACGAAAAAATCATCATTTTTTAATTTCTTCATTTATTCATATATTTTAAGTCATGTTTATTTTCATTTTGGTAAAGGTGTTACGTGTTAGGGTGGTAGGTACAGTCAGCGTCATATAGTTGGAAGCATCCAAGTCGGCCAATTAGTTCGTTACACCATAGATACAGTATGGCGTGCCGAACTTTTTGGTCACTCTGGATGTTTCATACAATATTACGCAGACTGTACTTGACACTCTGTCATGGTATGTAATGCATACTAAAGCTATAAACTATACTATCATCTTATATCATAAATAATATAATTATTAAACAATAGGTAATCGAATATTTCAATTACTAAGTAAAGCTGAACTAATCACTGAAGGATTGATTTTAATAAAAGTTGTTGAAGGGGCTAACTAAAGTAACCATCGACTTGGTTTTACTTACAACTTTTTGTGGTGGAAGAACTGCACCACACCATAAGACTTGGCATTTATCATATTTATGTTTTTTATGGATATTTTTAGCTAACAGCTTAATGAACCTAGTCCAAAATGGAAGTTTATTTGATGAACCTTTAAATTGCAGATTAACAAATTTAATTCTATGTACGATGAGGTAGCGTTACTGCCGGCTAATTATCTATGTAACGGTTGGTTGAAATTGGATCTAAAGCGACTGAACCAAGCCATAATGAATATTGTCTGTAAGTGGAGTAACTTGTACAAAGAAAATCTGAAAGAGCATGTCACGAACAGGTAATAATTATATGATGAGTACCACATAAATGATATAGGTATTATTTCGTTTTGAAAATTTGACATTGTCTTCTGGATTGTTTATAGTTTGAACGAGCTCGAAAAGTTTATCGCATACGCTACGAAAGAGTTGTCAGTAGAACTCGGAGATGACGATTACGAGGGTCTTCTACAAGTCATGCGTGTGATAAATGAAGTGAAAGCAAGGATGGACGCCGAAACTGACCAGATGTTTGATCCACTCCGTGATATTATCGACGTGCTTAAAGAATATGGAGTTGACTTCCCCGAGGAGACTTACGAACAAGTAATATTTGCTTTACAATACATATAATTTTATAAACATGTTGCTCGCGGTTGTCAAATTTTAGTAGGTAGTGAAAATAACTTTGAGTTGGAGATCTTCAGCATGTTTTGTAACGATTACCTATCGACTTTCTCTGATCAAGAAATTACTGAACGTCTTGATAATGTTAACTTGACAAATATTTTATTTTATACCCTTTGAGGGAAGGTGTTTTGTCTCCTAAGCTTGATTAAGTGTTCTTATTGGTGTCTCAAATGCACTGGCTTAGAGTTTTTTGAAAACGGCATCTCACTTAACATGTTAACTGACGCTTTTTCTCAAAATCCATCCACTCATTCATCCACTCAAAGGTTGACTGGAAGAGATCCCTTAAAGGGATAAGTCCGCCTTTGTGCATGTATCTCAGTGTTTGTCATTTGTATTTCTCTTGTTTATTTTGTACAATAAAGAGTTTACATACACATACATACCTACATACATACTATTTACATACGTAGACTTATAAGGATAAGGAACATTTTCGATTATTACCCTTTGACACGTTTTATATTATTCGTTTGTGCTTGCCTTTGGAAATGCAGATTCCGCCAATAAACCATCAATTTTCTGCAGACACTTTGGTAAGAATAAGAACAGATTAAGTGACTAAAACGGTAGTTATTTTTAAGTTTAGTGATTTAGGTACCTAAGTAAAGTGAGTACCTACTTTACTTAGAAAGCCTCTTTTAGAGTCGGATCTAGGCTACTAATTAACTTGTTGTCATGATGTGCAGTTGGAAGTTCTGCCTGACCGCTGGCGCAACTTGACTCGTTTATGTACGGTAATGAAGAACAACATTGCGCCGCTCCAAGCTGCACAGGCGGGACTCATCGCCAAGCGCGTCGCTCTCGTCAACCTACGCGTGAACATGTATCGTGAACAGTACAAGATCAAAGAGGTAAAGATTTATTCAAGTTTTAGGTCACTTCTACTGTGAGAATTAAGAATTTCTACTGTCCGTGTCTCGATAATCTTATTTGTAGATGAGAACTCTCTAGACTTGACTTACTTCAGTTTTCTTTATTTTGCAAATTTACGAGTAATTGTCATCCAGGCCGCAAATTATTTTTCTTGGTGTTTCATTCAGATATTCACAGAGACCTGTAAAGATCCATATCGACAAATGGATAAAGTAAATTTGGAGCTGAAAGATTTTGAGGCATTGGTGGATTCGCTCAAAAAGTCGTGTGAGTTGTTCGACATTCAGCCACCAGATGAGAAGAATATGAAGCAGTGCAGAAGAGAACTTAAGCTGTGTAAAGTATGTATCACATAACAATAGGTCTATTATTCCAGATCAGTATTAAATATTGGATCTGTCAATGGAGTTGGGTGATTATTTCAGCAATTGTGGGATTACTACAGTCTCGTGATAGGAACTATCGAGTTCTGGAAGAAGTCACCGTGGAAGAAAATCGATGCTGATGGAATGGATCAAGAGTGTAAACGGTTGACAAAAGATCTGAGACAGTTGGATAAAGACATGAGAAATTGGTAAGTAGTCTAAATACCTACCCTGAATTTTCCTGGGACAATGGGATGATAAGCGACCGGAGTAAAATTATTCATTATTATCTTTGCAGGGAACCGTTCATTGCAATTGAATCGACTATAAAGAATTTAATGACCTCATTACGCGCTGTGACCGATTTGCAAAACCCAGCCATCAAAGATAGACATTGGATTGAGTTAATGATGGCAACTAAGGTATGTTGCAGTTTTTACTAGGTATAATATTGTAATTATTTGAATGATAAGTTTAGTTTGATAAGTAGTAATGAAACCTAACCAGACGATTTTTACTACCCATAATGCCATAGTTAATTATATTTATTTTTGATTTTACATGTACCTAAAGAAATCACTACAATCACATATCATGTCCATCAACACCGATCATATTCATTCATCACCATCTTCATCTTTAGTAAAAGATACATTAAAAAGTATATCAGTTGATGAAATTATTGCTGAATTCAAATCGCTCGAAGATTTAGCCACCGACGAGGAAAATAGCAACAAAATAAATCAATCCCACGCAAAAGATATTTCAGCTTTAATACAATCACAAAATGATTTACAATTGCACGATTTTAGAAGACCAAAGTTACATGAATATACAAGAATGGGCAGTAAATTTAGAAAACTAAACAAAGTTTATTCATTGGAAGAAATGAAGAGACATGGTATAGAATTAAAGTCTGTCAGAAGAGGATCTTTACAGCAAAAAGTTTCAGAGCATGTAGTCATATTGTCAGAATTCATATTGTAGTTTATAAGTTAGAAATACGATATTGTAAATAGTAGTATAAAATTAGCTAGCATATTTGTAGACAATCATATTGACAACCTCAAACAAGGAAATCAATTAAATAAAGGTGAGTTAGTAACCAATAAACAGAATGGAATAGATCTACCTATATTCATAATAATCATAATCGAAAGTAGGTACAATTCAGTGTAACTAACGTAAATTCAAAATATTTTCTAGGTTAAATTTTCACTTGACGATGAAACAACTTTGGCTGATCTCTTGGCACTTAATCTACATAAATATGAAGAAGAAGTTAAAACTATTGTAGATAAATCTGTCAAGGAAGCAGCAATGGAAAAAACATTGAAGTAAGAATTGTTGTTTATTAGTAAGAAACTAATATTGATACTGAAATCGTTTTAACTTTGTAACATATGTTTGGTAGGGAGTTAGAAGCTACATGGGCGATAATGGAATTTGAGTACGGCCTTCACGAGAGAACGGGAATTAAGCTACCGAAGGCTAGTGAGGAGCTTGTAGAGACTCTAGAGGATAACCAGGTAAAACAATCAATCAAAATCAGAATATTGGGACTCTAAGTTGAATTATTATAATTAATATCGTAATGTGTAAATAATTATTATTTCAAAATTATGTTGCAGAATCAAGTACAAAATATGATTTCCTCAAAGTTTGTTGCTTTTTATGAAGCTGAAGTGACGGCATGGCAGAAGAAGCTTGGCACAGCAGATGCTGTAATTGGGTTGTGGTTTGAAGTACAGCGCAAGTGGCAGTACCTTGAAAGCATTTTTGTTGGCTCTGACGATATCCGAGCACAGTTGCCAGAAGATTCGAAACGATTTGATACGCTAGACAAAAATTTCAAGGTTAATTATAAAAAGCATAATTTTAATTTCAAATGTATAGCAGGATATTAAGTAGATCTATAATACATTTTGTAAGTTGTGACGAGTATAGTTTAAATGGTTCTCCACAGGAACTCCTAAGAGATATTAGCAATACCCCAAATGTGGTACAAGCGACAAATAAGGCTGGGCTTTTGGAAAAGCTAGAAGATTTGATGAAATCGCTAAATATTTGCGAGAAGGCGTTAAATAATTACCTCGAGACCAAACGCTTGGCATATCCACGGTTCTATTTCGTGTCTTCTGCGGATTTGCTCGGTATTTGCCATAATTAATTCTGACATTCAGTTGTTTCACTTGTTATTTGGTACCAGATAAGGAGGCGTTATCTTTTTTGGGCCCCCCCAGCATGGACTATCTCGAGATAGTGTCATACTGTTACCAACATGTGTATCAGTGGCCCGTCCAATGGAAACGATACTCTTGGTGTTACATTGTATAAACTAGTAAACGTACATACATTAATAAAGAGTGTGAATGTTGTTACAAGAACTGCATGCCCTTCAAATATATAAATTGTCACTCGTCCAAAGGTTAACTGAAGGAGATCCAGAGAAATGACTTAATCAATTGATTTGATATGCTCAACATTACAACAACTGCCTTCGGCAATTTTCGGATTGAAACTGTTTTTTATAAAACAGATTTAACAAACCTTAGAGTCCCGGTCTATTTACAGATATTTTGTCTAATGGCAACAATCCACCTGCTGTATGCCGGCATCTCACTAAGTTGTACGATAACTTAGCTAAACTGGTATTTCCAAAATCAGGTAATAAACAGGCATTTGAGATGATATCAAAAGAAAATGAGGAACATGTGCCATTTAAGGCTCCTTGCTGTGATTGTTCTGGAAAGGTATGTATCATTATTACCATTACAGGTATAAGTGATATGCTTACAGTAAGGCATTACATTAATAAGCTATCCACAGGTGGAAACATGGCTAAATAGGGTTACTGATTGTATGCGGTACACTTTACGCGACATCTTTGACCATGCGGTCAATTCGTACGAAGACAAGCCTCGCGACGAGTGGGTGTTCGACTGGCCTGCCCAACCTGCTCTCGTTGGCACTCAGATATGGTGGACCACTGAAACCAATCAGGCTTTCGAGAAATTGGAAGAAGGTATAACCAACTAGAAAAAGGTCTTATCTGATTTTCTAAAAAATCGGTTAAAAAGCTTGAATATTTTAATTATTTTCAACAAGGTTACGAAAACGCACTGAAGGATTACCAGAAAAAGCAAATCAATCAGCTGAATAATCTTATTGTGCTGTTGCTCGGGGATCTGACCGTAGGTGACCGACAGAAGATTATGACTATTTGTACGATCGATGTCCACTCTCGAGACGTCGTTGCTAAGCTTATAGTAGCAAAAGTGGAAAGCTGTAATGCTTTCCAGTGGCAGAGCCAATTAAGGTAGGTGAAAACATCACTAAAATGGCGAAATGAAGGTAATAATTAGTTGTAACTAGCTGTTACCCGCTGCTTTGCCCCCGTTCCATTTTTTCCATAATTACATTCCATGGAATTAAAGGAACATTTGAAAAATATTAGCCGAATTGGTCCTGCCGTTCTCGAGTTTTGCGTTTAGAACATTCAATTTATTGTTAAAAGTCTTTACTTTGCAGGCATCGTTGGGACTATAAATTGAATCATTGTTTTGCTAACATTTGTGACGCTCAGTTTTTGTATGATTATGAGTATCTAGGAAACACGCCGCGTCTTGTGATTACACCTTTAACCGATCGATGCTATATAACATTGACACAGGTGGGTTAACCAAGATTCCAGTCTATGTTAAATAAAAATTAGGCCAAAGAGTAAGATAAAGAGCTTACATAAACTTGCAGAGCCTTCATTTAATAATGGGAGGTGCCCCAGCTGGTCCGGCAGGTACAGGAAAAACTGAAACTACTAAAGATTTAGGAAGAGCACTTGGAATCATGGTGTATGTGTTCAACTGCTCAGAACAAATGGATTATAAGTCTTGCGGAAACATTTACAAGGGTAAGTGTTTACCTATATATTTTCAATAAACAAATTATTTTACATGAAATTGTCTAGTTTTAGCGCACTCAAAATGATCTTAGCTTGGTGAAAAGCTACTACTAATGAACCAATATAAAAATAAATAAACCTTTCATAACTAGGTCTCGCACAAACCGGAGCGTGGGGATGTTTCGACGAATTTAACAGAATCTCAGTGGAAGTGCTGTCTGTTGTATCAGTTCAAGTGAAAACTGTGTTGGATGCCATTAAGTTCAAAAAGAAGAAGTTCGAGTTTATGGGCGAATACATTAGTTTAATACCTACCATCGGAATGTTCATCACCATGAACCCCGGTTACGCCGGCAGGACTGAGTTGCCTGAAAATTTAAAAGCATTGTTCAGGTATGTGTGAAAACTAGGTAAATTGAATACGACCGTGAAGTTTCACAGTGGAGTAATCTCCCCTTATACTTAATTTTGCTGGGCAGGCCTTGTGCTATGGTTGTTCCGGACTTTGAGCTGATCTGCGAAATCATGTTGGTCGCCGAGGGCTTCCAGGAGGCGCGTCTGTTGGCGCGCAAGTTCATCACGCTGTACACGTTGTGCCGCGAGCTGCTCTCCAAGCAAGACCACTATGACTGGGGTTTGCGAGCTATCAAATCCGTTTTGGTTGTCGCCGGCTCGCTGAAGGTGTTTACTTTAATTATAACCCAATATCACCATTCCAAATTTATTTTCAATTGGTTCAAGCAGTTAAGTTCATCAAGCATTTGCTACTTTCTTACTTTTATTAATTAATTTTCAGCGAGGTGACCGTCAAAGGCCTGAAGATCAAGTGCTCATGCGAGCTTTGCGAGATTTTAATGTACCCAAGATCGTGACTGACGACACGCCAGTTTTCATGGGTCTGATCGGTGACTTGTTTCCTGCACTGGATGTGCCTAGGAAACGCGACTTTGACTTTGAAAAGAACCTTATAGATGCTGCTGTATCAATGAAACTTCAGCCAGAATCCGGTTTTATTTTAAAGGTTTGTATAAAAACTGTTTAAAAATTACATGTGAAAATTATGATCAATACACAATGATTTGATTTCTAGATGGTGCAACTTGTTGAGCTGTTTGCTGTGCGTCATTCAGTATTTATTAACGGATTCGCTGGAACAGGCAAGTCCATGGTCTGGCAATGTCTGCATAGGACTTACCAAATGTTGAAACAAAAACCTTTTTATAATGACCTCGATCCGAAAGCAGTAACTAATGACGAGTTGTTTGGCATTATAAATCCTGCCACGAGAGAATGGAGAGACGGTCTTTTCTCTACTATTATGAGGGATATGGCCAATATGCCTGGAGATGGACCGAAATGGATTGTGTTGGATGGCGACATTGACCCTATGTGGATCGAGAGCTTGAACACATTGATGGACGATAATAAAGTGAGAATATTTTGTTGTACAGTAAATTGTTATTCTTATACTATTTTGTTATTTCGCACTACAATTTCAGGTGCTAACGCTAGCCAGTAATGAGCGCATAGCATTAACTAAGCCGATGCGTTTATTATTTGAAATTGCTACCTTACGGACAGCAACTCCTGCAACTGTATCGAGAGCCGGAATCCTGTACATCAATCCCCAAGATCTTGGTTGGAATCCGTGAGTGCATTGTTGACTCTGAATTTCGTCATCTTCAATTTATATTTTCATCTCCTGACTGTGTTGCAGTTTTGTGGCTTCCTGGATTGAAACAACACGAGATGACGAATCTGAGAAAGCTATGCTGACAGTCATGTTTGATAAATATATTCCCGCCTTACTGGAGACTTCGAAGAAATATAAACGCATCACGCCTCTGACAGATCTGCAGCAAATACAACAGACGTGTTATCTACTCGAGTGTTTCTTAAATAAAACTTTGATACCTTCAGAAAGTCCTAAGGAATGGTAACATAAACTTTTGATTTGAAGTTTTAAGCTTTCGCGAATTTAATTAGTTTTAGTAAGGTTTCATGCATGACTTAATCACCTTAATTTTATTTATAAAATGCCGACGTTAGTATAGCTTTATATATTACTAGCTTCTGCCCGCGACTTCATCTGCGTAGAATTATACATAAAAACCTTCCTCTTGAATCACTCTATCTATTTAAAAAAACCGCATCAAAATCCGTTGTGTAGTTTTGAAGATATAAGCATACATAGGGACATAGGGACAGATAAAGCGACTTTGTTTTATACTATGTAGTGATTATTATTATGTATTGGCTTAGTGAGATTGAAAAATATGCTTATTTTATTTAAGGTACGAAATTTATTTCGTGTTCTCGGTGCTATGGGGTTTCGGCTCAGCTCTTTTCCAAGACCAGCTAGTGGACTGGCGAAATGAGTTTAGCAAATGGTTTTGCAATGAATTTAAGCAAATTAAATTTCCATCTACCGGAAACGTATTCAGCTTCTTCATTGATCCAGAGACCAAGAAGTTTCTTCCGTGGTCTGAGAGGGTGGAGAGTTTCGAGTTGGACCCTGATTTACCATTGCAGGTCTTGCATAATCTTAATTAATTACTAAATACGTTTTAGCGAACAGTTTATAACTGTTTCATTGGTTTCCAGTCGTTATTAGTTTCTACCTCAGAAACGACCCGCATTCGATTTTTCATGGATTTGTTGATTGCGAAGCAAAAACCCATAATGCTCGTTGGTAGTGCTGGAAGTGGAAAAACTGTGAGCGTTGCTGCTAAGCTTAACGCTCTAGCAGATTCCTATGCAATCACGAACGTCCCATTAAATTTCTACACTACATCAGGTAAATCAAGAAAACATAATTATTTTTAAATTAGATGTTGTATATAATTAGAGATACAGTGTAGATATTTCCCTATTTTCATTCGTAAAATAATAATCCCCGGTTGTAAAATTAATTTGTTGTCAATAAATCAAATAAATCATGTCTCAAGAGAGCTTAATAATACTACAAATGTTTCAATTAACAATTGCAGAAATGATACAAAAAGTACTCGAAAAGCCTTTAGAAAAGAAGTCGGGTCGCAACTTTGGACCACCTGGGAATAAGTTTATGATATACTTCGTGGATGACTTAAACATGCCTGAAGTGGATACGTATGGCACTGTTCAGCCACATACTCTTATCCGAGAGTTTATGGACTATAAACACTGGTAAAGTATCTTTATCAACAACATTTGGCTAGATGGGGGTGTGTGATATTTGTAAGTTCTTGCTTTCTCAGGTATGACAGACAAAAACTTTCATTGAAAGAAATCTCAAATTGTATGTTTGTGTCGTGCATGAATCCTACTGCTGGCTCTTTCACAATCGACCCACGTTTACAAAGGCATTTCTGTACTTTCGCTGTCAGGTAAATATATTGTGATATTATTCTTATTTAATATAGATGGGCATATTTGTAATGTGAATCCTGTTCAGTTTTCCAGCTTTAGATGCGTGTTTCCATATCTACGTGCAAATTCTTTCTCAGCATCTGGCAAATCCTCTTAATAAATTCAGTATAACTGTCCAAAAATATGCTGAGGTCCTGGTCAATACAGCTCTTGTATTACACAGCAAGCTGTCTTCGATGTTTTTGCCAACTGCAATCAAATTCCATTACATATTCAACTTAAGAGATCTTTCCAATATTTTCCAGGTAAATAAAATCAAATAACGTGTGGGAGTGCTTAAAACACCATTACAATGCGTACATTTCATTCAACAGGGTATTTTGTTTACATCGGGTGATGCCATAAAAGTACCTTCTGACCTCATCAGATTGTGGATGCATGAAGCAACCCGTGTGTACTCAGACAAACTAGTAGACTCAACTGATAATGATGCATTCAGCAAGCTTATTGCTGAAGTCATTAAAAAGAACTGTGATGTACGTGCCTCCGTTCTTTTATAATAATATTATTAGTATATTATACAAATATTCATGCTGCATTTTTTGTTCAAGTTGTACTTAATAAAAAAAAACATTAATAGGAATACGATGAAGCTGTGGTCTTTGAGAAACCTTTGATCTATTGCCACTTCGCGGAAGGAATTGGTGATCCCAAATACTTCCCTATTAGGGATTGGCCTCAGATAAAACGACTACTTGATGAATCTCTTTCTGGCTATAATGACTTAGTCGCTACCATGAACCTGGTTCTTTTCGAAGATGCTATGTACCATATTTGCAGGTAAGATAATTATTTTCATCCTGTTGGTGAACAATTTAAAACAAACAGGTTTTTGTAATATATTTAAGCAGGTATTGCTATCTGCCACAGGATCAATCGTATTCTTGAAGCTCCCAGAGGCAATGCTCTTTTGATTGGAGTAGGAGGTTCCGGAAAGCAGTCACTAT
This sequence comes from Pandemis corylana, assembly GCA_949127965.1. Lineage (NCBI taxonomy): Eukaryota > Metazoa > Arthropoda > Insecta > Lepidoptera > Tortricidae > Pandemis > Pandemis corylana. Next base: position 7,341,383 of record OX421868.1, read on the forward strand.
CCAGACTTTCTGCATTTATTTCTTCACTTGAAGTTTTCCAAATACAATTAAGGAAAGGCTATTCCAACACTGATTTAAAGGCTGATTTGGGTAACGCTAACTATAGTTATTTATGCAACATGAGAGCAAAGTTGACTTTTGGTGCGAGTGTTGATTTTGAATCCCGAGTAAGCGAAGGATTCTATATTAGAATCAGCAAGGGATTCAAAGACGCGAGATTCAAAAAAATTTGGTCTCGTGTGACACATACAATTTTTCACTTCAGCAGCGAGAACATTTTGTCTTAAGAGATAAAAATACAACAAGGCAAATTTAACCAAATGGTAGGTTTTACAAAATGCATAATAGATATACTATCTATTTTGAAAACAAACAATAAAAAAATAACGAATTATAAAATATGCAGGAACCGAATCTTGGCGCATACATTATTGGCATTCCAAACTAAATTCCAGGACGTATAAGGAGTATTAAAATTGTAAATTATTATTATTTAGGTACATATTAATTTAATAAATTATACATATTAAAATTGGCATTTTTATAATTACATTCTCTTAATTTCATAATAATAATATCATTTGATTGTTTGAAAAAAAAAACATTTAAAACCTTAACAGATAAATTGCAATTTTACGGCTAAATGTGTAGGTACCTATCCGAACATTTTAATGTTTTTTTTGGGCATAGGTATTGGCAGAGTGCAAAGTGGGTGGAGGGGGTAGCCTAAACGATCACAGCGCTCGCTATGGCTAAAATTGTCATTTTTGTCGCTGACTTGAGCTGTCAAATCCATATTGCAGTAAACATTTTCTAATCGTTTTTGAGATAAAAATATGGTCCTGGTAAGATGTGTTGTTGTGAATTGTAATAACACCAAGAAGAATAGCGACTGTAAATTTTACCAATTTCCAAAGACCATGGTGGAAACGAGACCAAAGAAATAAGTGGATATTTGCCGTAAGAAAAAAAAAATAAGTTACCTATAACCTCTAAAATTTTCACTGAAAGCAACAATTTTAATGTTATTGGCAATAATGTTACTGACTACCATTGTCCAAAATTGTGTAATATAGTAAAATAACACAATATTTCATTCATATTTTTCACAATATTTACTTATTTCTTGTTTGACAGCGGTGACAATATTGTCCATAATGGCCGCCTGTCACGTGGCGCTGTCGTCGCGCACGGTCCCAATAGGCACTAGGCATAGAATTTGAAAATCAAACATTGAATAGACTTGTTTCTAGCTCTCGCTTTTTTGTATCGACATGAAAGTGACAGGTTGAAGGGAAGTTCCAAGCCTTTCGATTTTTTTTAATAGACTCTGCACTGTCCTCGGAATTAAAAAATATTAATTAAAAAGTTACTTTGTCTTACGCTCGAAGCAAAATCGAGTTTTGCTCACTCTAGAATAAGCAAACCCCGCGTGTTTGAGGTGCTGAGGTGAAAAACATATTACAGTTTGACAACAAAAATAATGCTCCACGATGTACCTGCGCAGTATACCAATTTTAGTAGCGCGGGAAACTCTGGCGCTGTTATTGGTCGATCGATTTCGTACCAACAATGGCAAAATCGTGTAAGCGGGACAGAGCTAAGAATGCAAAGCAAGCAATACTCTGCCAGTTGCGCTTGCAAATAAAGTTCAATATAGATTATTTACACGTTCGGCTACCATCGGAAACTGGTCTGCGCTTCTCTGCGCAAACGAATACTGCCGATGCGCATTATATTTGTTGTCAAACTGTATCTACCTATTAGTACAGGTGATTTTCGAAATTTCTCAGATATACTGACTTTTTTCACGTGGGTTTTAGCTGGTTTATACATAAAAGCGGGTGTGAAGAATATTGGCAATATGTTCCTGATGACGGATGCCCAAGTCTCGGATGAACGCTTCCTGGTATTAATCAACGATTTACTTGCATCTGGAGAGATACCAGATTTGTTGGCAGACGACGAAGTCGAAAATGTTATTAATGGTGTTCGAGGAGAGGTCAGTATTAGACTGCGAAGAATGAGATAGGGAAGACATACTATTTAATTGAATATTGTTTCAATTCTTAAATTATTTACCGTTTCCTGATTTATTTATCAACTTCTAGTGGTTGCCCGCGACTTCGTCCACGCACTACAATTGTATTGTCATTATCTCATTATATTCCAACCAATGTACACAAAATCTTGACAAATTATGTTTATAAATCTTTTTCGTGAATAACTTAACTTTATCTATCTGTTGGTGAAAACCGCACGAAAATCCGTTCAGAAGTTTTTGAGTTTATCATGAACAGACAGACAGACTGACGCAGACAGCGATTTTGTTTTATAAACTATTGACTAAAATATTTCTACGCCGATGCTGGCAGAATATGTTAAACCACTTTTATTAACCAATCTATATTGTACCATATTCTCAGAAATAAATGATGGATTGATTGATAATTTGTAGTGACAAAGAGACTCGACAGTGATTATTTATAAAAAGATCTTTCTGTATATAGACAAAAGCGACTGGTGTTCCTGATACGCGCGAAAATTGTTGGCGATTCTTCATCAATCGTGTTCGGACCGTGCTAAAAGTAGGTTGAAATTACGACCATACTTACATTGTTTCCTTAATCAATGTATATGAGGTAATATTGCGATTTTCTCAATAGGTGGTTTTATGTTTTTCACCGGTGGGCGCCACGCTACGCATCCGCGCGCGCAAGTTTCCATCCATCGTCAATTGCACGGCCATTAACTGGTTTCACGAGTGGCCCGCTGAGGCGCTGCGCTCTGTCTCCAAACGATTCATTTCGGAAGTTGAATCTCTGCAGGTAAGCGTAGTTTAATCCTATGAGTACCTACGTACAAGTATCTGCATTCATATACTAGGAAATGTAATTTGCGTTAACATTTTTGTACATCAGAAAAAATGCGAATATGTTAGACAACATGGTAACCGCCCGTGGACACCGATACGTCATAATCATAAGTAGGAAAAGGAAATATGTAAACTTAATTAACGTACTGAAATTAAGTGAACCAATTAGATTGAGACTGATTGGGTATTATGAGGTTAAAGCAAATCCCCCTTGTTTGGCAGCCAGAGTTAGTCGAGCCAGTGTCAAATTTTATGTCCCACGTACATCAAAGCGTAAATCAAATGTCAGCGACGTATTTCCAAAACGAACGAAGATACAATTACACGACACCGAAGACTTTCCTCGAACAAATTGGGCTGTATGGGCAATTGCTGAATGAAAAGACTTCTAACTTAAAGATGATGATAAAAAGACTGGAAAACGGGTTGGAGAAATTGGCGTCGTGTGCTGCTGATGTCGCTGTTTTGAAGGTAATATTTCACAGGTGTTGTAGAATAAAAAAAAAAGTTCTGGTGTAATTAAAAAGAAGTAAGGGGGTGTATTATGTAGAAGAGGAAGATGAGCTGCATGTCAACCTTTCTTTTGATGCAAGGACAAATTAATTAATCTATTTATTTCCATAGGTGACGTTAGCTGAGCAAGAGATAATATTGAAAGAGAAGAACAAGGCTGCCGAAGAACTCATTCACGTGGTAGGCGCGGAAAGCGATAAAGTGTCAAAAGAGAAGGCATACGGTAATTTCATTTCATTCGTTAGCTTACCTTTTGCTTGTTTTAGTTTATTGTAGCGTATTGTAACAAAACTGAACACTTAATTGAATCAAGAAGTGTGCAAAAGCATTTGCTCTTATTTAAGTATGCGGAAAGAGTATCAGAGGTGGTACCGTAGACGGTCCAGCAGAGGGACTATTTTAAGTACTTATTTTGTTTACTGTTCTTTATTTGCGGGTGGTAGGGCCTTGTGCAAGGTCCGTCCGGATCGCTACCACCATCTTACTCGCTAATCCTGCCGCTAAGTAGCAGTGCTTGCACTGCTGTGTTCCGGTGTGGAGAGTAAGACAGCCGGGGAAATTACGGGCACAAGAGGCATTTCATCTTAGTCCTCTAGGTTGGCAACGCATCTGCAATCCCTCCGGGGTTGCGGGTGTCTATGGGCAGTGGTGATCACTTACCATCAGGTGACCCACTTGCTCGTTTGCCTTCCTATTCATATAAAAAAAAAATATAATAACACTTGCACATTATAAGCAACCGGAAAAAATGGGCTTGTTAATTTTTATTCTCGCACAATCATCGAGGTGGTAATCACTTCAATGATGCCTATTTTGTAACTAGGTTAATTACGTAACTTTTATTGTAATAGTAAAGCTAATTAGATTTTGCCCGTGACTTCATCCGCGCAGAATCAAAATTTGCGCTAAAACTTCTTCCTCTCTCCTATCGAAAATGTAGAAGAACCTGCCAAATACAATTCGTACTTTAGCACTTAGGAATTCTTACTGCCTACCCTACCTCAACGACATAAGCCCGTTTCTTGCATGGAAATCCACTTCTATTATTTTTTATTAAATGTAACTTTTTAATGGAAAAAAAGCAAATCATAATAAAAAACAGTCAAAACTTTTTTGTTCTGTGGGATATTTGAAAAATCCCGTCTTATAACACCTACGTGATCATTCAAAGATTTAATGTCTACTAAATACTCAGTCTATATGTCCTACCCTGTGCTTTTATCCCATGGGAAAATTAAAAAAAAAAACGCTTTGTAGTGCACCTTTTGAATTCTCAAGAAATATGTCTGCCAAATACCAAGAAAATATATTAGCAAGTCAGTTACATAGAATAATCATATTTTTTCTTATCTCACGGGAATTTCACGAAATACTGAAATCAGTTTTCAGATATCATAATTACCTACTGGCATGCCAAATTTAAAGATTTAATAGTAGTAATAGTTTCAAAGATAAGATTTTTTTTAGGAGGTAACAACATTTCAAAGTAATAATTACAAATCCCTTTTACTCCCTATAACGCGGGAATTTTGAAAAGTCTTGAAATAAGTTTTTAGCAGTTTTAATGCCCTAATTGTGTGGCAAATTTCAAGACTAGTAATTATAGTTATGGAGATAGGCCCACTTTTTAGTGCACTTATAAACTCTATTTATTTCCTATCCCTTGGGAATTTTGAAAAATCTCTCCTTAGTCTACCTCTATGATACTCAAGCAATAATTATTTACGTTGCGACTCTAGGCAGCTACGACCTTAGACATGCTTATCGCTATCCCGCGGGAACTATGCAGTTTTGCGGGATAGAAAGTAGTCTATGTTTTAATTTAGGATACCAGCTGTCTCCGTTCCAAATTAGATCCAAATCCGTCCAATCGTTTTAGCGTGAAGTAGGAACAAGCATACACACTCACTCACACCCTCATAAACTTTCGCATTTATTGATAGGATACCTGTATCATTTGTGAATTCCACAACAGCTGCTGAGGAAGAAAAAAAAGTGAAAGTTATTGAAGAAGATGTCATGATAAAGGCAAAAATATGCGCTGACGATCTGGCCAAAGCTGAGCCTGCCTTAATTGCAGCGCAGGAAGCCTTGAATACTTTGAATAAAAACAATTTGACAGAGTTGAAAGCATTTGGGTCTCCACCTGAAGCTGTGGTTACAGTTACTGCAGCTGTGCTCGTTCTCTTCTCAAAGAGGGGAAAGATACCTAGAGACCGATCATGGAAAGCTTGCAAGGTATTCAGAATACGCCTAAAAATGTCATGATTGAAAAAAAATATCGAAAAATGCCGTTATGCAGTGTAGTTGTACAACAATTAGGTTCTCTATTTATAGAACTATCAATTTATCGATGGAAATTTTGTAAAACGGTTTTAATTATCGTTTTTGTGTTTTAGGTTATGATGGGGAAAGTAGATCAATTCTTGAATGATCTTGTCTACTACGACAAAGAAAATATTCATCCTGATGTTATTAAAGTAAGCGATTACGACGAAAACCAAGACTATTGTTAATTGATTTTACGTCAAAAATAAATATATTTTCTTTATTCAGGCCGTTCTACCATACGTGAGAAATCCGGATTTTAATCCAGCAAATATCGCATCAAAATCAACAGCCGCTGCTGGTCTCTGCTCTTGGGTCATCAACATCTGCAAGTTTTACGACGTGTTCGTTGTGGTGGAGCCCAAGCGGAAAGCGCTCGCAGCTGCCAACGCAGAGCTGCAGGCTGCCAGAGACAAGCTCTCGTTTCTAACCGATCAGATCAAGGTATAGAGTCAAAAAGCTGGTAAAAGTATATCTAATTTGGTATGTAAAGTTTTCCACGATAATCTGCTATTCTGTTATTTTCTTCGCATTGATTATGTTTGAGAATTGCTTGTTTGACAGGAATTAGAGGAAAAATTGGGGGTGCTTATGAAAGCTTTCCAAGATGCCGTTAATGAAAAGGTGAAATGCCAAGCTGAGGCTGATGCTACCAACTACACTATCGACTTAGCCAATAGGCTCGTGAATGGTTTAGCTTCCGAAAAGATCAGGTTAGCACTTCTATAATGTTTGAAACAACGCAAAAACGGCTCAAACTATGTTGATTAAACATGTCTATGAACCATCGCTAGAAAACTTGCTTTTAAATTAATAATAAATCATTCAAATCGATTAATCCATTTAAGAGCTTAGGTGCCACAGACATGCACATATAGCGGTTAAATTATCATCCCTCTTTTTCCGTCGGGGGTTAATAAATAGAGATTTAACCGTGTTAATTTAAACTTCAGATGGTCTGCAACGGTTGTGAATCTTAAAGAATCTGGGGTGACATTGCCCGGGGACGTTCTGTTAGTAACCGCATTTATCTCCTATGTGGGATGCTTCATGCGACAATATCGATTGCAGCTTATTAACGACGATTGGGTGCCCACGCTTGCAAAAACTAACGTATGTATTCTGATACGGTTTTACATAAAGTGAGATGGTTTATACTTATAGGATGTAGTTATTAATAATATTATACAAATTCAGCCGAAAATTGAGACTACGGAAGGCTTGGACCCGCTATCGATGCTGACTGACGACGCGCAAGTGGCGTGTTGGAACAATGAAGGGCTACCCACTGACACCATGAGCACGGAGAATGCTACCATCCTCACTAATTCCACTCGCTGGCCACTCATGATCGACCCCCAGCTGTAAACACCAATCCACTTTTTCTATGCTCTTTTAATTTTATTACATCAAGTTATTTCGATAGATAGATGACTGAATAAACTTAATGATTAAATGGGTGCAAAAGATATTTCATCGGGTTTTTAATTTTATTTTTAGGCAAGGAATAAAATGGATAAAGAATAAATTTGGGGACGCTTTGGTAGTTATTCGCCTCACGCAACGTAACTACTTAGATCGCATAGAGCGGGCTGTCAGCAACGGAGATGTTGTGCTCTTGGAGAACATAGGAGAGACCGTCGATGCTGTGCTAGACCCATTGCTCGGGAGAGTTCTTATTAGAAAAGGCAAAGTATTGAAGGTAAAATCTTACGCGAGGAATATTATGTTGACTATAGGTATTTAAGTAGATAAGCTTCAATTTTTTTTTAAATTCAGAAACAATATATATATTGTGTTTGAAAAAACAGGATGGGAATTAACTTAAATATTTACATTGATAATACAAATGTTACAGACAACATAATGATTATACATTTACACATGTCAATTAAGTTAAGTTCTATTCAATTTACTATAGTTAATTTCTTAATTTTTATTCGACCGGCAGTCTCGTTCTAAAGTAAATATTATTAAACATTGTATTCAAGATCTATTTAGAACGCCATTAACGCCAATTAAGTACCTAAGCCATATGAACTTTTAGATTGGTGACAGAGAAATAGATTTTCACCCGAAATTCCGCTTGATACTGCAAACCAAGCTGGCTAATCCACATTATCAGCCTGAAATGCAAGCTCAGTGCACGCTTATTAATTTCACAGTCACCAGAGATGGGTGAGTAAAAAATATATACAGGTAGTCGGTGTACTTACTACGTACAAGTGTGTTAGTAGTTTCGACATTATATAAGTATTTCTTTTCATCAGTCTGGAAGAGCAACTTTTGGGTGAGGTAGTGAAATCGGAAAGGCCTGATTTAGAATCATTGCGAGCCGGTCTTACTAAGCAACAGAACGACTTCAAGATTACGCTTAAAACTCTCGAAGACGACTTGCTGAAGCGTTTGGCTAATGCTGGCGCGAATATTCTCAGCGACGCTGCACTAGTGATAAACTTGGAGACCACCAAAAAAACTGCTGCAGATATCGAAATAAAAGTAGAGGAGGGAAAAGTAACTGCCATCAAGATTGACGAAGCTAGAGAAAGATACAGGTGAATGTATTAAAAACATCAATGTACAAGATGGGATAATTGGAATATTCGGTTAAATCATTTTATTTTATTCAATAGGCGAGCGGCAACACGCGCTTCACTTCTATACTTTATCCTAAATGACATATACAAGATCAACCCACTCTATCAGTTTTCGCTGAAGGCTTATAGCGTTGTGTTCAAGGAGGCACTGGCCAAAGCTCAGCAAGCTGACGACCTAGAAAGTAGGGTTCGCAACCTGCTTGATAATATTACATTCTACGTTTTTGTGTACACCAGCAGAGGTCTCTTTGAAAGAGACAAATTGGTGTTTCTATTTCTAATCACATTACAGGTAGTATACCTTGAAATACTGTGAATTACCTGAGAGAATAAAGTTTACGTAATTTCTAATACTTTCCTATGAATAACAGATTTTACAAACAGAGGGCAAAGTGGATCCAAAGGAACTAGATTTTTTGCTAAAATATGCAGTAGCTCCAGAAACTTCTCCATATCCTTGGCTTAGTAATAACTCTTATGGAGGTATATTGGCTTTGTCTAAGATGGAAGCCTTTGAAAGTTTAGACAAAGATATAGAAGGAGCGTCGAAGAGGTATGCTATAATTTTGTGTACCGGTCAAGGGCGGATCCAGCTTTGGCGCCAGGAGGGGGTCACATAGTCGTGGTCAATTCAATCTGTATGGTGACAAAATATATAAATAAAATCATTATGTTCAATTAGTGGTCCACCTAAGTCCTGGAACCAGCTCAGGGGGGGGGGGGAGGGTCATGACCCCCATGAATGGATCCGCCCTTGGTACGGTCAAGTGCAAAAATAAGTATTGATAGGAACTTCTCAAAAATATGTCCCACGACCTTATTACGGCGGTGTAAGAGCGTATGGTACTTATTTTTGAATCTTTGTCTTGATACATATTATTTCACTTGACTGTACCTGTATAGATATAGAGAGAATGATTTGGTATGAACTTTAAATTGATTTTCTGAGCGAAATAAAATATTTTCTGCTTTTAATAGATGGCAGAAGTACACAGATGGCGAAGCTCCCGAAAGAGATAAACTACCAGGAGAATGGAAAAACAAATCTTCAATACAGCGTCTATGTATCATGCGAGCTTTGCGGCCCGATCGAATGTCTTACGCATCGAGGTATAATAGAATCAACCGTATGAAAACATCAAGAATGCAACCCAAGATGTTAAAAAAATATCAAAAAATCATTATATCACACCTACGCATCGGAAACTGTTGCCAAAAGAGCAAAGTGATGTACTACTGTTTTATATAAAACATCAATAATTACAAAAAAACCGCAATACCATATATTGTCTAACTTTACTATTCCAGTTATAAATGTCACAATAACTATTTTTTTGTGTTAAAATATGCAATAGTAACCTGGCACTGGTTCAAATTAGGCCTCATTAAGTATTCGTACCTTTATATTAATCCTTATTCATGTAAATCAGTTCGTATTAAAGGCTATATCCTTCACGGGGTCATCTGCTACGAAACCTGAATAAATGACAATTAATTTTAAAATTAAATAGTTAAATACGGGATATAAGTAAACAATTCGTATATTTCCTGCTGTGTTTGCATAGTGCCTTCTGTGAAGAAAATCTTGGAACCAAGTACGTTGAAGCAAGAACTCCCTCGCTGGCAAAGTCTTACTTGGAGAGTAACTCTACAACTGCGATGTTTTTCATTCTGTCACCTGGGGTTGATCCGTTGAAGGTATGCAGATATATGATGATAGAAGTTGGCAGAGCAGCAATTCTGATGATGCTAAAACTAACTCATTTCGTTTTGATTAGGATGTGGAAAAATTAGGCCGCTCTGTTGGCTTTTCGGTAGATAAAAAGAATTTCCACATCGTGTCTTTGGGCCAAGGCCAAGAGGTTGTTGCTGAAGAAGCCATGACTGTCGCTTCTACGAACGGTCACTGGGTCATCTTGCAGAATATACATTTGGTAGCAAAGTGGCTCTCCGCATTAGAAAAGAATATGGAAGAAACTTTTGAAAATCCATTACCTGACTATCGGTAAGTACGAATTGCATTAGTATTTTGTATGGTGTTGTTTTCTCAGAAATATATTTACCTACATGGTTCCATGTTGTTGTGCAGTTTGTTTTTGAGTGCTGAACCTGCTCCTAGTGCAGAGTACCATATTATTCCTCAAGGCATCTTGGAGTCTTCTATCAAGATCACGAATGAACCCCCAAGTGGAATGTGGGCCAACTTGCATAAAGTAAGCTTTTGCAGATTTTAAAAAGGAAACACATAATTTGAGAGTCATTTTTAGCACTTACTTAAAAAAAAAAACGTTTTAGTCCCTGGACAACTTCAGCCAGGAAACATTGGAAATGTGCAGTAAGGAGGCTGAGTTTAAGGCTATCCTTTTTGCTTTGTGCTACTTTCACGCTGTCGTAGCAGAAAGGCGCAAATTTGGCCCACAAGGATGGAACAGGCAAGCATTTTTTAAAATTTTCACTTCTAAGCATTCCCAATACCCAAGCAAAAATACCATTTGATAAACCTAGGATCACATAGGTAGTCGCAGCTTACATAAAAGTAATCACGAGAAATAAACATAGCAAGAATACTTTTTTACCAAAATCAATTTTGAAAAGTGGTACTAACCTAATTTAAAAGTAACCTAAATTTCACTTTACAGGGTGTATCCCTTCAATTTCGGCGACCTTACAATTTGCGTGTATGTATTATACAACTACTTGGAGGTCAATCCGCGTGTCCCGTGGGAAGACTTGCGGTATCTTTTCGGAGAAATAATGTACGGAGGTCACATCACTGACGACTGGGACAGACGGCTCTGTCGTACTTTCTTACTTGAATACATGCAAACAGAATTGGTTAGTCCCTTTAGCGGTTAAGTTCTAACGCTTTGTACATTATTTATTCAAAGGAATGATAACCTTTAAAGTGTAATTTACAGGTGGACGGTGAATTATTGTTAGCACCTGGATTTACTTCTCCAGCTAACTCTGACTATGTAGGTTATCACCAGTACATAGACGACTTCCTGCCCGAAGAGACTCCCTACTTGTATGGTTTGCATCCTAATGCTGAGATTGGATACTTGACTACGGTTTCTGAACGGCTATTTAAGGTAGGCCCTAGAATAATATTTCAAAATTAGTTTAGTATAAGAGTTAAATTATGATTGCCAGGTTGAAGAACTATTAAAGGCTGCTATTAAAGGTCTAAAAACTATAACAATGTTTTGTCGTCGTTATATTAGTGACAGGAGGGTATCGCTTTATATTGTACATTGTACACAGATTTTTTTTATTAAATTTAAAATCACAGATTTTTAAAAAAATTACATATTATGGTAGATTGCTATCATCATCTTACTCGTTAAACTTGCCGTTATTTGCCCAAGCTATTTCATTAAAAAAGAACTAGTTATTTTGGATTGGGTTTATTGTTCAGGTTGTCTTCGAAATGCAACCCCGAGATGCTGGTGCGCAGGCTGGAGGAGGAGCTACAAAAGAAGAATCAGTACGTTATTAAATCTTAGATGGGCATACGCAGACAACGGTTAAGTACTAACCCAGGGTCAAGTAATGTCAAAATGTATGAAACTGACATCTCTGACCCAGATTTAACGATTTAATTTTTTAATTCTAGATCGTGCAAACGGCCCTTAGCGAATAAAATTGTTAGTAAACTTTTTAGCTAAACCACTAATACAATTTTCTTAAATTACAGGTTCGTATCATACTTGACGATATCCTGGACAGAGTGCCGGAGCCTTTTAATCTACAAGAGCTGATGAGTAAAGTGGAAGATTTGACTCCTTATACGATCGTTGCCCTCCAAGAATGCGAGCGGATGAACAATCTTATGGGCGAAATACGCCGGTCTCTTAAAGAAGTCGAACTTGGACTCAAGGTTAGGGACATGTTTGATAGACAAAAGTCACTATCATGCCATCTGACCTGAGTACTTCCAGGTTAAAAATAGGGTATGAGTTTCGGCAAAGCCAAAAAAGTGAACTAATTTTTTTTCATAATTGCATCTAGGGTGAGTTGACTATCAGCAGCGACATGGAGAAGCTGATGGAGTCTCTGTTCATGGACAAGGTGCCCGACTCGTGGACCAAGCTTGCCTATCCCAGCCTGCTAGGGCTTGCTGCCTGGTTCTTTGATCTCTGTTTACGGCTCAACGAACTCGAAAACTGGTCTGGCGACTTCAGTGTACGTATATTATCATATTTTTTTGGGTTTTTATTGAATTTTTAAATCAAACTTTTTTATATTTATATAATTTTACATAAACGTTTTCTCATTACGTAAAAAAAAATAAACACCTAATCAGCGTTTTTTCTGAAGTTGCGCCAATTAGTGTTTTTTTCTGAAGTTGCCTCCAGCTGTGTGGCTGGCCGGTTTCTTCAACCCGCAGTCGTTCCTCACGGCGATCATGCAACAGACGGCCAGGAAGAACGAGTGGCCGCTCGACAAGATGTGCCTCAACTGCGATGTTACTAAGAAGAGCAAGGGTGATTTTCTGTAAGTATATTTACACAAGCTGTTGCTCGCATCTATGGCTGCGTAGGATACGGCCAACTCCAAGTATACGCCCGTAGAAGTTAAATTAAAAAAAATCTTTTCTTAATGGTTCTTTACATTGCATAAATTTAAGACTAACAGGGTCTGTCAGTCTCTTACGCGACAATTAAGTCAGGCTTTTTTTTGCATGTAGAAGTAGAAGTACTTTATTCCTCATTTAAAGTGTACAACCTGTAGTGCTCCGCCGCGCGAGGGCGCCAACATCCACGGGTTGTACATGGAGGGCGCACGCTGGGACACGGCCACGGGCGGCATCGTGGAGTCCCGCATGATGGAGCTGTTCCCCATCGTGCCCGTCATCTACATCAAGGCCGTGACGCAGGACAAGCAGGACACGCGCAACGTGTACGAGTGCCCCGTCTACAAGATCCGGTCAGTATACAAGGTGCCCGCGGGGCAGTAGTACAAGCTACTAGTTGCTCCGTATTTGCCTGTACAGTAGAGTAGTGGAGCGGTGTTGGTGACGCATGTTTGTTGTCGGCAGCATGCGCGGGCCCACGTTCGTGTGGACGTTCAACCTGAAGACGAAGGACAAGCCCACGCGCTGGACCCTGGCTGGAGTCGCGCTGCTGCTAGGCGTATAGGTTTATTTCGTTACATTGTTTCTATTAATAATCAGCCTTTGTGTTTTTTTCTGTTGATATATTTATGACCGTATAATTAGGAAGTGTTCGTTTTAATTGTTTACTCATGTAAGCTCTTTTTGTGCGTGTTTTATTTTGTCTCACGGCAGATTTGGTTTTGTCATACTAATAAAATAAGAGATATGGTAGTATTAATCATTTACTTATTTTTCTGTGACTTTGTTATTTTGTATCTAACATGAGTAAGTTATAACTGTTTTTATTGTTTTATTTAAATGTTTCGGAATCCATAACGTTTCTAATGCATGTTATCATAAGAGGTTTAAATTAGATACCTAGCCCCTAACGACTTCCAGATACTTAATGTTAAAATAAGTGATATTTCATTTTATATTTTGTTCTGAGTTTTTATATGTTCATGTGTTCGTTTTGTTTAATAAATCATTAAAAGCTTGGTTCATTACTTTTACTACCATAAGTTAAAGAAACAAAGATAAAGTTCTGAAATAAAAATCTTGCATTTATTTCACTCGGTATAATAAATAATTGAAGTTCAACGTTTAAATTGGCTAGTTTTTATCAACAATCCAAATTTTAGAAACGAAGAGTAACTAAAATAAACAAATATGTATAATAATTATATAGCCTAATACAATCGACAAACTTATAATTTGGACTAGCTTTTGCTCGCTACTTCGTCTGCCCAGGTAATGTCAAAGTGACATACCACCTTTATCCAATAATTTCTTCAAATATTTACCCCCTCATTCATAAACGCTCTGTAGGATCCTGCTAACTTAGCAATCGTTTGTCCTTATCTGTCGCTTTGACATTTACCTTTCCCAGATAAGGACAAACGATTGCTAAGTTAGCAGAAGCCTATAGAGCGTTTATGAATAAGGGGCTAAGTCATTATTTCCTATCATCTAAATGATATAATGATCCTTTATATTTCTTATCCCAAGGGAATTAACTTACAGAAATAAGTTTTCAGATATCATAATTACCTCTTGGTATGCCAAGTTTAAAGATTCTAGTAATAATAAATACAGAGATAGGACCATTTCAAAGTAAGAATATAAATCCCTTTTACTCCCTAACCAGCGGGACTTTCAGAATCTTTATAAATGTATTTAATTTAATTAGAATTTAAGTAGGAATTGTAGAAGTTACATGTATTTTACATACATACATACACAAATCACGTCTTTATCCCTTAATATATTTTATTTTGAAAAAATTACTTTCTGCCAAGTTTCTCGCGGCGCATTCTTCTTTGCAATTATGGTCTTTCCGAATATGCTGGTAGTTTAAAAAAAGACATGCATAAGAGCCCTTGACGGCCAATGCGCAAAAATAAATTTTGAATTTGAATTTAAATTTGAATATACATATAGATAATGATGGATCTGAGTAACAATGAAATTGGAATTCCGCAACATAGCCCCATCTCACATAAACCAGCACAGCTGAGCAATATTACGAGACATCATGCACCGCTAGTGTCAGCTCACCTATATGTTCTGTGGTCTCGAGGTTCGAAATTCAACTTACGAATATTTTTTCTAATTTGCTGTTTGACAACAGCGTAAACAATAGTTTTGATTTGTGCAATATTGAAACGACAATATTTTGCTTAATTTTAATTCATAATAGTCGTTAAATATGTAATGCAATAAGAAACGTCCATTTTGAAAAGATAATTATTGTAGGTATTCAATAGTACCTTCAACATGGGTGATGTAAGTATTGCATTACGCGGATTTTATTAATTTCTTCTCAAAAGATGGCGCAGTGCTTTTGTCACTGTGAAATGTTATGAATTACTTCCCTGCTTGTAGAAAGAAGATACTGCGGATACTCGGATAGAGTTCATGCAGGACTACTTGCTTAAATCACTTAAATTGAAAGCTGAAAAATGGAACAAGTTCATCACCGGGGACGAAAGGGTAAAAATAACTGTCCACCTAAGTACTTCTGACCTTACAACAAATTTGAGAGTTATCGAAAATTTATTGATTAAGCGTTTTTTGCAGCACGTTTTGTACCGATATTTTGATATTCCTAAATTCGAGGTAATTGTGTTCCGCGTGAACACCGCCGGTCTACTGACATGTGCCACGCAATTTCCACCTATAAGCAGAGGCAAGATGGTTTACTTTCTGAGGGATATTGATGATAAAATCACACCGGCCAATTTTCGAAAGGTATCTACCCTAACAATACTCGGGTAAGTAGCACTGAGATGTTAAAGGCAAATGAAATTCGTTTGTAAAATTCTGCATCTGCTGTCTGATAGGAGGTGCCTTTACGGTAAATTAAGTAGTTATTTTGTTAGATTCACGCTTACTTAAAGAAAATTAAGTAAGTAAGTACCACAGAAAAGATTAATGGGTAGAGTAGATAAGTGCGTAACAAAAATGTATTATTTCTTCCAGGCAGTTACTATCGGCGAGATATCTGGCAACGTCCTTCAAGATTTGTCGGTGATGGCGGACGAGGTGATCGGGCCTCTACTCTGCAACCCTGGGAATCAAAAGGGCTGGCCCAATATTGTACGGAATGACATGAAGCGACACGTCGATGACCTAAAGAGCTTGATGCATCAGGTTTCAGTATTTCGCAGATTTAATTTTATTATGTATCGGAACCAGAGTTGAGTAGCTATTAAGAGTACCTTACACCAAAATCTACATATATGGCCCACATACACACATAGCTGTCATAAAAACCACACGCACTAACGTACAATACACCGATAACAAAAATCAAGAATTTTCACGTTATTGTATATGTCCAGTTAAAAGGTGAAGTAAGCAGTCAAGTGATGCTTCCCATGCCCGCGGGAGTCGAAAATATCTTTCACGCGGAAGCTAAACTCAGAGACAGGTACAAACAGATTTATAAAATTGAATCATGTCAACCGGAACAATTACGAAATTTACTTAACATATAGAGTCGTTTTCAAACAAAATGTACAAGTGCAAAAATAAGTATCGATGTGAACTTCTCAAAAATATGTCCCACGACCTTATTACACCGGTGTAAGAGCGTATGATACTTATTTTTGAAACTTTGACTAGATACATATTATTACACTTGAAGTTAAGGGCTTAATCACAACAAAATTTAATTGATTCCTTTGTGTTATGACCGTTTCACCTTTATTACATTGCAATAAGGGTGACAAAGTCTTCACAAATGAATCAATTAACTTTTGTTTTAATTAAGGCCCTTAACTACGTACATGCGTTTCGAAAACGACTCATCAATGTGTATTGGTTGTTAACGCTATCGAGTAATTTTCTAGTAATGGCGAAGATGTGGATTTGCATCTGAAAACTAATATAGAAGGCGCTGTAATAAGGTGGACACAACAAGTCTATGATCTAATAGCCGAGGATTCTTACATAGGTATAATATACCGTCTCTAAAAATTAATCTGGAATAGATAATTCAGCAAATGGTTGGGTTAGTTTGTTGGGTTAGTAGTGAACACCCCTGTAAATGTTTTTCAAGGTTTTGTTAATTGCGTTTGACCAATTTTACATACATTGGTCGACGTTTAAAGTGTACCTACGCGGCGTCAAAGAGGTGACTGGATTTTGAGCGCTTTCCTCATGTAGGTACACACTCTTTATGCACAGCTATACTCTGGTTGTTATATTGTTACTATGCGAATTTTTGTCGCCAAGCGCCATCTGTTTGAGTGATGTGTCCGTACGACACAATTTGACGTGTGTACGCCAATAGTAACAATGTCACGTAACAGATAGAAAAAATCGATGGCTTACCCACCTGGTGGTGTAGGGGTTATAGCACCCGTCACGGAATGACGAGGATCTGGGTTCGATTCCCGGCCATAGCTTGACTTTTCGGATTTTTCTGTGTTCTAATTATCAGTGTCGTTTAGAAATTTAATTTCTAACGGTAAGACCGTAAAAGTACCTAAACATAAAAAATCAAGAAGTATAAATTCTTGATTCATTTCATAGTGATATTTACCTTGTATATATTATAGATGAAGTAAACAAACCTTTAGCTGTTATATATATAATTAAGCCGACGCCTTACTGCTGCGCGCGCTATCTTTCCGCAGCAGTGGGGCGTGGACTTAGATCTTCATATACAGCTAAATATCCTATCTATGAATTTGTTGTCCCTGGATCACATTGCACAAAGAAATGTGATAGGCTGGCGACCACTAGGCTCACCAACTTACTATTAAAACTGCGTCAATCGACCAAGAACCGCAGCGCGCCGTTTGTTATATAAAAGACGAATTACTAAGATTCGAGTCGACTGGCCTTTGCGAGCCTACTGAACCCCATCTAGTCTGAACATGTTTTTTTTTTACCTACTTTATTAAACTATTTAATCAGGATAAAGATATACAAATTTAGGATAAGTAAAGTAGCTTAATTATTATTTGTTTTCCGATGGGATTCAGCTTTCAAACGAACTAGATTTCCTATGCCAAGCGCGGACATAGATTTCTACGCAACGCGTTTGAAAAACTTAGAAGGCATCTACTCCCAACTAAGAGATCCACGCGTCAAACGGATGGCGAATTACCTCGAAGACACGCACAGTGTATACCTGGATTGTTTCAAGACTATGCTTACGAATATTGTGGCTGGTAAATATTTTGATAATGGACATGGACAGCAACAAGAAGGGTGACAAGTGGCCACGTCAGTGAAACAATCAATTTATACATATTATTATGTACCTACCTGTTTTATACTAGGTATTATCCAGTTAATAAATTGGTATTGCTTGTTATGTATATGCTAAATAGTGGGAGCCGAACATTTTTATCCCTCGACGCAAAAAGAGGGAGGGAGGGAGGGGATAAGTTTGACGTCGATGTCTTTGTATGTACCTGTCTGCCTGTGGCATCGTAGCTCTCGAAACGGATGGACCGATTCCGATTCGGTTTTTTCATTCGAAAGCCAGATAGTTTATTTGCGGTCCAGCGAAAATCGAATCGATCCAGCAGTTTGAAGAGAATCAGGTCTTTTCCAAAATAATGTAAAGCATTTTTAGCAAAAAATGGTTTTTTTTTATTTACTCGATTAACTCATAAATAAATTATTCATAAACCGTACACACAGACGTACCAGCCTGTCCTCCCCTTATGTGCGAATACTGCGAATGTATACTGATGGAATGGGTTACATTTTTGATATCAAGTTGGCTTAAGGAAACGGGACTATTTCAGCTATTGTGGAATGCCGCGATATTTATGTGTACCAAAAGCCACTCGCGACCCACTTCGAGACTTTTGAAGGCACTGACTTCCAGGATGCCAAGTGGCTCGTCCGACCCATGTTCCACTGCATTGGACTGCTCTGGGGCAACTCCCGGTACTACTGCAACGTAGAGAAGCTTATACGTAAGTAAATATCTTCGGATTTTTTTAATACACGAGCAAGTTAGTAAAGCAATGCAGTCGTAAATAATTTAGTTTGGCTAACTAACACTTAATAGTACATTACTGTCTAGGCTAGGAAGTAGGCAATTGCTGGCTAGTGGCTGAGTATTGGTTTGAACGGACGAGCTTGCGAGTAATACGAAGCCAGCAATGCTATTCTGGCCAAGGCAAGTATAGTGCTTTCTCAAAAATAAATGAAAATGTAATTGACATAAATTATTAACTATTTTTGCTTTGCCGCCTTTTTCTATCAATGGCATTTGAAGAGAGTATTTTTCTACCCAGAACATCTAAAGCTATTTCAGACACAGATAAACTCGTTGTCGTACTAGCTTTTTTTTATTTGGTTTTTAAGTCTTGTGCCTTTATTTATATTTTACTAGCTTCTGCCCGCGACTTCGTCTGCGTAGAATTATACATAAAAACCTTCCTCTTGAATCACTATCTATCTAAAAAAACCGCATCAAAATCCGTTGTGTAGTTTTGAAGATATAAGCATACATAGGGACATTGGGACAGCGAAAGCGACTTTGTTTTATACTATGTAGTGATAATGGTGATTTGCAATTTTAAAAAGTTAATAACTAGACAGTAATGGAATTTTGTATGCAACATTACTGGAGAGTTTAGCGATACAGTAATGTTTTTATTTTTATTTTGGACTGACCGGCAACAATTAACTTCCTGTTCTGATTATGTAGTTTTTTAACAATGACGACTTTAATGGACATTTTTGAGAAAAATATTAATATTGCAATATTATTATAAATACATACGGCACAATGTAAGACATTATTTTTGACCTGTAAAATTCCTTTTTTATAGCGCTACTTCGTGAGGTGTGCAATCTAGTAATAATGCAGTGCACCAATTCCATCGATCCCCCTACCATATTTCAAGGAGATCCTGACGAACAACTTCTCAAATTGAGGAGGGCATTAACAGTTTTGAAACAATTCATGTAAGTTTTAGGCTAGAATAATAATGAACATCTTGTAAATACCATGATCACAATAAATAATTAATTGATTGATTGGTTCCTTCTTCTTATTTTCTCTTTCTTCCATTTGGCCAAACGTGCGTGTCATACAATTAGATGTCACTCATATTCATTATCGCCATGCTTTTCCTATTTTCTGACTCCTATTTAGCTTATATTCAGGGTTTCATAAAGGAATTGCCTTACCTTTCTTTCTAGTGATACATACGAACTGAATCGCGATAAAGTGCACACGTTTTTCCCGGCCGGCGTGGCGCCAGTGCGCTGGTCTTTCGACTTTGATCGCGTGTTTATGCGCTTCAATATCTTTATGAAGAAACTCCGAATGATCGAGGAAATTCTGGACGCTACTTGCGAGATATTAAAACTGGAAAAAGTGGAGTTTTGTGGCTTGAGAGGCAAGATTATCAGCACGGAGTGTATCAAGGTTAAATATGTTTCTGACAATTCAATAATACGATTCTACAAAAATGACATTATTAGAGGTTCTCTATATTGCAAAATAAGTTTATGTAAAGAGTTAAATATGTATTAATGATAAATAATATTTTTCATCTTTTCGGAAATTTGGAAAGTATTTTCTGCTAAGATTATCGCCAATCTGATTCCAATAACTTAACTTCAAAATTTTATAGGTACTAGAAGAGTATACCATAATCTACCAGAATCTCGGAAATATTACATATGATCCGGCAGACCCGGAAGACAACTCCTTTTTGCCCGACTACAAAAAGCACATGGGGGTGCTAGCTGACATGGACCGCCGCCTCGCCTCGCTCTTCACGCAGGGGCTCGACGAGTGCAACGACCAGGCTCATTTCATAAAGGTTTCTGTATCTCAGATACTCTACCGATCAGCTCAGTCTTTTAGGTCAACTTTTCTCCTTCGACATGTCATCTCTTCTTCTTAAATTGGCTTAGTAGAGTGCTGAGTTTGGAAATGCTTTTTTGGGAAAGCATAACGACAGCATGATCCGGGCGGGCAATGTCAATATTTTCTGCTTGTGCTTTTGAATTATTTCTGTTACCGTAACTTAATACTCTAGTTTTCGTATATTTCAGCATTTTTATTTATGTATATTTTTTGGATAATATCAACAGTTCTTCCAAATTATCGGAGACTTATTTCATCGTCCTGTCATCAAGGCCGAGCTCAAACCAAAATTGCAAAGATTGCTAGATTTTATGCATCATAATTTAGACCAGACGAAAGCAATCTTCGACGAAGAAATGGCGGTAAGGTTAAAAAAGTTTTGGTGAAAACATTAGATTACACCTGAATTAATTGTAAATAACTGCAATGAAAGCTATTTGGAATCCATTAATGTTGTTTTCCAAATAGCTTTATTTAATTGTACTGTGACAACGATACTTTAGCAAAATATTCATTTATTTTCCACAGAAATTGACGAAAGGTCCGGAAAGACCAATGGTAGACCCATATCTTCCTCCGGTATCTGGGGTTATCTGGTGGGTTCAAAAACTTCGGTCGAAAATGCAGGTGCCAATGGAGGAATTCCTTGTATTTGAGGATCCGTATGTATTTCTCTTTTTAAACCAAATAAACAGTTTTTATCAGTTGTCGCGAATCGCGATTAAGAAAATTTCTTAGATCACCACCCGGTACACAGTATCAAAGAACAGTTACCTTATAAAACAATTATAATAGGTATTTTTGACTGTTTCTAGTATAATAGAAACAGAGTCGGCCGTCTACATGAAGCAAAAGATGAATGAGATGAATGGGTACATTAACCAGGTAGAAGACAAGAATTTCAAGCCCTGGTGTGTTACTGTTCCGGGGGTTTGCAAGACACATTTGGCTAAAAATCTCATTTATCGAGATCCACCATTTGTCAGAAATAATTTCGCCCCCGAGGTAAGCAGTAGTTAACTAGTTGGAGGAAAAGCAGGTTTTTCGAGAAGTTTTCTGAGACTTACAACTCTTGTTAATGGCTCGCTGCTAAAGACCCTGACTTAATTCACAATTTTACGTTGATTCATGGTGCTTCATAATGATGTAAAACATACTTTTTACAGCTAGTGATGTTGCTTCGCGAAATACGTTATATGAAATATTTAAATAAGCAAGGTATACCTCAAGATGGCTTGGACTTGTATGCACGCAATGAAAAGTTACAGGTAATTTAATAGCGTAAAGAGATCTCCGTAGAAATAGCTTTCTATATACCATCTACATAAATTGTGTATCATATGTAGTATGACATGAATCGACTGAATCGCGCTATCTCTTGGTACAATGCAATCCGCGAAGGCAGCCACGAGACTGAAGTTGCGCTCATCGAGAAAGAGATCTCCGCCATCGACAAACTGCTCGGCCGAGGCGTGGAGGAGCTTACGTGGAACGATGACTGTAATTATACAAAGATGAATGAATCTTTTAAAGTTTGATGTGCCCTTTAAGTTACTTTATGGAATCGAAGGTTCGATGTCTGGTTAACCTGAACTATTTCATATCCATTTTTATACTAGTCACAGAATGGATGGCAGAGGTGTACCAGGCAATTAATACGCTACAAGAACGTGTGCTGAAGGCCCAGAACAACATGTGGCGTGGCCTCGCAAATATTGCAGCGTGGGGCGACATACCATTGTACAATCGCAAGGAGAACCCTGACAAGATGGAGCTACTGGCAGTTCGGGAGCGATATCCTAGATTTTTAGCTAGGTCATAATGAAATAAAATAGTATTTTAACAGGTTTGGTTCAGCACGTAAATAATATTTCATGACATAAGCATTTTCCTTTTAGGCGAAATAAAATTCTCGAAAGCCATGCTGAGTTTCAAGAGATATTAATTGACAATTACAAATTATTCTTCAACATCAAAGAAGATGAAGAGGTAGGTACTACAAAATTTCTGCGAAACTACCTATTCTAAACCTCGCTACGATTTCTTGCAGTCTGAAGACGACGAAGAAGAATTGGAAGAAGTCGACGAATCAACTCTCGATGATGATGAAAAAGCGGCTCGTGCGGCCAAACTCCAAGAAATAGCTGATCGGCGGGAGGCCAAACGACTGGCAAGAGAAGAAAGAGAGGCGGAAAAAGCAGCAGTAAATCAGATTAAGTTTGAAAGGCGAGAAGCTAGAAGATTGATAAGAAATGCCAAAGAAGCTGAAAGAGCTGAACGACAAGCGCGCAGAGATGCTGGTATTTAATACAAAATACACACATATATACCTACATAAATTGCGTCTTTATCCCTTATAGGTAGACGGAGCCTAAGGTTACAAGAACTAAAGGCCATGTTTAGCATGATTGTGGGCGTATAGGTGAAAAGGGGATTCAAAATAGTGATGGGTTGGTAGCCGCATCGCTTATAACATGATTTCTAAGATTTTCGCCCTTTCCCAGCCATTCCCCATTTCTAACTAGCTTTTGCCTGTGACTTCGTCCGCTATTTGCGCTAAAACTTTTGCCTATCTCCCATCACAAATGTACAAAAACCAACCAAATGCGAGTCGTACTTTAGCACACGAAGGCTTTCGTACTACCTTAACGAAATAAACCCGTTTCTTGCATGGACACCAACTTCCATAATTTTTCATCCCATCCTTTTGTTCTGTCGGAATTTCGAAAAATCCCTTCTTATAACGCCCACGTGATCTTCAAAGAACATGTTTATTATGACTTACTGTGTTTAAGGGTAAAGCATTTCTATGTGTATAGATAGTAACAAATTTTTTTTTGGGGCAACGACAGTACAGTTTTTTTATTGTAATGCCATTGCCCCAAAAGAAATGTCGTCGGTCATCCGGGTACTACATTTGGAAATGTAGAATAATACATGTGACTGTACTTATTAAGCGTGAGAAGTGAAAACTAAATTTTAATTATCTAGGCGAGGAAGTCGATTCGCCAGCTGAAGAGGAAGAAATCGTAACGGATCCTGATGAATTAGCCGACATTGAGGCTGAAAGAATTGAGATGGAGGAGGAACAGTTTCGAGCTGCGCGCTGGCCTGCTTACGTACGATACGTCGACTCGCTGGTGAGACTCATAAAATATAACAAAATGAGATATGGATTTACTATAGAAAAAGCTTTTTCACCTCAGCACCTCAAACATACGGACAACAAATTAATTCTATAAGCGTTCCGTTTTACTAACATCACATTTATGCGAAAATACTGTTTTACTGCAAAAAGAAAAGTTATTTTCAGGTATCGAAACAAGTAATGAAAGCAATTGACGCGAGTTTAAATTTGTTTGAAAAGCAAACAGATTTGGAAAAAGGGCCACAAGTAGCATTCCTGCAAGTTGTAGCAGAACTTAGGGATCCAGGTAAAATATGAAATAGTAAAAAACGTTTTACAATTTTTAGTATGGGAGGCAGAGTTGGGTTGGGTGATATGTTTGACGTCATGTATTTCAGATATATATTTCTCTCCATCATTGGATATTGATGAGGCCGGTGGGCTATACGATACGCTGCGAGAGATGATGAAGGATATGTTTCTACAAGCAACATTGTTTCCAAGAATTGATCAAATCGTACCGATCGCTTCATACGAAGGTATTTTAACCCCTGACGTTAAAAAAGGGGTGTTATAAGTTTGACGTCGATCTCTCTCTCTCTCTCTCTCCTTCTCTCTCTCTCTCTCTCTCTCTCTCTCTCTCTCTCTCTCTCCGCGTGTGTCTGTCTGTCTGTGGCATCGTAGCTCTCAAATAGGTGACGTGACTTTTATACGTGAGCTATCCGTTTGTGTAACGATTTATTGTTAAAATAATGTGTTCATTTAAATTTTATAGATGATATAGCCGAAGAAGAAGACTTAATTGATCTCTATCATGAAATACTTAAGAGGATTGACTACAGCATTGCTGATATTGTCACGTATGCTTCGGTATGAATTAATAATAGCTATTGAGTTCGTATTCATTTACGGTATCATTTCTTTAAATTACCTTAGTTAAATTTAACAATTGAAAGTTTTACTGTACTGCAACTACTGCTATTTAATATGTATTTAGAGGTAGGCATTTATTTAGTATTTATTATTACCAGAAATATGAAAAATATACGCCTCTCTGGTTGGAGGACCGACATGAGGTATTGGAAAGCTTCCTGAAATATGGTCGTGTGATTCCACCAGAAGAGTTTGACAAATATGTGTATGAAAACGGATGTGAACCTCCGATTGTAAAACCAAAGTTAGAACAGTATCAACAGGAGGTAAAGTCGAGTCAATAAAAAATAATACTAGTATGTTGGGTCGAAATAGTTAGATATTTTGGATTAACGGTTTTTGTTAGCCCCTATATTCTTTTATAAGTAGTATTAATCATAATTATAAATACAGATAGATAAGTTCAATGCAATGTACGATGAAGTATTGGCATTGCCGCCTGTCTACCTCTGCAATGGCTGGCTTCAAATGGATCTCAAACGACTCAATCAGGCCATCATGAACATTATTTGCAAATGGAGCAACTTGTACAAAGAAAACTTGAAAGTACATGTCCAAACTAGGTATTATAATATCACTTTGTATCTTTAAATTTAAATTTGATATTAGTTCTCACTTAACACGTTCACTGCGGTTTCGGGTCGAATAGATCCTATGCACATCTAGCCTACGGTGCGGCGATAAAATTCCTTGAACCGCCGCTGGTGCGGGACAAGTTTATACAGGTTATCTGTTGAGCATAAGTGAGATAGTTAGTGTTTTGGTATTGTCTCTCCAAAAGTAGTCAGTTACTTTAAAAAAACTTCATCGGATCCTTTATGCCCTATGCCGACTGAACGTAAAAAAATATCGTCTAGTGCGTTATAGGGTCTTAGTGACCCGATGCCCGATTACCCGATAGCCGCACTAGATTATACGCTAGTTTGTCTAGTGCAGTGCGGGTGTGCAGAACAAAAGATAGTTACCCCCATCTGTTTTTCTGAAATTAACCGAAATATACTCTGTGACTTTTTTATTTGTGGAATGAGTGAAAATGAAGCGATTTAAACGGAAACTGTTAATGCCTAGTGGTGACGAAAGTAAAAAAAAAAACAAAAACAGAAGAACATTTACAAAAAACGCCACCGATATGTGTAACCTGAAAAACTTTTTGGGAAGAGTAATTTTAATCAAATATTTTTTTTCTCAATTAATCTGAAGCTCAATTCTTTTTAATCAAAATTTATGTTGCTCGATATCGATGTTTTGTTTGACACCCTACAGCCCTAAAAATATATCGATAGTTTTTTATGTCAGTGCGGATATCGGGCATACAAGATCCGATAGTTTAAACATACATTTGATTAGTTTTGAGAAGCTCCATCTACTTACGAACTTGGCTGTGCCAAGAGCAACTCTATGTTTATGAATTACAATTCATATTTTACCAATATTCATCAAACCTATGCGGATAATGGCCTTTGTAGACGAGCATGTGAAACAGGTCCTTTCGACCCCCAAACGCTCTAACAGAAAGTTATTTGTCGGGTCTTATATACCCTATGACGCTCTAACTGAAAGTCTTCGAAATACTTTCCCGCAGTGAACGTGTTAATTGCGTATACAAACAAAAAAGGTATGAAACAACTTACGCATAAATCATACGTCATAACTTTTGATTGACAGTTTGGATGTATTGGAGAAGTTCATCATTTATGCGACAAAAGAGCTGTCTGTGGAGTTAGGGGAGGACGACTATGAAGGTCTGCTACAAGTCATGCGCGTTATGAACGAAGTGAAAGCCAAGGTGGACGCGGATACTGACCACATGTTCGAGCCTCTCCGCGACATCATGGATGTGTTGAGGGAATACGGTGTTGATTTCCCTGAAGAAACTTATGAGCAGGTCAGTCCATAGTGTCCGTTTTACTTTCCTTGTGATTTTACGTGATTTTGATGGTGTTGTGTCTTTCAAAATTTTATTAGTTCTAATTAATCTATGTTTTGTGCGGCCTACATGCCACCAATTCGCCTAATGCCAAGCACAATGATAAAAAAAATATTATAATATTGAAAACAGTTGGAAGTTCTGCCGGATCGTTGGCGCAACTTGACCCGGCTGTGTACGGTGATGAAGAACACGATAGCGCCACTGCAGGCCACCCAGGCGGGACTCATCGCCAAGCGTGTTGCTCTCATCAACCTGCGACTCAACATGTACAGAGATCAATTCAATGATAAAGAGGTAAATGTGGGAGATATGCCAGCTATTTCCGGAAATGAATAGTAATCACTACATAGTATAAAACAAATTCGCTTTCTCTGTCCCCATGTCCCTATGTCCCTATGCATGCTTATATCTTTAGAACTACACAACGGATTTTGATGCGGTTTTTTTTAATAGAGTGATTCAAGAGGAAGGTTTTTATGTATAATTCTGCGCAGACGAAGTCGCGGGCAGAAGCTAGCAAATAATAATTTATGAACATATTATCTTTAACTGTACTGTGTATATAATACCATACCTGATTGTAAATATCAAATACAGATGTTCTTGGAAGCCACCACAGAGCCGTATCAGCAAATCGACAAAGTAAATCAAGAGGTGATTGAGTTTGAGAAAGCAGTAGAAATGCTTAAGAAATCGTGCCAATTATTTGACATACAACCTCCTGATGAGAAGAATCTTAAACAGTGTCGACGAGAACTCAAAATGTGCAAGGTAAAAAAAGATCATATCAATTCAGACATAGGAATCCTGTCATCATCATATAATGACTAACAACAGATTAAGGATGTTATTTCATTCACTGTGCGGTCAGACTTAATAGGAGAAACATGGTGTGTCCTTCATTTTTAGACGCACAGTTGTTAACGTTTTGACCGCCCTATTAGTCATCCAGTCGTGGCAGCCAGTGACAAGGGTCACACGCCAATGTCATCCATATATATGACCAACATTCAATTCTAAATCAAACAGGGCCCGTCACTTCATTTGCGGTGTTTCGGCCAAGAGGTGAAGGACATAATTGTAAAATAATAAAATTTACAACGTTCCAACCAAGAAGTTACTACGCAGTATTACTTACTTAGATTTTTCCATGTTGTTGATGTTCACTTCACAAAATTTTCTTTAGAATCCTCGTTACTTCTTGAAGACGTGAATTATGTAGAGGGAGTGGGCAAAAGAAAATACAAAAATTACTTAATATTAGTGGTTGTCCTACACCGACCGATTTTAGGCAATGAAAGGCCCGGAGCGCACTGTACACTGCACTTTTGTATTGTTAACACTTATGTGTTGCACAACCGCACGTATGACGTTGTCGACGTCATGTCGATGCATCACGATGCCTGGTGACGTAGCTGACGTCACACCGATACGACGCAAGGCGTGACGTAGGGTACGAACCGTACCTAACACGTGTATCACACTGAACGATCAAAATACCAGGAATGTCCTTCCCATTTTTTTTCGTATTTAAAGGACGGAAATATTGTACCAGATGGCAAAATACCCCGGCTATAAAAATGCATTCATGTAGCCTTTTATGTCTTCGAAATACGGACAGATAAACAAACAGACACAGAAAGGAAGATGGATGGGATGAAACTATATGCCAAACGGAAACATTAATTAAATGTTTATATTCTTAGCAACTGTGGGATTACTACAATCTCGTAATGGGAACTATCGAGTTCTGGAAGAAGTCACCGTGGAAGAAAATCGATGCGGACGGAATGGATCAAGAGTGCAAACGCTTAACAAAAGATCTGAGGCAGTTGGATAAGGATATGAGAGTCTGGTAAGTATTAGCAGGCGGTGTATTGTGGTCGCGTGGTAGCAAGGTTAATAGTACGTTGTGCACCGAGGGCTGTAAGAAGAGGATTGCTAACGAGAGACTTAGACGCCTGACGCCGAAGGCGGAGGGCTTTTAATGACTCGAGTTTGTAATCCCCTTTCTGCCCATGATAGACGCAATGTTTTTCATCACATTTGCGAGGAAATAACAAAAAATGTCAAAAAACAAGCTCAGAATCACAAAATTACCCGAAAAAAAAACACCCATCAACACTTTAGTGTCAATAGTGTCAAAATATCATCCTTGGATCCTAAACAGTAAATGTCTAATTGAAAGTTTTATAAAATTGCTTCGCAGCCATTTTCTGAAGATATTAAACATGTCTGTTTTGAAACCTCTGTCTGAAATGACGTACAATGAAATAAGTTCGTAATTTTAAAACTTAACTTTTCCTCCCGAAGGAATTCTGAAAATCCATACAAAAATAATTCCCTCGGGAGTAAAATATCTAAAATTCCCACGGGAGGCAAATCAGCTACTACGGCTTTATACGCCTGCGACCCCTTACGAGTTAACATTTAATTTTATCGATCATTTTAGGGAGCCTTACGTTGCTATAGAAGGAATAATAAAGAACCTAATGACTTCATTGCGTGCCGTGACTGAACTTCAGAACCCAGCCATCAAAGATAGACATTGGATCGAATTGATGATGGCTACTAAGGTATACTTACAACATTTTCTGTAAAAATTGTTTTTTTTAAAGCGGGATTAAATAATATAAGATTTAGTTTAGACCTAGTTTAAGTGTTCGGTATCGTATTTTCTTAAATTTGAATGGGCAACATTTAAAAATCCGGCTAAATTTAGTTAGCTTGACATGGAATAGCACTTGTTAAATCCGCCGTCTAAATTTTAACTAAAAATTAGACATTTTATAGTCCGGGAGGCAGAGGCTTTTGAAACAAGTCATTTTAAGCCGGCTGATGTTAATATAGATAAGAGAATGCATGTGGCTCATGACGAAATCGATCGTCAGCTGGTCCAGTTGCGGTGGATGCGAGAGTGGGAAGCTGCGGAATATGTTGAAAAAAAAAAAACCGAAAGTTATTTTAAGCCACATGAAATTTTGTTCATGTGTAATTGACATTGATTAGAATTTAAAAAAAATAGTCAGCTGCACGGCAGACGGGGGATTGTGCGTCAGCTGAGCGTGCGAACTTGCAAAAAAAATTAGGAAATAAAGTTATTTTATGCCGATTGAAATTTTTTTACATGATTTTAGACATATACAGAAATGTGATATTGATAATCAGCTGCATATATAGTGGGGGAAAGACCGTCAGCTGGAGCAGGAATGTATCACTGCGCGCATATATCTCTACGACGCGCGGAATTTTCAATGCTCCGACTGACGACTTTCCCCCCAACGTTCAATCAGCTGACGAATATTTTCTTTTTTCTATATATTAACACTATAATATTTATAAATCTCATATGGTCTTTCAACAATTTATCCATGATTCATGGAAGTGAAGCGGTAACATCATTAATATGATTCATATTAGTTTGTAATATTCGGATTTATTGAAACGTAATTTAATTCAATTATTTTCATTACAATTAACATAAAACCGGATGGCCCAGTGGTTAGAGAACCTGACTCGATCCCCGGTCGGGGCAGATATTTGTATGAAAAATGCGAATATTTGTTGAACAAAAAATTTTACCTTGCCACTCCGCTACTCACGTGCAAGATAACCAAGCCTGTGTGAAATATATATGTTTTTCATGCAAACCCTCCCTCCACTGCTACCAATAAAACACATATAAATCCCACAAACTTAATTATCCCTTACACCACACAAACACTGACGCGTTTCGATCCCTCTACGGGATCATTATCAAAGTTTAATGAACACAACTGTTACACATGCAAACAGCATGTGTTATGAAGTGCATATGAAAAACATATATATTTCACACAGGCTTGGTTATCTTGCGCGTGAGTAGCGGAGTAGCAAGGTAAAATTTTTTGTTCATTGAAATGGACCTCCGCAAAGTAACGCCTGATTCAACGAATATTTGTTCTCGAGTCTTGGATGTGGACAGAGGTGGTTCTTTTGGATAAAATTACCTTATGAAACCAAGGCTTACGTGGAATGCATTCTTGAACAAGGCGGTAATATTTTCCTTTAGATGAATTGTTAAGCCAGAGTCTATTCCATTCTTCATATAAAAGTGATTTGGGCAAATTGGCCAGGTCATGACAATAATTTGTATATGGGAATGTATCTCCGTCAACGATAGCCTCGTTTGCCAGTTGGTCGGCTCTTTCGTTGCCTAAAATTCCTACATGGCTAGGAATCCATGCAAAGACTATAAAAAGACCCTTGTTGGAGCATTCAAGTAAACGATCTTTGATGCTGAAGATAATCTGAGACTGTTTGTGACATTTAAAAGGAAACTTTTCTAAAGACTGTAAAGAACTAAGGGAATCGCAAAAGGTGATAAATCAGCCTTTACATACTGAGAACGACCAACCGGCATACGATTGTTATCATTAGTGGTGTTATTGACGATACTATTACTGTCGTGATTGTTACCATTTTGCACATTCTGTTGGGGAATAGGATGACTATGTTTATCTTTAGCAATTAAAGTACATTGACAGTCATTTTGTGCGTCTTTACTACCTCCTATTCTTTTCCTTTTGTGACACAGACTGCATCTCACAGTAAATTGTTTACGTTTGAGTGTATTTTGATCTGCTACGGAGCAGTCTGTGCCCATAGATGACTCCATGGCTTCAACTAAAATGTCGATAGATGATGGAAGAGGGAACTCTGTCCCTCCTCCAGGGTCGGGCGGATCGCCCATTTCTAAAAGTTAATAAAAAACTCTTACCAGTGAAAATACAGCTATTTAAGGAACAGGGTAATAATAGATTGCAATTAAGTATATAACTCAGATTTTTTTTTAATTGACAGATATTTACAAATAAAAATATCAACACGAATTTTAATAATTAAGCCTATCTACGTTCCACTGCTGGGCATAAAAGCTGTAAGATGATGAATGATCATTTGAAATTTATAAATATTGTAGTGTTTAATCTTCTTATTATATATAAAAGAAAAAGTCGTGTTAGTTACACTTTTTATAACTCGAGAACGGCTGAACCGATTTGGCTGAAAATTGGTAGGGAGGTAGCTTAGAACCAGGAGACGGACATAGGATACTTTTTATCCTGATTTTCCCACGGGATTGGAAAATTCCGATATGTTGTACTAATAAAGCTACAGACATTAAATTTAGCATGCCTGCACATTATTCCTTGATTAGTATAAAGATGCACTTACAAAGGAATTTTTCAAATTTAAGGCGGAACAAAGTCCGCCGGGTCAGCTAGTATCAAGGGCGTTGCCAAGGGGGGGCAGGGAGGGGCAGCTGCCCCCCCCCCCCCTAGAGATTCTAAAAAAGTTGCCAAATATAATGCAACCAAAGTCCTAGACTAGTCATAGAGAATGAGAAAAGTATGAATTGTAGTAGGTAAAGTCAACTTGCCCCCCCCCTGCGCCATCGGCTGGCGACGCCCTTGGCTAGTATATATATAGAAACGAGAATATGGGTTTTCTTTTTATAACTTTTTTTTATTTTATTTGTAAATATAGGTATTTTATAGTTATTTTTAGGATAGATATGTGGTTTTTAGGATAAGTGTTTGTATATAAAATATTTGAATAGTGTATGTAACTAGATTAGATTAGATTATTTATAGAATATATTCGTCAGCTAAATGCCCGTTGGTGGAAAAGTCATCAGTCGAGCCATTGAAATATAAAATACCACAGTACTGAAGATGCATGTATATAATGTGTACTTACTATATAAGGTATACCTTGGATAAATTGTTGAAAGACCATATGAAATTTATAAATATTATAGTGTTAATATATAGAAAAAAGAAAATATTCGTCAGCTGATTGAACGTTGGGGGGAAAGTCGTCAGCCGGAGCATTGAAAATTCCGCGCGTCGTAGAGATGTATGCGCGCAGTGATACATTCCAGCTCCAGCTGACGGTCTTTCCCCCACTATATATGCAGCTGATTATCAATATCACATTTCTGTATATGTCTAAAATCATGTAAAAAAAATTCAATCGGCATAAAATAACTTTATTTTTTTATTTTTTTTGCAAGTTCGCACGCTCAGCTGACGCACAATCCCCCGTCTGCCGTGCAGCTGACTATTTTTTTTTAATTCTAATCAATGTCAATTACACATGAACAAAATTTCATGTGGCATAAAATAACTTTCGGTTTTTTTTTTTTTGACGTGTTCAATGGAGTCTCACAGCAAGCGCCCCCGCGGGTGCGTCAGCTGACCTTCACTTTCCTTATTAGGGACAGCTTCTTTACTTGTATTTGAAGTAACGATCGGCATAAAAACACTTTTCAAAATAGCCTCTGCCTCCCGGACTATTAGTTTTAGGCTATTTAGGCGATGCGCACGAGAATCGCATCTATTAATTACCCACTTTTTAGTTATTTACGATACAAGGGCGGAAAGTAGGTAATCCCAACGAGTGTCACAGTTTATCTTAATAATATCGAAATACATGTTCTATACATATTTATATTTTAATCTTTTTTATACATATATCACTAATAAATTAATAAATATTCACTCTATTGCGCCAAATGGTTTCTTTTGTGCTACACAAACTCACAAATACATGCTTTTTTAATCTCATTGGTTTCTACACTTTAGTTTGAACATAACTTTACGACATTTGGCCAATTTAAAAATATACTTTTGCGCACAAGTTCGAAAAAGGATTTCCATAACTTTTTTCTGCACCATCCGGAAAATGAGTATATAGTTTGACGGACGATGCGTAGTTGAGTCCGTCAATAAATATGAATCCACGAATTGCATTTTCCGCCGAGGCATGTATAGTGCTTTTCCCCAATAATGCGAAGAAATAAAATAAAATTTTAACATATTCCATTGACTTGAAATTCAACCACATCGACGCAAATGTCTCGCAACTTCCCGGCAACTTCGTATTTATCATTAGCACCGATTACTTATATAAGAACGGTCACGATGCTCAAAAATATACAACATGGCTGATGACAATTGCTTTGGTTTGTGCCCTGATATTCTTGAGTACTTTCAAAGCGGTATCTGACGAGGTTATTTTCGAACAACTTTCTGCAGGTAAAATTCTCACTTGACGATGAAACGACTTTAGCCGATCTCCTGGCGCTCAACCTGCACAAGTACGAAGAGGAGGTTAAAACAATAGTCGACAAGTCAGTGAAAGAAGCAGCAATGGAGAAAACGCTCAAGTATGTGTTTCATTCACAAAAATATCGTTAGTTTTTTTAAAATTTTAAATTTCATTAATTGTTTTTATTAAATTTTAAGAGAGTTAGAGGTGACATGGGCAATAATGGAGTTTGACTACGTTCCTCATGACAGAACCGGAATTAAGCTGCCGAAAGCTAGCGAGGAGCTAGTAGAGACTTTAGAAGACAACCAGGTGAAAACTGAAATATAGAAAATATTACTTGATATCATTTATTTAACCCCATAACACGAATACATAATTTTTACCCGACTATGACGAAGCCAAAAGGAAGGGTAATGATTTTGGCAGTCTATGTTTGCGTATGTGTATTTGTATATTCCATCGTAGCGCGTAAGCTACTGAATCGGTTTTAATGATTGAGGTATCAATAGATTCTTAATAATGGCTCGGGTGACATATATAGCTTATATAAATTTTATACAATTTATGTAATTATTACGGTATTTAATTGAACCTCAGGTTCTAACCGAAAAAATCAATTAATCATTACGTGTTCCGTATCAAAAGAAAGGTCTTGACGAGCACATTAGAAATCTGTATGTATATCATATTGTTTTAGTCAAAATAAACGAAATTTTTTATTTTTTTGAAAAAATTCATAAACTTTAACCCGACTACAAAGAATAATTCAAATAGAAATCGAGAAAAGCGCAGGCACAAAAATGGTCGTGGTAGAGCCGTGGTCGCAGTTACGGTCCTACCTACTATGATTTCTTGTTTCGTCCTTCTTAGGCCCCTTTTTTACGTAGGTAGT
This sequence comes from Pandemis corylana, assembly GCA_949127965.1. Lineage (NCBI taxonomy): Eukaryota > Metazoa > Arthropoda > Insecta > Lepidoptera > Tortricidae > Pandemis > Pandemis corylana. Next base: position 7,376,125 of record OX421868.1, read on the forward strand.
CGGGTTATAGCTTTTTAAACTTATTATTTTTTTATAGAATCAAGTTCAAAATATGATGTCGTCCAAGTTCATTGGCTTCTTTGAAGTTGAAGTGACGGCATGGCAGAAGAAGCTCGGCACGGCAGACGCTGTGATCTCGTTGTGGTTTGAAGTGCAGCGCAAGTGGCAGTACCTCGAGAGTATCTTCGTTGGCTCCGATGATATACGAGCACAGCTGCCGGAGGATTCAAAACGATTTGATAATATTGATAAAACTTTCAAGGTATTCATTTTGCTATGATTTAGTCGTTAAGTGGTTGTGACAATTTAATGAAGGTAGATATATTTTGTCCCGTAACTACTAATAAATACCGCCAAGGCTTTAATCACTGGCTTTATTGTTTCTGACTCGCACTTCATAACCCACAACATTTACTTGTACCTTTCATTTCTATAATGGGAATTAACAGGAGCTTCTAAAAGACATCGGTAATACTCCAAATGTGGTACAATCCACAAATAAACCGGGCTTATTGGATAAATTAGACGAGTTGATGAGGAATCTCAATCTTTGTGAAAAAGCACTCAACGACTACTTGGAGACTAAACGCTTGGCATATCCAAGATTCTACTTCGTGTCCTCTGCAGATTTGCTAGGTATTTATATAGTCTCGTCTATTTTATGACGAAACTTACTAACCCAGTGGTACTCTTTATAGTTTTGTTTTATTTACAGATATTTTGTCTAACGGCAACAACCCACCAGCTGTGGGCCGCCATCTTACCAAGTTATATGACAATTTGGCAAAACTGGTATTTCCTAAAGCTAGTAAGCATGCTTATGAAATGATATCTAAAGAGAACGAGGAGCATGTGCCGTTCAAGGCCCCATGCTGCGATTGTTCTGGCAAAGTAAATAATAATTAAGTTAAATTTGCTTGTGCATGACCCGATCAATTACAATGGTTTATTAACAGTTCGGGCCTGTTTAGGTGGAGTTATGGTTGAACAGGGTCACAGATTGTATGCGATACACATTACGCGACATACTTGAGCATGCAGTTAAATCTTACGAAGACAAGCCTCGCGATGAGTGGGTATTTGACTGGCCTGCGCAGCCGGCCCTTGTCAGCACGCAGATTTGGTGGACCACTGAAACTAATCAGGCTTTCGAGAAATTGGAAGAGGGTTAGCTGTATTAGTTGTATTTGTTGATTTGAAGGTCAAAAACATAATAACAATTACGTAGATTCTAGTAACGTCTGTGCTTGCTGTTGCTAAGTAGATGTCTCTCATTCACACACTTTTGTTTTTTAACCAGGTTATGAAAATGCACTGAAGGATTATCAGAAGAAGCAAATCCAGCAGCTGAATAATCTCATTGTGCTTTTGCTCGGCGATCTGACTGTGGGCGACCGGCAGAAGATCATGACCATCTGTACCATCGATGTCCACTCTCGAGACGTCGTCGCCAAGCTAATAATAGCCAAAGTAGATAACTCTAATGCTTTCCAGTGGCAGAGTCAGTTGAGGTAAATAGAGTCCAATATGAATGTCCGGACGGACATCCATCCTTACTGTAATAAACCCTAAAAATCAATCTATCTACAGTGAACGTTTGTTTAAGTAAAAATCAAAGTTGCATATATAACAAAACTACAAAAAAAACACGATTCAAACTGTATTAATGTACCTACTTCATAAGCTTAAACAGTATAATTTCACAGGCACCGCTGGGACTACAAGGTGGAAAATTGTTACGCCAACATTTGCGACGCACAGTTCCTGTACGATTACGAGTATTTGGGCAATACCCCTCGGCTCGTGATTACCCCTTTGACCGATCGTTGCTACATAACTTTGACACAGGTAAGTTTCGGGCGATTTCAATGACGGAAGTACACATTCACTTCGACAAATCTAGAGGTGTGTGGCGTTATTGGATACACTGCACGGTTTTACTCGTATAATATTCAAGTCAGTTTCCAGAGGAAATCACAATAATTAGGTTTTATGAAATATTATTATTTAATATTTATAATGGTTCAATGTACTTAGGGTCGATTTTTCAATCGTCAGATAGGACCTATTCAACGAACAACTCTATGGGTATCTGTCAGTTAAGTGCTTATCTAAGGGTTGAAAAATCGGGCCTTAATCTACTTATTACCAATAAACTCAATTCTTATTGTGTATTGTGTAGTCAGTGGTGAATCTATATGTCGCAGGCGGATTGTAGTAATCCGCCATATTACAATATGGTAGCCGTTTCCATTAGCCGGATTGAATGCGGCTGAATGACCCGCCAAAATGTATTTAGCGCTATACGTTGTTCAACACGGCTAGCGAAAATGTAATACAGTGAGTCATTAGCTGCCGCTTTGACAGTTTTCAGTTCAGTCGACGGAGCTCCGCTTCGCTTCGCTCCTATTTCCGCTCAGTTTGGGCCGCAATTTCTTTTTGTTTAACGGAGAGGAAATCTTTATGGATGTCTTAGGCACGGGGATGCCTAGGGTTATGTGGGACTCCCCCCCGAAGGGGTATACCCGAACTAAAAACTCTCCTGCGTTGCCTCCATCCGGTGTGATGAGGACGCAGTGGGATGCCACTAGGGTTTCACCACAAACGCCCCCCCGGTGGCCCCGGCTTTCGCCAGAACCGCGCCAAGAAGGGGAGGGCCCGTACGCTGGGCCCGTCTTCCCTTAGACAATGAGACCGTACAATGCAGTTAGGTAATGCCCCGCTGGCCTCAAGGGATCGGGCGAGCGGTGCAAGCACCGAGTTCGCCTTTTCCCCCCTCGTCTGCGCAAGGAGCGGTTGCACGTTGAAACGAGGTCAACGTGAGTCCGCCCCCCGAACCTCTTACGAAGTCCTCCCGAGGAATAATGCCCAGCGACGGCCTCGCCGCCGCCGTTGCTTCCACCTTGGGGCTTAGGGCGCATCCAGGTATGCCTCCCATCAGCTTCCCCTCACCCCAAACCCTCATAAGAGGTACGACATTCCTCCAGGGAGCCACCCCTTTCGGAATCTCGTACCCCTTCCTTTCTCTCAGGGCATGAGGCGCATCCGGGATAGGTGCAATACTGCCGCACTTTTCACCACCTCCAGGCCGTGTGGGATCGCGGCGGGAGGGGCTTCTTAGGGGGCAGCTGCAGAGCTAACCCCATCAGCTTCCCCGCACCCTGAACCTCGAATGCCCGAAGGCCCCTCACAACGCCCGAAGGCCCCGCCGAAGCGCCGCCACATCCCAAGTACCCTCTGCTATGCCCCTAGAGGCCAGAGGGATACTGGGAGCGGCACTCAGGGTGCCTAAGCACCCGCCACAAGTCGGGCACATGACTTGCGACAGGTGGGCCCCATCCCTCAAATCCCAACCCCCCAGTCGGATATTAGCCACCGGTTAACTAATTTACTAAATAAATTGATTAACCGTTGTTTCCCAGGGCGCACCGGCCTAAGCGTTACCCTTCCCCCCCGTGAGGCCAAGAGCCTCTGATAGAAGGGAACTGTAACGCTAGAGCTCTCGGGGAGGTTGACGACATCGCACCCCTGGGCCTCCGGCCCTGACGCAATTCTAACCTAACCTAACCTATCCACTAAAAATCCATCTTTATTTCTTACTAGCTTCTGCCCGCGACGTCGTCCTCGTAGAATTAGATTTAAGAACTGATGTTGATAGTTATATTCTGCAATAATTATTTATGTTGCAAGTCCAGGCAGCTACGACTTCTGACATGTTTATCACTATCCCGCGGGAAATATTCAGTTTTCCGGGATAAAAAGTAGCCTATGTGTTAAGGGGCTACCGGGTAAATTTACGCTGTTTTCAAGCCAGATGAAGTATGCTTAAATATGGTAGCAGAACTATGAAACTAATATATATTGTAGAATGGTATGTATTCTTCAATTTGATTCATTGGGGTGTAAAAAATAATAATAACTTAAGAGAAAAAAGAATAATCCCAAACCCCTTTTCGCCAGTTAAACTCCGCTATAATTCCATTATTACACGACTTGAAGACACACTACTTTTTATATAAGTAGACAATAGCGAACACTACAGTTTGTACTACTGAAATTTTAATTAACTTTGTAGATTTTAATAAAAAGGCATAATTTAGTGCTACGCACGAATCCTTGCTCGCGGTAGTCTGTGCGGGCGACGGGCGGCAGTCGCCGTTTGGCTTTCAGACGGGGAACCCGTGTCGCTCCGCTGCAACCCACTACGCTTGCGCAAACGTTGGTCCGTCCGATTTGACAACTGTCATTTTTATTTAGACACTTTCTTTATAGTCTAAGATCCGAATATAACGTCGATCTGCACCGAGCTGATAATAGAATGAAACACATTTTATGATAAATTCAGTATATTAGAATAGTACATTATGATACAAGTGTGCTATGTTGGTAATTACACACGAGGCGTATTGTACGCGCGAGCGCCAGCGAGCGCGGGTAATAGAGTCGAGATGTGTAATTTTACCAAAGCACACGCGTTGCATACGACGTTTTTCAACACATTTGCGTGGAAAAATAAATAAAATTTAGTTAATAAAAGGACTTTAAGAACTTTAGTTTACCTTTGTTACCAGAAATTGCTTACCCGGAGCAGAGCTGCTTTAGAACTTTACTTTATCATTTGGTAATTAACACCTTGGATTTCTTACTGATATAACTGTCCGAACATTGTCCGAACATATTTTAGTATTTCTAGCGACGGACACTACATTTCTTTATTACAATACAATACAATACAAATACTCTTTATTGAACACCACAAATCAGTACAAAACAATACAGAAACAAAGAACAAAGTAGACAATAGGCGGTCTTATCGCTTAATAGCGATCTCTTCCAGACAACCAATACAAGAAATAAGTTGGAGACAGTTTAAGTAGGTGGCGGAAACAAATAGACAGGATAAACGCAGGGATAATAAAAACAACAATATCAACAAAAATTATAATACATAGCTAAATAAATAAAATAAAATAATACATACATATACACATAACATAATACTTAGGATAAAATAAATGTGAGAAGCAATGAAAAATAAGAAGGCCATACAACAGAAAAGGACTTCATCAGAAGCAAAGAGAATATATGAGGTACTAAAGACAGGGAGTGGATTAAATTAGTGATAAATAGTGAGGTTTGAGTTGGTTTTTAAAAATAGGTAGACTTGAAATAGATAGGTTGAACTCGTAATTTTTAAAGTAATAAAATAACAATGTCTGAATCAACAATATCAGTGAAAAATGGCGGCAGATATTATTTCTCCGCGTCAACCCGCACGCAGGCACTTAGTGCAGTGCACTTAGCACGCGCGTGACGAAGACACTGAACAACAGGCTGCTAAACAGCCTAATATAAAAATTATAATAAAAAAATAAAATAATTAATCAATGCTTGAAATATGCAAATTATGGTCACTTTTAGATAAAAATGAATAATTTGTCGAAATTAAATGATTATTTTATCGTCTTTTACCTAAAATACATAGTTTAATATTCACGAAAATATTCCTTGTTCCAATAGATAACTGAACTTTTTGCTGAGATTAAAAAAAAATACTATTATATATTACAATAACACTTGTGCGTAATAAGCTGAATTATGAGCTTAAATGCGGTGCAATAAGACTCAATTTACGAGCAAGTGTGTTGAAAAATATAATAAAAATGGGTTGGCTGAAAAATCTTGGACAGACTATTTATAGTAGATTGTACACCGAGGGGATAAAGCACTGTATTATGTCACGGGTGCGATATTGAATCCTGAGCGCAGCAAAGGACTCTAGATTTAACTCCCGAGCGTAGCGAGGGGGTTATGAGTTAATTCCTGAGCGTAGCGAGGGAATTAAGGTTGAGTCCTGAGTGGAGCGAAGCATTTAATCGCACCCAAGACATATACAGTTTTATCTCCGAGGAGTATACTCTACTTTTCTCACCTTTTGCGAGACAATAAAAACCAAGGTAACTAGAAAAATTATTTAATTAAAACAACAGTAACTAAAACAAAATTAAAAGTAAAAATTTAAGTTTGAGAAATTAGTCCAGTTCTGTAATGATACAGCATATTTTTATTTGGAATCTTAGCAGTTCTATGCGTGTAATATTACAGCGTCGGCAAACACTGGCAGCTTTTGTTTTATTTGAAATTTGTTTCATTCGTTCGAAAATCGAACGCCGCTTGCCGTGGCGTGGCCATCTCGATTTTCGGAGCCGTGCGATTTTTACGAAATTGGACTTTAATTGTCTAGTAATAAGAACTATGAAAAGTGAGAATCATATTACTAACCTACGGGTTATAATGAATTTCAGTACAATATTACTACCCGGCGAAAGCCAAGGGCTATAATGACTTACTTTGAGTAAGGTTTACATGATATATAATTAGCCATTGTCGAGCAGGTGGTGTGAAAAATATATTACGTATGTAAAAAGATGGGAATTATTCGAAGAATTTTATTATAAGTATTGTACCAAATCTATCAAAAAAACATACTTGTCCTTTCCACCTATACGCCCTTAATCATGCTAAACGTGGCCTTAAGGTTTTGTTACCTTAGGCTCTGTCTACCTCTTACGGGCCGTAAGGGACAAAGACGTGATTTATGTGTGTGTATGTATGTACCAAATCTAAGGGGACCGATTAAATAAAAAGTTTTCGCAAAAATACGGATTTTCAATTTCCCTTCCATTTTATGAGTGGTTCGCACTAATTTTAAACCTAATAAAAATTTAAAATGTTTAATTGCAAATCGGACGGAATTTTGTCCCGGAACATAAAAGTATTTACGTTGTATTTGGGCTGCCAGCTCCTTGCCTATATAATTCAAATATGTTTCTTGTGACAGTAGGATGTCGTAGCTTGTCAACGTGTACATAAGCAAGGGTGCGGGGGGTTGTGGAGCCGAAACGCTCGAGGTCATTGGCGTAGGGTAGCCCCTTAATTTAGGATACCAGCTATCTCCGTTCCAAATTTTATTCAAATCCGTCTCCAAAACTCACAAACTTGCGCCTTTATAATATTAGTGTGATGTGATGTGATTTGGTGATAGTAGTACAATACGGCTAAACGTATACGCCTTACGCTGGGGGCGGAGATTATAGCTCCGACTCTATCCCACATCATAAATTTTTCATTCTCTTCAGGCTGTTTTCCATCGATGTGGAAACGTGCTCATGTAATACCTCTTCCTAAGACGCCGAATCCCAATTCCTTTTCTGAGCATCGCCCTATTTCAATTCTCCCAGTTTTATCAAAAATTGTGGAACATTTCGTAAATCGGCGTCTTTCCTCTCATCTCAATGAACACAATCTTCTAAATCCTTTCCAATCTGGTTTCCGTCCTGGGCATAGCACTGTCACGGCTCTCGTTAAGGTCACAGACGATATTCGTCTCAATATTGAGAACAGAAAACTAACGGTTCTTGTTCTACTGGATTTCAGTAGTGCATTTAATACCGTCGATTTCGATATACTTCTTGGTATCCTCAACTCTCTAAACGTATCCTCAACTGCATTATCGTGGTTCCGTTCCTACCTCTGTGAGAGGCAACAGCGAGTCAAGGTTGAAGACGCTTTCTCAAGCTGGTGCGACCTTACCGCTGGTGTTCCGCAGGGGGGTGTACTTTCCCCTCTCCTTTTTTCTATTTTTATTAATGGTATTACCTCTTCTTTGAATTCTTCGTACCACTTGTATGCTGACGATTTGCAAATATATTCTGCGGCTGATCTTGACGATTTTCCTCTGTTGATTGATCGCATTAATTCAGATCTCATCGCCATTCGTGACTGGGCTGCGAGCTTTGGACTCATGGTGAATGCCAAGAAGACGCAGGCAATCGTTATTGGTAGTCCATATTTTATTTCTCAGATATCTGACCTGGTAGTTCCAAACTTGTATTTTGATGGTACAGTTATTCCTTTCTCGCCTACCGTCAGAAATCTGGGGATCATCATGGACCAGACGCTTTCCTGGACGGCACAAGTTTCCGAGGTTAGTCGGAAACTTTTTGCCTCGTTTCACTCGCTCAGGCGTTTGCAGAACTTTCTGCCTATCCAAACAAAAATATCACTAGCTCAATCTCTTTTGCTCCCACTTCTTGATTACGGCGATATTGCCTATCTGGATCTCACTGAGGGGCTACTTGACAGACTTGATCGTCTTCAAAATGTATGTATTCGATACATTTTTGGACTCCGTAAGTATGACCACGTGTCTCACTTCCGCACTCAGCTTGAGTGGTTACCTGTCAGAGATCGCAGGAATATCCATGTTCTGTCATTACTTTTCAACATTCTTTTCAATCCTTCTGCTCCTATGTACCTTTTCGAGCGATTCAGCTATTTGGCTGCCGGTAGCCAGCATCGGCTACGGTCGAATGCTAATCTTCTTTTGGCCTGTCCTCCTTCATCTTCCAAAACTTACTCCAAATCCTTCACAGTTCACTCTGCTAGGCTGTGGAATCGGTTACCGACCTCCATTAGGCAGTCTGCCTCCGTGGCGTCGTTCAAGGAAGGCTTGAGGAAGATGTGGCTCACACCATCTTCTTAGATATTGTGTGTGTACTCTTATTGTATTTTGTATGTATGCATGTGTGTAATGATATTTAGTAGTATTTTATGTTTTGTTTATTGTACTTAGATATGTACGCTCTATTGTGGCTTTCACTATCTGGAATTTTAAACTCTCATTTTGTCGGTCCCTCGTTTAATGCTCCTCTCATCTACTCAAAGGTTAACTGGTAGAGATCCCTTATAGGGATAAGTTCGCCTTTGTGCATGTATTAATGTTATTTTTATTTTTTTTTTTTTGTAAATTGTATCTTTATATTTGTACAATAAAGCATTTACTTACTTACTTACTTATTGAAGAATGACAATGCGGCTAATCGTTTAGGCGTTTTGTAATACGGCGGCTCACTACAATCCGCCTGCGACATATACAACAAGCATACATGACAGTAAGTATGATCGTTTATTCAGGAGGGCGCCGCAAGGAGTGTTACACAGTAGTTGGAAAGTATAACGCGGCAGCGCCGTACGAGAGACAGATGTTGACTGCACTTTGGCCGACATTGTAAACCTGTCCGATGCGTATTTCTTACTCATATAGCTGACCAATTGCATGCTTTCTGAGTTTTCTAGTATCATGTACAGTCAAGTGTAATAATATGTACTTAGACAAAGATTCAAAAATAAGTACCATACGCTCTTACACCGGCGTAATAAGGTCGTGGGACATATTTTTGAGAAGTTCCTATCAATACTTATTTTTGCACTTGACCGTACCTATTCGTTATCATGGACACGGTATAATGTTTTAGTCGGTTGTCTTTGGATTTAAATACGATTACACGCAATTTTAACCGATTACCTAATTATACATAGTTAAATGTTTTAGTTATGCTATACAAATTATGCTAAACGTGGCCTTTAAGTCTTGTTGCCCTTAGGCTCTGTCTAACCTTGTAAGGGATAAAGAAGTGATTTATGTATTTATGTATGTCTAAATAATAATAAAAAATAAGTAAACAAAACATACATCGTGGTTCTTATTAGAACGCGTCATTGGTGTACATCATGTGCATTAATATTTAAACATTTCCTCATTTCCAAATGTATTTGTATACGTTAGGTTCCTTAGCTAAGTACTATACACTACTATTAGCAGTGTACTTATTTCAGAGTCTCCATTTGATAATGGGTGGTGCGCCGGCTGGTCCGGCCGGCACGGGCAAAACTGAAACCACGAAGGATTTGGGCAGAGCACTTGGAATCATGGTGTACGTGTTTAACTGTTCGGAACAAATGGATTACAAGTCGTGCGGGAACATTTACAAAGGCAAGTACCTATTTCATTTTTCAACATAGGTACCTATGTAAGTAAACTAATTTATTATTTGTTGTAACACTTATCAGGTCTCGCTCAAACTGGTGCTTGGGGATGCTTTGATGAATTCAACAGAATATCTGTGGAAGTGCTATCTGTGGTGTCGGTTCAAGTGAAAAGCGTCTTAGATGCGATTAAATTCAAGAAAAAGAGGTTTGAATTTATGGGAGAACACATTACTTTAATACCTACAATCGGAATGTTCATCACCATGAACCCCGGTTACGCCGGTAGGACTGAGTTGCCCGAAAATTTAAAAGCATTGTTCAGGTATGTGTGAAAACTAGGTAAATTGAATACTACCGTGAAGTTTCACAGTGGAGTAATCTCCCGTTACGCTTAATTTTGCTGGGCAGGCCTTGTGCTATGGTTGTTCCGGACTTTGAGCTGATCTGCGAGATCATGTTGGTCGCCGAGGGCTTCCAGGAGGCGCGTCTGTTGGCGCGCAAGTTCATCACGCTGTACACGTTGTGCCGCGAGCTGCTCTCCAAGCAAGACCACTATGACTGGGGTTTGCGAGCTATCAAGTCTGTATTGGTCGTTGCTGGCTCCCTAAAGGTCAGCCTCACCTCTAGATTAGTAAATGTGTCAGCCTTATCTTCCTTATTGAAACAGACTGTAATTCGTTTTTTTTTCGTAAAAATTTGCTAACTCAAAAATGGCTCACTTTTGCATACTGCAGGGGGTTAAAATTATCGCAAATAGTCACCCCAATCACATTCAAACGGGAATACGTCGAATTACCAATATAACCCTGTATAAAACAAAGTCGAGACATAATATACGACCATACGACCATATTATGTTACCGCGTAAACTGTTTCTATTATTACTATTTTTTTTCAAAGGGGACAGAGAAAGGTGCGGGCGGGTAGTGCGCCCGCAAGTGTGTGTTTGTTCCTTCTTCACGCTGAAACGACTAGACGGATTTGTATAAAATTTGGAACGGAGATTCTTCTGGCCAGGCCCTTTAAGTATTATAAAAAGTATATTGCCTTATTTATGCCTAACGACTAAAATGTTTTCAGCGAAGTGACCGTCAAAGGCCTGAAGATCAAGTGCTCATGCGAGCGTTGCGAGATTTTAATGTACCCAAGATCGTGACTGACGACATGCCAGTTTTCATGGGTCTGATCGGTGACTTGTTCCCTGCACTGGATGTGCCCAGGAAACGTGACTTTGACTTCGAAGTGAGATTGAAAGAAGCCGCCATTAGCTTGAAACTCCAACCAGAACCTGGATTCATTTTGAAGGTCTGCTGAATTTTTTGTTATTAATTTTTACTGTGAAACAATTTCATCAATTGACAATATATTTAACATTAAACAAATTAATTGTAGATGGTGCAACTGGTAGAATTGTTCGCTGTGCGCCATTCAGTATTTATCGATGGATTTGCTGGCACGGGCAAGTCTGCAATCTGGCAATGTCTGCACAGGACTTACCAAATGTTGAAACAAAAACCTTTCTATAATGACCTTGATCCTAAAGCTGTAACTAATGACGAGTTGTTTGGCATCATTAATCCTGCTACGAGAGAGTGGAGAGATGGTCTTTTCTCTACTATTATGAGAGATATGGCTAACATGCCTGGCGATGGACCGAAGTGGATTGTGCTCGACGGCGACATCGATCCCATGTGGATCGAGAGCTTGAATACGTTGATGGACGATAATAAAGTTGGAATCTTATATTATTTACCAACAGTATATTTTATATTATTATACCTTCTAGAATATTACTCTATTATTTATTTTCCATTTCAGGTATTAACGCTTGCCAGTAATGAGCGTATAGCCTTAACTAAGCCAATGCGCTTATTATTCGAGATCGCCAATTTGCGGACTGCCACTCCTGCTACTGTGTCGAGAGCTGGCATTCTGTATATCAACCCCCAAGATCTCGGTTGGAATCCGTAAGTACACAACTGTCAGCTGGCTGTGGATATCTATAAACTTCGATATGTCTTACTCGTATTTTGCGCCTTTGCAGCTTCGTGGCTTCCTGGATTGAAACAACGCGAGATGATGAGTCTGAAAAAGCTATGCTGACAGTCATGTTTGATAAATATATTCCACCGTTACTGGAAACTTCCAAAAAATACAAACGTATAACCCCTCTAACGGATTTACAACAGATTCAACTGACTTGCTACTTGCTTGAGTGCTTCTTAAATAAATCATTGCTGCCATCAGACTGTCCGAAAGAATGGTGAACATTGATTCTAATAATGTCTGATGAACCGATTCATACCTTACATTTTACGACAGTGTGCAATTTATTTAAGGTACGAAATTTACTTCGTGTTCTCGGTGATGTGGGGTTTCGGGTCTGGTCTTTTCCAAGATCAGTTAGTGGACTGGCGAACTGAGTTCAGCAAATGGTTCTGCAATGAGTTTAAGCAAATTAAATTTCCGTCCACCGGAACCATCTTCAGTTTCTTCATTGATCCCGAAACGAAGAAATTTTTACCATGGTCTGAAAGAGTGGAAAAGTTTGAGCTAGATCCAGACTTACCATTACAGGTCTGGTTACATCTAAAAGTTTCAATTGGCTATGATTTTTGGAACACGAATTAATTGTTTTGTTAATTTCCAGTCTTGTCTCGTATCTACGTCAGAAACCACTCGTATCAGATTTTTCATGGATTTATTAATTGCAAAACAAAAGCCCGTAATGCTTGTTGGCAGCGCCGGGAGCGGCAAGACAGTGAGCGTCGCTGCCAAACTCAATGCTTTACCAGACTCTTATGCGATTACGAATGCACCACTCAACTTTTACACTACATCTGGTAAGTCTTAGAAATAATGCAGAGTATAAAGGTGTATCATTGTATCAAGGCAGACATGCAAAAACCATGTTTCTCGTACTCTTGTTAGCTTTGACTTACTGCTGGGGACCTAGGAAATCGTTTTTTATTAAAATTTTAATCAAATAAAAAAAGTACCTAGCGAATCAGATAGACGTTGTTCTGCAGGTTTCCTAGTACCGGTCTATTCTTTAGTGCGGGAGAAATAAAAAAATGTACCTAATATATTTCCTACGGTTGTGTAGGTACTGTTTTTCTAAATTAGGCGAAACATTATACAAATCTCGTAAAACATTAACTTTCTTCCCTTTCTTAGAGCTGGGTTGGGCTGGTTGTAAAATAGCATCATAACTCATGATGCTGAGTAGGTATTATCATGAAGAATTTTACTTCTTGATTTTTTATGTTTACTTTTACGGTTTTACCCGCTAGAAAAACGACACTAAATTTCAAAACTACACTTAAAATTAGAATATAGAAAAATTCGAAAAGTAAAGCTATTGCCGGGAATTGAACCCGGATCCTCATCATTCCTTGATGCGTGCTATACCTACCGCTACACCACCCATAGCATAGAGAAAAATTTGCATAGTAACAAGGTCACGTGACAGCTAGTAACAGTTAGAAAAATTCGAAGGCTTGCTCACCTTGTAGGATTTAATGTCACTGAAATTTTACATAACCTAACCTAAAAATTTAATTTTGCTTGTAATAAAACAAGATTTTTATGCCGACTGTATTTTTCGTTGACTGTACCTATGTACTTGGTTTGCCATCTATCATATGTATACCAAATTGCAAGCCAATCCAACAAATCGTCCAAGTCTCTTCTGCGGAGACGGTCCGGGTTGGGTCATCCGACTTACACAAATATGCAAAATTTCAGCTTAATCGGTTGAAGATATCTACTTTAAAATTAAAAATATATTTTGGAGAAAAACCTAAAATTATCAATGACAAACTTAGGTAAAATCAAACTACAAAATAAAATTTTGTGTAGGATTAAATGCAATTGCTTCGAACATCTGACTTTTCATTGAACTGAGTACGTACTAGGTGTAAACTAAAACCAAATAGAATCCACGCAACCCTCATGCATGAATATACATATACTGTAACAATGACAATATAATATCATCTGTCTATACCGAAGAAAATGATTAAATAAGTTGAATATTGTCACCGTCTCATCATTTTTATTTGTATTCATAGAAATGTTACAGAAGGTGCTTGAAAAGCCTCTTGAGAAGAAATCAGGTCGCAATTTTGGTCCACCTGGGAGCAAATTTATGATATACTTTGTGGATGATTTAAACATGCCTGAAGTAGACTTGTACGGTACGGTACAGCCGCACACACTTATCAGAGAGTTTATGGACTACAAGCACTGGTATGGTAACATTATTATGTTAAAATTAGGTTTCCGGGAGAAATCATTATTTCAAAGTAATTATTTTCAGGTATGATAGACAGAAGCTCTCTCTGAAGGAAATCTCGAATTGTATGTTTGTGTCGTGCATGAATCCCACTGCTGGCTCTTTCACAATCGACCCGCGTCTGCAAAGGCATTTCTGTACTTTCGCTGTGAGGTACGTACCTACCCATATAGTGTGGCGGTACCTATAATGTTTGCATTCTTAAAAGGTTGTTTGTAACATGAAATTTGTTTTAGCTTTCCTGCACTAGACGCGTGTATCCAAATCTACGTACAAATTCTATCTCAGCACTTGACGAACCCTCTGAACAAGTTCCTTTTGCCTGTCCAAAAGTATGCCGAGACACTGGTCAATACGGCTCTTGCACTGCACAACAGACTGTCTTCCATGTTTTTGCCCACGGCCGTTAAATTCCACTACATTTTTAATTTAAGGGACCTTTCAAATATATTTCAGGTAATATTGTTAAATATACGGATAACTCACGTCACTACAGTCAGGAATTGCTGAACAGGTTTAGGACTATTACGAGGTCCTTCTTCCAGGAGCATTAGGCGATTCCATGACGGATATTCGACGACCGGATGGCCCAGTGGTTAGAGAACCTGACTATGAAGCTTGAGGTCCCGGTTTCGATCCTCGGTCGGGGCAGATATTTGTATGAAAAATACGAATGTTTGTTCTCGAGTCTTTGATGTTTAATATGTATTTAAGTATGTATTTATGTATATGTATAAATGTGTTTATCCATTGTCTAGTGCCCATATTACAAGCTTTGCTTAGTTTGGGGCTAGGTCAATTGGTGTCAATTGTCCCAAGATATTATTATTATTATTATTTATTATTATTATAAACAGCTTGGCAGCAAACGCGTAGAAATCTACGTGAAACTATTTGTTTTATTACGTACATAAATATGTTGCTTGCTCAAGCAGTTAGATGCGCCCGTCAATCTCCTTTGATCCAGCAAGAGGCATTGAGCTATGCGTGATCAAGCCGATCGCCATAACGTACACCACACGCCAACGCTCTGCTTGCGCGGTCACTCGGCACAACTGACGACACGGCACCCAACTACCCTTGCTTTTATCGACATCATGGTTATTGTCGAAAGTAGGATGAAAATGCGTTTCCTTTTAAATGCGTTCAAAATATTCCACAGGGCATGCTGTTTACAACTGGAGATGCTATAAAGGCACATTCAGAATTGATCAGATTGTGGATGCATGAAGCAACTCGCGTGTACTCGGACAAATTAGTAGACTCTGAAGATAATGAGTCGTTTGGCAAGCTTATAGCGGAGGTTATCAAGAAAAACTGTGAAGTACAAATTTTCGTCTCGGCTATTCTATTAAGAACTCGATTCGCATAATATAAAACTTACTGTTCTTATTTGGTATTAGGAGTTCGATGAAAACGTTGTCTTCGAGAAACCTTTAATCTATTGTCACTTCGCGGAAGGAATTGGTGATCCGAAATACTTCCCTATACGAGATTGGCCCCAAATTAAGAGGCTACTTGACGAGTCACTCTCTGGCTACAACGACCTAGTTGCTTCCATGAATCTAGTGCTCTTCGAGGATGCCATGTATCATATCTGCAGGTGAGTTGTCAATATTCTATACATAAAAATGAAAAATGATGTGCAGGAACTATTTGTTTTATTGACATTTCTTTGGTCCAGGATCAATCGAATCCTCGAAGCTCCTAGAGGTAACGCTCTACTGGTTGGTGTAGGAGGTTCCGGCAAGCAGTCTTTGTCCAGACTTTCAGCGTTTATTTCTGCCCTGGAAGTATTCCAATTACAATTACGTAAAGGCTATTCCATAATTGATTTGAAGGCCGACTTAGGTAACTGGTACAAATATTTCCAACGTAACACAGTCAATATTTATGTGTGTTTCTGTATTTTCACGTGTATTTTAGCTGCTTTATATATAAAGTCGGGCTTGAAGAATATTGGCAACATGTTCCTGATGACAGACGCGCAGGTCGCGGAAGAACGATTCCTTGTGCTCATCAATGATTTACTCGCATCTGGAGAAATACCAGAGTTGTTGGCTGATGATGAAACGGAGAATATTATTAACGGTGTAAGAGGCGAGGTTAGTCTAAAATATAGAACAGCATTCATATTGACTTTTAATTTGTAAATTACAGTAAAAAAAAAACTATTACCTAATTCTAGACCAAAGCGTCTGGTGTACCTGATACGCGAGAGAATTGTTGGCGATTCTTCATTAATCGTGTGCGGAGTATGTTGAAGGTATGTTAGTCATATTATGGGAAAACTTAGCGTACGAGTGTGGTACCAGTTCTCTTATGTTTCAAGCAATATCGCGGCTGTCTCCTGGTGTACAGGTGGTGCTGTGTTTCTCGCCGGTGGGCGCCAAGCTGCGAGTGCGAGCCCGCAAGTTCCCGTCCATCGTCAACTGCACGGCCATCAACTGGTTCCACGAGTGGCCCACTGAGGCGTTGCGCTCCGTCTCAAAACGATTCATTTCCGAAGTTGAATCTTTGCCGGTACCTACTCAAACTGTCAAGTATAAATATGCATTGAACCGCTCGACTAGGGCAATGTCACATAATGATTAGCTTTGAAGCAACGAACCTATGTCTCTTTATGTGAGTAATATAAGTACGACAAAACATGTGAAAACCGAGCGTGTCAGTTTTCGAATACTTTATCGACGCGTTTTAGTCGAAAATATTTAAAATCCGTCGGCCGCCTGTGTTCAAAATACTCAAGATTCGCATGATTCGCTTTTTTCGCTTCTATTAAACGTAGGTATCTAACGGCCGTGTAGCAACATTCGAAACTGACTTTTTTCTGACTTTACCCAAATAACAACAGGGCCCTGATTGCAGTTCTATGTTTAATTACCACAACTTGATCTCATCGTTATATAGCAGATATGGACAAATTCAAAGTTAATTCTACTTATTTGACAGTTGCACCTTGTGGACCCGGTCGCAAACTTCATGTCTCACGTGCACCAAAGCGTAAATAAAATGTCAGCGGTGTATTTTCAAAATGAAAAGAGATACAATTACACGACACCGAAAACTTTCCTTGAACAAATTGCTCTCTACAGCAAACTTCTGAATGAAAAGACTTCTAGCTTAAAGATGATGATAACTAGGTTGGAAAACGGCTTGACCAAGCTAGCGTCATGCGCCGCCGACGTCGCTGTATTGAAGGTGATTTGTTAGTAGCCTCACCCATCGAATCCATGTTTAACAAACGCCGCACCCGCTGTCCAGTTTCTTCATACTCATCTCAGTGATGGTCTTGGCTTTGTGCTGGCGGCTGTGGACAAGCGACTTTATGCATCCGACATACATTTAGTCAGTTTATTCGTCTTAAATTCTTTTGATAATGATCAAAACGATTTCGGGACGTTGAATATCGCAAAAAAACATTTTAAAAAATTGTGTGAAGTGAAATTTTGTTCACTGCGTGTGTCTAACTTTTGTGCATCTGCTTTACTAGGTAACACTAGCAGAACAAGAGATAATACTGAAAGTTAAAAATAAGGCCGCTGAAGAACTGATTGAAGTTGTTGGCGCTGAAAGCGAAAAAGTGTCGAAGGAGAAAGCATTCGGTTAAGTTTTTTTTTTCATACCTTTGGCTTATATATTATTACTAGCTTTTTTTGCCCGCGGCTTCGCACGCGTGAACCATGAGCATTTCAAAGAAGCTAGCAATCAAGCAAGCGAACACCCAAACCTATGCAAGCAGGCATGCAAGCAGGCAAGCAAGAAATGCATGCATGCAAGCAAGCATGCAAAGCAAGGACTCAAGCAAGCATGCAAGCAAGCCCCCGCATTGCCCCGCTGCCTTAATTTTTCTGAAACTGTAAATATTACAGGATTTTTATAAAACAAACCTAACCTAACCTAAAGGGCTGTCCTAAAATATACCTACCCCAAATAGCTTTTGCCGGCGACTTCGTACGCGCTAAGATGTAAAACGAAAAAATAAGTTTTTTCCCGTTCCCGTGAAAATTTTGGGGAGTGCTTTCGGAGTACACTTAAAGCCTTTAAAGAAACACACGTTATAAATGTTAAGTCTCTTTCTTCCGCTGTTTCGTCTGGAAACGTAAAATCCCGGTTTTTCCCGTTCCCGTAAAAATGTTAGGAAATCCTTTGTTAATGCTTCCTTACACTCCCTAAGGAAGCTAAATGCTAAATTTCATCTTTCTATAACCAGTAAAACGAAAAACCCCGTTTTTCCTGTTCTCGTGGGAATTTCTGGAAACCCTTTCTTAGTGCTCCCATACACTCATCAAGGAAGGTTCTTACCAATTTCTACGACCAGTAAAACAAAAAATCCCGTTTTTTCCCTATCCCGTGGGAATTTCGAAAAATACCTTCTTAGTGCACCTCTAGGATACTCAAGGTATATGTGTGCCAAATTTCAATTTTCTAGCCATATTATGCCTACCGCAGTATTTCTTTGTAAACAAATATTTTTCCCGTTCCCGTAAAAATGTTACGAAATCCTTTGTTAATGCTCCCTTACTCTCCCTAAGGAAGCTAAATGCTAAATTTCATCTTTCTACGACCAGTAAACGAAAAACCCCGTTTTTCCTGTTCTCGTGGGAATTTCTGGAAATCCTTTCTTAGTGCTCCCATACACTCATCATGGAAGGCTCTTACCAAATTACAGCTTTCTACGACCAGTATAACAAAAAATCCCGTTTTTTCCCTATCCCGTGGGAATTTCGAAAAATACCTTCTTGGTGCACCTCTAGGATACTCAAGGTATATGTGTGCCAAATTTCAAGTTTCTAGCCATATTATGCCTACCGCAGTATTTCTTTGTAAACAAATATTTTTCCCGTTCCCGTGGGAATTTGGGAAAGTACTCTCTTAATGCTCCTCTGCACTCCCGAAGCAACCTACATGCCGAATTTCAGCTTTCTGCAACCAGTAAAACGATAAGTCCCGTTTTTCCGGTTCCCGTAGGAATTTCGGGAAATCCTTTTTTTATTGTTTACACTCCCCAAGGGAACTTGAAGGCCAAATTTCAGTTTTATACGACCAGTAAAACGAAAAATCGATCCCGTAGAACTGAAAATATAAATCCCGTTTTTTTCCTTATCCCGTGGGAATTTCCAAAAATCATTAAGACATTATTTTACTATTATAATCACTTACTTCTATGCCAAATTTGAACAGTCTAGTAATTATAGTTCATAGGATTTCGTTTAGCTGAATATATAAATCCCGTTTTTTTCCTTATCCCGTGGGAATTTCCAAAAATCCTGAAATTAGTTTCTTTGTTTTGTAATTACCTACTTTTGTATCAAATTTGAAGAGTCTAGTTATTAT
Organism: Pandemis corylana; assembly: GCA_949127965.1. Classification (NCBI taxonomy): domain Eukaryota; kingdom Metazoa; phylum Arthropoda; class Insecta; order Lepidoptera; family Tortricidae; genus Pandemis; species Pandemis corylana. The sequence continues at coordinate 7,395,590 of OX421868.1, forward strand.
AGTTACTGAGATAGCGTCACTCGGAGTCGAATATATAATTCCTGTTTTTTCCTTATCCCGTGGGAATTTCCAAAAATCCTTCCTTAGTGGATGCCTACATTGTATAAGGTATCTATGTGCAAAATTTCAAGTCTGTGGTTTGGGCTGTGCGTTGATATATAGTTAAGTCAGTCAGTCAGTCAGTCAGTCAGGACTTTGAATTTTATATGTATAGAAGATGATGAGAAATGCCACACGGCCGTTGCCGGTGTGCTGCGTCATTGCTACACAATAATTTCAAGGCACTGAATGCTACCGCTCAGGCATCGTAGCGCCGACGCAGCGCACCAGCAACACTCGTGTGACATACCTACCCCTAATAGTAGGGGAGCCCAAGAGGAGGATTTCGGGAGTTACTAAAGCGCGGCAGATCAACATACAGGGAGATACCTTGTACCCAGTAAAGTACCTCCACCAAATATGAGCCCCATATACTCCGTGATGATAATTAAACAAAATACGCAAAAAAATATTTTTTTTATAATTATTTTCTTAAAAATACAAGTATTATACTTAAAAACATGCACTTCTTTATTTGCATGCTATTTCTTCAGTTTTTCAATTAAGTTCAATGATGTAAAAAAAAAATTTTTTTTTTAATTGTCAGATTAGGCGAATCCCTCTAGATAATCGTCAGATTATTAGATAGCACGTCTAGGGCATTAAGATGAACCATGTATATCTTAATCTGACGCGCTCGAGTATTTCAAAAATAATGGCGAATTTTTTTGCACATTCTAATAATGGCCGCAAGTTTTACGCGCTCGAAAAAAAATTTTTTTTCATTTTCAACCCATACGTACGACCACCCCCATCATGGAAACAATCAGATTAACATACGTACATTTTCAAAAATACATAGGACATGGATGCTATCAATATCTGACGCGCTCGAGTATGTCCATGCAACAGTTTTTTTTAACATTTCTGAAAATCTATAGTCGCTCCTTTTTGACGCTGGACAGCGACACACTAATTGTTATTTTTCCTTTTTTTTTGTTTTGTTTATTTTTAGTTGGGGCTGTTGTTGTCCTATGCGTCAAATAAATGTATTTTCTTTCTTCTTTTCTTTCTTTCTTTCTTTCTTTCTTTCTCCCCCCACCGATGAAAAGGTATATACTATATGTCATTTTTTTCGTTTTATCATCTAAACTTCGCGCAACCCAATAGGTCTCTCTGACGCTCGAGTAAATCCCTATTTAGCTACGTGGGCTCCCCTACCATAAAGTCAGTGATCGAATTCAAGATCAAAAATTTTAACTAAAATTAGACAATAACATTACAATTATACAATTATACAATTAAAAGGCAATAAAAACCGTTTTATTTAACTTTTTTGATCTCGAATTCGATCACCGACTTTAAATCGATTATAGTATTTCCAATCATTTATTTTCTCGATGACAGCTCCCGTAGAATGTAACTGCGCTTTTTACGCAAAAATTAACTTTCAAATGCGAGGTATAAAAATGATGACAACTGCCTTATTGTGTTCCTTGATCCCATATAATATTCATGTAAGACAAATTGAGTCCATATGCAGTAATATCTTTTTAAACTACGATAAACAATAAACGTTTTAATAAAGTTACATTCTATGGGAATATGAATAGTGATGTTATGATTGAAATATCGATATTGTATCGGTATTGTGTATATTGAACTAGATGTGTGAAATATTTTTTGTTTGTCCAGTAGTTTTTAGTTTATTCATTATATAATATTAGTATAGACAAACATAACACTCAAAGGTTGACTGGAAGAGATCCCTTAAAGGGATAAGTCCACCTTTGTGCATGTATCTCAGTGTTTGTCAATTGTATTTGTCTTGTTTATTTTGCACAATAAAGAGTTTACATACATACATACATACATACATAATGTCATTCGGCCATTTTGCATGCTTAGTAATAAATTAGCATTCAAGTAAGTCGGTTGTTTTATTCGCTCCGTAGCTGAATACTTCTCAACTACTCGTATATATAAAATTGGATCGATATCGTATCTACTGATCACTTATTAGGTCACAACACTAGTCTGTCATCGAGAAAATAAATGATTGGAAGAACTATAAACTTTGTAATTATTGCTTGTCACGTTAATAAAAATGAATTATAGATCGAATTGAATAATCTCCTTTTGTATGAACATGTAGCTGGCGAGGAAGAAAAGAAAGTCAAAGTTATTGAAGAAGATGTAACAATAAAAGCAAAAATTTGCGCCGACGATCTGGCCAAAGCTGAGCCAGCTCTACTTGCGGCTCAAGAAGCCTTAAATACTTTAAATAAGAACAACCTTACAGAATTGAAGGCTTTTGGTTCTCCTCCTGATGCTGTAGTAATGGTCACTGCAGCGGTGCTTGTCCTTTTCGCTAAAAAGGGAAAGATTGCAAAAGATCGGTCCTGGAAAGCTTGTAAGGTATTGATTGCTACAAGCACGATAAGGCATTTCTATTGTATAATATAGGTCTTAACAAAAACAGTTATTTGTGTCACGAGGGAGCAAAATGACTCATTTACGCCCATGATGAAAATATTTTTTCTCAAAGATGCAATGAAATGTTAATTTTACGTTCCAAATAATAGGCCGGGACGTATCACATCGCGGGCGCGGTTAGACAAGTGGTATGTAATGGATTTTCATACAAAATGGCAGGCCTTGGCCTGCAAAGCGATTGCCTATTGTTTCATGTGCCACAGCATCATGACGTTTAGTTTATAGGCCAATGGCATCATGATATTCAGCTTTAAAAAAAACGTAAGCAATATTTGCTTTCTTTGCAATTTTAATTACATAAAATCAAAAATTACATAAAAACGATGCATAATTAACATATAAGATTAATTTTAAATTGAAACCTAACTACAGAAATATCAGCGGTGTAAACGTCAACACAATCAGCGTAAAACGAAACGTACATTAAAAAAACACATTTTGGTGGGAAAATAAAAAAAAAACACTAATTCTATTTAATTGTTCGTTGTTGATTTTGATAATTTTAAATATGAGTTCCGACGAAAACAGTGACAGAGAAATGTATCAAATGTAAATAGGTTAGGTCTCAGTCGTCACAATTGACAAGTGTCGTTTTTTTTTAATTATTATAATTATAAAGCATTGACTACAATGCCATTAAATTTTTTTCACTAGTTTAGATTTTAGTTGCCTTACAAATAAATACTGTTTTTTTTGAAGTTTTTTATTTATTTCATTGCATGTTTGAGAAAAGCACTATACAAGCCTTGGCCGGAACAGGGGTTGCCGGCCTTTGCAGTAATGTACTATTGCTCCCGAGTGGCTCATACAACTTTTCGCACTGAGCATTAAAAAACTTGAAAAAAACATTTTTATTGGTCCGTTTCTAATAAAAAAAAAATTAAAGAGCGTAGTAAATGGCTTGGTTTTTCTATTATCAACTTCAAAAAAAAAACATTTTTGAAAAAAACACTTAGAAAAGCCTAGAACAGAAAAGTTGCACTTTGATCTCTCTTGACAGGGAGCAAAGCTTGCTTTTCTGAATGAGAGGAGTGAAAAAAAAATTGTATTATACATTTACTTTGAACTGAACGACCAATTTTTCTGTGTTCAAGGTTATGATGGCGAAGGTCGACCAGTTCTTGAACGATCTAGTCTATTATGACAAGGAAAACATTCATCCTGATGTTATTAAGGTACACATGTATAAGGTTTATGTATTTTAGGGTTGGAACATACGGCATGTCCAAGGACGGTGACTATACCTATGGTTTGTTTTATAATTATTTTGCACCAACTGTTGTCCGCGACTTCGTCCGCGCAGAATTGAAATTTATAGTGGAGCTCCTTAAAGTACCTGAATCCTGAAGCCAAATCCTTTCTAAATAATTATCTGCGAGCTAATTTCAGCGCAATCCGCTAAGTGGTTTGAGTTCTGCGTTGATGGACCAGTCACGGCTGTTTTTTATGAATATTGAAGAAGATAATTCTGTTGCCAGGCGGTTCAGCCGTATATCAAAAATCCGGAATTTGATCCAACAATTATTGCATCGAAATCTGGAGCCGCCGCTGGTCTCTGCTCTTGGGTCATCAACATCTGCAAGTTTTACGACGTGTTCGTGGTGGTGGAGCCCAAGAGGAAGGCGCTCGCAGCCGCCAACGCAGAGCTGCAGGCTGCCAGGGACAAGCTCACTTTCCTCAATGATCAACTCAAGGCAAGTAGCGTTTTAAATCCAGTACCTATTTGTAATTTTGGTACTGTACTCTCAACAGCCCCTTGGAGTTATATAAATTTCATACTTTATTACTGGCTCGCTTCGGTTTTCATAACATTTACTGATCATCGGTTCCGTTTTAGGATCCAGTCTAGGTCACCTTTCTATCACCAATCGGTGATATGGTGTTTGAACTCTTTAACATTTAACGAGGGTTCAGATCAGTACAGTACGTCGATCGGCATTACTGATATTATATTATACTAGCCTTCCGTTCGCAGCTTCGCCTGCGACAAATAATTTTCCCGCGGTAAAAAGTAGCCTATGTCACTCAGTGATAATGTAGCTTTCTAACGGCAAAAGAATTTTTGAAATCGGTCCAGTAGTTTCGGAGCCTATTCAATTCAAACAAACAAACAAACAATCAAATCTTTCCTCTTTATAATATTAGTATAGATATAGATTACTATTGGTCATGTTTTTTTCCTTCGCTTTAACAATAGGAATTAGAAGATAAATTAGGAGTGCTCATGAAAGCTTTCCAAGAGGCTGTGAATGAGAAAATGAAGTGCCAAGCTGAAGCTGATGCAACGAATTATACCATTGACTTAGCCAATAGGCTAGTGAACGGTTTAGCTTCGGAAAAAATTAGGTAAGTACTTTGACCGTTCTATTGTCCGCAAGTTTTTTACTTAATTAACAAAAAAACGGCAACTTGATGCAATAAATGAATTATTCTTAAATCTTATGCGAAACTGTTGATTTTGGAAAGTTTACCTTAATCATAGTTACAATAATTTCTGTTCAGTAATAGATATACTATGTTCACCATCTCAAGCACCTAAAGGTTAGATTTGCGCCCGACCGTACGGCATAGGCATAAGTATGTAGTAAAAGGAATATCAAATACAATGTAAATAGCAAGTGTTTACATCTCAGGTGGTCTGCAACAGTATTGAGCTTGAAGGAGTCTGGTGTGACGTTGCCTGGCGATGTTCTGTTGGTGTCCGCTTTTATTTCATACGTGGGGTGCTTCATGCGCCGCTACCGACTGGAGCTCATTGACGACGATTGGGTGCCAACGCTAGCCAAAACCGATGTAAGCATTCCTAAATTGCACCCGCTTTATTATATACTAGCTTCTGCCCGCGACTTCGTCTACGTAGAATTATACATAAAAACCTTCCTCTTGAATCACTATCTATTAAAAAAAAACCGCTTCAAACCGCCGCTGTAGTTTTGAAGATATAAACATACATAGGGACATAGGGATATAGGGACATAGGGACAGAGAAAGCTACTTTATTTTATACTATGTAGTGATGGTATTCCGGTTAAAATAGTGCGGTTGTTTAACAGCCTAAAATCGAGTCGACGGAAGGTCTGGACCCGCTATCGATGTTGACGGACGATGCACAAATCGCATGCTGGACCAACGAGGGCCTACCAACTGACACGATGAGCGCCGAGAATGCTACTATCCTCACCAACTCTGCACGCTGGCCGCTCATGATTGACCCCCAATTGTAAGACTGGATAGTCTTAACTTAACTTGCATAATGCTTGTACCGCTAGAATTAATATAAAAGATCATGACTCGACTTTATAAGTATGTCCCACCACTGCTGGGCAAACTTAACAAGCAGCGCGACAACTGAAAGCACCCATACCTACAAGAACACACACAAACCAGGACCTTTACCTTTACCTTTACTTTGATTTATTATCTTTCATTTACAGGCAAGGCGTAAAGTGGATAAAAACTAAATACGGGGACTTGCTGGTCGTGATTCGACTCACGCAGCGCAATTACATAGATCGCATTGAGCGAGCCGTCACCAGCGGCAACATTGTGCTCTTGGAGAATATAGATGAAACCGTCGATGCAGTGTTAGACCCACTACTCGGACGAGTTCTGATAAGAAAGGGCAAAGTTTTGAAGGTAAATAGAGTGAATGAGGTCGGAGCAAATTTTTCAATACTGATACAACTTCTTAGGGTGTGTCGATGATTTGATACAAAGTAGATTCAGTGGAAATATGTATGTATGTAAGTATGTATAACTCTTTATTGAAATATTACGAATATACTACGGAGCAGGGCAAGGCTGTGTATTCTATTTAAATTATTTACGCATCACATTTTACAGTTTTTTATTAAGAGTGAAAACAATACACTTAGGTACATATATAACACAGTGCTCAAGTCATGGCGACGGTTGCAGAGAGATGACGAAGAGACGTCAAACTATAAACAAAATATAGGCGTGTGCCATAGAGTATATAGAGTTAATAAAGGCATTCACAAACACTTCTCAACACCTGTGTTGAACAAATAAATGATTTTGAATTTTTTTTTTGATTTTGAACACAACTAAAGTTTAAAGCGAGCTTATTTTTTTTAGATTGGTGACAGGGAAATGGACTATCATCCAAGTTTCCGCTTGGTTATCCAAACTAAATTGGCCAACCCACATTATCAGCCTGAAATGCAAGCTCAGTGCACCCTTATTAACTTCACTGTAACCAAGGACGGGTAAAAACCTTGTTTTTTCATGGTCCCATTATTTTGTCCTATAATGGGACCATGAGGGACAACTACTTCTCGTAGTCCCATTACTATTTATCTACTGCCTGTATATAAAAATAAGGATGTGCGGTTTGATAAGAATGAAATGTTACTGTCTGTTTCAATGAGGAAGATATGGGTGATAGATCTATCGAATGTAACTGTTAGCGTTCACGAAAGTTTTGACAGCAAAATAAATACAAAATTGGATTACATAGAGTCAATACTTACTACTGTACATTAATAATATTTTAAAAAGAACTACGGCGATGTTTTTTGCGTTTGCATAAATTTCACGTACAAATTACAATATAAATACTCTTTATTGAACACCACAAATCAGTACAAAACAATACAGAAACAAAGAACAAAGTAGACAATAGGCAATAATTTTGAAATAAGTGTCATTATTTACGAGACGTTGTATGTAGTGTACAGAACTGATATGTCATTTTTCTAATTTGGAACGTCAATTTGTCTATTCGCACACATTACTCACACATACAATAGGTCATTTACTTAAATTTTTCACCTACCTATACTAAGTTCCGCTCTATGGCCATTAAAACAAGAGAGGCGACTATGTACAATTAGGTAATGGATTAAGCCTACTGTAGTAGTGCAGGGGCGCGGGCGAGGACTCATTTAAGCACTCAGCCTATAAAATAAGTGATAATTTTACATTCTTTCACACTCACTACATAATACAAATCGAGTTTATTGGTAATAAATAGATTTCTTGGAACACCAATTACATAATTAAGTTGAATAATATAATACATAATATATAAAACCTATTTGATGATAAAGCGAAAGTTGGCAAAAAGCGTAAAATATAAGAAAGAAAGAAAGAAGACATTTATTCCTTTTTGCAAGACACAAATATAAGATAATATACACAATTTTATAGAAAATAAACAAGGTAAAACAAAAAAAAACATAGACATGACATACATACACAAATCACGTCATTATCCCTTACGAGGTAGACAGAGCCTAAGGTAACAGTTACCTACAGGCCACATTTAGCAAGATTGTGGACGTATAGGTGGAAAATGGAAACAAAATATGTGGTTAAAATATATGGGTTGCTGGTATTACATAAAAATGGCGTATTTATTTATAAATTAATACGTAGTCGTCATTTTTATGGAACCGATTGTTGTTAGTACTAAAATATAATCGATAATCGTTGAATATGCAGGGTGACACAATGAAGCCTCACCTCTACGAGTAGATTTTGTCAAAGTGAATGCGTCAGCCATACCTGCCTTATTGAAACAGAGTGTAGTTAATCTTAATCTAAGACGCTATCCTGGTTTTTCTAAGTTATCGTTTCTAATTAATAAAATAATAGAGTATCATAACATCTTAGGTGTATCGTACTAATGAGAAGATTGACAAGTAAAATAAAAACATTGTCATTTCATTATCATCTATCTGACTTAAAACGTAGTGGTTATGGTTTCTTTGTTCTGACTCTTAGCGACTTAGGTACTCGAAAAAATAGGATATAAATACAAGACGAAACTTTCCACAACCGTACGTACTAATGAGACTACGAGATACAGTTATCCTCGTGGTCCCATTAAAGGGACAAAATAATGGGACCACGAAAAAACAGGAGGAAAAACATATTAAATGGCGCCTAATTGCTGAAAAAACATGAAATCAAACAATAATATTCTCTTAATAATTGTCTACAGCTTAGAAGAACAACTATTAGGTGAAGTTGTAAAAGCTGAAAGACCAGACTTGGAAGCCTTACGAGCGGGGCTGACTAAACAACAAAATGATTTCAAAATCACTTTAAAAACACTCGAAGACGACTTATTGAAGCGTTTGGCTAACGCCGGTGCGGATATTCTTAGTGACTCTGCCCTGGTAATAAACTTAGAGACCACCAAAAAGACGGCTGCTGACATAGAGATAAAAGTCGAGGAGGGAAAAGTAACATCTGTCAAGATTGATGAGGCTCGTGAGAGATACAGGCGAGTTAAAAAGCGAGGTCGCATTTTATACTAGCAAATTCGGGAATTGCATTTTCAATTTTATTTGTGTTAAAACAGGCGAGCGGCTGCACGTGCGTCATTGCTGTATTTTATTTTGAATGAGATATACAAGATCAATCCAATGTACCAGTTCTCGCTGAAAGCGTACAACGTCGTATTTAAAGACGCACTGGCCAAAGCCGAGCAAGCTGATGACCTGGAGGCCCGGGTCTGCAATCTGCTCGATAGCATCACCTTCTGTGTGTTCGTGTATACCAGCAGAGGACTGTTTGAGAGGGACAAGCTCGTGTTTTTGTTCTTAATCACGCTACAGGTAGATGCATGTTCCCCAATTGCTCTTTCCTACCCTCTTTTTATCCAATTATGACTGGTCTTTCTTGCTTTTCTTCATCCAGCCTTCAGCAGTCAGTCTCTCAAGATTTGTTAACAATCAATAGCCAGTGCAAAGGTTCAATACGTCAAATATAACTTTTGCAATAAAACAGGTTTTACAAGGTGACGGAAAAGTTGATCCACGTGAATTGGACTTTTTACTAAAGTATGCAGTAGCACCTGAAAACTCTCCATACCCTTGGCTTTCTAACAATGGTTTTGGTGGAATTATAGCCTTGGCTAAGATGGATGCTTTTGAAAACTTAGACAAAGAAATAGAAGGGTCAACAAAGAGGTACTGAACATTTTAAATCCTAATAAAATATTGTAAAAGCGAATGTGTGAGTGTGTATGTGAGTTACTTCTTCACGCTGAAACGGCTAGACGGATTTGCATGAAATTCGGAACACATATATTTAACCATACCATGACTTAACACATAGACTATTTGTTATCCCGATAGTCCCACGGAATCGGTATTTACGCATATAAAATCCTAAAATTTGAACTGTAAAGTCTAGATTAGGTAGTCTTTATGGGTTAGGTTCTGAAGGAATAGATTGCATAAGGACCATTTAAGCAAAACGTCGCAATTCCATAGTGCTAAAAGAAGAACTGACGAACATCGAATTAACCTGAATAAGAACATGTTCAATATTGAAATTTGAAGTTTTCTTTTAACTTTATGGATATTTTTTTAAACCAGGACACTTAATCTGCCCAACCCAGCTAAGTATTTTCATTTTCTACTCATTTTTGAACAGATGGCAAAAGTACACCGACGGTGAGGCTCCTGAACGAGATAAACTACCAGGAGAGTGGAAGAACAAAACTTCATTACAGCGTCTATGCATCATGCGAGCTTTGCGGCCCGACCGAATGTCCTATGCTTCTGGGTAAACAAAAATTTGGTTTATCACTCATATTTATTCTGAAAAATTCTTCTTGGCAATGATGGTCTTTCAGAATGCGCTTGTAGATTAAAAAAAGACACGTAAAAGAGTCCTAGGCGGCCTTTTGCGAAACAAACTTTTGAATTTTTGGATGTTTCATACTATATGCCGCTGACTGTACTTACTGCATTCTTATTTTATTTTATTTTAGATATCGTACTCTATTTACATGACCACTTTTTTCTAGCGCGTTTTGTGAAGAAAATCTCGGCACAAAATATGTAGAAGCAAGAACTCCTCCATTAGAAGTATCGTTCCAGGAGAGCAACAGCACAACTGCCATGTTCTTTATCTTATCCGCGGGAGTGGACCCGTTAAAGGTACTATTTTGAAATACTTGTGCTTCTATGTCATATTTTGCGGTTTTATCCAATCAAATATCTAAATTGAAAAAAAAACCTGTATTCGAGGATTTGGAGAAATTGGGTCGCAAACTGGGCTTTGCGGTAGACAAGAAAAATTTCCATATCGTGTCTCTGGGTCAAGGCCAAGAGGTGGTCGCGGAGGAAGCAATGACTGTTGCGTCTGCCAATGGGCATTGGGTTATCCTGCAGAACATACATTTAGTGGCCAAGTGGCTCGCTACATTAGAGAAAAAAATGGAAGAGACCTTTGAGGATCCTGACCCCGACTACAGGTTAGCCTTATCTATCATGATTTTACCAAATGTTTATTACGACCACAGCTTGATATTCAATTTTGTTTAATGTTCAGGTTGTTCTTAAGTGCTGAACCTGCAGGCGATCCGGCGTATCACATTATTCCACAAGGTATCCTGGAATCTTCTATCAAGATCACTAATGAACCTCCCATTGGGATGTGGGCTAACTTGCATAAAGTAAGGCATCCACGAATTTAAAAAACTGTATTTTAGTGTTACTTTGGGGGTTCATGTCATGGGTGCATCCTTGAGGCTGTCAGATCCGGATATTCCGGATTCAAAAATAGGGCGGATATCCGGATTGCAAACCCTAGTGACGGGTGGACGGAGGCAGCTTTGGTGTTATTTGCTTCGTAAGCAATTAACCACTAAGGCATATTGCTGTCAGTCCAAATTCCAGAGCGTTTTAGGCTAATTTCATGTTTAAGTATAACGCCTTCATTAGCATCTTGCGTTTAAGGTATCAAAAGGGTTAGATTTTACTTTGAAAAACCAAAATGTATTTTCAGTCGTTAGATAACTTCAATCAAGAAACTTTAGAGATGTGCAGCAAGGAAGCAGAGTTCAAATCTGTTTTATTTGCTTTGTGCTACTTCCACGCTGTGGTCGCAGAGAGGCGTAAATTCGGTCCTCAGGGATGGAACAGGTGGATTTTTATTTTTAGTAGAATTTGATAGATACATGTGGTGTAGTAGTTATTTTATCCCACAAAAAACATCTGAACTCGAAAATATGTTACACACGGGACAAAAACACGGGAAATTGCATAATTATCTGCCTATAAAGTAAGTCTACTCGGACAAAGTCGCGGGCAATGGCTAATTTGCTGTATTAACTTTAGGCCTAAGTTAAATTTTACAGAATGTATCCGTTCAATTTCGGCGACCTTACAATTTGCGTGTATGTATTATACAACTACTTGGAGGCGAATCCTCGTGTCCCGTGGGAAGACCTGCGGTATCTTTTCGGAGAGATCATGTACGGTGGCCACATTACTGACGACTGGGACAGACGGCTCTGTCGTACATTCTTGCTTGAATACATGCAGCCCGAGTTGGTTAGTACTTTTCTCACTAAGTTGTAGCTAAGTGTCCGTTTGACGTTGTTTGCTTAACACGATCACACATTAAAATGTCCAGCTCAGTTTATTTACGGTAATTTGTAAAATATAAACGATTATTTATAGGTGGATGGGGAATGCCAATTAGCTACAGGTTTTATTTCGCCGCCCAATTCCGACTATGTGGGCTATCACGCTTACATAGACGACTTTCTACCCGACGAGACACCTTACCTGTATGGTTTACACCCTAACGCGGAAATTGGTTACTTGACTACTGTGTCAGAACGACTCTTCAAGGTATGTAAGCGTTCCTTATTCTTCGTACCTAATTATTATTTACCTTATTCGGAAACGACTTAATTAACTACGTATTGTTATCGGTTTAGGTTGTGTTTGAAATGCAACCCCGTGACACCGGAGCGCAGGCTGGCGGAGGCGCTACAAAAGAAGAGACGGTTGGTATCGTAACACACGGTGGTCTGTGATTTATAAATAGTCCGTGCCTTGCTCTTTTAGTTCGACCCGTAATGGCTGTCTAGAATAATTTTTTGCTATGTCGCTGTAACTTTCATAGAATTAATCATAATAGCTCTTTCAGGTTACAGCCCTATCCAGTTACTAAAACTAGAAAGGGCCAATATGTTTGGTCTCATCATTTAAACGTTACTTTTGCGCTTTTATTGACAGGTTCGAGCCCTACTCGAAGACATCCTAGACAGGGTGCCGGAGCCATTTAACCTTCAAGAGCTAATGGGCAAAATGGAAGAGTTGACTCCTTATACGATCGTCGCCCTCCAAGAGTGCGAGCGAATGAATAATCTGATGGGTGAAATACGACGATCTCTCAAAGAGGTTGAGCTTGGATTGAAGGTGAGAGAGGCTGTAACGGTATTTTATGCAACAGTTGTATAAGTGGGGTCGAAAAAGCTAGTGGGGTGTGGGTTACGAAAAAAAAGACGCCACTAGCTTTTTTGACCTTATACATCGTTGCATACAATACTTTTTCTACAATTTTTTTTAAACTATCATCACCATCGTCATCATCAGCAGTTGAAAGGTGTTGACCGTTAGACCTGGGCCTATGTACTTTTAAATGAAACATACCTAAATGATAGGTACCAAGTTCGTGCTTAGAGGCACCAAATTACCCGAAAACTACACCCATCTCCATTTATTTCATTTTGTTTGCTTTCTAAATCATTATATTCATGTTGGTGACCCTTTGACTGTCAAATTAGTCTAGAGTACTGGATAGCCTTTATAATTAAAAAGTGATTGGAAGTTTTGATAATAATAATAATAATAATATAGCCTTTTTATTCCGAATTCGCTACAACTTCATTTTTTGTTATTGTTGTAGTTGTTTTATTATTAAATTGTCGCATAATTCGGCGTGCCACATGGCATAGGCCTCCTCCGTGTATTGGAGGGTTTGGGCTATAGTTCCCACGCGCGCCCAGTGCGGATTGGGAACTTAACACACACCATTGAATTTCTTCGCAGATATGTGCAAGGTTTCCTCACGATGTTTTCCTTCACCGATAAGCTCATGGCAAATTTCAAATGTAATTTTCGCACATAAATTCCGAAAAACTCAGAGGTGCGCGCCCGGGATTTGAACCCACGACGCTCTGCTTGAGAGGCCACAGGTCAAACCACTAGGCTACCACGGCTTTAATAAAAGAAGTTTTGATAAAAGAACTTAAATCCAGGGTGAGCTGACGATTAGCAGCGACATGGAGAATCTGATGGAATCCCTATTCATGGACAATGTGCCCGCCTCGTGGACCAAGCTCGCTTACCCCAGCTTGCTGGGGCTTGCTTCCTGGTTTTCTGATCTCTGTCTGCGGCTCTCCGAACTCGAGAGTTGGTCCGGTGACTTCAATGTATGTAAATTTTATATTATGCTTGCTATTTGAATCGAATAGTGGCATGTGCCTACAAACTTTGCATAGTACAATACAATAACGTCTCTCGTTTCTCGATTTGGGCCTGCCCCGCTAGCACGAGAGCGCACGAAAGTCGCGTCGCGCGCGAGTTGGACTACCCGTCTCTTTCTTGTTGGTACAGTAAGAAAAGGACGGGCAATCTATCTCGCGCGCGACGCGACTCTTGTGCGCTCTCGTGCTAGACGTGCTGGAAAATTGGGTTTCTTCTAATTAAGGATTAAATAATAACTAATTAATTTAGATAGTGCGCTCAATATTTTAACAATATTTGTAGTTGCCCCCGGCTGTCTGGCTGGCCGGGTTCTTCAACCCGCAGTCGTTCCTCACGGCGATCATGCAGCAGACGGCCAGGAAGAACGAGTGGCCGCTCGACAAGATGTGCCTCAACTGCGATGTCACAAAAAAATATAGGGGTGATTTTAAGTAAGCGATCAGTATGTAAAATTATATACTTGGGAGCAAAGAAACCGGGTCATTTGTCGTACAACTTTCTCACGGAAAGAGACCCGGCTTTTTTACTCCCTTGTATAGAAGATACAGCGTAATTGTTTGTACAAAATAATAATAATTATTATTTATTTATTCAAGTGATCAAGACTCATAGCGTTAGTAATCTTAAAACTATATTAGTAACTCGGGACTTACAACGGATCTCTTTCCATAAAAAGTTGTTTGTAAATGACCCGTTGTTTTTTGCTCGTTATCACGTGAGTACATATTATGTATATTATGTATTATGTGTGAGTATATATTATGAATACTTACATTTTGAGTCATATACATTACTATTTTCTGCCCGCGACTTCGTCTGCGTAGAATAATACGTATAAACCTTCCTCTTGAATCACTCTATCTATTAAAAAAAACACATCAAAATCCGTTGCGTAGTTTTAAAGATCTAAACATACATAGGGACAGACAGCGGATTGCGACTTTGTTTTAACCTATGTAGTGATGAGCCTGTATCACAACTCCCGATGTATCACATACATGCTCACAGTCGAGTCTGCTGGCGATCATGATCAGTATGCTGTTGGATCTTTCGCGCACATCTCTTACGCATAGTGGCGTAAAAACTCATTGTAAACGCATTCCGCTCTCTTTCAATATCATCATTCATTATCCTTAAGGCAGACAACACAACCAACACAATATGACCGAGATATTTAAATTGATGTTCCCGCTGGTAATGTGTCAACGTTCGTACCATTAATAATTGTGCCTCAATATCAATGTCACAGGTTGATTTTCTGTATGTAACGGTAAGCAATACATGTTGAAATATGCTAAGGAAAGAGTCAGTAGGCGTCTCTTCGGCATGTATTAGACGTAATTCCTCATTTATTTAAAGTTTGCACTATGTGTCTTCCAAGCTGGTCTGGGAGCAAAGGAAAAACATAGAATGTACCAGTTGCTTCTCTTCCCGCACAGATGGTAAAAGCCGGCGATGAGGATGATAATAGGCGATGAGGCACCTATACGCCCACAATCTTGCTAAATGTGGCCTGTAGGTACCTGTTACCTTAGGCCCTGTCTACCCCGTAAGGGATAAAGACGTGATTTGTGTATGTGTATGTTGCACAATGTGTACCTCTTGACCACCCTAGTCATCCAGTCGTGACAGCCAATGACAAGGCTCACACGCCAATGTCATCCATACATGGCCAACATTCAACTGGGAATAAATCCTCCTTTTATCCCGTGGTGTACAGAGTCCGTCACTTCATTTGTATTAAGGGGGCCAAGAGGTTAATTCTTCTTTAAAGTGTGCATAATGTGTAGTGCTCCGCCGCGCGAGGGCGCCAACATCCACGGGTTGTACATGGAGGGCGCACGCTGGGATACGGCCACGGGAGGCATCGTGGAGTCCCGCATGATGGAGCTGTTCCCCATCGTGCCCGTCATCTACATCAAGGCCGTAACGCAGGACAAGCAGGACACGCGCAACGTGTACGAGTGCCCCGTCTACAAGATCCGGTCAGTATACACGGTGCCCGCGGGGCAGTAGTACAAGCTACTAGTTGCTCTGTATTTGCCTGTACAGTAGAGTAGTGGAGCGGTGTTGGTGACGCATGTTTGTTGTCGGCAGCATGCGCGGGCCCACGTTCGTGTGGACGTTCAACCTGAAGACGAAGGACAAGCCCACGCGCTGGACCCTGGCTGGAGTCGCGCTGCTGCTAGGCGTATAGGTTTCTTTCGTTACTTTGTTTCTGTTAATATTTTGCTTTTGTGGTTTCCCTATTGAAATATAGTTATAGCCATTATATTTATATGTATGACCAAAATGTAGTATGGCTGGAAGTGTTAAGTAGTTTTAATTATTCACTTATGTAAGCTTCTTCTCGTGTGTTTTATTTTGTCTCACGACAATTTTGGGTTTGTCTTACTAATAATAAGATATATTATTGTACTTATTACTCTTCTTTTTTCTGTTCGTTTTTTTACTCGATAACCAACATCAATAAGTTATAATTGTTTTTTTATTATTTAAGTGTTTTGGATATAATAGTAACTTTGTATCGGTTTGGTTAATGAAGTAAAGTTAAATAATTTAAGTGCAAGTTACTATAGTTTCGATTTACCTGTTTATACCTGCCTACCCAAGAGTTGTGACGAAAAAAAAATAGTCAACCTAACATTTTCATATTCTACGGGACTCATATTTTCGATTGGTTTGGAATTTGTCTATTAATCAAAGCAGTGAAATGTAATAGTACATTATGATACAAGTGTGCTATATTGGTAATTACACACGAGGCGTATTGTACGCGCAAGCGGTAGCGAGCGCGGGTAAGAGAGCCGAGATGTGTAATTGCCAAAGCACACGCGTCGCATACGACGTTTTTCAACACATTTGCGAGGAAAAATAAATAAAATTTAGTTAATAAAAGGACTTTAAGAACTTTAGTTTACCTTTGTTACCAGACATTGCTTACCTGGAGCTGCTTTAGAACTTTACTTTATCATTTTCGTAATTAACACCTTGGATTTCTTACTGATATAACTGTCCGAACATTGTCCGAACATATTTCAGTATTTCCAGCGACGGACACTACATTTCTTTATTACTTGAACTAGTAATTTTTAAAGTAATGAAATAACAAAGTCTGAATCAACAATATCAGTGAAAAATGGCGGCAGATATTATTTCTCCACGCCAATCCGCGCGCAGCACTCGCGCATGCGCGCTGTGCACTAAGCACGCGCGTGACGAAGACACTGACAACAGACGCTAAACAGCCTAATATTAAAATTATAATAAACTAATTAATTAATGTCTTAAATATGCAAATTTTGGTCCCTTTTTAGATAAAAATGAATAATTTGTCGAAATTAAATGTTTATTTATCATCTTTAAACTAAAATAGTTTAATATTCACGAAAATATTCCTTGTTCTTATTGATACTGAACCGTTTGCTGAGATTAAAAAAAAGTTTATATTACCGCACGAGTGCGGTAATATTATTACAGCACTCGTGCGTAATAAGCTGTATTATGAGTTTAAATGCCGTGCAATAAGACTCAATTTACGAGCAACTGTGTTGAAAAAATATTTTTGTTATTGTTAACTAGCTCATTGACGACGATTGGGTGCCAACGCTAGCCAAAACCGATGTAAGCATTCCTAAATTGCACTAGCTTCTGCCCGCGACTTCGTCTGCGTAGAATTATACATAAAAACCTTCCTCTTGAATCACTCTATCTATTAAAAAAACCGCATCAAAATCCGTTGTGTAGTTTTGAAGATATAATAAGACATAGGGACAGAGAAAGCGACTTTGTTTTATACTATGTAGTGAAATGAGGATGTTGATGAAATGGGAATCTGGATGAAATGGGAAAAGGACGAAATGGGAATATGGACGAAATGAGAATGTTGAAGGGAGTGAAGACAAAGTAGGAATGTGAACGAAATGGGATTGTTGACGAAGTCGAGTCTATCTATTAAATCTATTTAATACCTTAAACGAGCAATTCTTGTATATATATCGGAAACGGCTCCTACGGTTTTCATGTCAATTGGTATGCAGGGGGTTACGGGGGCGATAAATTGATGTAGCTAGGTTTCATTTTTAGAAAACGTACTAAGAAAGAAAACCAAGCAAAACCATGATGCTCTGAAGGGACGCTCCTTACACTGGGGCTCTTGTAACGTAAGCCTTAGGACTATCCAGAAACGGATACTTACTTACCTCCCTAACTATTTTGCAGATACATACTTCAAAGAAGAGATGTTTTACACATAAACGGATAACTCACGTATAAAAAGTCGAGTGATGCTCGACATGTTTCGGACTATTCCGTAGTCCTTTTTCCAAGAGCGCTCGCCCCGGCGGCAGCGACACGAACACTGCACGAGTGCTGTGTTTTTATACGTGAGTTATCCGTTTATGTGTAATGATGATTAAGTCTCACGGTAGTTTCATGTTGAAAGAGATGTTTTGTTCTGAGTTTTTATAAGTTCATGTGTTAGTTAGTTTAATAAATCGTTAAAAGCCTGACTTTGTTTTTTTTACTACTATATAGATTTCTGAGGAATATTATTATCTTGTTCCTCCGAGTACTAAGGGTAAGCCCTGAGTGGACGCTTGAGTTGGGCGTGGGTATAGTATGTTTTTGTTGAGGTGTCCCGATCTCGTTAAAATAACAGCCCACCTTTCGAACAAAGCTCTGTATTCTATTGTGCGTATTGTACATTATATGCCAACAAAGTTTTATTTAAAACTAGCAACCCACCCCGGCTTCGCACGGTATATTATGCATATATTATACATAAAAACCTTCCTCTTGAATCACTCTATCTATTAAAAAAAACCGCATCAAAATCCGTTGTGTAGTTTTGAAGATATAAGCATACATAGGGACATAGGGACAGAGAAAGCGACTTTGTTTTATACTATGTAGTGATGATAAACTCTCATTTGTAAATAATAAAGTCGTTATTTCAATAAGGTATTTTAACTTATATTTCCGTTCATTTTAAAATGAAAAGATGGGCTGTTAACGAGATCGGGACACGGGGCAAAAAAGGGGCTCCGCCCTCGGGCGGAACTCCATCGAAAATCAGGTGGACCAACTGTAGGTGTGCTGAGGTGGATCATCGGCAAGAAAAAGTGGCCGTGCTCCACCCAGGTGAACTAGGCAGGTGGACCACGACCGACGACTGAACATATTCTATATGTATCTCAGTGTTTGTCAATTGTATTTCTCCTGTTTATTTTGCACAATAATTCATATACTTAACTAAAATTTCGTAACTGGTTATGAATAGAACGTCCTATTCATATATGGTCGCCGGGTTCTTTTCACGGAATTATGAGTTTACTCAAATATGCAGTTGGGTGTGAGACTTAAATAAACTTATAAGGTAAAATGGTGTGAAAGAAGATATAATGACTAGGATAGAAAAAAGTATGCTTAGTTAGTTTGGTCACGTAGAGCGGATGGATGAAACAAATCTATATAGGGAATGGTTGCGTTGGGAGGGAAAGTCCGGTGAGCATGTATGAAGAGATTGATGAATGTGAATGCAGCGAAAAGAGGTATGTCAGGATCGTAGCAAGTAGAACAAAATAGTATCTGTCTACCCCTGTGGGATAAAGAGGCGTGACAGTATGTATGTATGTATAAGGTAAAATTGAATCTACGTGCAGTCTAAAATCGCAGATTGCAATTTTACGCTAAATGTGTAGAACATAATTTTAATGTTTTTTTTGGGCTTACAATCACAAGTCGAATGGACTTGTTTCGATCTCTCGCTTTTTTTGTATCGACATGAAAGTGACAGATTGAAGGGAAGTTCAAATCTTCCGATTTTTTTGAAAAGACCCACCCAGAACTGTCCTCTGAATTAAAAAATAATAATTAAAAAGTTACTTTGTCTCACGTTCGAAGCAAAATCGAGTTTTGCTCACTCTCTGGAAAAAAAATGTTTCTTATGGAATTTTTATGGTTTATGACTTAAAATCTAAAATATCTTAAAAGCTAAATTTGGTATTTTTTATTAAATTCTCAAACCATTTATTGAATAGTAATTAATATCGAACCAACCATTATTATGAGCGTTTTACGTTTTGTTATCTGTCAAAAGCTACTTAAACACGCTCCAAGGTCAAATTACTTTCCACTTGTTTTAAAGGATAAAAGACGGTTTTCCGAGGTACTTAGTGAGAGGAAAATGATTTTCCATGACAATTCGTTGAACCCCATGAGGTTCAACTTTAGCGATATTTGAATAAGGTTCGTATTTATAAAACAATTTAATCTGACAGCTGCATTGTATACCTACACAACTTTAATAACATATTACTAAAGTTGAAAACCGGATAAAATTCAATGAAATGTCATGGAAAAACTTTATGCACTACACCTGTACCTACTTACTTATCAGTGCTAAAAGTTACAATCTCGGATAAAAAACCGTTCTTAGTCAAACTTAAATTTTGGATAAATATAAGATATTATTAGATATGTATTAGTGCTACAGCCCACGACTTCGTTCGTGCAGAAATTAAGTCTGTATCCCAGGCAGTTTGACTTTTCCTGGCACTTTCAACAATTATCGTTATATTTCAATCAATTTACTCAAAACCTTGACAAATCAGAAACTTAAACACTCGTCGTAAATCACACTAACAATTGCTAAAAAAACCGTACGAAAATCCGTTCAGTAGTATTTGAGTTTATCGCACACAGACAGACAGACAGAGAGACTCGGCAATATGGTCAGACATCAATGCCAGACTTACCCACTGTTCTGTGTTCTGTGGTCTCGAGGTTCGACATTCAAATTTTCAAACATTTTTTGTTTGTAGTTTGCTGTTTGACAACAGCGTAAACAATAATAATAGTTTTGATTTGTGTAATATTGAAGCTACAATATTTTGATTAATTTTAATTTATAATGGTTGATAAAGATGTAATGTGTAAGTAATAATAAGAAACATACGTTTTGAAAAGATAATTATTGTAGGTATTCAATAATACCTCCAACATGGGTGATGTAAGTATTGCATTACCTACGTGGATTTTATTTCTTCTCAAAAATGGTGCAGTGTTTTTGTCACTGTGAAATGTTATGAATTACTTCCCTGCTTGTAGAAAGAAGATACTGCGGATACTCGGCTAGAGTTCATGCAGGACTACTTGCTTAAATCACTTAAATTGAAAGTTGAAAAATGGAACAAGTTCATCACCGGGGACGAAAGGGTAAAAATAACTGTCCACCTAAGTACTTCTGACCTTGCAACAAATTTGAGAGTTATCGAAAATTTATTGATTAAGCGTTTTTTGCAGCACGTTTTGTACCGATATTTTGATATTCCTAAATTCGAGGTAATTGTGTTCCGCGTGAACACCGCCGGTCTACTGACATGTGCCACGCAATTTCCACCTATAAGCAGAGGCAAGATGGTTTACTTTCTGAGGGATATTGATGATAAAATCACACCGGCCAATTTTCGAAAGGTATCTACCCTAACAATACTCGGGTAAGTAGCACTGAGATGTTAAAGGCGAATGAAATTCGTTTGTAAAATTCTGCATCTGCTGTCTGATAGGAGGTGCCTTTACGGTAAATTAAGTAGTTATTTTTTTAGAATCACGCTCACTTAAAGAAAATTAAGTAGGTAAGTACCACAGAAAAGATTAATAGGTAGAGTAGATAAGTGCATAAGATAAGTAGATAAGTTCTTCCATGCAGGTCTGGGAGCAAAGAGAAAACATAGAATGTACCAGTTGCTTCTCTTCCCGCGCAGATGGTAAAACCCCTTGGAGGGATTGGGCGAAAATTTTAGGGTTCATGTTATAGGCGATGTGGCTTGCAACCCATCACTGTTTTGATTTCCACCTATGCGCCCTTAATCATGCTAAACGTGGCCTTAAGGTTTTGTTGCCTTAGGCTCCGTCTACCCCGTAAGGGATTAAGATTTGATATATGTATGTATGCATGTAGATAAGTGCGTAACAAAAATGTATTATTTCTTCCAGGCAGTTACTGTCGGCGAGATATCTGGCAACGTCTTGCAAGATTTGTCGGTGATGGCGGACGAGGTGATCGGGCCTCTACTCTGCAACCCTGGGAATCAGAAGGGCTGGCCCAAGATTGTACGGAATGACATGAAGCGACACGTCGATGACCTAAGGAGCTTGATGCATCAGGTTTCGTTATTTCGCAGATTTACATATACATATACACTATGTCACGAAATTTATTCTGATTACTTCGCCAGGTAATTGGGTAAGCTTCGCTCGCCTGTTAATGATAGTAGGTTTTTTTTTATTATGGTTGACACATGTTGACCGTTGATTGGTCGATGTTCAGAGTATACGGCGTCTAAGGGATGACTTAATTTTGAATCCAAAATGACGATGAAGTGTATCAAAGTAACCCAATTATCTGCTCAAATAATCCGGAATAACTTTGAAACAGTTTATGTATCAGAACTAGAGTTAAGTAGCTAAGAGTATTGAGTATTGGTAAAGACTCAAGTTTTTGAAGTCTACATTTTAAGAACTCGACTCATGGGACTTCGAGCTTAAAAGACTGAAGTCTTTTAAGTTGTAAGTCAAGTTTTTTCTCGAGTTTATCAAGTCCTTTAGTCACAACTCAAGCTTTAGAAAAGACTCCAGCCATCGTATCTTCTATAGTCTTTTTTTAAACATTAAACGTCCTAATAATGAAGACTCACTTTTAAAATGTCTGTCCAAATATGAAAGATAAGTACCAAGCACTTATTTCTATATAGATAATATCACATTATCATATTTCAAAAAAGTCTGAAAGTTCAAAGGATACGGTAGAGTTGCAGTTATTCCTCTTCTCAAATTTGTAAGGGTTGCTTTATTGAGTGCGTTTGTAGAAACAATAATATTTTCATAGAAGTAGGAATGCACGTAACATACAAGATAGCAAGATCTGGTTTGTAGTAAATTAAGGAAATCGGATAAACAAACAGAATTTAAAAACCAAAAAATGTACTGATTGATGCAGTACCTACACTAACCAAGCAGCGAAATCTCAAGTATCCCTACTGGTACATTATAGTTCTAATCATAACTCAGTTGTTCAAAAAGCCTCAGATAGGTAAACAAAAAACTCAACTCTATAGAAAACTCGAGTCTCTATGGAAGACTCAAGTCCCCGACACGTTGAAAGGGACTCAAGACTCAAGTCTTTACCAACACTAACTAGCTAAGAGTACCATAAAAATCAACATATTAACCCGCAGGCCCAACTGTCATAAATAACAAACACACTAAGTAATGCACACCGAGAGCAAAAATCAAGAAAGTTTTTGTCTTTTTCCGAATTTTCACGTTATTGTTTATATCCAGTTAAAAGGCGAAATGAGCAGTCAAGTGATGCTTCCCATGCCCGCGGGAGTCGAAAATATCTTTCACGCGGAAGCTAAACTCAGAGAAAGGTACAGACAGATTTACAAAATTGAATATAATTAATCAAAACGATTACGAAATTTGCTGAACATAATCAACGTGTCTTGGTTGTTAACACTATCGAGTAATTTTCCAGTGATGGTGAAGATGTGGACTTGGATATCAAAACGAATACAGAAGGGGCTATAATAAGGTGGACACAACAAGTCCATGATCTAATGGCAGAGGATTCTTACATTGGTACAATCGAATTGTAGATAATGTAAACAAACCTTTAGCTATATTCCTCCGTGAATTATCACACTATCTCTTCATAATAATGCTAAATATGTTATTTATTCAATTGTTGTCCCTGTACCACATAATACAAAGAAATGGCTGGCGTCCACTAGGCTCGCCTGCTTATTGTTGACACGCGTGGATCGACGAAGAGCGTGAGCCCGAATGGAATCGCAGTTATATAGAAAATGTATACTAAAAGGCGAATGGATTGGACTGGCCTCGGCGTGCCTAGTGGGCGCCACTTTTGACAACTTACTAACTTACTTAGTTAAAAGCTACTTTGGATAAGAAATACACCTTAATTTTTTTCTGATGGGTAGCTTTCAAGCGAACCAAATTTCCTATGCCAAGCGCGGACATAGATTTCTACGCAACGCGTTTGAAAAACTTAGAAGGCATCTACTCCCAACTAAGAGATCCACGCGTCAAACGGATGGCGAATTACCTCGAAGACACGCACAGTGTATATTTGGATTGTTTCAAGACTATGCTTACGAATATTGTGGCTGGTAAATATTTTGATAATGGACATGGACAGCAACAAGAAGGGTGACAAACGGCTGCGTCATTTTATTCTTATTAGTTACTAGCTTCTGCTCGCGACTTCGTCTGCTACATATAAACCTTCCTCTTGAATCACTCTTATCTATTCAAAAAACCGAATTAAAATCCGTTGCGTAGTTTTAAAGATCTAAGCATACATAAGGACAAACAGACAGACAGCGGAAAGCGACTTTGTTTTAAACTATGTAGTGAAATGATAGTGATTATATTTACCTACCTGCTTTGTACTAGGTAATACCCGCTTATTAACACGTTGCTATAATTCCATCTTGGTAGTTTTACGATATACTGTGCGCTAGAGTGGGAGCCCAACATATTTATGTCTGACTTTTTCATAAACCTTACACACTGGCGTACCAGCTTGACCTACCTTCATGTACGATTTAGTGATGGAATAGTTTACATTTTTGATATCAAGTTGGCTTAAGTAAGTAAACGGTACAATTTCAGCTATTGTGGAATGTCGCGATATTTATGTGTACCAAAAGCCACTCGCCACCCACTTCGAGACTTTTGAAGGCACTGACTTCCAGGAAGCCAAGTTTCTCGTCCGACCCATGTTCCACTGCATTGGACTGCTCTGGGGCAACTCCCGGTACTACTGCAACGTAGAGAAGCTTATACGTAAGTAAATTTCTTCGGATTTTTTTATACAAGCAAGGTAAGTAAAGCGTTGCTGTCGACGCTGTCGTTAATATGTCGTTAAGTCTGGCAAACAAATATTTATTAACTATTAATGTTACATCATTATCATAAATAATACATACAGCATAATGCAAGACATTATATTCTATTAACCTGCGAAATTCCTTTTTTACAGCGCTACTTCGTGAGGTGTGCAATCTAGTAATAATGCAGTGCACCAATTCCATCGATCCCCCTACCATATTTCAAGGAGACCCTGACGAACAACTTCTCAAATTGAGGAGGGCATTAGCAGTTTTGAAACAATTTATGTAAGTTCTTTAATCTTCTATTTCTGCCCCTGCCTTAGGCCAAACGTGCATGTCATACAATGAGATGTCAATTTAGTTATTACCGCCATACGATTCATGTTTCTTATTATTTGCTAGTGATACATACGAACTGAATCGCGATAAAGTGCACACGTTTTTCCCGGCCGGCGTGGCGCCAGTGCGCTGGTCTTTCGACTTTGATCGCGTGTTTATGCGCTTCAATATCTTTATGAAGAAACTCCGAATGATCGAGGAAATTCTGGACGCTACTTGCGAGATATTAAAACTGGAAAAAGTGGAGTTTTGTGGCTTGAGAGGCAAGATTATCAGCACGGAGTGTATCAAGGTTGAATATCTTTCTGACAATTCAATTATACGATTCCAAAAAAAATACTATATTAGTAGTAGATTCTCTATATTGCAAAAGAGGTTTATTTAAAGAGTTTAATGAGTATTAATGATACATAATTCATCTTTTCGGAACTTTGGAAAGTATTTTCTGCTAAGATTATCGCCAATCAATTAGTGAATAAATAATAGTTGGGTCCTTTTCATGCACTATGGTCGCAGGTGGTTATTGTGTGTGTGTATTATAGGGGCATAGTATATATATTGTGATAGGGGGGACTGAAAAACAGCAAACTGTTCTCCTAGTCCTCAGTCTGAGGCGCAGGCATATGCTGAATCGCTTACCTTTTTGATAGTTTGTTGCATTTTTTAATTGTGCTTATAATGTTTGAACTTTTGAAGCTGTACCTAATGTAAACTATTGAATAAATCTTTTTTATTTTATTTTGTATTTATAGGTGTTAGAAGAGTATACCGTAGTCTACCAGAATCTCGGAAATATCACGTATGATCCGGCAGACCCAGAGGACAACTCCTTTCTGCCCGACTACAAAAAGCACATGGGGGTGCTAGCTGACATGGACCGCCGCCTCGCCGCCCTATTCACGCAGGGGCTCGACGAGTGCAACGACCAGGCTCATTTCATAAAGGTTTAGTTTAAGTATCTCAGACGCTCTACCGATCAGCTTTCATCTTTTCTTCCTTTATTTTCGCAATCAGTTATTTTTGGGAAAACTGAACGACAACATCTGTTTGCGCTTTAAAATTATTTTCTGTTTCCATATAACTCCGCCTTTGTGCATGTATCTCAGTGTTTGTCAATTGTATTTGTCTTGTTTATTTTGCACAATAAGGAATTTAAATACATACATACACACATAAGTAATACGTATATCTTAATATAACTTATTTATATACATATTTTTAATTACCTTAACAGTTCTTTCAAATCATTGGAGACTTATTCCATCGTCCAATCATCAAGGCCGAGCTCAAACCAAAATTGCAAAGATTGCTAGATTATATGCATAATAATTTAGACCAGACGAAGGAAATCTTCGACGAAGAAATTGCGGTAAGGTTTTGATGAAAACATCAGATATACCTAAATTACTTGTGAATAACCACACTAAAATCTATTTGGAAAATAATAATGTTGTTTTTGCAAATAGTTTCAATTGATTGTATTGTGACAATAATAAATTAAATATACTTTAGCAAATATTCATTATTTCCACAGAAATTGACGAAAGGTCCGGAAAGACCAATGGTAGACCCATATCTTCCTCCGGTAGCCGGGGTGATCTGGTGGGTTCAAAAACTACGCTCGAAAATGCTGGTGCCTATGGAGGAATTCCTTGTATTTGAGGATCCGTATGTATCTTTGTTTTTAAACCAAAATAAAACGGTTTTTATCTGTTGTCTTGATCTTTTAAATCACGATTAAGGAAATTTCTTAGATCACCACCTGGTACTCAGTATCAAAGAACAGTAAGCTAATTATTATGATGAACACTTTATTAAAAATAATTATAATAAGTATTTTTGTCTGTTTCTAGTATAATCGAAACAGAGTCGGCCGTCTACATGAAGCAAAAGATGAATGAGATGAATGGGTACATTAACCAGGTAGAAGACAAAAATTTCAAGCCCTGGTGTGTTACTGTTCCGGGGGTTTGCAAGACACATTTGGCTAAAAATCTCATTTATCGAGATCCACCATTTGTCAGAAATAATTTCGCCCCCGAGGTAAGATCCAGACTTGATTAACAATTTTATGTTGGTTTGTGGTCCTTCATAATGATGTAAATCTTACTTGTTACAGCTGGTGATGTTGCTACGCGAAATACGTTACATGAAGTATTTGAATAAGCAAGGTATTCCTCAAGATGGCTTGGACTTGTATGCACGTAATGAGAAGTTACAGGTAAATTAATAGCCTAAGATATCACCATAAAACTAGTTTTCTATATACCATCTACATAAATTGTCTATCGTATATAGTACGACATGAATCGGCTGAATCGCGCTATCTCTTGGTACAATGCAATCCGCGAAGGCAGCCATGAGACTGAAGTAGCGCTCATCGAGAAAGAGATCTCCGCCATCGACACACTGCTCGGCCGCGGAGTGGAGGAGCTCACGTGGAACGATGACTGTAATTATACAAAGATGAATGAATCATTTAAAGTTTGATGTGCCCTTTAAGTTACTTTATGAAATCTAAGGTTCGATGTCTGTTTAACCTGAACTGTTTCGTATCCATTTTTATTCTAGTCACAGAATGGATGGCAGAGGTGTACCAGGCAATTAATACGCTACAAGAACGTGTGCTGAAGGCCCAGAACAACATGTGGCGTGGCCTCGCCGACATTGCAGCGTGGGGCGATATACCATTGCACAATCGCAAGGAGAATCCTGACAAAATGGAGCTACTGGCGGTTCAGGAGCGACATCCTAGATTTGTCGCCAGGTCATAACTAAATAAATACAAATATAAATAATCACGTCTTCATCTCTAACAGAGCCTAGGGTAACAAGACCTAAAATAAGATTGTGGGCCTGTAGGAGGAAAGCGGAATCAAAATAGTGAGGGATCGCTAGCAGCATCGCCTATAATATGATTTCTAAAGTTATCGCACATTCTCTCAATCGGCTTTTACCATCTGCGTGGGAAGAGAAGCAACTGATACAATGCATACTATGTATTTTCTTGCTCCCAGACCAGCATAGAATTTTTTTCAGATATGTTTCAGCAGATAAACAAAATTTAATGATCCAAGCATTTTCTTTTTAGGCGAAATAAAATTCTCGAAAGTCATGCTGAGTTTCAAGATATATTATCCAACAATTACAAATTATTCTTCAATATCGAAGACGATGAAGAGGTAGGTACTACATAATTTTGGAGAAATGTTCAGATTATAATTCAGCTAAGTAACTACCTATGCTAAACCTCGCTGGGCGTTAAAGTTGTTAAATCACTCGATCTTTCAGGATTTGAAAATTTTACGTTAATCCTACTCAGAATCGAGAGCTCTATTTACTAACAACTTTTTTTGAAAACACCCGCTACGATTTCTTGCAGCCTGAAGACGATGAAGAAGAATTGGAAGAAGTGGACGAATCAACTCTCGATGATGACGAAAAAGCGGCTCGTGCGGCCAAACTTCAAGAAATAGCGGAACGGCGGGAGGTCAAACGACTGGCAAGAGAAGAAAGAGAGGCGGAAAAAGCAGCAGCAAATCAAATTAAATTTGAAAGGCGAGAAGCTAGAAGATTGATAAGAAATGCCAAAGAAGCTGAAAAAGCTGAACGACAAGCGCGCAGGGACGCTGGTAAATTAACTTACTTACACTTGGACTTAAATTGTATAAATTAATTACATTTTGTTTGTAGGTACGTGCGTGACTTTAGCATTATTTTATTTAGTTTATTTACTTTGGTTTACTTACATTCCATTTTTCCTTTTTTTACATAAAATAGGCTTACGTTTGACTTCAATCTCGCTTGATGGAAGGCGAAGATGAGGCCTAAGATGGTACACGTTTGCTTGGAAGGTGTCTGTTCACTTTGGCTTTAAATATGCATGCTTTGCTACACCAGCAGAAGTGATTAGATGTAATATAGTTATTTATGTAGCTGCTGCATAATGAGCAGAGATCGGAATTTTCACGGCAAAGCTGTCACAATCAAGCTAGTGTTAGAACCATTTTTTTTTATCGATATCGAGTATTACTACATATTATAAAACAAAGTCGCTTTCCGCTGTCTGTCTGGCTGTCCCTATTTATGCTTATTTATATGTTTAAAACTACGCAACGGATTTTGATGCGGTTTTTTTAATAGATAGTGATTCAAGAGGAAGGTTTATATGTATAATTCTACGCAGACCTAGTCGCGGACAGAAACTAGTATATACACATATATATTTAAATACATTATTTTAGTCACTTCCCTTTTTATATATTTTGCTAATTTCTCCATAAAAACATTGTGCCTAGAAAAAATATTTTTTCGTGTTCTACAAGCGTTTCCCTCAAATGTTTTTGGAATTAAGGATTTTGGAATTATTGTCAATTTTAGTTTTAATATTGTGTTAACTATGAACATGATTTTGGATTTAGCTTTTGTGAAAATTTCACGTACATATACATATTCTTGGAAATACATAAGGTACCGTTTAAATATGAATACACATGGCTGTACTTGTTAACAGAGGGCGGAATTTTAATGGCAAGAATCAAACGCCAACAGAGTTGGAACGCTAAATTTTATTGATTTTTCCAAATATTGATCAATTATTTCTCCTATAGTACTGACTTTTAACATTACGAGGGGCGGATGAAAAGTTCTGATTTTAAGGAGATGAAAAAACTTATACAATAATAATTATCCATTTATTTTCAGTATAATCCCCCCCTCCGTAATGCATAAGGTGTTTTTTACATTTTGGGTATTCTAGGCCTAAGTATAACATTTCACTTCTTTGATTAGATAACATGAACCGACATAAAACGATAGGTTTATATGAAGTTAATTTTATTAATATTATTATACAGTATAATGTATTGTTATTAATTTTTGCTTATATGTGGATTTGAGGTCTCTTTGTTAATAAAGAAATGAAGAGGCTCTTCGTAAAACTTATCGATAGTCGATAAAATTCAATGTTCTAACTCTATTGCCGTTTGATTTTTGCCATGAAAATTTTGCTCTCTGCTTATAAAGAATTATGTTTTATTCACCTACGCAAAGATAATATATTAACGTACTATTTTAAGCGTGAGAAGTGAAAACAAATTTTCATTATTTAGGCGAGGAAGTCGATTCGCCAGCTGAAGAGGAAGAAATCGTAACAGATCCTGATGAATTAGCCGACATTGAGGCTGAAAGAATTGAGATGGAGGAGGAACAGTTTCGAGCTGCGCGCTGGCCTGCTTACGTACGATACGTCGACTCGCTGGTGAGACTCATAAAATTATAACAAAATGAGATATGGATTTACTATAGAAAAAGCTTTTTCACCTCAGCACCTCAAACATACGGAAAACAAATTAATTCTATAAGCATTCCGTTTTACTAACATCACTTTTTTGCTCGGCTTTTTTGCGAAAAGTTTGTTTTACTGCAAAAAGAAATGTTATTTTCAGGTATCGAAAAAAGTAATGAAAGCAATTGACGCGAGTTTAAATTTGTTTGAAAAGCAAACAGATTTGGAAAAAGGGCCACAAGTAGCATTCCTGCAAGTTGTAGCAGAACTTAGGGATCCAGGTAAAATATGAAATAGTAAAAAACGTTTTACAAATGGGAGATTACGTATGGGAGGCAGATATGGGTTGGGTGATAATATGTTTGACGTCACGTATTTCAGATATATATTTCTCTCCATCATTGGATATTGATGAGGCCGGTGGGCTATACGATACGCTGCGAGAGATGATGAAGGATATGTTTCTACAAGCAACATTGTTTCCAAGAATTGATGAAATCGTACCGATTGCTTCATACGAAGGTATTTTTAATATTCTAACCAAATTTAAAGTTACTTTTGTGCAAGCAAGTGATGTCATGAAGAACACATAATTTTTAATATAGCCTGAGGTATTCAGTAAATGATAATTGTGTTCTATAAACAATGTTTTTGTTGAAACAACTTTGTTGAAATTTTATAGATGATATAGCAGAAGAAGAAGACTTAATTGATCTCTATCATGAAATACTTAAGAGGATTGACTACAGCATTGCTGATATTGTCACGTATGCTTCGGTATGAATTAATAATAGCTATTTAGTGTACACACAGCAAAGCTATTCGGTAAGCAGGATAGATACGGCGCGAGCGTGCGTAGATGCTTACCTGATTATATTGCCGTGTGTACCTACTACTAGTGCTATTTATTATACGTATTTCACTTAGTATTTACTTTCACCAGAAATATGAAAAATATACGCCTCTCTGGATGGAGGACCGACATGAGATGTTGGAAAGCTTCCTGAAGTATGGTCGTGTGATTCCACCAGAAGAGTTTGACAAATATGTGTATGAAAACGGATGTGAGCCTCCGATTGTAAAACCAAAGTTAGAACAGTATCAACAGGAGGTAAAGTCGAGTCGATAAAAATAATACGAGTACGTAGGTTCGAAGAAGTGGGAAATTTTGAATTAACGGTTATTGTTAGTACCTTTTTTATTTTAAGCGGTATAAGTTGTATTAATCATAATTATAATTACAGATAGATAAGTTCAATGCAATGTACGATGAAGTATTGGCATTGCCGCCTGTCTACCTCTGCAATGGCTGGCTTCAAATGGATCTCAAACGACTCAATCAGGCCATCATGAACATTATTTGCAAATGGAGCAACTTGTACAAAGAAAACTTGAAAGATCATGTCCATACTAGGTATTATAATACCACTTTGTATCTTTACATTTAAATTTGATAGCTCTCACTTAATTGCGAATAAAAACAAAAAGGTATGAAACAACTTACGCATAAATCATACGTCATACTTTTGATTGGCAGTTTGGATGTATTAGAGAAGTTCATCATTTATGCGACAAAAGAGCTGTCTGTGGAGTTAGGGGAGGACGACTATGAAGGTCTTCTACAAGTCATGCGCGTTATGAATGAAGTGAAAGCCAAGGTGGACGCGGATACTGACCACATGTTCGAGCCTCTCCGCGACATCATTGATGTGTTGAGGGAATACGGTGTTGATTTCCCTGATGAAACTTATGAGCAGGTCAGTTAATAAAGTGTCCGTTTTACTTTCCTTGTGATTTTACTTAATTTCGATGGTCTTATGCGGCTTTCAAAATTTGTTTAGTTTTAATATATGTTTTGTGCGGCTGACATGCCACCGATTGGTCTATTGCCAAGCACAATGATAAAAAATATTATAATAATGAAAACAGTTGGAAGTCCTGCCGGATCGTTGGCGCAACTTGACCCGGCTGTGTACGGTGATGAAGAACACGATAGCGCCACTGCAGGCCACCCAGGCGGGACTCATCGCCAAGCGTGTTGCTCTCATCAACCTGCGACTCAACATGTACAGAGATCAATTCAAAGATAAAGAGGTAAATGTGGGAGATATGCCAGCTTAGTAATAGGGTCCTGGGGTTTAAATTATAAAAGATGCTTTTAATGCACATAATATTATTATACTAAACTGTAATGTGTATTGTGTACATAAAACTATACCTGATTGTAAATATCAAATGCAGATGTTCTTGGAAGCCATCAAAGAGCCATATCAGAAAATTGACAAAGTAAATCAAGAGGTGATGGAGTTTGAGGATATAGTAGAAGCGCTTAAGAAATCGTGCCAATTATTTGACATACAACCTCCTGATGAGAAGAATCTTAAACAGTGTCGAAGAGAACTCAAAATGTGCAAGGTAAGAAAAATCATAATTTATAATAGCAAAAAAACAGATTGAGGATACTATTTCATTCACCTCTGCAGATTTAATAGGAGAAATATGGCGTTTCCTTGTTTTTTAGATGCACGGCTGTTTGAGACATTATTAGTTGCACAATGTTAAAACTATTCAATTAGTAATGTTAGTATCGTACTATCTTAGTAAATGGTACTATATACGTGCTGGCGTGAAAGAAAGTAATAAATAGTGACTAGGATAGAAAAAAGTATGCTTTGTTGGTTTGGTCACGTAGAGAGGATGGATGGATGAAGATTAACTAAACAGATTTATATGGTGATTGTGAATAGGTGCGTTGGTAGAGAGTAGCCTAGACGAACGTTCTGTGATCAAAGTGGGGACCCTTGACCAGCAAACATGTATGAATGGATTAAATGGAAACAAGCGTGTCGGTATGTTTTTATGTGTATATCTATATTACTTAATTGGATTTTTCCATGTTGTTGATGCCACAGTTCTAAAGTTAGGATAATATTCTATTTTCGGAGCTCATAGTTATTAGTTATTCACTTAATCCAAAAATTGGTTACAATCCTTGTAATAGTTTTTGAAGACGCGTGTCACACGGAACGATCTGAATAATCGAGTGTTCCTCCCTTTTTTTATTATTTCAAGGACAGTAATAATGTAACAGTTTACAAAACACCCGCCACAAAAAGCATGCATGTAGCCTTTGATGTTTCCAACAAAAACTATATGTCTGCCTAAGGGTTTAAAATATAAAGACGACTAAAAGAATTAGGAAGCAGGGAAAAGCAGACCAACGCAGTCAAATGGTGCATGTCAGAATATCTGTTAAGTTCTCCTTTCATTAAATGTTTATATTCTTAGCAACTGTGGGATTACTACAATCTCGTGATGGGAACTATCGAGTTCTGGAAGAAGTCACCGTGGAAGAAAATCGATGCGGACGGAATGGATCAAGAGTGCAAACGTTTAACAAAAGATCTAAGGCAGTTAGATAAGGATATGAGAGTCTGGTAAGTAGTGGTACCGGTGGATTGTGGTCGCGTGGTAGCAAGGCAAAAAGTGGAGAAACTTATTTTATTATGTCACCTATATTTAAAACACCTACTTTTATCAAATAAATGATTGATTGATTGATTGAAAAAAGGTTACTTAAACGACTTCTGTTTACATTAATTTTTTTGGTCATTTTAGGGAGCCTTACCTTGCTATAGAAGGAATAATAAAGAACTTAATGACTTCATTGCGTGCCGTGACTGAACTTCAGAACCCAGCCATCAAAGATAGACATTGGATCGAATTGATGATGGCTACTAAGGTATACTAACATTTTCTGTACATTGTAATTCGATTACATCACTACATAGTATAAAAACATAAAAAAATACAACCGAATTGAGAACCTTCTCCTTTTTTTTGAAGTCGTTTAAAAACAAAGTCGCATAGTGACATTTCACAGGTTAACTTTTAATAAGAAATGACGGCATTATTTTATGATTATAGTAACAGCCTTCTAAGCGTTATTCACGCTGGTTTATTTCACAGGTTAATTTTTTCCCTGGGCTTGTAGTCTATAAACTTTAATCGATGTTTTTTTTACTTCGGCTTGTGTGTCAGAATATATATTTTTCGTGAACCTTGAATTATTCCCTTCAAAATAAAAAAAAATTAGCCACGCTCGAGAATGCCGACATTAACTAAGTTTTTTTTTTACAATTTTGTAGCCCTCCCTCTTCTTTACTTCACTCTCAAATTATTAGATTAGTGGAATATACACGATTTAGCATGTAACTAACTCGCCCTACCATAATCTGACGCACTCTATAATTTCAGATGTTTTTTTTTAATAATCTGATCCTTTATCCTTGTCGGGCGGTCATATTATATGGGGCTCATATTTGGTGGAAGTACATAACCGGGTACAGTATGTGTGATTCTACGCAGACGAAGTCGCGGCCAGAAGCTAGTAATACATCATATAATCCAGGGGTTCCCAAAGTGTGCGCCGCGGAGCCCTGGTGCGCCGTAGTAAGTAAAGAGGGGCGCCGTGAGTTCTATCACTATCCGAAACCACAAATATTCGCGGGTACCTATTTGAGCGCTCGCATCAGTAAATAATATAGCAACAATACAACTTAGCTAAGGCAGGGCGCCGTTACAAAATACTAAACTTGTAACTGCGCCGCAGGTTGAAAAAGATTGGGAACCCCTGATATAATCACTACATAGTATAAAACAGTCTCTTTCTGCTGTCTGTTCGTATGTATGCTTAGATCTTTAAAACCACGAAACGAATTTAGATGCGATTTTTTTAATAGATAGGTAGTGATTCAAGGAGAAGGTTATAAAAAATGAAGTCGCAGATAGTAGTAGAAGATATAGTTTAGATCTAGTTCAAGTGTTCGGTAATTACTCAGAAATTACCCACTTTCGTTGTATTTATCATCAGCACAGATTTCTTATAAAAGAACGGTCACGATGCTCAAAAATATACAACATGGCATGGAAATTGCTTTGGTCAGTGCCCTGATATTCTTAAGTACTTTGGCCGCTTTTAAAGAGGTATCTTACGAGGTTATTTTCGAACAACTTTCTGCAGGTAAAATTCTCACTTGATGATGAAACAACTTTAGCCGATCTCCTGGCGCTCAGCCTGCACAAGTACGAAGAGGAGGTTAAAACAATAGTCGACAAGTCAGTGAAAGAAGCAGCAATGGAGAAAATGCTCAAGTATATTTTACTCACAAAAAATATCGTGAAATAGTTTTTCTCTTTAATTGTTCATTTTATTAATTGTTTTTATCTACTTTTAAGAGAGTTAGAGGTGACATGGTCAATGATGGAGTTTGATTACACTCTTCATGACAGAACCGGAATTAAGCTGCCGAAAGCTAGCGAGGAGCTTGTAGAGACATTAGAAGATAACCAGGTGAACAAGAGGATACAGAAAATTTTACTTGATGTCACATATCCCCATAAGACTAATATATACACATTTTTTTTCATAGAATCAAGTTCAAAATATGATGTCATCCAAGTTTATTGGCTACTTTGAAACTGAAGTGACAGCATGGCAGAAGAAGCTCGGCACGGCAGACGCTGTGATCTCGTTGTGGTTTGAAGTGCAGCGCAAGTGGCAGTACCTCGAGAGTATCTTCGTTGGCTCCGATGATATACGAGCACAGCTGCCGGAGGATTCAAAACGATTTGATAATATTGATAAAACTTTTAAGGTATATTTGCTATGATCTAGTCTCGTTACGTTGTTGTGGCAAATATGAAGGTTGATTAACCTACACAATTTCTTTTGTCCCATGACTATTTACTAAAGGCTGCTTTAATCAATGGCTTCATTGTTACTGATTGGCACTTTATATCATAACCACAATATTTTCTTGTACCTTTCGTTTCTATACTGGAAATTCACAGGAGCTTCTAAAAGACGTCGGCAATACTCCAAACGTAGTGGCATCAACAAATAAACCAGGCCTTTTGGATAAATTAGAGGAGTTGATGAAGAATCTCAATCTTTGTGAGAAAGCACTCAATGACTATTTAGAGACCAAACGCTTGGCATATCCAAGATTCTATTTTGTGTCCTCTGCAGATTTGCTAGGTATTTATATAGTCTTGTCTATTTTATGACGGAAACTTATTAACCAAGTGGTACTCCTTATAGTTTTGTTTTATTTACAGATATTTTGTCTAACGGCAACAACCCACCAGCTGTGGGCCGCCATCTTACCAAGTTATATGACAACTTGGCAAAACTGGTATTTCCTAAAGCTAGTAAGCATGCTTATGAAATGATATCTAAAGAGAACGAGGAGCATGTGCCGTTCAAGGCCCCATGCTGCGATTGTTCTGGCAAAGTAAATAATAATTAAGTTAAATTGGCTTGTGCATGACCCGATCAATTACAATGGTTTATTAACAGTTCGGGCCTGTTTAGGTGGAGTTATGGTTGAACAGGGTCACAGAGTGTATGCGATACACATTACGCGACATACTTGAGCATGCAGTTAAATCTTACGAAGACAAGCCTCGCGATGAGTGGGTATTTGACTGGCCTGCGCAGCCGGCCCTTGTCAGCACGCAGATTTGGTGGACCACTGAAACTAATCAGGCTTTCGAGAAACTGGAAGAGGGTTAGCTCAATTATTTGTACTTGTTCATTTCAGCTTTTAAAACATAATGACAATGAGTGACGGTACGAGTGACTGTTGTGCACGTCGTTGCGAACTAGGACGTGCCTCTAAAAAAATATTTTTGATATTCCGTTTTTTGACAAGGCTATGAAAATGCGCTGAAAGATTATCAGAAAAAACAAATCCAGCAGCTGAATAATCTTATTGTGCTTTTGCTCGGCGATCTGACTGTGGGTGACCGGCAGAAGATCATGACCATCTGTACCATCGATGTCCACTCTCGAGACGTCGTTGCCAAGCTAATAACAGCCAAAATAGATAACTCTAATGCTTTCCAGTGGCAAAGTCAATTGAGGTAAATGGAGACCAAATGATAAATCTCATCCTTCCGTACAAAACCCTTATCATTATGCATTTTGAGTACAGTATTGTAAAATCATCAGTGTAAGTTTAGTAAATTACACCTTTAT
The DNA here is from genome assembly GCA_949127965.1 of Pandemis corylana. NCBI lineage: Eukaryota > Metazoa > Arthropoda > Insecta > Lepidoptera > Tortricidae > Pandemis > Pandemis corylana. The sequence continues at coordinate 7,432,979 of OX421868.1, forward strand.
CAAGAGAAGTTAAAAAAAATCCAAGTTAATATTTACAAAACAAAAAAGAAACACGCTATGGTGTAGTTAAAAGCTTCAATCAGTATATTTTCACAGGCACCGCTGGGACTACAAGGTGGAAAATTGTTACGCCAACATTTGCGACGCGCAGTTCCTGTACGATTACGAGTATTTGGGCAATACCCCTCGGCTCGTGATTACCCCTTTGACCGATCGTTGCTACATAACTTTGACACAGGTAAACTTGATGAAGCTTGAGTTCCTCCCAGGTTTGATCCCCGGTCGGGGCAGATATTTGTATGAAAAATACTAGTTCGGCTAGTTTGTTCTAGAGAATCTAGAGTAATGGATGTTTAATATGTATTTAAGTATGTATTTATCAATATAAGTTTTTTATCCGTTGTCTAGTGCCCATATTACAAGCTTTACTTAGTTTGGAACAATGTCAATTGTTCTTTCATGCTGGTCTGGGAGTAAAGAAAAACCATAGAATTTACCAGTTGCTTCTCTTCCCGCGCAGATGGTAAAAGCCCATCGAGGGAATGTGCGAAAGTCTTAGGAATCATGTTATAGGCCATGCGGCTAGCAACCCATCACTATTTTGATTTCCCTTTCCACCTACACGCCCTTAATCATGCTAAACGTGGCCTTAAGGTTTTGTTACCTTAGGCTCTGTCTACCCCGTAAGGGATAAATATGTGATATATGTATGTATAGTATGTATGTATGTATCAATTGGTGTCATTTGTCCTAAGATATTTATATGTATTTAGTAAGGGGGGTTGCCGGCCAAAAACGCGCATATATGTTCGAGAAAAGCACTTGTACCTACATGCTTCGGCGTGAAAAAGGCTATCTAACCTCTTTCCGGGCTCACTGTGCTCGGCCAATACTATTAGCAGTGTACTTATTTCAGAGTCTCCATTTGATAATGGGTGGTGCGCCGGCTGGTCCGGCCGGCACGGGCAAAACTGAAACCACGAAGGATTTGGGCAGAGCACTTGGGATCATGGTGTACGTGTTTAACTGTTCGGAACAAATGGATTACAAGTCGTGCGGGAACATTTACAAAGGCGAGTACCTATTTCATTTTTCAACATAGGTATGTAAGTAAACTAATTTATTATTTGTTGTAACACTTATCAGGCCTCGCTCAAACTGGTGCTTGGGGATGCTTTGACGAATTCAACAGAATATCTGTGGAAGTGCTATCTGTGGTGTCGGTTCAAGTGAAAAGCGTCTTAGATGCGATTAAATTCAAGAAAAAGAGGTTTGAATTTATGGGAGAACACATTACTTTAATACCTACAGTCGGAATGTTCATCACCATGAACCCCGGTTACGCCGGTCGGACTGAGTTGCCCGAAAATTTAAAAGCATTGTTCAGGTATGTGTGAAAACTAGGTAAATTGAATACTACCGTGAAGTTTGATAGTAGAGTAATCTCCCGTTACGCTTAATTTTGCTGGGCAGGCCTTGTGCTATGGTTGTTCCGGACTTTGAGCTGATCTGCGAAATCATGTTGGTCGCCGAGGGCTTCCAGGAGGCGCGTCTGTTGGCGCGCAAGTTCATCACGCTGTACACGTTGTGCCGCGAGCTGCTCTCCAAGCAAGACCACTATGACTGGGGTTTGCGAGCTATCAAGTCTGTATTGGTCGTTGCTGGCTCCCTAAAGGTCAGCCTCACCTCTAGATTAGTAAATGCAGGGTTGTCACAAGGAAGCCTCTAGATTTCTCAAAGTGAATGTGTCAGCCTTACCTTCTTTATTGAAATAGACTGTAATACGTTTTTTTTTTCGTAAAAATTTGCTAACTCAAAAATGGCTCACTTTTGCATACTGCAGGGGGTTAAAATTATCTCAAATAGTCACCCCAATCACCTTCTAACGGGAATACGTCGAATTACCAATATAACCCTGTATAAAACAAAGTCGAGACATAATATACGACCATACGACCATATTATGTGACCGCGTAAACTGTTTTTTTTTATTACTATTTTTTTTTCAAAGGGGACCGAGAGAGGTGCGGGCGGGTAGTGCGCCCGCAAGTGTGTGTTTGTTCCTTCTTCACGCTGAAAAGACTAGACGGATTTGTATAAAATTTGGAACGGAGATTCTTCTGGCCAGGCCCTTTAAGTATTATAAAAAGTATATTGCCTTATTTATGCCTAACGACTAAAATGTTTTCAGCGAAGTGACCGTCAAAGGCCTGAAGATCAAGTGCTCATGCGAGCGTTGCGAGATTTTAATGTACCCAAGATCGTGACTGACGACATGCCAGTTTTCATGGGTCTGATCGGTGACTTGTTCCCTGCACTGGATGTGCCCAGGAAACGTGACTTTGACTTCGAAGTGAGATTGAAAGAAGCCGCCATCGACATGAAACTCCAACCAGAACCTGGATTCATTTTGAAGGTTTGCCGAATTTTTTGTTATTAATTTTTACTGTGGAACAATTTCATCAATTGACAATATATTTAACATTAAACAAATTAATTGTAGATGGTGCAACTGGTAGAATTGTTCGCTGTGCGCCATTCAGTATTTATCGATGGATTTGCCGGCACGGGCAAGTCTGCAATCTGGCAATGTCTGAACAGGACTTACCAAATGTTGAAACGAAAACCTTTCTATAATGACCTTGATCCTAAAGCTGTAACTAATGACGAGTTGTTTGGCATCATTAATCCTGCTACGAGAGAGTGGAAAGATGGTCTTTTCTCTACTATTATGAGAGATATGGCTAACATGCCTGGCGATGGACCGAAATGGATTGTGCTCGACGGCGACATCGATCCCATGTGGATCGAGAGCTTGAACACGTTGATGGACGATAATAAAGTTGGAATCTTATATTATTTACCAACAGTATATTTTATGTTATTATATACCTTCTAGAATGTTACTCTATTATTTATTTTCCATTTCAGGTATTAACGCTTGCCAGTAATGAGCGTATAGCCTTAACTAAGCCAATGCGCTTATTATTTGAGATCGCCAATTTGCGGACTGCCACTCCTGCTACTGTGTCGAGAGCAGGTATTCTGTATATCAACCCCCAAGATCTCGGTTGGAATCCGTAAGTACACAACTGTCAACTGGCTGTGGATATCTATAAACTTCGATATGTCTTACTCGTATTTTGCGCCTTTGCAGCTTCGTGGCTTCCTGGATTGAAACAACGCGAGATGATGAGTCTGAGAAAGCTATGCTGACGGTTATGTTTGATAAATATATTCCACCGTTACTGGAAACTTCCAAAAAATACAAACGTATAACCCCTCTAACGGATTTACAACAGATTCAACTGACTTGCTACTTGCTTGAGTGCTTCTTAAATAAATCATTGCTGCCATCAGACTGTCCGAAGGAATGGTGAACATTGATTCTAACAATGTCTGATGAACCGATTAATACCTTACATTTTACGACTAACAATGTGCAATTTATTTAAGGTATGAAATTTACTTCGTGTTCTCGGTAATATGGGGTTTCGGGTCTGGTCTTTTCCAAGATCAGTTAGTGGACTGGCGAACTGAGTTCAGCAAATGGTTTTGCAATGAGTTTAAGCAAATCAAATTTCCATCCACCGGAACCGTCTTCAGTTTCTTCATTGATCCCGAAACGAAGAAATTTTTACCATGGTCTGAAAGGGTGGAAAAGTTTGAGCTAGATCCAGACTTACCATTACAGGTCTGGTTACATCTTAAAGTTTCAATTGGCTATGATTACTGAAACAAAAATTCATTGTTTTGTTAATTTCCAGTCTTGTCTCGTATCCACGTCAGAAACCACTCGTATCAAATTTTTCATGGATTTATTAATTGCAAAACAAAAGCCCGTAATGCTTGTTGGCAGCGCCGGGAGCGGCAAGACAGTGAGCGTCGCTGCCAAACTCAATTCTTTACCAGACTCTTATGCGATTACGAATGCACCACTCAACTTTTACACTACATCTGGTAAGTTGTACAAATAATGCAAAGTGTAAAAGCTTATCAAGGCAGACATGCATAAGCCATGCTTTTCGTACTCCTGTTAACTTTTTCACATGTCAGAAATGTGTTGTTGTTTATGCTGGTTGATTACCTATATAGGTATATATTATTTATTATTATTATATGTATATTATTATATTTAATGTAGTACATATTATACACGCTAGCTTTTGCCCGCGACTTCGTCTGCGCAGAATCAAAATTTGCGCTGAGTTTTCTTCCTCTCTCCCATCGAAAATTTACAAAAACCAGCCAAATGCGAGTCTTACTTTAGCACAAAGGATTTTGAACTACGAGTACCTGGCTACCTACCTCAACGTAATAAACCCGTTTTATGCATGGACACCCCATTTCCATTATTTATCATCCCATCTTCCTTAATTGTGTGCAAAATTTCAAGACTAGTAATTATATTTACGGAGATACGCTCCCTTTTCCCTATTTATTCCCTATCCCATGGTAAATTTGAAAAATCCCTCCTTAGTGCACCTCTATGATACTCAAGCAATATTTATATAGGTACGTTGCGACTCTCGGCACCTGCGACCTTCGACATGTTAATCGCTATCCCGCGGGAACTAAGCAAATTTTCCGAGGTTAAAGTCTATAACCTGGCCGGAGATTTTCTCGACAGATTAGAAAAATTTGCATCAAAATCCGTTCAGCCGATTTTACGTGATTCGTGCGTAAATAAACAGACAGTTGGATCGTGTTCCGTTATTGGTTCTAAGTATCCCCAACCATTTTTTTTTATATCTTTCATGTAAGTACAGACTTTAAAGCTTTTATTGAAGCAGGCGTTACTTTGCGGATTGTGGCATTTATATGTGTTTTATGTGGCAGTAGTGTAAGGAGGGATTGCATGAAAGACATATATATTTCGCACAGGATTGGTTATCTTGCATGTGAGTAGCGGAGCAGCAAGGTAAAAGTTTTTTGTTCATTTTAGAATTTAGACCCTCTTCAGCTTTATTATATTTGTGTAGATTATGTGATACGCTGGTTTATGTGCGGTTTTTGAACGCATTATAATTATTATATATGTTCCTATAGTAAGTTAAATACTGTCACTGTCTCATCGCATCGTTGTTTTTTTTATTTCTAGAAATGTTACAGAAGGTGCTTGAAAAGCCTCTTGAGAAGAAATCAGGTCGCAATTTTGGTCCACCTGGGAGCAAATTTATGATATACTTTGTGGATGATTTAAACATGCCTGAAGTAGACTTGTACGGTACGGTACAGCCGCACACACTTATCAGAGAGTTTATGGACTACAAGCACTGGTATGGTAACATTATTATGTTAAAATCAGGTTCCCGGGAGAAATCATTATTTCAAAGTAATTATTTTCAGGTATGATAGACAGAAGCTTTCTCTGAAGGAAATCTCGAATTGTATGTTTGTGTCGTGCATGAATCCTACTGCTGGCTCTTTCACAATCGACCCGCGTCTGCAAAGGCATTTCTGTACTTACGCTGTGAGGTACGTCCCCATATAATAGTGTGACGGTAAATGTTAGCATTCTTGAAAGGTTTTTCGTAACGTGAATTTTTTTTTTAGCTTTCCTGCACTAGACGCGTGTTTCCACATCTACGTACAAATTCTATCTCAGCACTTGATGAACCCTATGAACAAGTTCCTTTTGCCTGTCCAAAAGTTTGCCCAGACACTAGTCAATACGGCTCTGGCACTGCACAACAGACTGTCTTCCATGTTTTTGCCCACGGCCGTTAAATTCCACTACATTTTTAATTTAAGGGACCTTTCAAATATATTTCAGGTAATATCGTTAACACATCGTGATAACTCACGTTATTACAATCGAGAATTGCTCAATATGTTTGGACTATTAAGAATTATTATTTTAATTATGTTTTATGTTTACCAGTTGGCATTTGTAGGACTAGTAGCATTTTATTTTAGATTATTTTAAATGGTTATCCTATAAAGTTTTAAGTAAAAAAAATGTTTGACGGTATGCACACATTTCAAGTGAATCAAGGCATTTTCATCATTGGAGATGGGTAGAAATCACGTTACAGATACCTATGTGTACATTGTCATTTAGTTCGGTAGTTTGTTAACCATAGTAATTCATCTTAAATAAGACTTAATAAGTGGTCGTTTAGGACGAGTTCAGTGATGAAAACCTGTTCAGAAGAACTAGATAAATAAATGAATATAGGCACAATTAAATGTACAGTTTTCTATAAAATATCCTATAGGGCATGCTGTTTACAACTGGAGATGCTATAAAGGCACATTCAGAATTGATCAGATTGTGGATGCATGAAGCAACTCGCGTGTACTCGGACAAATTAGTAGACTCTGAAGATAATGAGTCGTTTGGCAAGCTTATAGCGGAGGTTATCAAGAAAAACTGTGAAGTATGAATTTTCGTCTCGGCAATTCTATTAAGAACTCGATTCGCATAATATAAAACTTACTGTTCTTCTTTGGTATTAGGAGTTCGATGAAAACGTTGTCTTCGAGAAACCTTTAATCTATTGTCACTTCGCGGAAGGAATTGGTGATCCGAAATACTTCCCTATACGAGATTGGCCCCAAATTAAGAGGCTACTTGATGAGTCACTCTCTGGCTACAACGACCTAGTTGCTTCCATGAATCTAGTGCTCTTCGAGGATGCCATGTATCATATCTGCAGGTGAATTGTCAATATTCTATACATAAAAATGAAAAATGATGTGCAGGAACTATTTGTTTTATTGACATTTCTTTGGTCCAGGATCAATCGAATCCTCGAAGCTCCTAGAGGTAACGCTCTACTGGTTGGTGTAGGAGGTTCCGGCAAGCAGTCTTTGTCCAGACTTTCAGCGTTTATTTCTGCCCTGGAAGTATTCCAATTACAATTACGTAAAGGCTATTCCATAATTGATTTGAAGGCCGACTTAGGTAACTGTTACAAATATTTCCAACGTAACACAGTTGTATGTATGTATCTATGTGTATTTGTATTTGTGTGTTTCTGTATTTTCACGTGTATTTTAGCTGCTTTATATATAAAGTCGGGCTTGAAGAGTATTGGCAACATGTTCCTGATGACAGACGCGCAGGTCGCGGAAGAACGATTCCTTGTGCTCATCAATGATTTACTCGCATCTGGAGAAATACCGGAGTTGTTGGCTGATGATGAAACGGAGAATATAATTAACGGTGTAAGAGGCGAGGTTAGTCTAAAATATAGAACAGCATTCTTATTGACTTTTAATTTGTAAATTACAATAAAAAAAATATTACCTAATTCTAGACCAAAGCGTCTGGTGTACCTGATACGCGAGAGAATTGTTGGCGATTCTTCATTAATCGTGTGCGGAGTATGTTGAAGGTATGTTAGTCATATTATGGGAAAACTTAGCGTACGAGAGTGGTACCAGTTCTCTTATGTTTCAAGCAATATCGCGGCGTTCTCCTGGTGTACAGGTGGTGCTGTGTTTCTCGCCGGTGGGCGCCAAGCTGCGAGTGCGAGCCCGCAAGTTCCCGTCCATCGTCAACTGCACAGCCATCAATTGGTTCCACGAGTGGCCCACCGAGGCGTTGCGCTCCGTCTCAAAACGATTCGTTTCCGAAGTTGAATCTCTGCCGGTATTCAAACTATCAAGTATAATATGCAATAAACCGCTCGACTAGAGCAATGTCATAATGAGTAGCCTTGAAGCAACGGACTTATGGCTCTCTTGTTGAAATTTCTTGGATCAAATTTGCTGTTTCCATACATTGACTTCGTGATTTAATTTGAACAATGTATGGAAATCGTAAATTTTCTCAGGCTGTTTTCAACAAACGGGTCATTGGATTGACCATGAGCACTGAGCATGAAACAGTCATTTTTGTTCACGATTGAAGTTTAGCCCTGTGTAAGTACGATCAAATAAATATGTGTGAAGATTGAGTGTGTCAATTTTTTAATTGGTCTTTAACACGTTTTAGTCGAAAATATTTTCAACCTATCGGCTATTCAAAATACTGATTCGTACAATTCGCTTTTTTCGCTTCTATTAAACATATCTAACCGCCGTGTAGCAACATCCGAGACTTTCATCTGACTTTACCTCTGATTGCAGTCTTATATTTATTTTCCACAGCTTGATCTCATTGTTATATAGCAGATATGAACCAATTCAAAGTTAATTCTACTTATTTGACAGGTGCACCTTGTGGACCCGATCGCAAACTTCATGTCTCACGTGCACCAAAGCGTAAATAAAATGTCAGCGGTGTATTTTCAAAATGAAAAGAGATACAATTACACGACACCGAAAACTTTCCTTGAACTAATTGCTCTCTACAGCAAACTTCTGAATGAAAAGACTTCTAGCTTAAAGATGATGATAACTAGGTTGGAAAACGGCTTGACCAAGCTAGCGTCATGCGCCGCCGACGTCGCTGTATTGAAGGTGATTTGTTATTAGCCTCACCCATCGAATCCATGTTTAACAAACGCCGCACCCGCTGTCCAGTTTCTTCATACTCATCTCAGTGATGTTTTGACTTGGTGCTGGCGGCTGTGGACAAGCGACCTTATGCATTCGACATACACTTTGCCAGTTTATTCGTTTTAATATCTTTTGACATGATCAAAGTGATTTCGGGATGTTCAATGTCGTAAAAACGCAACAAAATTTTTTTTTGGAAGCGAAATTTTGTTTAGTACATGTAGGCCAGGGTCGATACCTTTGAAAATGATAAAAAGTAAAATAAAATTATAGTAGGATGAAACCCATTAGAAATGGTAGAGAATATTACAAAAATTAAAGGAAAAATAAATTATGGTCGATCTGAGGTCGGGAAGGGGGGAGGGGGGGGGGGGGGGGGGGTTTAAGGGTGAAAAACGGTTTATCTCGATTTCCGGCGAAACTACAAGTCTTATGAAAAAAAGTTAAATGGCAAAGTTGTAGGTAATAAAAAGATCTACAACTTTTGCTTTTACACTTTTTTCACATAACCTCAAAATTTATGTGAAAAATTCAAATAACCAAGTTTTTGGTTTTTTATTTTTATCTTTTGCAAAAATAATAATTTTTTCACGAAACTTGGTGAAAACTTACCTTTTTATGTCCCAAACTTACAGTATTTTTTTTGATTTAAAAGATTCATTTTTTCACCTTATTTTGACTTAATATCGAAAAAGCACCCTAACTTTCAATCGAAAATTCTCACGTCAAAATATCTGTTTTTTTTTTAAAGTCGGTGGCCTTTTTGTTCGTTGAAATCTCTACTTTCCGATGGTATAAAAAATATATACATTACAATGGTAATTTTTGTCAGAAAATGCAAATAAAGGAATAAATCATTATGTTCAATTTTGAGCTATTTATTAAAAATTTACACCTTAATTACTTGTTAAACGTAAGATTACATGTTACATTGATAAACAAAAAAATTACGAATCCATAAAACATAAAGATTAGAAAAAACATGCGAAAATAATTATTCTAAATATTAAAAAAATAGGATTTAAAGGAGATTTCATCTAAAAAATGTGACTGTTGCAATATTTTTCAGTAATGAAGTTGATTTATTAAATTCTAATTACATTTATGTCATAGAAAATCTCATCTTACTAATATTATAAATGTGAAAGTTTGTTACTCTTTCACGCCAGAACGGCTGGACAGATCGGGATGAAATTTGGAACATATATAGATTATAGTCTGGAATAACACATATGCCACTTTTTATCCCGGAAAATTGCGCAATTCCCGTGGGATAGCGATAAACGAATTCTATGCAGACGAAGTTGCGCGCAACAGCTAGTAATATATAAATATACATGTAAATCGTACTATTGAATTTCGATACTTTATACTGATTACGTTATTCATAATAATTTTCTTAAATACAATAAAAATAGGATTTGAATCCTATTTTTAAATATTTAGAACAACTATTTTCGCATGTTTTTTGCAATCTTTATGTTTTATGGATTCCTATTTTTTTTTGTTTATCAATGTAACATGTAATCTTACGTTTAACGAGTAATTAAGGTGTATATTTTAAATAAATAGCTCAAAATTAAACATAATGTTTTTTTCCTTTATTTGCATTTTCTGACAAAAATTACCATTGTAATGTATTTATATTTTTATACCATCAGAAAGTAGAGATTTCAACGAACAAAAAGGCCACCGACTTTTTAAAAAAAACAGATATTTTGACGTGAGAATTTTCGATTGAAAATTAGGGTGCTTTTTCGATATTAAGTCAAAATAAGGTGAAGAAATGAATCTTTTAAATCAAAAAAAATACTGTAAGTTCGGGACATAAAAAGGTAAGTTTTCACCAAGTTTCGTGAAAAAATTATTATTTTTGCAAAAGATAAAAATAAAAAACCAAAAACTTGGTTATTTGAATTTTTCACATAAATTTTGAGGTTATGTGAAAAAAGTGTAAAAGCAAAAGTTGTAGATCTTTTTATTACCTACAACTTTGCCATTTAACTTTTTTTCATAAGACTTGTAGTTTCGCCGGAAATCGAGATAAACCGTTTTTCACCCTTAAACCCCCCCCCCCCCTCCCCCCTTCCCGACCTCAGATCGACCGTAATTTATTTTTCCTTTAATTTTTGTAATATTCTCTACCATTTCTAATGGGTTTCATCCTACTATAATTTTATTTTGTCTCAAAAATTATCGACCCTGGCCTAATGTGTCTAACGTTTGTGTAATTCTGCTTTACTAGATAACACTAGCAGAACAAGAGGTAATACTGAAAGTTAAAAATAAGGCCGCTGAAGAACTGATTGAAGTTGTTGGCGCCGAAAGCGAAAAAGTGTCGAAGGAGAAAGCTTTTGGTAAAGCGTTTTTTTTTCGTGGCTTTGGGCTTATAGTGTACTAGCTTCTGCCCGCGACTTAGTCCGCATAGAATTAGCAATTTACATGGTTATCGCTATCCCGCAATTTTCCGGGATAAAAATAGCCCATGTTTTAATCTGGGGTAGCTACCAGCTATCTCTATATCTTTATCGCTATCTCCGTTACGATCCAAATCCGTTCAGTCGTTTCAGTGTGAAGAAGGAACAAATATACATACTCACTCGCTCGCTTCCTCACAGACTTTCGCATTTATAATATTATTAGGATTAGGATTAAGTTCTGTGCCTAAATCACCAAATACCTACTTTGTAATTAATAGAAACTGATTATATGTATAGATCATACACACATAATTCAGCCTATACACGTCCCACTGCTGAGAACAGGCCTCCTCTCGCAGTGCCATACTCCTCTCGCAGGCTTGGGCCATAGTTCCCACGCAGGCCCAGTGCGGATTGGGAACTTCACATACACCACTGAATTGCTTCGCAGGTGTATGCAGATTTCCTCACGATGTTTTCTTTCACACAGCGAGCCCGGGATTTGAATCTACGATCCGATTTAGATCGATTAATAATATATTTTTGTTGAATGAACATGTAGCTGCCGAGGAAGAAAAGAAAGTAAAAGTTATTGAAGAAGATGTAACAATAAAAGCAAAAATTTGCGCCGACGATCTGGCCAAAGCTGAGCCAGCTCTACTTGCGGCTCAAGAAGCCTTAAATACTTTAAATAAGAACAACCTGACGGAATTAAAAGCTTTTGGTTCTCCTCCTGATGCTGTAGTAATGGTCACTGGAGCGGTGCTTGTCCTCTTTGCTAAGAAGGGAAAGATTGCAAAAGACAGGTCCTGGAAAGCTTGTAAGGTATTGCTACTAGCACGATAAGGCATTTCTATTGTATGATGTATCTGTTTAAACAAAAAAATATTTACTTGGAACTAAACGACTAAATTTTCTGTATTCAAGGTCATGATGGCGAAGGTAGACCAGTTCTTGAACGATCTAGTCTATTATGACAAGGAAAACATTCATCCCGATGTTATTAAGGTAAATAATACGTGAACCTAATGTAACCTAACGAATTGTGGCTGGTGTCAAATAGAATTTTAGAGTTGGAGCTGACATCATGTTTCTACTTTGTGACTGTACATACGGTTTGTTTTATAATTATTTTGTCTCTGTTACCCGCGACCTCGTCCGCGCAGAATTATAATGTGTATTGGAGCTCCTTAAAATACCTTAATCCTTAAGCCAAATCCTTTTTTAACAGATGCCTAGGTTATAATAGTTAATTATCTGCGGGTTAATTTCAGCGCAATCCGCTAAGTGGTTTGAGTTCTGCGTTGATGGACCAGTCACGGCTGTTTTTTATGAATATTGAAGAAGATAATTCTGTTACCAGGCTGTTCAACCGTACATCAAAAATCCGGAATTTGATCCAACAATTATTGCATCGAAATCTGGAGCCGCCGCTGGTCTCTGCTCTTGGGTCATCAACATCTGCAAGTTTTACGACGTGTTCGTGGTGGTGGAGCCCAAGAGGAAGGCGCTCGCAGCCGCCAACGCAGAGCTGCAGGCTGCCAGGGACAAGCTCTCTTTCCTCAATGATCGACTCAAGGCAAATAGCTTTTTAAAACCAGTACCTATTTGTAGGAGTAACGATTGAGTAAAGTAAACAAACTGCCGCCGGAAGCTCTTACCTGATACTAAAAAAATGAATTTGGGGAATTTGTGGCGTAGTAATAACGACCAGCTGGTCGATCAGCTGTTATTTTATAAACAACGAAAAGAATGGGGAGCGGAAGAACACCAAATTCGGTTAGTATTAGTAAGGTTTGACCACAGTGAAATAAAACAAATGGATGGAAGAATATCCTAATATCAGTTGCAACACTGAAAATTTACCATTATTCATATATTCATGTTTATTTTCCCTTCGTTTTAACAATAGGAATTAGAAGATCAATTAGGAGTGCTCATGAAAGCTTTCCAAGAGGCTGTGAATGAGAAAATGAAGTGCCAAGCTGAAGCTGATGCAACGAATTATACCATTGACTTAGCCAATAGGCTTGTGAACGGTTTAGCTTCGGAAAAAATTAGGTAAGTAGGTACTTTGACCGTTCAATTATCCGCAATTTCTTTTCTCAATGAACAAAAAACAACCTCTGTAGGGTAACGGCAACTTGATTAATTAAATGAATTATTTATTTTTAAATCGTATGCGAAAATGGTGATTATGGAAAATTTACCTATATTATAGTTAAAATATTTTCTGTTCAGTAGTAGAAATACTATGTTCATCATCTCAAGCGCCTGAAGGTTGTATTTGCGCTCGACAATGTAAATGGCAAGTGTTTACATTTCAGGTGGTCTGCAACAGTATTGAGCTTGAAGGAGTCTGGTGTGACGTTGCCTGGCGATGTTCTGTTGGTGTCCGCTTTTATTTCATACGTGGGGTGCTTCATGCGCCGCTACCGACTGCAGCTCATTGACGACGATTGGGTGCCAACGCTAGCCAAAACCGATGTAAGCATTCCTAAATTGCACCCGCTTTATTATATACTACCTTCTGCCCGCGACTTCGTCTGCGTAGAATTATACATTAAAACCTTCCTCTTGAATCACTCTATCTATTAAAAAACCCGCATCAAAATCCGTTGTGTAGTTTTGAAGATATAAACATACATAGGGACATAGGGACAGAGAAAGCTACTTTATTTTATATACGTAGTGATGGTATGCCGGTTAAAATCGTGCGGTTGTTTAACAGCCTAAAATCGAGTCGACGGAAGGTCTGGACCCGCTATCGATGTTGACGGACGATGCACAAATCGCATGCTGGACCAACGAGGGCCTACCAACTGACACAATGAGCGCCGAGAATGCTACTATCCTCACCAACTCTGCACGCTGGCCGCTCATGATTGACCCCCAATTGTAAGACTATCCAACTTAACTTGCATAACGCTTGTAATGCTAGATTAATATAAAAGAGCATGACCCGACTTCAGCCTATACTTTCAACTTCTGAGCTGGGCATAAGCAGTGGCGTGCGGTAAGGGATCGCCTGATTCTATTGTACAGTCAAGGGCATGAATTGTACGTAAACAATAAGGCCGATGTCACGTATCTTTGACATGATGGCTGTATCAATTTTAATGCCCTCGATTTTTCATTAATATTTCCGACCGAGGAAGAATCCGACGAAAATACGAATAATAATAAGCCAAGAAGCGTAACTAAGCCCGAAAAAACATTCCACGCGAAATGGTCCGCAGGGGGTGGGGCTTAAATTATGTACCGCGCGGCGAATTAGTTCGGCCGGGACGCTCGAGCCGTCGCTCCACAGATCAGTAGCAAGCTATAGTAGCAAGCTACAGATAAGACAGTGACTTTTCCGGCTTAGTTCCATGTAGTCCGCTTTGGCGCTACAATCGGAAATTATGACGGCAACTATACTTATATATATACGACTATCTTGACGTCACTTCCTTGACAGTTATAGTGCTTAACAAAGCAGGTTGTCGATATCGATAATTAGTGATGTTCACTTTATCGATACTGATATCTTAGTATAGGAACTAGAACTAATAAAATTTGAATTATCACCTCAGTGCAAAAGGCCCTTCAGACTTGACTGCCGGGTCCAATGCGTTATCCGTAACGCTTTACTTATTTATATGAACACCGAGATAACACTGAGATAATTCGTAACATTTTTGTTCATAAAATAAAACGAATTGTTTACCCATTTATTTATTTAATACCTTTCTTCGTAATTTATAAGTTTTGTATATACTAATCGCGTGCAAGCATTGTCTATCGGAGTGAGAGTGTTACGTTTGCATTGCTGTTACTTTGTGTGCGTAAGTGGAATGACAATTGAAGCGGCAACTGTTAGGGAATTACTCTTCTTGACTTATTATTATTCGTAGCGACGAAACAAGAACCCGGCGAAACGGGGGTCCGACGAATTAAGAACTAATCGAAGCTTTTCCTGATAATAACAAAAATCACAAAATCGGTCCAGCCGTTCAAGCGTGATGCTGTGCCGTGGCCAAGGGAATTAGGGATTCGTTTTTGCATATATTTAGATATTTATGGTGCAGACTCACAAATACCACCATTATACCTTCACAATGCAGCGCGACAACTGGAAGTACCTTCCTAACAGTGGCGGATTTACAAATTTTCAAGGTATAGGCTGAATTTTTACCACCCTTACAAAATTTGTTGCAGACTTTTAAGATTTTTTTTTATTACCGAGGTAAAAAAAAAAAATCTCGTGCCCCAAATTTGCCGCCCCCAAAATCTGCCGCCCAAGGCTCGAGCCTACTCAGCCTTATGGTAAATCCGCCACTGCTTCCTAAACCTACAAGAACCCATTTCTCACCAGGATCTTTATGTATATTTTGTTTTATTATCATTCATTTTCAGGCAAGGCGTAAAGTGGATAAAAACTAAATACGGGGACTTGCTGGTCGTGATTCGACTCACCCAGCGCAATTACATAGATCGCATTGAGCGAGCCGTCACCAGCGGCAACGTTGTGCTCTTGGAGAACATAGGTGAAACCGTCGATGCAGTGCTGGACCCACTACTCGGACGAGTTCTGATAAGAAAGGGCAAAGTTTTAAAGGTCAATAGACATCAAATAAAGTCGGAGCAAATTTTTTTAACACTGATACTCACGACTGACGTCTAAAGCGAACTTAATTTTTTAGATTGGTGACAGGGAAATGGACTATCATCCAAATTTCCGCTTAGTTATCCAAACTAAATTGGCCAACCCACATTATCAGCCTGAAATGCAAGCTCAGTGCACCCTTATTAACTTCACTGTAACCAAGGACGGGTAAAAACATAGTGAATAGTATCAATTCCTAAAAGTATTTGAAATTCAAACAATAATATTTTCTTATAATTGTCTACAGCTTAGAAGAACAACTTTTAGGTGAAGTTGTAAAAGCTGAAAGACCGGACTTGGAAGCCTTACGAGCGGGGCTGACTAAACAACAAAATGATTTCAAAATCACTTTGAAAACACTCGAAGACGACTTATTGAAGCGTTTGGCTAACGCCGGTGCGGATATTCTTAGTGACTCTGCACTGGTAATAAACTTAGAGACCACCAAAAAGACGGCTGCTGACATAGAGATAAAAGTCGAGGAGGGAAAAATAACATCTGTCAAGATTGATGAGGCTCGTGAGAGATACAGGCGAGTTAAAAAGCGAGGTCGCATTTTATACTAGCAAATTCAGGAATTACATTTTTAAATTACACATAAACGGATAACTCACGTATAAAAGTCGAGTGATGCTCGACATGTTTCGGACTATTTCGTAGTCCTTCTTCCTGGAGCGCTCGCCCCGGCGGCAGCGAAACGAACACTGCGCGCCAGCGCTCTGTTCGCGCGGCTGCTCGACGCAACTGACAGCGGCGCACAACTAACCTCGTTTTCATCGTCATTTTTATTACTGTCAAATGTAGGGCAACACACAGTGTAATGTAGGGTTTATGTGTAATTATGATTAAGTCTCACGGTACTTTCATGTTGAAAATTACATTTTTATTTATATTTGTGCAGGCGAGCGGCTGCACGTGCATCACTGCTGTACTTCATTTTGAATGAGATATACAAGATCAATCCGATGTACCAGTTCTCGCTGAAAGCGTACAACGTCGTATTTAAATATGCGCTGGCCAAAGCAGATGAGGGTGATGATCTGGAGGCCCGGGTCTGCAATCTGCTCGATAGCATCACCTTCTGTGTGTTCGTGTATACCAGCAGAGGGCTGTTTGAGAGGGACAAGCTCGTGTTTTTGTTCTTAATCACGCTACAGGTAGATGCATGTGCCCCAAAGGCTCTTTTATGACTAGTCTTTCTTACTTTTATTATTTATTTTTCCACATCAAACCTTCAGCAGTCAGTCTTTCAAGATTTTATTGAACACTAGCTTCTGCCCGCGACTTCGTCTGCGTAGAATTATACATAAAAACCTTCCTCTTGAAATACATAGGGATATAGGGACATAGGGACAGAGAAAGCGACTTTGTTTTATACTATGTAGTGATGTTAACAATTAATAGCCATTGCTGCTGTACTTGTCGGCGATTCTAAAAACTTCAAACATTGCAATTTTACTATAAAAACAGGTTTTACAATGTGACGGAAGAGTTGATGCACGTGAATTGGAATTTTTACTGAAGTATGCAGTAGCACCTGAAAATTCTCCATACTCTTGGCTTTCCAACACTGGTTTTGGTGGAATTATAGCCTTGACCAAGATGGATGCTTTTGATAGCTTAGACAAAGAAATAGAAGGCGCAACAAAGAGGTACTAAACAATTTAAAATATTATATGAAAGGACTGGACTGATTTGCATAAAATTTGGAACACTATGTTTACCATAACTTAACGCATAGGCTACTTTATATCCCGATAGTCCCGTATATAAAATCCCTAAATTTCAGCTGTCGTGTCTAGAGTAGGTAAAAGTACCATCAAACAAATTACCACAGTTATAAAAATATCGAATTCCACCATATGGGCGATGTCGGGGTTCCTATATTTATTCGGTTTGCTCTTCGGGCATTGAATAATAATGAGGATTTTTATGTGGGACCACAATAATAAACATGAACAAATTCATTCCTGGGCCACTGTGGCCCCTCTCTCAGTAAATGTCATTAATTGTGATGTTACATTGAATTGGGATTGTCTAAAAAAAATACCTATCCTTTTTATTTTTTTTTGTGTGGAAAAGTCCATTATAAGAAACCAATTTCGATATTTTCTCATATAACTCCGTATTTTTTATACTATTAATTATTGAAATATGCTGCCACATATCTGCTTATTGGATAAATTGATCATAAAACGTATGTGAAGCACCGCCATTAAAGTATTTTCTACCTGTGGTGAAGTTGACAAACTGTCATTAGTATCAATATCAAC
The DNA here is from genome assembly GCA_949127965.1 of Pandemis corylana. Taxonomy (NCBI): domain Eukaryota; kingdom Metazoa; phylum Arthropoda; class Insecta; order Lepidoptera; family Tortricidae; genus Pandemis; species Pandemis corylana. The sequence continues at coordinate 7,450,771 of OX421868.1, forward strand.
ATGATTCAACAATAACACAGGAAGATTCGCGCAATATTCTCTTAAGAATTTTATATTTTCACAGCCGTTATACATGCCACAACATTCTGCGCGAAGCAGAAAGGTCCATTATACACATACCAGATAATGATCGAGACAAAACATGATCCGCAAATAAGACAGTAAACTCAGTAGGCGAAAGTAAACCGAAAAACGTGATATTTTCGCTCTCCATTGAAATATTGAGCGGAAAATCTTTCATATCAGCGAAGCATATTATGGCTGCGCGGTTACACTGTTGCCTAGTTATCTACCGAAAGTGCTTTTAAACCTAAGCTTTTGCAACTATAATACAACAATATGAAAGTAAACATTGAAGCGACAGAAGCGATACAGCGTCAAAAAAAAATGACAACGGCTCTCACTGACAGTCTGTCAGGTGTCAATTTTGCGGTCCGAATTACGTTCACAACACTATGCTGTCAAAACTCCGGGCCACTTCTTATTATTTTTATTATGTGATGATTATAGATCCATTTAATATATTAAATTAATAATTATTATTACTTTGCCAAATAGCTGTTTCATGATTTTTTTTGCGAGTTACTGTAAACCAAGTTGAAAGTAAAGTGCACATTGTATCCGTAACTTCAATTCGGACCTCGTATAAAAGGTTTTAAAAAGAGGCTGACCACAGATTATGCAAAAAATCTTCTCCTACAAGTTGATGACGTCAGAGTTTCGCGGTCAAATGACGGGCAAATGAAAAAATAACAATAACAAATTAAAAACAACATTGTTATGGAATCTGATTACCTACCTACTGCAAATAATCCTGAAAAACTATTCCTCGAAATGGTTTTTGAATCAGTATATTTGTAAAAAAATAGACAATCCCAATTGACAAAAAAAAAACGTGATGTTAACTGTGAGAACGTTCTACGTAGGTTCAGGAATCAAATGGTTCTACAGTATACTCTAGAAATTGAATTGATTTATTTTTATTCCATTTGTTTTTTTAAACCCGGAATTTCAGCAGCCAATTTTATAATCGTAAAGATAATTTCTTGTTTAAATAATTATTTAAAGAATTCTTTATCATACGACCCAACCCATCAACCCATCACTGCTTTGATTCCCCTTTCCATCCATACGCCCACAATCATGCTAAACATGGTCTTTAGGCCTTGTTACGTTAGGCTCTGTCTACCCCGTAAGGCAGGGGTTCCCAAAGTGTGCGCCGCGGCGCCCTGGTGCGCCGTAGAAAGTAAAGAGGGGCGCCGTGAGTTCTATCATTATCGAAACCACAAATGTTCGCGGGTACCTATTTGAGCGCTCGCATCGGTAAATAATATAGCAACAATACAACTTAGCTAAGGCAGGGCGCCGTTACAAAATACTAAACTTGTAACTGCGCCGCAGGTCGAAAAAGATTGGGAGCCCCTGCCGTAAGGGATAAAGACGTGATTTGTGTATGTATGTATGTATTCTTTATCATTAAGCGAGATTGTGAGCACTGCCTAAATATTATGCTAATAAGTATCCCATTTTTTTGCATAATTTGCATCTTAGTAAGTATTTTCATGTTCTACTCATTTTGGAACAGATGGCAAAAGTACACCGACGGTGAGGCTCCTGAACGAGATAAACTACCAGGAGAGTGGAAGAACAAAACTGCATTACAGCGTCTATGCATCATGCGAGCTTTGCGGCCCGACCGAATGTCCTATGCTTCTGGGTAAACAAAAATTTGGTTTATCACTCGTATTTATTCAGAAAAAATGACTCTCTGCCAAGTTTCTTGCCGCGCATTCTTCTTGGCAATGATGGTCTTTTCGAATGCGCTTGTAGTTTAAAAAAAGACACGTAAAAGAGCCTTCTATTTGCGAAGGAAACTTTTGAATTTTCTTTTTCTTTTTAATTTTTGTAAAGTCAGCTTCAGTTTGAAGCATCGAAGTCAACCAAACAGTTCGGTACACCATAATAGAAATAGTATGGTGTGTCGAACTTTTTGGATGTTTACTACTATATGACGCTGATTGTACTTACTGCATACCTATTTTATCTTAGATATCGTACTCTATTTACATGTCCACTTTTTTCTAGCGCGTTTTGTGAAGAAAATCTCGGCACAAAATATGTAGAAGCAAGAACTCCTCCATTAGAAGTATCGTTCCAGGAGAGCAACAGCACAACTGCCATGTTCTTTATCTTATCCGCGGGAGTGGACCCGTTAAAGGTACTATTTTGAAATACTTGTGCTTCTATGTCATATTTTGCGGTTTTATCTAATCAAATATCTAAATTGAAAAAAAACCTGTATTCGAGGATTTGGAGAAATTGGGTCGCAAACTGGGCTTTGCGGTAGACAAGAAAAATTTCCATATCGTGTCGCTGGGTCAAGGCCAGGAGGTGGTCGCGGAGGAAGCCATGACTGTTGCGTCTGCCAATGGGCACTGGGTTATCCTGCAGAACATACATTTAGTGGCCAAGTGGCTCGCTACATTAGAGAAAAAAATGGAAGAGACCTTTGAGGATCCAGACCCCGACTACAGGTTAGCCTAATCTATTATGATTTTACCAAATGTTTATTACGACCACAGCTTGATATTACCTTTTGTTTAATGTTCAGGTTGTTCTTAAGTGCTGAACCTGCAGGCGATCCGGCGTATCACATTATTCCACAAGGTATCCTGGAATCTTCTATCAAGATCACTAATGAACCTCCCATTGGGATGTGGGCTAACTTGCATAAAGTAAGGCATCCACGAATTTAAAAACTGTATTTTAGCGTTACTTTGGGGGTTCATGTCAACTTGATAACTTTACTTTGCTACTCCGCGACACAGTTGAGGCTAAGTCATGCAAAATAGCCACGCTCCCGTTGAATTTTTTCTTAATACGTAATGCATGCATAGAAAATGAACGCATGAATAGAAAAGAATCCACGGGATCGTGATTGTTGTGTATGATTTGACATCAAAATCCCAGGGGAACGGAAGTAATTCGAGAAATTTAAGTTTGTTTTGTTTGTTTGTTGAAAACCATGTTTGTTTATATGGGGTATTTTGTAAATATCGAAACCAACGCCGAAATAAATCAAATAAAGATGGAACCAGTTTTTGGTTCAATCCCGAATATCGTGACGGGTGGACGGAGGCAGCTTTGGTGTTATTTGCTTCGTAAGCAATTAACCACTAAGGCATATTGCTGTCAGTCCAAATTCCAGAGCGTTTTAGGCTAATTTCATGTTTAAGTATAACGCTTTCATTAGCATCTCGCGTTTAAGGTATCAAAAGGGTTAGATTTTACCAAAATGTATTTTCAGTCGTTAGATAACTTCAATCAAGAAACTTTAGAGATGTGCAGCAAGGAAGCAGAGTTCAAATCTGTTTTATTTGCTTTGTGCTACTTCCACGCTGTGGTCGCAGAGAGGCGTAAATTCGGTCCTCAAGGATGGAACAGGTGGGTTTTTATTTTTAGTAGAATTTGAAAGATACATGTGGTGTAATAGTTATTTTATCCCACAATCCCACAAAAAACATCTTAACTCGAAAATATGTTACACACGGGACAAAAACACGGGAAATTGCACAATTATCTGCCTATAAACTAAGTCTACTCGGACAAAGTCGCGGGCAAAGGCTAATTTGCTGTATTAACTTTAGGCCTAAGTTAAATTTTACAGAATGTATCCGTTCAATTTCGGCGACCTTACAATTTGCGTGTATGTATTATACAACTACTTGGAGGCGAATCCTCGTGTCCCGTGGGAAGACCTGCGGTATCTTTTCGGAGAGATCATGTACGGTGGCCACATTACTGATGACTGGGACAGACGGCTCTGTCGTACATTCTTGCTTGAATACATGCAGCCCGAGTTGGTTAGTACTTTTGCTTTAAATAATAAGAAACTAAAGGCGTAGCTAAGTGTCCTTTTGGTGTGATTTGCTTAAGATGATCACATAAAGTGGTCGCCGTTATATCTAAGAAGTACTTATAATTAAACATGTAAATAATTATTTATAGGTGGATGGTGAATGCCAATTAGCTCCAGGCTTTATTTCGCCGCCCAATTCCGATTATGTGGGCTATCACGGTTATATAGACGACTTCCTACCCGTCGAGACACCTTACTTGTATGGTTTACACCCTAACGCGGAAATTGGATACTTGACTACAGTGTCAGAACGACTTTTTAAGGTATGTATAGCGTTCCTTATTCTTAATAACTAATTATTATTTTCCTTGTTCGGAAACTACCTAACTATATATTTCTATCGGTTCAGGTTGTGTTTGAAATGCAACCCCGTGACACAGGAGCGCAGGCTGCCGGAGGCGCTACAAAAGAAGAGTTGGTTGGTATCGTAACACATGGTGGCCTGTGATTTATAAACACTAGCTTAATGCTAAATATAGTAAAGTCGGTGCCTTACTCTTATAGTTCGCATCCCTATGCATACATGCGTACATACATACATACTTACATACATACATATGTCACGGATTTATCCCTTACGGGGTAGACAGAGCCTAAGGTAACAAAACCTTAAGGCCACGTTAAGCATGATTAAGGGCGTGTAGGTGGAAAGGGAAATCAAAATAGTGATGGGTTGCTAGTCCCATCGCCTATAACATGATTCCTAAGACTTTCGCCCATTCTCTCGATGGGCTTTTACTATCTGCGCGGGAAGAGAAGCAACTGGTAAATTCTATGTTTTTTCTTTACTCCCAGACCAGCATGGAAGCATCCCTATGGCTGTTCAGAAATATTTTAATCATAATAGCTCTTTTAGGTTACAGCCCTATCCAGTTACTAAAAGTAGAAAGAGACAATATGTTTGGTTTTCATAATTTAAACGTTACTTCCGCGTTTTTTGACAGGTTCGAGCCCTAATCGAAGACATCCTAGACAGGGTGCCGGAGCCATTTAACCTTCAAGAGCTAATGGGCAAAATGGAAGAGTTGACTCCTTATACGATCGTCGCCCTCCAAGAGTGCGAGCGAATGAATAATCTGATGGGTGAAATACGACGATCTCTCAAAGAGGTCGAACTTGGATTGAAGGTGAGAGAGGCTGTAACGGTATTTTATGCAACAGTTGTATAAGTGGGGTCGAAAAAGCTAGTGGGGTGTGGGTTACGAAAAAAAAGACGCCACTAGCTTTTTTGACCTTATACATCGTTGCATACCTACAATACTTTTTCTACAATTTCTTTTAAACTATCATCATCATCGTCATCATCAGCAGTTGAAAGGTGTTGACCGGTAGACCTGGGCCTATGTACTTTTAAATGAAACATAAATGATTAGGTACCAAGTTTGTGCTCAGAGGCACCAAATTACCCGAAAACGACACCCATCTCCATTTATTTCGTTTTGTTTGCTTTCTAAATTGCTAACACCGTATTTCGTCCTGAATGGCGAATGGTGACCTTGGCCTATCCGAAGGGACAAATGAAAAAATACAACTGCACCTGCATTTTACTTTGACTTGTCTCCAGTATTATTAATGTGTATCATTTTCATTACATTCATATTGGTGACCCTTTGACTGTCAAATTAGTCTGGAGTACTGGATAGCCTTTATAATTAAAAAGTGATTGGAAGTTTTGATAAAAGAACTTAAATCTAGGGTGAGCTGACGATCAGCAGCGACATGGAGAATCTGATGGAATCCCTATTCATGGACAATGTGCCCGCCTCGTGGACCAAGCTCGCCTACCCCAGCTTGCTGGGGCTTGCTTCCTGGTTTTCTGATCTCTGTCTGCGGCTCTCCGAACTCGAGAGTTGGTCCGGCGACTTCAGTGTATGAAAGTTTTATAATATGGTTGTTCTTTGAATCTAATAGTGGCATGTATCTACAAATTTTATAATAGATATACAATAACGTCAATAACATTTGGTAGGATGGAATATACCTACGTATAGTCTCTCGATTTGAATTACTATTGCTAAGCCATGAAAAATTAAGTTTCTCCTAATTTATGAGTTTTTTTTATTATTAAAAACTGGCCAGCGATCGACCTCACCTGATGGTAAGTGCAGATGAGGCCGAAGATGTAGCTCACTGGTTCAATAACTGCCTATTCACTCTGGAGTTGAATAGTCCTAAGTTATACTAATCCGGAAAAACAGACGACGGAAGCGTATTCCATTCCTTTAGCAGTCCGCAATATAAAAGATGAAGCTGAGCAAGTGAAGTTCGTAAAGTTAAGTAATAATTAGGTGTTCTTTTAGCATGATTGTGGGCGCAAAGTGGGAAAGTATGATTTCTTCGATTTTCGTCGATTCCCTCTATGGGTTTTAACTATCTGCGCGGGAAGAACATCATTATGCTAAACGTGCCCTTTAGGTCTTGCTACCTACCTTAGGCTCTGTCTACGCCGTAAGGGATAAAGACGTGAATTATGTGTGTATGTTTATTCCTTACGGGCTTACATACGCCTATTGTTACCTTGTAATATTCTGTATACCTTTTTTCTGTTTTGGTTGTTATATATGTGGTGTTCAATAAAGAGTTATTGTATTGTATTGTATTGTAATAAGCTATATAGACAGGACACTCAATATTCTAACAATATTTGTAGTTGCCCCCGGCTGTCTGGCTGGCCGGGTTCTTCAACCCGCAGTCGTTCCTCACGGCGATCATGCAGCAGACGGCCAGGAAGAACGAGTGGCCGCTCGACAAGATGTGCCTCAACTGCGATGTCACAAAAAAATCAAAGAGCGATTTTAAGTAAGCGATAAGTAACTTAATGCAATTCGCTCGATGTAAATTATAGAAATTACAGATAAATTATTTGTATTAAATTTACAAAAGCACTCTACTGATCAATTTAAGTGATTACCTACCTATCTACCTACCTATTACCTTTAACAATATCACAAGGTTGATTTTCTGTATGTATCAGTATGCAATATGAATCAGGCGTCTGGTTTGCATGTATTAGACTTAATTCTCCATTTTAAGTGTGCATAATGTGTAGTGGTCCGCCGCGCGAGGGCGCCAACATCCACGGGTTGTACATGGAGGGCGCGCGCTGGGACACGGCCACGGGCGGCATCGTGGAGTCCCGCATGATGGAGCTGTTCCCCATCGTGCCCGTCATCTACATCAAGGCCGTGACGCAGGACAAGCAGGACACGCGCAACGTGTACGAGTGCCCCGTCTACAAGATCCGGTCAGTATACAAGGTGCCCGCGGGGCAGTAGTACAAGCTACTAGTTGCTCCGTATTTGCCTGTACAGTAGAGTAGTGGAGCGGGGTTGGTGACGCATGTTTGTTGTCGGCAGCATGCGCGGGCCCACGTTCGTGTGGACGTTCAACCTGAAGACGAAGGACAAGCCCACGCGCTGGACCCTGGCTGGAGTCGCGCTGCTGCTAGGCGTATAACTGGTTCTAATAATGTTACTTATTTATTACGTAACCGTTATTTCATTCTTTTCGCCTAACAAATTTTATTAATTTAGATTATTTTTGGTGGTTTTGTGCATAATATTTTAATTTATATGTTATTTTAATAATTATGTAATTAATTAATATTATTTTCCTTGTATTACAAATAAATGGTAAATGTGTTATTTTTGATAGTCTATCTTACCTATGTAGTAATTTTCTCAATGTACCTGTTTTCTGTACCTAATGTTTATTATGTGGTGTTTAATAAAGTCATTGTATTGTATTGTAAATGAATAAAGATATATGCGTCACTACCAAGAAGTTTATCTAAATATAGGTAATTTAATTTTTATATTCGGCATTTTTTTTCTTTATACATACATACACACATACACAAATCACGTCTTTATCCCTTACGGGCCTAAGGTAACAGGTACCTACAGGCCACAATTAGCAAGATTGATTTTTCTTTATATAAAATGACTTTAACGAAAAACAGAACAAACTCACATAAATCTTACATCTTGGCCTCCTATGAGATGAATGACACTCATATTGCTGTCCCAAAATCGTCATCGTCATTCATGGTCTCTTTTTGCTTAGAAGTGCCTTTCCTGTTTGGTATAGGTAGGTATAGAACATTGTCATGTTCTATTTCATGCCTTTACTTGTATTCAAAGGAAAAATATTTACATTAAGACAAAACATAAACTGACGAATTTGAAATTTAGGAATTACAGTAGGTATATCTTTTTATACCTTCAATAAAATAGAATATGATATATACAGTGTGTAAATTTCACACATAATAGGTATATACACCTACCAAACAGACACGGCACTTCAAAGCAAAAAGAGATCATATACCAAGATGACTACATACGCGAGGGGAAATCCTATTCCTGGCCAGGCGAAGACGTAAAATTGCGTACACACCTCGGGCGGTGATAAAGAAAGTCCCCGGTCGCATGTTTATCGCCCTCGTCTTTGGCTCGTGCGATAAGTTCCTGCGATAATTTGTCCTACTCGGAAAAAATGTTGCCTATATTTTGAATAATCTATACATATAATAAATCAGTACAAATTTCGTGTCTGTACATTAAATGAATTCATCAAAAATAGGGTGCTAACGATTAGGGAAGCGGAATAAAACACAAAAAAGTATTTATTTTTATTTTTTGTCTGTATAAATTTGCCAGAGGGCCCTTGCGACTGTCAACGTGCCGGCCATTTTAGAGCCGAACGGTGTCGCACGTGAAGGTATGAAGGTAGCACAACTATTAATGTAATAAATCTAAAAACTAGATTTTTTATGTCTGCTGTTTATGTAAATAACCAATATTAAATTACCACCACTACCTACATCTTGTTTATGGATTACTGGATTTTATACTCAGGAACCGAATTTGTACTTCTACTACTTAGTTGTTTGAATTCGCGGGCAGAAGCTAGTTCAATAACATTTTAATACAATAATAGGCAGGTTAAGATAGTTAGGAATCTTCAGTTGCCCGAAGGGCAAAATACCCAGAAAAAGGAGCTCTGCCCTTTGAGCGGAGCTCAGTTGAAAACCAGTAGGACAAACTGTAGTAGGGCCACAGGGACAGTAGGACAACGGAGGTTTTGTTTCACCCCCTCGGAATGTAATGTACTATTAAACATTAATACCATTATTCATTAATATAATGTAACGTAAATGATCAGTCCCTAATCCTCAGGCACCTAATTAATGTAATAAAATAATTACAGCGGGAATAATATCGCATATTTTTATAAATAAGATTTTATTGAGTATAATATTAACAAACAGATGTGCTCGCAAAATATTTCAACATTTTCATTTAGGTGCAGATTTATTTATGCTCTGGAAAAGGGAAACTACAACATTAAATTAAAACATAAAATTTTATGTAACAAATTAAGATCGTCACCGATCTCTCAATTATTGAAAAAAAAAAATATATGGTTGTATTTTTGACGTCGTACGTAAGTGGTTACGGTCTCGTAGTCTCATTGTGTGTACATACGTGACCTGATATGTTATTTTTTAAGGTTACAAGTTAGGGTACGTCGTGAGTGGCCGCTCCAGCAGAGCGTGCAGCGGGGCGAGTCGTGACGTGAGGCATTCGTGTTATACACAAGCAAATGTATGTGAGCGCTGTGCACGCTGCACAGAGCTTGCGCTACCTGCCACGCTAACCGCCCCGCATGAACGCGTCGCTGGATGCTCGCTACTCAGGCCTTAAGGTTACAAACCAAAGACTAAAGAATCTATACTTATACTTGTACGAGTATCATGATTCTTCTCATTTCACCATCATTTACCTATATTCTAATTTCTTGAAGGACTAAATCGTCTATCCCTTGCACACACAAATAATTGTTTAGAAAGAGAACTAGGTATCCACGAAAGAAGCTCTACGTGTGTCACAATTTTTTATTCAGATATTAAACTACAAAATAAAATTCAAATTAATTTACTTATCAGACGACATCCGGATTCGTTAGTAACAATGAAAAAAGTACTTATTGACTACGTTAGTTACCCATGGCACTACTACGTGGCACTACACTACAGACCAAAATAAATATCATAAATGGGAGGTAGGTTTAGGTTAGTATGTTAGATCTTCAGTAGGCCCGAAGGGCCAAAAATACCCTAAAGTTCCTACTTTCCGCGAAAGCGGAGCTCCGTCGACTATGTTAAACTTGATTTTGAAATAGAAATCTTTGGACAGTAGTGCCACTCAGTAGAGTGCCACGGGAAATAAAGGTAAATTACACACTCGTACTGGCGCATGATAGGGAAGCCGTATCTAGCCGTCACAGTGCTCAGGTGGAGCACACGCATATCATTATTATTATGGTAATAAATATGAATATATCTATTAAATAGTATTAGAAAAATATATACTTAATTCCTTTACACCGATTTCACATTTTATTACTGGACGGTATCAGTCAATTGAAATCACAATAGGGAATATTCATGTTCATTGTTTATTTCTTATAATAAGCATTTGCATCTTGATAACACAGAAAAAATATAAACAGGCTTGAATATTTCAACATGAAACTACCGTGAGACTCAATCATAATTACACATAAACGGGTAACTCACGTATAAAAAGTCGAGTGATGCTCGACATGTTTCGGACTATGTCGAGCATCACTCGACTTTTTACACGTGAGTTATCCGTTTATGTGGTAATTACGCTTGAATATATTCAAATTATTTTTTTAAACATTGAATTTAATGACGTCATTTGACATATCCCGTGATTGTCTTCGCTAATATTATAAATCTTTGCCCAAAATAGCTGCCAGCCCGCTGTTCACTAGAAGCATCTATCAGGCGCGTAGAAATTTCTCTGGAGAGACCTCGCGCGCCTGGGCCCCACGGTCCCAAGGTCTCAACGCCAAATGGCGCAAAAATGTAGCCCTCCCCAAGAGCTGCATATTTGCGACGTTTGAGTTGCTCTGCATTTGCTGCCGCAAAACCGGCCTTACTGCACATTGTTGGGGCATGTGATGGAGCAAGGGTGTCCACGTACGTGGTGTCCCAGAGAAGTGTCCCGCCTTGCTTCCAAGGAACGAGTGACATGCCGTCCGGCCGCTTGCCATCGTCACGTGCGACACCGTTCGCCTCTAAAATGGCCGGCACGTTGACAGTTGCTAGGGCCCTCCGGATGACGTCGTTTAGGGAAGCATGGCGAGACAGGCGGCCGGCGCTTCTTTGGCAGGGGAGGCCGTGGTGGCCTAAGATGTCGACCTTAGAACCGCAGCGACAGTGATGAGCTTCATTCGTTTTTGTTTCTAGTCGCAGGCTAATGGAAAGGGTGAGGGTGGTCTTATCTAAAAGGGTGCCAATGTTTTTGGATGGAATTCATGTTGAGATAAAGCCAAAAGACGAACAAATTCTGCTGGGTTTTAAAAAAAGTGTTCTTCGTATTCCAAGCGTTGCGAAAGTACGAAACATAAGGGTGTAAGATGAGAAGAAGAAATAAATGTTTGTATCTTCATTACCGGGTTTATATTGTTGTGAATTAGTTATTTCATAACAAGTTTTGCATTAGGTTTAAACCAGTAGAAAAATTCAATTTAATACTAACTTAGGGTAACCTAGTTTATAAAAGTTCAGTAAAACTTTCTTTAAAACCTTTCATATTATTCATGTTGCGGCTTAACGAAATTTTGATGATTGATAATTAATCATCTGAAATAAATTTCAGGTAAAGGAATAAAATGTAGATTCACTAGAAATCACCACAGGAATACATTTTTAAACTGATTTTCTCTCAAACTCTGCTAACACGGTACGAATATCAACGCCAATAAATCCAATTTAGTGACATCTGACGTCACATTTCGTTTTGACCAATGGTGGCGCGTTTTGTAAGTTTGAATTTTCGTCCCATATTTATCACTTTCTATACAACATTTTATGGGTTTAAATAATAACTAAAAAAATACGTTTTAATTATAATGTGGCGATAAAAAAGATTCGAGAAAAATAAAGTCTGTTTACGGACGATAGTTTTACTTGATAACGTCATAAAGAAACATTGATGAAAACTGCTAGCTCTGACGTCACGCGGAACGCGACACTTTTCCTGCGTGCAGCCGGTGTTCATCGATTTATCAGGTCAAAATATTTAACACAGGTTAAAATTTTATGAATATTCCCTATTTGCAATGAACAACATAATGTAAAGTGTACCTTGGGTACCTAATACAGTGCAAGATTGTTTTAATATAATCATTTCTACATTTATACACCGTTATCTGGCAGTGAGTAACAAATAACATGCTTTTTAGAATTTACCTTATTATTTACCATTTATAATAATAGTTATTTATTCGACTTGGACACCCGCTAGCCACTTCGAACGCTTGTTTTCGCTTTTGTGGAAGAACTAGGCGAGCCGTTGTCGTTGTCGGACGGGGGCTCGGAGCCTTTAACAGTAAACGTGACATAATATCTTTTGTTTTTGTCAAGCTTTTCCGCAGGTAACGCTATCAGCTGTCTCTCCGAACCGTGAGACACCTCCAGGGTCACGTGAGCCTTGCCTGATGAACTTGGCGACTTCGAAGATATTTTGGGCAGGAATCCCTTAGATTTTGAACTCGGATCGGCCGTTGCCGGCTTCGGCATTGTGTGATGATTCCATTTATAGGGAACTGAAAATAATTAATCCTTTAACACAACATCAATAACAAAACAAGGAAATGATGGCCTTATTGCGGATGAGCATAATAACAAATATAATATTAATTACTCACTGTATGCAGAACAGGGTATCCCGGTGTAGGCATGAACGGCGTGGAAGCAGCGATGTGTCTTGCTGGTGCACAAGCATGGATTGTCAGGGATTGCGCTCATTTTGTACAACTCACTCTCTCCGTAATCAAAATCGATTGGTCTCTCTGGCAAATTATCCAAATGCTTTTTCCCACTCTTTTGCAATTTACGTAGGCTCTCATAAAGAAATTTCTCAAAACTACTAAACGAGTAGTCCACGCTGCTATAAGAGCCCAGGCCCACGCTAGATAAGCTTGATTTGTTATACTCGTCGATTGCTCGTTTGACAAGTACTGCTTCATTAGTTTTGCTTGTACGGATCTGTAGGCGTTTCAGCTCCAGTAAATGCTGAAAGATTTTTCTTTCGCAATAGTATCTAGAAAAAACAACAAAAAGACATTCATTCAACTCAGTCATTCATTGTTATGCATAGCTTGTTACACTTTTAATATTGATATGTAAATATATTTTTTAAGCATTTGTTTTTTTTTAAATAAATGGATAACTTTGCTACTCCGCGATATATTTCTACTTTTCCCACGGGATAAAAGGACGGCATAGAAAATATTGATTTCGTTTTTAATAGACATGTCTTTGAAGATCATGTGGGCGTCATAAGAAGGGATTTTTCGAATTTCCTACAGAACAAAAGGATGCGATAAAAAATAATGGAAATAGATGTCCATGCAAGAAACGGGTTTATTTCGTTGAGGTACGTAGGTACTTAGGTAGTACGAAATCTTTCGTGCTAAAGTACGACCCGCATTTGGCTGGTTTTTGTACATTTTCGATGGGAAAGAAGAAGAAGTTTTAGCGCAAATTTTGTTTCTGCGCGGACGAAGTCGCGGGCATAAGCTAATATAATAACTCAATGACCAAGTTGTAAATAAAAATAAAGTTGCGAATACGGTTGCACATGTCAAGTTTCAGGCCAATTCTACTTAAATAGTCTATATTCTTCTTAAGGAATTGAATAATACATTCTTTTGATAGATAGATATACTTACCGCCTCATGTTAGTTTGAATTCGTTGAGTAACAGATTTCATATCTACTGCATATTTGTCTCCCGGTTTCCGAACAGGGATTCTGCTATCAGACTTGCCCGAGTATCTCCCACTCGTGTTCCTTTGCCTGTAGTAAGCTGCGAGGCGGGGACTCATGATGCGGCGCTGCACGGCTCTCGGGCTGGGCTCAAAACCAGAATCCATCAATCCACTAGATTCGTATCCCCGTTCTGAATTTTCACTCTTAGACCTAATAGTTATGCGACTCTTTGTTCTGCCTTTTTTACGAAAACGTTTCCTGCGGCCATTGACTTCGGAAAAACTGTATATTTCATTGTCACTGACGCTGGGAACGCGTCCGAAAGAATCTTTGATTGCTTTTTCTTCATTGTAGTTTTCTTTGTCGTCTTCCAGAGAACCTTCATCAGCCTTGCTAGGTTTTTTCAGAATACCAGCACTAGCATCAGTAACGCTTGCGATATCAGATAGCACTTTATAGCTTTCCGTTTCATAAATACTACTTTTTCTGCTACTACCTTGACTCTCCTTCGACGATTTTCTAACATTTTTCGGTGACATAGATAGAGGTAAATTGATATCTTCCGAACTATCCTCCATAATAATTTGCTGGACGGCGCGATCATCATTCGCAGCTCCATCATCAATCACTGTAACTAGCCCTTTATCGATACTGTGAGGAATTTCATTGCTACTGCCTGTTGTGGTCGATGAAAAATCTTTTCGTTTCTCCTCGGCACTTGCTTGCTTACTTTCATTGATGTCTGGTGTGTTAACGAAGCCATCCTCCACACTGGCCTCATTATGGTGAACTTGTTCACCCATTAAATGATCCGACTGCTTATCTGAGTCCTTGCTTTCGAATATTTCATCCTTATTCGCAAATGATACTGTAGGAGAATTGCTTTTGTCACGAGAATCCTTTCTATCGGCTTTTATATCCAGCGTAGTTGTAAGTTCTCCAAGTGCGTCTTTATTTTGAAGCATTAACTCATCGGGGCCCGCTAAAACTTGAAAAGATTTCTTTCTTTTACGCTCCAAACTAGAACTAGATGAAGTTTCACTTGTTTTCGCCTTGTCACTGGACTGCGCATCAACTTTTACAGAGTCTTGAGATGAACCCTTGGCAACTTCATCTGATTTAGGTGAACTTTTTCCAGATTTTTCTGCTGGTTTTTCGTCTGTGTTTTCATCTGGCTGTTCTGCTGATATGTCTCCCGAAACATTATTTCCACTTTCTTGAACAGATGTTGCAATTTCATCTTGTGTTTCTTTTTCTGGAGTTCTAGATGCTTTTTCAGCGTCGCTTTCTCCCTGAGTGGTAGTAGCAATGGCTTCATTTTGTGATACGGTTGTTGCACCATCAACAATGGCCGTTTCCATTTCCGCCTTAGATTCATCATTTAAGTCTTTATGAGTTACTGAAAGATTAGCAGTTTCTATAGAAACGTTATTTGAGGAATCTACAGTTACTGTAATCTCAGAGCTTCCATGTTGACTTGATTCATGTTCCATGTGAATTTGTGCTTCAGTAACTATCATATTTGTTTTAACAGACAGTGTGTCAGTTTCAGTTTCGCTAAGAGTTTTGCTTTTTACTAATTGTTTTACCTCGGTAGCTGGTTCTGGTTGTTGAACTACTTCTTTTTCAGGTAATACTGGTACTAATTCTTTAGTTTCGGAGTGTTGCAAATTTTCTGTACTCTTATATTTTACAATATTAACGCACTGTTTTTCATTATCATTTTCAATGTGTATTGAAGTTTTCTTACCTTTGCGTTTTGTACTCCGTCTTTCACTCGACTCAGAACTACTGCTATCTGTCTCTGAAGTGGATTTCCTTCTGCCACGTTTGCGGTGCTGTTTGTTTTTCTTTTTATCTTGGTAGCTTTCGGAAGCAGTAGAACTTTGAGATATGGATCTATCGCGTACACGATATTTGGAATTACTTCTGCTTCGCCTCGATGGTTCACTTTTAGATCTATTTTTTTTCTTATTTCCTTTCCTATGCTTCCGGCTGTAGGTTTCATGTTTAGACTGTCCTTCTAAATCAGTGTCGTAACCATCACTGAAGCTTTTTTGGGGTTCTATTTGTCTTTTTCGTCGATCCTGATGCCTACTTGGATACTTTTTTTCTGATCGCCTTGAAGTTCTTCTGTCGTCAGTAGACGAGCCATTGGTGGATTCGCTATCAATTCTATTTCTTTGATGTCGCCTCTCAAGAACTGGGCTAGAAAGTTCGACAACTTCTCGTTTCTCAATTCTGATCCTGTCACGCACATCAATTTTTGTGCTCGTTACTCTTCTTGTAGGTAAAGATGTTATTGGGGCTCCATCTATTACTATTTCTGTATTGCCCAGTTTTGAAGCTGGAAGACCACCGTGCATTTGCAAATACTTAGCCGTTGATCTATGTCCGCGAGTTGTTGCACAATCTAAGGGTGTCATGGGTTCATTTTTTGAAGATCTCGCCACGGGGTTGGCTTCAGCGCCCCGATCTAACAAAAGCCGGCAGAGATCAGCGTTGTCAGTAGCTGCTGCAATATGCAGAGGAGTGCGGCCTTCGTGATTTGTAGCATTCACTTGTGAAGGCCGACCATCCAGAAGCCATTTTACTAATTCTCTGCGACCTGAAGCCACAGCTTCGTGCAACGGTAGATCGCCTTTGGAATTACGGAGCCATAAATTCGTTCCTCTTGCTCCTGGAAATAAAATACCATACAACGTTAGGTTACGAAGCCGCATCTTAACTAAATGACAATTTTCCACAGCAAAATCGTCCATAACCATAACTGATAAAATAACGTACCTACATTGCAACTACGTCAGACCATTACACGGCGTAACTTTCGTAGATGGTTCGCTTCGAACGGTTCGTGTTGGAAGTAGCCTGACGACGTGTTGCAATAGAAACCTAAGCTAGCAGCAGGTTTTTTAAAATTTTTAAAATGCGTACCAAGTATCCGTACAGTCTCGATCTGTCCCTTAGCAGCAGCGGTGTGCGCGGGGCTGCGTCCGCGGCGGTCCTGGCGGTGCGCGTCGGCGCCGTGCTGCAGCAGCGCGGCCGTGGCGTCGGCGTGCCCGAGCGCGGCCGCGTAGTGCAGCGGCGTGCAGCCGTGAGAGTCCGCCACGTCCACTCGCGCGCCGCACAGACCCACCAGCGTTTCTAGTGCCTCGGTGTGCCCGCGTGCGGCTGCGCAGTGCAGCGCTGTGAGACCGTCCCTGTATAATATTAGAACAGATTTTGACGAAAGCGAAAAACTACCCAATGGCTCCGCCTTTAGCATACCTAATCGGTGTCGTAGATAGCCAAACGGCTTCAAAAGAACATTGATACTAAATCAACACGGAAGGGTGAATTGTTACGTCTTTATTGACATTTCAATGTGTAAAATGCGATTCGTTTCAGATGGATGTGATTCCATCCAAATATTGACCTGGCAACGTTCGTTCAATCACGTGGCACTCCGGGATTCTTTACTAGCGCTCGCGCACTTTCACAGTATCATCACTGGTCTTTTCTCACCTGTCCGCGTCGTCGACCCTTGCGCCGGCCTGGTGCAGCGCCAGCACGGCGGCCGCGGAGCCGGCGGACGCGGCCCACAACAGCGGCGTGCGCCCGTCGGCGTCGCGCACCTCCACGCTCGCACCGCCCTCTTTCACCAGCGCTCGCAGTACCTCCAGAGCCGCGCCGCGACTCTAAAGGGGTACAAAGTTCTACTCTGCATACGAGTCATATTGGTGCACTGGCTCTTTAAGCTAGGCCCCATCGTAGAATTGTTTTATTTCGTTGAAGTTTAGAAAAGTTATGGAACTTAGAGAAGTAGCTACACACCCCACGAAAAGCCTAACAACTTTCTATTTGCTAGTTTCTGATTTTCAGTGTATACTAATTTATATTATTGACAGCGTAACTTACGTTGATAACTGATAACGATAACAAACGTTGAAAGTCATCGAATATCACCGATGTAAATAAGAAGAAAATATTGCGCAATTATAAACGTTTTTACTAAAAAGATGCCAAAAAAGATCTCGGAAATGAAAAAATATTGACGTCGTCAGAAGAACGAAGGATATCATAACATTCCAGTAAACAATTTTTTGAAATTGGTCCTGACATTTTATAGTGATATACATACACATTCATATACACTCATAGTAGGTATATCTACATGACGAACACACAGTAGGTATAATTGCCATGTGTATCTATGCTGTTTGTAGCGACATCATCCCTGGGCCAAATGGAAAGTTCTTAGGCTATAAATACACAAATACAATAGGATTCTCATGCTTCCGGACTTGCCGAGGTATCATCAATCAGACGTGACAAGCGATCAACTTATAAATTTGCCCTTTGATCTGTTCGAAATCCAACACTCGGTCGAAGCGGCGAACAGCTCCCGGCTCACGCGAGCTATACCAAAGACCCCATTACTTAATGCTTGTGAACGCTGAACTTAGCCAAGGCTTGGCAAATATGTCACGGAGGCTTTTGACGTACCTGGTGGTCAGTCGCCGCGGGTGCACCGCACATCTGCGCAGCGTAGTGCAAGGGGTAGCCGCCGTGCTGGTCCGGCGTGGCCGCGTCGGCGCCGCCCGCCAGCACCGCCCGCAGGGCGCCCACCTCG